>CM071618.1:22396895-22996895 GCA_036365135.1 Miichthys miiuy
AACAATACCCTGAACCAGACCAGTACTCTGAGCCAGAGCAAAGTCCTGAGCTAGAGTTATACACTGAGGCAGAGGCAGAGCCTGAGGATAATGAGCTGAATCCTGAATATGATGGCTATCAAAATCTGGCAAGAGACACAGAGGAAGACCCAGAGGCCCATGACATCCTATTTGAACCACCCATGACAAAGGAGTCGATATTAGAGCAGTGCATTAGAGAAGAGGTAATGTCAGATGTGTCCAATGAGTCCTGCCATGACCTTGACCCTGACGAAATGGATGAATGTCTGAGAGTTGAAATTGCAGCCGCTTCCTCAGACAGTGAGACAGACGAAAAATGGCGAACAATATTCTCTTCTTCTATAAATAAAGAAGATGATGACTCATATTTGGACAGTCTTCAGCTGAGTGCCCAGGAGCTCTTTGTGCAAAAAGTTGAGGTGACAGACTTTGAAGAACAGGACAACAACTTTGAAGAGGTCCACTTTGAGATTCCACAAGCGGAAGAAGTTCTGGAACAGCCTGAGGATACAATTTCCTCTCCCACCCCTCCACAGGAGGTTAAATATAATCCTTTAGGTCTTCAAGGTTTGTCAAAAATCTCTGAAGATGAGGGTGAAAATGGCAGAGATACAAATTATAACCACACCAACCACCAAGAGCACATTAATGCAGATCCAAACAAGAAGATACCTAAAGATTTCTGTGTGATACAAGAAACCAAGAGCGAGAATGTTAGCACGGAGCATGTGGACTTCCAGCTGGCTCGTAAACAGTGGAAGGAAATGGAGGAGCAAACCATGAACAAGATTGTCTTACCTACTACCAAGCAGCGCAGCTTCCATGGCAGCCACAGCTTCATGTACACACCAGTTCGGAACATTGAAAGAACCCAGAAGAAAGCACATGAACTGGAAAACTTAAATCTGGTTGGGGATTATCCTCACACCCAATTCAGCCCTTGCTCAGAGGATTCTGGCCTGGATGACTCCAGTTACAGGTCCCCTTATGATGACCCGGAAACACCAGTTGAAAGGGAGATTCGCATATCAATGGAGAGGGAGGAAAACTTTAGGAGAGAGAGGGGTCTCTCCAGGATGGGCATATCAACTGATTGCGCTCCATCACGAAGTATCCCCAGATCCATAAGCACCCCCCTCACACCATCATTTATCATCACCTCCTCACCTACTAAGGAACCACTGAAACATGAAGTGTCAGCAAACAACGTTATCATTCTCGACCCTAGCAATGATTTCAACTCCAGCCCCAGGCATGGCAACGAGAACGTGACAGCACATGGTGGCGAGTGGCACTCTGAAGACAACAGTTCCAACGTCATAATTCTAGAGACATCCAATCTGATTATTCGCAGTGCCTCAGACTTCTCTCTCAACAAAGCTTGTGAGCAGCCCCAGGAAAAAATGTTCCTGAGCAACCCCTTTTTCAAGCTGCGTTCAAGAAGCACAATATCACTGGTGGATGAAGAGATTAGGATGGTTAAGCAGAGGGAGGAAGAACTGAGAAAAGAGAGGGCAAATCTGTATGGCAAAGACAGGTTCAATACGGAAAGGATTCTGTCAAATCACATGGACACTTTGGCATTTGACAATTCAGGTATGTCAGCAATATACTGACTGCAGAAAATGATTTCATTGTTTCATTATACATTATTTCCAACACTTTGTGTTTATATGTTTAATCTAATTTTTGATCTTTGGTCTTTGTTATTAGTTGATGTACCAGTGAAGTGCAAGTCATCGCCATCATCTCCAATGAAAACAGCCTACAGGATGGATCGCTCAGCTTTATCCTGTGATCACAGAGTAAGCTCCTGCTCAAAAAAATCATTTATTCTATTTTACAGACACAATCATCAATAAAAAAATAATTGAATATGCTTTATGTTTTGTATTTTATACTTATGGAAAATATTAGCATTACAAGTTTTTCTGATTTAAATTTGCATGCATCTATTGAGTGCACCTTGTCATGATGCAATAAAAGAAATTTTGGGGGCAAAATCTAGCTTGCTAATTCTGAATAGTAATATTATCATGCAAAACTGATTCGCTTATTCCACCTTCAGTCTAATAACCTGAGAGAGGAAGTGGAAGTGGAGGAGGTAGAGGTGAATGAGGAGGTGGAGGAAGTTCTTTGAAAGCAAGCATGTAAACAATCGGCTGTGTTTCTTAGTTTCCAGAGGTCTACACAGGAGGAAGACGCAAGAGTGCCATGGCTCTGCGCTGGGAGGCTGGCGAGTTTACAAAAAACGACTGAAGACAAGTTTACCATACACGGGCATTGGTTGTCACTGTTATACTCATTCAAGTTAGATGCAGCATTGCAATGTTTGTTTCATGTTGTGACATAACCTAAACTCTGCTTCTGTGACACTTTGGGCAAAACTAGCAAGACACTGAGAATGTTTGTGGCCACATTACTCTGGACAAAGTCCGTAGAGAACTACTTATACAGTATCATACTGTACTGTGGACATATAACACTTGATACTGGCCAGAGGGTGTGCATTATTTTCAGATACCCACACAACTCTGACATGTCCTTACCATTTCTAAATCAACATTCATAGCTGGAAGGCTGCTGGTTTCAGCTCTTATAAAGCAACAGCTTCTAATATTTGTTGGAGTAGTACCGTAATGTGTATTACAAGCCTGACAAAGATGGTGCCAAGACACACTTTCCATTTAAACCAAATCATAGATGAACAATACTAGTATTTTGAATTATGGCAAGTGGCGATGGTATAAATGGGATAATCCTTTCTGATCAGAGCAGGTATCGAAAATAACGCACTCCACAGGCAAATCCAGTCAATCAGTTTATATGTCATGCAATAATTTTAAATAACTGCATTCCTCCTTATGGATTATCTCTTGCCTTTAGAAGAACAATTTAAAAGGTCAAACCCAAAACCACTGGAAGCACTGAATCTCAAAAAAGTGGGAAATTCTTAGATTCTCTATATTATTCTCCAAATAATGATTTGGCCTTATTTTTAATTTCATTTCATTTTTTAAGGATAGCAGTAAAGGACTATCTTGATATCTTAATACAGTACTCATATGCCATGTGTACATTGATGGTTCAGTTCAGCTGAAACTAACATGGGTCTTCCATATTATGTCAATAGTGATCCTTCTCTGTTGGTTTACCACTATGAGTGACACCTTTCATATTACTCATACTCATTTGATCCATTGTAAAGGTAATAATGATTTAAAAATAATGATGATGATTTGTGCAGGGAAACCTCAAACTGATGGGGACACAATAAGGACAAACAATCTTTCTGCTACTATAAGCTTTAGGAGTCTCCCTGTGCTGTGCCACAGTAAAGAAACAGACTGGAGGAGAGCAGCCTCATGTTTGCTTCAGCTGAACATTTGAATTTTACACAGGACTGTGTTTTTGTATATATCATACTTTACAGTGTAGCTGCACTCTGAAGAGTATTTTTGTCATCTTGTTATTACTGTATATTCTGTTTGTTCTCTGTACCATGTGATCGAGGTATTAGCAAACAATGACTCCTCCAAAAAACATATGGCGTGATCACTGTATTAAGATAGACTAAAACAATCTTATAAAAATGTATCCTTTATATCAAAGATGATAATGTGCCGACAGGAAATTCAAAGTATTTGCAGACAGGTTTTTTTGCTGAGATGCCTGAACAGTAGACACATGTATTGTTAAGTCCATTCTTTGCTAAACTTCTCTTGACATTACAAATCTAAATCAGATTTGAAAGCATATTTTGATGTTATTGTACGTCTTGATAAAGCAAATGGTACATTGCTCAGTGTATATTAATTGTATTTTCATACTATGCTTTTTTGCTGCAAATGATATTTCAGGGTGAGCTGGATGGGCATAAATCAGCACAATATACAAAATATATTATACCTATGCCTTTCACTTGAGAAATGTAGTTTACTCAGACAACTCACATAGTGAATGTCAAGATTTTAGTGAGAAAACGTATGTAAGAAGGTTTGTGGGATTGAATCGGCCGGCTGGCTGAGGCCTTTCTTTTGTTCAGTTTGCATGTCGTATCTGTGCCTGTGTGGGTTTACCCTGGGTACAATCATCAGTGGGTACAGCTGATGGATAGATTTTATTTTTCAGTTTTGTCACTTCCTAATGGATACTTGGGGACATCAAACCATTTGAGTTGTCTGCCTGAACTAGTTCCACAATATTCTGTATGACCTACAGTAAGACAATCCAGAACAGGTATTGTGCTCAGCTACAGGACCAATGACACTAAAATGTCCACCGTCTTCACACGCTTGCTTTGGAAAAGATTTCCACAAAAAAAGTATTTTATTCAATAGCATATATATATATATATATATATATATATATATATATATATATATATATATATATATATATATATATATATATATATATATATATATATATATATATATACACATATACATATATATAGAAGCCAACTTCTTAAGCAAACAGGGCATTTGTATTTATTTTAGCACTTTTTTGTGGTTTCCTTTATTGTGAATTTACTGACCATATACAAAACATTTTCAAAAAGGGTTTTCAGAAATATAAATATAAACAATGAAGATTTTAATAACTAAATGTTTCTCATTATTTACAAAGCAGTGATATTTCCAGCTACTCTGAAAAGCAGCTTCTAAACAGCTTGGTACTTTCTTGACCTTAAACAGCAATGTTTGAAATTTCATGTTTGTATGCTTCATTGTTAAAGTATAGCTTACAAATCTCAAGGATTGCGTGCTGATGTTCAAACACTGTGAAAAGCTCCTGCCCGCCATGATGTTCAGGTGCTTATTTGGCTCTTTATGACTAAACGCCGTAGGGGCTTTTCACCGTGTATTTCTCATGCAAGTATTTAAGAGATTAGTGTGTGCAACAATAAAAGATGTATAAAGAACGTGTGTGAGCTTTATTTGTTTTTCATGCATGAACGTGGTCTGCCTGATGACATTTTAGCCTGAGATGGCAGCAGAGAGAAACTTGATGTTTCCTCTTAGATCCTCTGAGATCAAGAACATTCATAGCTAGTACTAGTGTATTTTTATCATGATTACGATCATCATTTATCACAAATCTGTCCTGAAGGTTTGACCTGATGTTGGTGACAGATGAAAGGTTCAGTCACGCTCAGCTAAGGTGCTGTGAACTGTGATGGATGTACGGTTTGGGTCTTAATTTGACTGTCTACCTTTGTATACAGGACAAGAGCCAAACTTGTTAGAGGGAACAAGTTTGGCTCTTGTCCTGTTGACTTCATTTTAATAGTGCTGCTGTGTCAGACCTGAGTTATTATTCAAGTCAATAGTGATAGGATTGATGGGCAATGGTACAAAATAAGAGTTTTCTGAAACTAGAAACAGAATTATGCTTTAATTAACTGGGCTAATACAACCCATTGCAAAAACCATCTTAACTACATTAAGAGCAGATCTCCATACACTGCATAGACACTATAGTATGATACACCAGGGCTGAAAAAGTATGATGCTCTAAAAGTAACATAATTAGAGGAAATATAAACATTCCAAACATTTGATTAAATGATCATTTGTGATAATTATACACTTACAATAGCTTTTATAAATGCAGCCAGAAAGCCTGTATTTCCTGCTAGGAACACCAGTAACACCACCCTCTTGACTTTGGAAATCTGAAAGAAATCATTTTGAAAAGTCAATAAAAAGAGAAAGAGATGTAAAAAAAACAAAAAACAGCGATAATAAAACAAGCGAACAAAATTAGAATGTGAAGTGTGCAAATCTCACCTCTCCATGCTGCTGCCTCTCTGACTGAGCAGACAAAATGTTCTCTTTGTCGTCACTGTTCCTGTTTCCTGCGGACACATAGGCAGTATTCAGTCAGGTACATGACTACATCATAATGCTGCACAGTGAAAGAACACAGTCCTCTGCTGTCCTCTTTAAAGATGGAAGAGTTCATATGAGGTCTGTCATTAAAAGACTAGTACAGAGGGTTGACATTTCCAAGCTACTTAGCATTCTCGCTCATACACCCACATAGATACACCCACCTCTGATACACACACGCACGCACACCATAATCATTTTTGGCTTTAGTCATAATGCGTTGGAACAGAACTATTGATTTAGTCGCTGCAGGCAGCAGCAGCACTCATCGCTAATTGAAACAAGTAATACCAACTGTTTACTCGAGGCATTAGGAACTAATCCACAGCTAACAGGAGAGAAAATTAAAAGCATGTATTGAGAGTGCACTGGTGGCATGGATGCATTCAATGAACACGGTTAGTAGTGTTCATGGACGGGAAGCCAGTGAAGGACCATACTAGCATTGGCTGATCAGGGGGTTTGGACAGAGACATACCATGACAATATTAAAGTAAGTCCACACAGATCTTTGACATTGAGTTTGTCAAAATGTAATTCTGTCTGACGACTATCAGACATTTCATTTGCGCTTCATTTTTTCAGTCTTGCGGCGTACACCAACGCTGGCCTGTAGTACCTCGACTTCTGAGTGTGCAGGAGTGGATTAACAGAAGCAGGTCTGCCAGCACAATCCACAGCAGCCATCCAATCAGCACTGCAGGAGACCAGGGGCTGGGTAACAACAGCGCCTGCTGAGCAACACCCAGGAACACACACACCGCTGGGAGGGAGAGAACATTTAGATCATGGTGTATACATTGTGCTGCACATTTACATTTACATATAGAATGAGCCTTTATGGTTTAAAAGATAAGTCTGGTAATATTCTATATTTTTCTTATCGTCAACAAATCCCAACAACTGTATCCGCAAACAAGTACTCTGATATATCTTCTTCCTTTGTGCCATAGTGCTCCATTGTTATATTAAAACTCACGAGAACATAAAATGGATCAATCTGCCACTGGAAGACAGAGAAGGGAAGTCAGAAAGTACTGAGAGATGGACTAATGCAATGCTAGCTTTGGTCTTTGCATGGCAGCTGTTGACAGAATGATGATGTAGAATAACTCCAGTCTCAGCAGCATCCTCATGTCATCATCCTTATTTTGAACAGCAGCAGTCACATGCAAATTCTCAAGAAAATATATTTTCCAATCACGCGTCTTACCAGCGAGTATCTGGCAAACAGTTCCTGCTGCAAAGTGCATCCAGCTGAAGATGAACCTCCTGCGGATGCAAAGAGACAGGTATGATTTCAGCTAATGTGGATGAATTTAAAAATCCTGATGCTGCTTCTCGATCGACTGAATAAGGATGAAATCCACTTATCTGAAACAGTTAGGAGGAAGTCATGGAGTTATTAAAATCTGGTTTGAGGTCTCACCTGGGGGATTCAGGGGCCGGTCTGAGAATTGCCATAATTGGCTGGATGACAGACAGAGCCATGACAGTGCAGCCGATGTAAGGGTGTGAGCCTGCACGCTAAGAGGAAAGAGAAGACGACAGACACAGAGGGAAAGGAGCTGCAGTCACAGACATGTTGCTTTAAATAGCAGAGTGGTCTCTGATAATAATCTGCATGAAAGTTCCAACAAACACGTTCACGAGAGCTCCTACTGTTAAATTACAGTCACTTCGATCTGCTGCTGCTGCCTTAAGGATGATTTGAATTTATTGAGACTAATTTTTTCAGAATTTGTCATTGATTATTTCAGACAAGCCAAAGTTCATGAACAGGATGGAAACAGCAGCAGTAGAATTCTGAGCTATGGACTTAAATTGATGGCGGTGACGAGATTAGAGCAGGTTTATTGAATTGTAGCAGTTTTGCAGCTCTGATATTTTCTGGCTGGATATGATTAAAATCCGAGTGAACCGAGGCCACTTATCCAGTGGAAGGGAAGACTTTTTTAGATCTAACAAGTTGAAAGAGCTCCGTGAGGAGAAGGACAAGCAGCAGGTGGTGTGCGAACTTCACAGTGTCACACCATAATCAGAGACGAGACATGACAGAGGAGACGGGATCAGAGTTTGAGTGAAGTTAGGGAATTGTGGTCAGAAGCACTTAACTCTGCATGTAAGCAGCTCCGCTTAATAACAGTCTCAGTGATCCCATGACACTAAAGCCTGAGCTCCAAAGACAGCAGGACAGTGACTACATCATTAACAAGTGTGTTTCCTTCCATATCCTTCATGGCTCTTTAGACATGGTTAGCTATGGTTGGTGACAAGCAGCAATCATTAATACAAGTAGACACTAGACACACACTGAAACATGAAAAACTGAATTCTCCTGTCACCACACACAGTTTGTTTCTGGCTGGATTGTCAGTTTATGATTTATTGGTGCTCAAGTCAGTCAGGACGCTCTGATGGTAAGTCATGAGGAAAGACAGACCCCTAGAGGCCACCTTAAACTACTGTCAACAAGGTCAGGAACAAAACAATGAAATGTTCTAGGTAGAGTGTGTGTATTATTTACTGTCTATTTGCAGCTGCTGCTTTTTTGTAAACTGTTATCTAACACCAAGGATGAAGCTGCCACTGGATTTGTTTGCACTTTTATTGTCTGCTCTTCTGTAAGTTCCCTTTAAGCTTTCTCGTCTAGTAGAATCAGAATTTCCTCCCTGCTTTTTATTTCTTTTATTATTTTTTGGAAGTTATAGGAAGGTGTGACATAAGATATTGTTAGAGTGGATTTACATTGTTGACTTCATCTTGAATATTTCCATTTGATGAAAGCTGTAAAAAAGAATTTTAGTTTTGGGATGAAATATTTTGACAGTGTATATTTTTTTTCCTGATTTTAAAGAACCCTAATTTAAAATTTAAAGGGATTATTTAAAATTAGGACGTTAATTTTTATCTTGGTGCTGTTTCATCACATACATGACAAGATGTCACAAATAAAATGTCAAAACATGACAGAAAGAAGAATTCAAAGTTCAACTTGATGTGACCCTTCTCTGTAAATGCTTCTATAACTGGGATTAGTCAAAGTTTGTATTCATGCTGTGTTTCTGTTCACAGGAGGCACTGTAGATCTCTGACACCCGTTCATCACCTTCATGATGAAGCAGTTAGACCAGTGAAAACCTGCAGACAGATTCTGTTGGTGCCTGAAAGCTCAGCGTCTCTGCTGAGTCAGGATGAACAAAAATTATGGATGGATTCAACGCTGTGCCACTCACACCACAGAACAGCACAGCATGTAAGCTGACACAGCTGAGTCATTCGCACACACACACACACACACACACACACACACACACACACACACACACACACACCACAGGGAAGCTTGAGGAACACACATACACAACAGTGTTAGCTACAAGCTAGTTCACAGCAGGAGAAGCTGAAATACAGGAACAGTTTCCTCCAGGGAAAGAGAGTTTATCAAAGATAATAATCATATCACATCATCATGATAAAAACATATCTTATAATACTGTCACGGACAAAGAAATAAACATTTAAACATTTCATCTTTGTGACTACACACATTCCCGTCAGCCTCGGCCGTACAAAGTGTTAGGACTAAATAACAAATGTTAGCTTGGCTGAGTTCAGCTGATGAACATGGTAAACATTATAGGCTACCTGCTGAACACCAGCATGTTAGCATTATCAGTGTGACCATGTTAGCATGCTGATGTTAGCCTTTAACTCAAAGAACCTCTGTGCACGCGACTACAAGACTACCCTCACCGTGAAGTTGTACCCCTCACATCAGGACCAAAACCCCACACGAGCCGACTGTAACTGGCCTCATCAACAAGGCCCGGGGCCCTTCTAACTTAAGGTCTACTGACTCAGTGCGTTACATTAAAGCACACCTTTTTTTTAACAACTTTTGTTTTAGTCTGTTTGATAAATATCTTGCACATTTAAATTACCTGGTGAATACTTCTATCTATCTATTAGATAATAATAATAATCGTGTTGCAGACATTTTGGTCTGAGAGAAGATCCACAGGAGAGCAGGGGGTCAATAAAACATGAACATTAAGACGTTTCCTTGTTCCAGCAGAAAAACTCTGCTGCTACAACGTGTAGTTTCTTGTTTTACAATGTGTTTTTTTAAAGAGTTTCAACTAATACACACTCACACACAGTCTGAGGTCCAGCAACACAAGAACAAGCCATGATGACACAATGGGTTGTCGTGGAGATGTGTGTGTGGGACTGACAAAGAGACACAGAGCAAAAGCTTTAGTGATGCCAAGAGCCAGTTAGACAGATGGAGGGACAGGTGGACAAGCATGGAGGGGGTACCAGAACACACACACACGCGCGCACACACACACACATATACCTTGCTCCATCCCCTTCTATATATGAAAGGCAGGCTGAAGGCCACACCAGTTAGGACCACAGCCAAGACCATCATGGTTCGATGGAGCTACAGACAGAAGGAGAGAAAGAGGGAGGTGGACTATTTAAATACTTGATGAAGACTACATCACAATTCCACAATATCAATCAGAGGTAGAGAGAAAAAAAACAAAATCTTTTTTTATATATATTGGAAGTGTCCTTCTCACCTGAAACCACAGCCTTTGTCCCAGCAGAGTTGTGTCAGGCCACAAGTGTTTGTAGTGGCGAGCGATGAAGACGGCCGTGCTCACCGTCCACATCCAAGCAGTCAGCATCAACACACCTGACAGGACAGACCACAGGAACTCTGAACTGGTTTGTAGATAACACCTGAGATTTATGGCTTAATTCTACAGTCAGCTGACTAAGCAACATCTCCTTAGATAATTAATTAAAAAATAGCTAATATTCTAATTCATATTGAGTAACTCAAGGCTCCAAGTACATTTACCAATCACACAGCGTGGCTGCTAGGAGTGAAAATGAAAATGAAAATGTGACATCTGGAAATGATCAATGACACATGTGCTGTACTGTTAAGATAGGACCCATAGAGTGTTAGACAATTATTATACAGAGCTTATACTGGATCCATAAACAAAAGTGTTTCAACCAACCATGGAACTTGATGAGCAGGGGGGAGCGGGAGCCACAGAGATCTTCTGGATGTCCGGTGATCCTCTTCTGAGTGGTGGAAATGAGAGGCTGCTGATCATGTCTGTGGATTAAACCTGTGCAGGACAAAGTTGTGACAATATGTACTTGTGTAAAATGTCACTTTACACACACAGAAAGTTTAACATGAGTATTTATGTTCAACTTAGTGTAGCACTGTGTTCCAGCAGTAGCTGAAGAGGAAGCAACACTATTCTCAGCGGTGTGATTCATGTAAGTAATGCGTCACTTGAAATACACATGACCTGAGGTGTGAACAACCAAAACCAACACAGCCTTCAAAATGTCTTCATGAAAGCAGCAGAGTCAGACCCAGCAGACACCCAGACAGCACACACTGACCCACAAGCTGGGCTCAAGATGAAAACTCAAGATGAAAAACAGAAATATGAAACCTCATTAGTCGTTACTTAGTTACTTAATTAGTTAGTTAGTTAGTTAGTTTAATTTGAAAATCACAATGACTAATCCTCAGAATCTAAGAAGAAAAAGAAATAATGTTATTTGGCTATTAAGATATGTATGAGTCTTATTTCAAATCACAAATCAAAAGCCTCGATATTGTCTCAATATTAAAACCGACAATTTGGTTCTGAAGCTCTTTCGGCTCTTTAGTATCATGTTCATTATTGTGCTTGTCATCAAGTCTTCGTTCCTTTCCTCTCTCCTTTCCCTGATAGACTGCCAGAATCCTGCTCCCATGTTTGCGCAGCTCTGTTCAACACTGTGAGGCAGACTGCATCCTGCATTATTAAACATTGTAAGTGGTTAATGACATTGCTTGTCAAAAGGTATTCAAGTGCATTAATTACAACTACTCATCTTACTGTATTTAAGTCATAAGTATGAATGTCATGCCTGTATTTGTACTTGTACTTGTGTTTTTTTACTTTTACTTAAGTATGCATCACACTGTGTTATCATAATTCAGTACTGAACGGGCCAACAAGTTGAAATATATCCAAAGCTTTCATGCATATTTTTTGTTGTCACAGCAGGGACACACAGGAGGCGGAAGCGCCCCGAACATGCTGCCCGCTTCCTTTCAGCACCCATGTTAACCAATTGGGCTGGCATGCCTCAAACGAATCTGGCAGGGAAACATGTTGTGGTCCAATGAAAAGCATGAAAAGAAAAACACTGCAGCAGTGCAGGTTTGGAGAGCTGACCAAACTGACTGAACAGCACAGGAGTTGCTGATGATTTACAGAGTGAAGATTTGTAGAAACAGAAATACGTTTTATCATTTATTACATACATAAGTAGACAGATTGATGATGATAATGTATTAAACGTCAGTTATTAAAAAAGTAACTCTTGCTCTGAGCAAAACTGCTTTCATATACTGTAAATACAACTGAATGCTCACCAGACCTGTGTCATAGATGAGGTATGTGTGTCCTGTGGGTTCATCAGGATAATGTTTGAATTGTTCTTGGCTCTGTGTCTGAGCTATGACCACTGATTAAGATGCAGTTCATGGTATTGCATTTGTTTGTAGGTGTTCCAACATTACACAGCACCACCACACACTCTAGTACAGCCTCACAGTTGTACCACATGTCAACAAAAAGCAAAGATTCAAGTGAGACTGAAAGTTTCTATTTTTCTGTCCATTCAACTGGATCCCATTGGTATTGGTATTGGTGTCTGGCCAATATTATTTTTTGTCATTCAGCCAGTGGCGCTAAAAAGATCGTGCATCAACACATGAAGGCTGTCTTACCCTGCTGAGATCTACCGTGTGCAAGAAACAGGAAGTAGCTCTGGTTTAAGCTGAACCTGTTCTCCAGCCGAGGTAGGAGGATGTTTCTCTGGAAACGACACTGAATGACCCCATCAGCCAGCCTCCAGGCCTGACCCCACAGATCCTCCTGGAGACAGAGACACTGACTGACTGACTGTATGTTAAACATACAGTGAACTGTGTGTTGATGACGATCAGTGTGTGTACCTGTGTTTCCAGTTCAGGGTGTGTTCGTCCAGTGACATGTGCAGCACTGATGGTAACTCTGCCTCCATCATTCACACACAGATAGACATCATCGTTCCCCTACGATGAAAAAACACTTACATACATAAAATTACAGCTCAATGCTTTCAGTTCCCAAAGGTTGCTGTTTTAAACAGACTGCGATGATAACAAACCAAAAATCCCTCTGTGCTTTTAACAACAGAGTTAACAGTGAAACAAATCAAACAACACACAGCATTGATCACACATTAACAGTTCTGTGTTTTGAACCTAGACATGTTTGTGCGGTCTCTGTGAGCAGAGAGACAGCAGAGTTCTGGATATATTGGATTATTATTATTTAGGACTTTGAATGATGCTTTTGATGATACATAAGATGCTGCTGCAGTTGTCTCTTCTGAATGTGATGAAGGCAGGTGAATGTGACGGGTGGAGAAAGGCAGTTCTGGCTCTGACTTGTCGAACTTACCAATTTTTCCAAACAATTTGTTGGTCTAAAAGTACAAATTTAATCCTGTTTGTCAATGTATGATTGCTTATGTGCTTCAAACGCACAAAGCAAACAAATATTTTGAAGCTGTCCGGTCTATCTGTCATTGCAAAGTCAAGCGCTACTGTGTGCATGTGTGGGCATTCTCAAATCTAGAGTTATTATCTGGACACGACTCACAAGCAGCAGGCGTCTGTTCATTCAATCTCTTGTCCAGAGTTACAATCCCTGCTGTTTCACTGATGTACTATTCCCACAGATGCAATAACATGAGCCATCTCCATGACAACTGAGCAAACTCCATCCACTGATGAAGGTCAGACGATGCGGCTGAAGGCACATCCACAGTGAACAATATAGTCTGCATAGTTACATAAACATAAAGTCAACTTGACGTTACTGTACTGATAAAATGAATTATCCCATTATGTAATGAATATGAAGAAAATAAGCTGAGAGATGTAAAACGCTGCAGAGTGGTATGGTACTGGTATATCAAGCAAAAAGCTGGATGAAACATCAACATGAGCAAACCTGGGAAGCCTGTCCATTCTATGATGAAACTTACCATCCATTTGTCCAGAGACAGGGCGAAGGACACGTAACCTTCAGCAGGCCCACTAAGTTCAAACATCACACTCGATTCTTCTTGGTCAGTGATGAAGGACAGGAAGAAGCAGTGGGGATCTGAGTCTGGGTGACAGCCCGCTGGGTCTCTGAGACAGGATTTATTGTGGCTACACCCCACTGAACTAAACTGAGGAGGAAGAAGAAGAACAGATGAGACATGAAGCTCACATTCTCATTCTGAATGCCAATGATCTGGTTACAACCTGACCTTTGGGACTACTCTCTGCTGAACAATCAAATGCTCTGTGCTGAATCAAAAACTAGACACGGACACTGTTTCTGGATGCTGATCTGATGCCACTGGACTTTGATGCCATTTTAAAATTAATTTTCCTTCACTATACAAACCTAGCTGCATGGACAGATACCAAGTAATGTTTATTTATTATTTTTTGTTTTGAAGCCATGGTTTTTAGAATTGTTGGATGCATTGCATTATATTTGTTCCATTACGGGACAACAGGGAAGAGAACCTGAATGCAGACACAGGCAGAGAATTAAAGGCACTTCACTAAACTGTGTGGTCAGTGAACAGAAGACACTTTAGAATAAATGCCTGAGATAAGGACATGTAGGGTTTTGTTTGAACTGTTTTGATGTGGGCCCTATTCTTTGTACAAAGATACTGTTGTTATCCAGATTGAAATGTTGATGACATTACATACATCTGAATTTTCTGGATTTTGAGATAATGTGAGAAAAAAAGAAAAAAAGAAATAAACTCAACTAAAGGGTTCTTTTTTTAAATATTAGAATATAAAATATTTCTTGGGGAAACTTGCTGAGGGCAGCTAGTGGCCTGTAAAGTTCCAAAAGCATGCAGGGCCGAGGGGAGGAGAGAAATTCTGAAGCTGAAGGGGGAGAAAGAAGGAAAGATGTTATATATACTGTAGAATGTAAGTAAGGGTGAGTGAACTATTTAGAGCAGCTTACACCAATATCATGAAGTCCAACAATGTCTAGTCACATCAACAGCTTTCTGACAGCCAAAAACTGAATGAAAACATCAAAAACTAGTTATTGCTAATGTGACACAGTAATGCATTTTGTTTTAATTACTTTTTTAGGTGTATGTGTGGGAGTTGAGTCCTGATTCTTGCCACAAGGGGGCATCGTCTCCTGAGTGAGATGGTTTTGTCATCAGTATGACAGAAGTAGGGGTCAGCACTTTACCTGCTGCCTGCCTCATCACTTCACTGTTCTTTACGAGACAGATTTACAGTGTGCCTCATGGCCAGGACCTGTTACACTTCCAGGACATTTTTATACTAAAAGGCAGCGTAGACAGGAGGAGACGCTGCCACGCTCTCTGTGTTTGGTTCATTCTAATGTCTCCACATTAACATATAGATATTATGCACATGCCATTTTAAAACCTCTCTCTTGTTATTTGTCCTCTGTGATGATGTGGGACACTGACCGGTGTGGACAGGGCTGCTGTGGCTCTGGGGCTGGTGGTTGGAGCATGAACAGCAGTGGGTGGAGCGGCGGTTGCTCCTCTGAGAGACACCACAGGACCTGGAATTCTCACCCAGTACACCTTATATTCATGCACCACTGTCACACTGCAACAACAAATCAAACACACGTTCACAAAAGTGAGTAAAATCACTGGAGTGTTGTGATGTAATTACTCATCATTCACACACCTGTATCACAAGACCTGTTAATATGTGGGAGTGATTCCAACCATGTTAATTATTTTGTTGAATCACAGATTGTGTTCAATACAATGACTGTGTCTATGTATGTATGTTGGCTGTGAACTGAAGTGTGATGCATACTCACAGAAAACGGACTCTTTGTGGAGGGTCTTTTGGAGCTACCCACAGAGCCTGAACGTGAGTCTTCTTTGTGCTTCTCCTGTGGCTCACCCCAGATCCCTGCAGATGACAACACACACACAGAAAGAACGAGCTCATTAAACATAATTCATACTGAGGTGGCATGTTGAGGCTTTGAGCTCCTTACCTGTGGCTTCAACTCGTGCTTACATACAGTGAGTAATAATTCAGTGCAATAAGAGGGTAAATAGTTCAGAGGGCTCAGAGAGAGATTTCTAGACCTGCTTCCATTTTTTCATGAAACCTTTTCTTAGAAAGAAGAGAAGAATTCCAAAAGCAAATATTATATTTATTCAGCCAAAGGGTTATTTCTGACTCATTTCCACCGCTGTTTGTCAGAAGGTGATCAGTATGACTAAGTACATACAGTATATATAAGTATTAATAATGTATCAGGGAGGAACTGCCATCATGGGGCACTATGGGATAGATCACAGCTTCATTATAAAAAATTAAATAAAATTAAACAATACTGTATTAAACATGAATTGTTTGACATCAGGGTAGATTCTATTGACTGTTATATTCACATTTGATCTGGTTATTGTGTATATGTGTGGGCAGCTGTGGCTCGGAGGTACTCCACTAATCAGAAGATCGGCAGTTCGATTGCCTCCAGTCTGCATGTCGAAGTGTCCTTGAGCAAGATACTGAACCCCAAATTGCTCCCGAAGGCTGTGCCATCAGTGTGTGAATGTGTGTGAATGGGTGAATGAGATACGTACTGTAAAGCGCGTTGAGTGGTCAGAAGACTAGAAAGGTGCTATATAAGTACAGTCCATTTACCATGTGGCTACCATACATTCTTTAATATGCCACTTTTCAAATAATGGCAGAGACTCTGACAAAGCACAGGTAAGCAACATTACCTGGTGCAATGACCTGTTCTTTAATGGATAAATTAATAGTCAATAATATTTAAGTGGAGATAGCAGGTCAACAGTAGATACCTGTCTTTCAAGTCATAAATCTGTATTAAACATTGTGTTTAGTTCAGGTGCCTATTCAAATAGTGAACGTTGTAGAGAGTGTATAGGGCTGTATGAGAGCTTAGTATATTATGTCAGACGGATTTGGTGGCTATTCCCATGCTTCATTATGTCTCATTTGTTAGTTGTTGCAGCAGATTTGGGTTGATACCATTTGTTATATGGATTAGGTGCAAAATGTAACCATTTTTGAGTACTCAAAGATTCATAAAAAAGGGTCAAAAATCCCTCCAAAATACCACATAAAGACCTTGAGGAACCCCATGAAATAAATGCTTCTGAAAAATATTTCAGCATTTGGATGGTAAGCAGTAAAGTAGAGTAAATTACTCAGAAATCATCTCATTGCTAATATAGTTAGAAAGGCTATCCATTTTCTAAATACCCTCAGTCTAGTTTGTGGTTGTACAGTTTCATGAGGATCATTACAATAGGTAATGTTATACAGCAAGGTTGAGTTTCAGAAAATGTCGCTACAATGAAACGTCTCCTGTGGGGACTAACACTCTCACATATGAATACAATAGAGCTCTTTTAATCAACAAGAGTTTCAGATTTCCAGTCAGACCCAATTCATGCAATTCCAATACTGTATAGAAACATGCTGTTTTTTCCCAAAGCTCCATGGGATTCATTTAAAGTGGGCATGTTTGTAAAGGGGAGACTTGTGGGTACCCATAGAACCCATTATTATTCAGGTATCTTGAAGTCAGAGGTCAAGGGACTGCTCTGAAAATGGCCATGTCTTCCAAACAAATTAGCATGACATGGTTGGTGCCAATGGTTAGGTTAGGTCATTCAGTTTCAGGTGATACTAATTTCAAAACTGAGCCAGCCTCTGACAGGACTTTCATTTGAGAATACCTGTGTCCTAGCAGAGTTTAAAAGGTTAATCTACCCCCAAATGTGTGTCACTACCATACGGTGAAAAGATTGGAAGGTTGACTAGCCTTAAAGCTAGTTCTTGGCAGACTTGAGATAATTGTTAAGATCAGTGATGTTTAGGATGTGAAACTGCTGTATACCTGAGTGTGGCCACACAGTAGCAGCTGGGACTCCAGTGGGTCAGTCAGGATGAAGGACCCTACTGCTGAAGAGGTCAGTTTCCCAGCATCCCAAGCTTCAATCAGGAACCCCTTGAAGAATGTGCGGTAGGAGGAGGCCACTTGTAAATACACTGTGGATCAAGAGTCAAAGGAAAGGGAGATGTCAACTAACAGGAGCGATAATGTCACAACAGTGAAAACTGTCAGCAAGCGTCGCAGTCTACCTGTGATGTTGTCGCCTGGACTGTACGTGGATTTATCCACAGTGATGTTGTATGGAGGAGGGTCTGGGCTGGGCTCATATCCATGCTGAGGCACCATGTTTCCACAGGCAACACTCACTTTCCCGTCACTGTACCCTGTGATCGGGCCTACATGCCCAGTCAACACTGCCATCAGGAAGTACGAACGCCACATGGCTGACGCCTACAGAGAGAACTGAACCAGAACACACAACACTGAACACGTAAAGACACTCTCACACACTTATTACCTAAATTTAACATTTATATATTTATTGGGTTGTATGCAATGTGGCACACTTTGATGAAATGTAGAGGGCACTGCATACCACTGTATGAATTTCTGTGACTCAGTGAGGTGATCGAGGGAGAGCTCATTGACTTGATACATTTTGTATGGACTATTGGCCCATTACTCTTCAGTATACCTATTTTTATTACATAATATGATAAAGACCATTTCCAAAATTATTTTTCTTCACAAAAATGAAGAAGTTTTCTTACATGATACTTAAAATAAGAAAGAGCCTTGTGACACCTCCATGAAACTTTGGTGACCCTAGTGGTGGGTCAGGACACCCAGGATGTGGACCAGTGCTCTAGCCTGTTTGTTATGGAATTTTCTATCCTTAGGTCAGCAGTATTAGTTGTTTGGCTTTGGTTGAGAACAGTAGGTGCCAGTCTATCTCAACACTGTGGTGGCCAGGGTCAAAGAGACCTGTTGCTGCCTTCTAAGACATAATAGATAGCTTGCCGTTGACGTTCCAATCTGCGTAAACAGACATCTGTGTCTCCAGACTAGAATATGCTGACAATAACACCTGCATGAGTAAAAACATTCTCTTTGGCTAATTCTGGGCGTATAGTATTTGTGGTGTTATCTGTAGGGGTTTAAAGTCTATCCACCAGGATGAGTTGGGCAGAATGTGAGACCGACTCAGGCACTTCTAATGTACTTTGAGAGTGTCTCTAATTCTCCTTGGCCAAGCGTCAATAAATATTACAGCATAAGACATCAGAGGCTCCTGAACACTTTCTTCCCTCCTGACCTCACCATTGACCTTTGACTTCAGCAATTTCTCCACAACACTGTTGTTGTATTGTTTTTGCGTGCTTGCTCTTAAAATGAAGTTAAGAGAATGTTCATATTTCTTTCTTTTCTGTAAACATTGAATGTCATACCACAATGTAAGAATATAAGTCCTGCATCATATCTGCATCTGCTATCATATACTTCATTAATAGTTTGTTATGATAATATGTTATGTATTGATATAAGTTTCATATTGATGCATCAAGGCATATTTATCTGTAGAGGAGTCAGAAAACGTAGTTTTGTTTCGGGTTGTCTTGGAAGAGAATGGCCGATGACTTGTCTTGTCTGAAGGACGTCTTGATTCCTTCAGCTGTGAAGAGATTTGAGTTTCTCCAACAGGAAGTAGACGTGTGGATTTGGTGGGGATATAAACAAAATGAAAGGAGTGCATCTACAGTATCTATCTAATGATTCACATGGAGAGTTACTCCAAGCAGAAAAATGATAGACAAAATAAGATGTAAAGCTATAGTAGTGTGGAACAGAGTAATAGTGTGGAAACAAAACAACTCTAAAATCAATACATAGCCTGTAAGATTATAGAGGTTATATAATGTGACATGGAAAAGACGAATTGTGTTATATTAGCACCTATAATGTGGCTTATTTCAGGGTAAATGGGAAGTCACTGTGGAGTCACCATGCAGCTGACTCACTGGCTGATATTATATTTGTACAGACGCAGAGGGAGGCTGCAGAGAGGCTGACACACCATCACCACCTCCAAATAATCAGTCGACTGCAGATCAGCAGGCTCTGAGATAACAAACCACAGAGTGAGCAGCTTCTGTTTGACAGCAAGGAGGGACCTGCCAGCTTTGCTCGTAATAAAAATAATAATAATAATAATAATAATAATAATAAGAAGAAGAAGAAGAAGAAGAAGAAGAAGAAGAAGAAAGGATATTAAATAATGCTATTTCTGTTTAGCTTTCTTAAAAAGAAAGAATGTTTTGGAGTCACAAGTCAAGTTGTCAAATAAGAATATTTCTGTCTGTTAAAAGAAAACTATTGTCAGAAAACCTTTATGTTTTACTGTCTATTCATCTATGCGGTTACTGTGACCTGGAGGGAAACATATCTGATCTCATGTTATGTCGAAGTTTGTCTGCTGAGCACACAAGTTCACTTCATAGTAGAAGAAGTCATATAAAACTCGGGTTTCGGACACGTGACATTTGTGCTGTGAGCAGCGTTAGAGGTTCATCTCATGTTAAATTGAAGTGTTTGTTCTTACCTGCACACAGTCCTCGGGTCTGTCTGCACACTGAAGGCACAAAGTTGCGTTGACACTCAAAGGACAGGGCTTCTGCTGCCTTCACTGTCCACGGAAGAAAATCAGACATTCAAGTTCTCTTCTAGGAAATCCATTTCCCTCAGCTTGATATTCACATATGGAGTAATGACTTACCCATTTAATTTATTTTATTTTATCTCTTTATTTTTTATCTATATATATCTATTTTATCTATATCTATAGGGTTAGGGTTTGGCCATTTTTTTTTCTTTTTATCTCTTATCAAGAATTATTGATTTATTGATTTAGTTTCGAGAGGATAATACTCATTACAGCCACAGGCCATCACAGGTGGAAGTATTTAGAGTAAATGGAGTCAGTCATACGTCAGATTTACGCCATGGTCTGCATTTAAAAGCTAAATGTGGACGGTTCATTGTTTGTAGATCTTAGTTTGTAGTACTCCGAAAGCACCAGAAGGTGGAGCTATTACTGCGTGGATAACACGCACTGATGGCCATCAGCACTGTGTTGGAGCATAACATTTTCAAACGGATGCACTCTGTTACACACTGATATTCATCTACATTTAATGTTCCCTAATATTTCACCTCCACTACATCATTTATGTGACAGCTGCAGTAACGACGTACACACCAGAACACTCAAAACAGATTGTTTGATTGTAGTTTTTATTCTTCTGGCGTGGCAACAATATGATGCAATACTTTTCAGATAAATGATACAAAATATAATCAATAAATAATTTATGGCGTATTAATGTAGGTTAACAGGCTACTCCGCAGTGTCATCTAAGGAAAAATAGGTTCAAAATGTCCGACTGTACATTGTGAATGACATTCTGCGTGACGAGTACTTTACTTGCAGTTTATTTTGATACCTAAACTTTTGGACTTGTCCTTGTGACAGAGTATTTCTACACTTTTGTTGTTACCTTTACTTAAGTTAAAGATCTGAGTACTTGGCTTCAGTCTGTTCAGCCAGTTGGTGCCTTCAACAAGGTGCATCGTTCTTCCACTGCACTGACAGTGAAGTGAGAGTAAGACTTTGGGCTTTGGTGCCCCCTGTGGCATCTGTATAGAAAGACAGTGTAAAAAGACACCACAGGGGATGAACTGAAATCTGCAGCACTGTCAAGATTCTTTACAGGAAGAGACAGAATGACTCATTAGATCTAAAGTGAAGTAGATGGTCATAACACTCTGCTGCCATCGTGTGGCAGCATCACCTACACCCCCACCACAGCTATGACACACCATCTGTTGTTGGTGTTTCTATGGTAACAGTCTTGTGTTACCTGGTGCAGGTTAGAATCAGCTGAGGCAAACAACAGAGCAGAGCTGTGGAGAGGACAGCAGAGCAAACATGAACAGTCTCTTCTCCAGGTCAGTCACTTCTTTTTCACATTATCCACAGAGATGAAAACATGGAGGCCTCCTCAGCTGCCCCTCTCTAACATGGGGAGCTTTGGCCAGAATATCGACAAGTTAGCATATTCCCAGTATGTTAAAGAGTAAAGAGTAAAACATATCCTATTGTGAATTCTCTCTCGATATGTTTGAGCAGGGATGTCCAGGTTAAGAGCATGGAGCAGACGGTGAAACACGCAGAGAAGTACCTGGGTGAGATCTGCTCCCTGCTGGCCTCCTACACCAGGAAGACAGCCAAGCTCAGAGACAAGGCAGACCTGCTGGTGGCTCAGCTCTATGACTTCTCCAGCACAGAGGACCCTGAACTCCAGATCGGTCTGAAAAACCTGGCTGAAGACTTGGCCATGGTGCAAGACTACAGGCAGGCTCAGGTCAGGCACAGTGCAGTTATCCATACGTCAGTGTGCAATGTGATTTTCTGCATCAAACTCTTTTACATGTGGTCGTTGTCATGGTGAATGCTGTATTGTTACAGGTAGAGAGACTGGAGATGAGGGTTGTTGCTCCTTTAAGAGCCTATGGAGAGATAGTCAAGAATAAACGGGTGAGTGTGTTTCTGATATTAATGTATGCAAGAAGCTCATATCACCACATTGACCTGACTATAACATGACCCTGATTATAGGATGACTCCCACTTTTGAAGGGGTGTCGATTAGCTCAGTTGGTAGAGCATCCGCCCCATGGATGAAGGCTCAGTCCTTGCCGCAGCAGCCCAGGGTTAGAATCCGACCTGCAGCCCTTTGCTGCATGTCATTCCCCATCTCTCTCTCTCTCCCCACATTCCTGTCACTCTTCAACTGTCTCTATCAAAATAAAGCTTGAAAAGGCCAAAAAATATATCTTATCTTAAATTAAAAAAAAAAAAAACAGTTTTGAAGACAGAAAACACTTTTCTAGACTTTTCTCTTGTCTCCTGGAAGTCTGTTTTTCTTTGGAGCTCGTTGTCATCTGTCAAATCAAATCAAATCAAATCAAATTTTATTTGTATAGCCCAAAGTCACAAAGTACATTTGCCTCGGAGGGCTTTACAATCTGTACAGGGAGTGACACCCTCTGTCCTTAGACCCTCGGTTCGAGTGAGGAAAAACTTGCCCACAAAAACCCCTTTTAACAGGGAAAAAAGGTGGAAGAAACCTCAGGAAGAGCCACAGAGGAGGGATCCCTCTCCCAGGACGGACAGACGTACAATAGATGTCACGTGTACAGAACAAATCAACACAAACTTGTACAACTACAATGAATGATAAAATGACAATGAATTACAATGAATAAATAAAAATGATTACAGTAGCAGTGGAACCTGTGATAGAGATAGAGAGACACAGATGCACAGCAGCAGCAAATCATTAACTAACTATAAACTGTAATGGAGATATGGTAACAATAATGACAGTAATAATATATGTAGTGGACGTCATGCAGGACCACAGCAGCAGCCACGATCCATGAGAACCTGCTGGACGAGAGAGCACAGAAACTCCAGGGAAGAAGTTTAGTTAGTAACATGTATTAATGAGACATGTATGTGACAGCTGTGATTCTGGGCAGCTTGACAGTTACACATATAGGTCTCCACTACATGAAAAACACTGGTCTTTGTGTGTGTGTGTGTGTGTGTGTGTGTGTGTATTGTTGTATGAGCTGACATTGTATCTACCATTCAGGCAGATCTGAAGAAGTTCAACACAGATCTGAACAGGGAGCTGAAGGAGTTACAGAAACTGGAGAAAATCCGACTGAGAAATCCAGCAGATCGACAAAGAATTGTATCCTTCACATTTGACTCTTTTCATCACTGAAAAATTAGTTTTATTGACTTATTAAAACTCAATGAACTGCCAATAGGTCAGTCAGTACAAATTAATACTGCACAGCCAAACACAAACAGCTGTGGTCAGCTATGACTCTAAGCTCAGGTGGTAGAGCTTAATATCACTGTTAGCTCCAGACAGGAATCACTGTATCACTCCTGGTGTATAGCTGGCACAAGACAGAAAGAACTTAAACTTCCAAAGATGGATACCAAAGCTGACTGTGAATTTTGAAGAAATATGTCTAAGATGACATTCCATATGTGAAGCCACTGCTCACTAGAGCTGTGGTGGGGCAAAAAAGTACAATACTTCCTTTTATGTGGTGTGTTATGAGAATAAAGAAACCTAAAGTATGTGCACCTCCAAACGGCGTCTAACTACAGTGAATATACTTTCCACAACTGAAAATCTGTGTCTTACTTAAGGAGACACGAAGTGGATGTAGACACAGTTATCTGACAGAGTGCACATGATCTTAAATCCAATGAAGTGAATTAAAGCTAAGTCTTCAACATAGAAAAGAAAAAATCCATTCAGATTATGGGGAAGATGTTGGCAGTGTGGGAAGACTGGACTCCATTCTGTCCAGAAGCAGAAATACGATAAGAGATGAAGCAGGACAGGAAGTAACACAGCAAGTGTGTCCTTTGTAGTCCTAAATATCCCAGGATCCATTGCGCACCAGTGCCTTGTTTAGAGTGTGTGGGATGATTGTTCTTTCGACCATGTATTTTGGGGAGGAGGTTCAGATTCAGCACACAAATTGTTATCTTAAGAAAAGAGAAGCCATCATGGGGCAGGACGTTTACTGTGTGAGGTCAGCGCAGTACAACTGAGCTACACGTTGGTGCAGCGGTTAACTGGGTGTGTTTCTGTTGTATTACTTTTTACTATGTTTGTAGTTTACACACGTTTTCACTCCAACATTTCCTTGACAACATCTTTCAGTCTCAGGTAATGTAAATGACTTCATGATTGTCTCATGAATATTGTCACATTATTAACCCTTCGAGCAGCTCGTACACACTGTGAGATAAAGCTCTGGGTGCTGCGTGGTGTGTTCACTGACAGGCAGAAGTAAATGCTCAGAAAGCTTCAAACAATGCCCAGCACAGTGTCAAACAACTGGAGGAGACCATTACAGACTTCCAGAGACAGAAGCTAGAGGATATCAAAGTCAGTCACACACACACACACACACACACACACACACACACATCCTCCAGCAGGTGAAGCATCAATATTGCTCTGACAAGCATTGCTTCGTTGTGTTTTTTTGACAGAGGATTTTCACAGACTTCGTCACAGTGGAGATGCTCTTTCATGCTAAAGCACTGGAGGTCTACACACACACATGCCACAACCTGGAGGCAATCGACACTGAAAAGGATCTGGAGGTAGCTTATGCTAATGGTTCTATGCTGACAAAACAAAAATGTGTGATTATTGAAGACAAAGCCACTGAACACTGGCACCAAACAGCAGACAGGTAATGTTAGCAGTTAGCTGGTGAACATAATGTGGCACCTAAAGAGGCAGAGCTTGTCGAGACCAAAACAGAGCTGAAGAAAATGAACGTTTGACTGACACAGTTTTGAAGTAAGCATGACATTGTCTTCATGACTCCATAGCTGTTCAGTGGACGGATCAAGATGTCTGACCCTCTGGCTGGGCACATGGACACTACACTGAGCGGATACTCCTCTCCGCTCATGACCGGCTACCACAGCCCTCCTCTGGCCTCCCCCAAAGGCAGAAGCTTCCGGTCAACGCTGGCCTCTACCACAAGCCAAAACCACAGACAACAACACAGCCATCATCCACCCACAGCCAGGAGGGTGAGCCCTAATGTCTTTGTTACCATTCTATGACATTATTAAAGGGATATTTGGGGTATTTTGAAGTGGGGTTGTATGAGGTACTCATGCACAGTCAGTGTGTTACCTATAGTATGTTGACAAGTGTGAGTTGGAGAAGGAAACAGGACTCCTGGCACAGAACCAGAGCTTTGTACTGCTGTGGACCGGGTCAGCAGACAAAACTCATTTTAGCTGTTTGTGTTGACTAAACTAAACTATCACAACACATCACTTTCAGAATAAGACAGAAACTTCAGTTATACTTGTATCAATTTTGAAGTCCCGTCCTGAGAATTCTCTCCATGCTTCATTTGCAGCCTCGCAGCACTTTACAACGCCAGAGAGGCATAGAGGAGGAGGAAGAGCTGGAGGAAGAAGATAATGAAGAAGAAGACGAGGAGGAGGAAGAGGAGGAGATGTATGAATCAGAGATAGACGAGGGTCAGCACACCAGCCGGCAGTCTTATGCTGCTCAATATGCTCAGATGCACAGATGGCAAAAGTAACACATCTTCATAGAAACACATCCAGACACACACAGCGCTGTGTGTGTAGATAGTTTATTCTGTTAGATGCTGATGACTGTACAGCTTTTCTTCCATCAGCACCTCTTATCATTATTGTTGCCACCAACAGTAATTGTGGTCTAGACTGGTTTCAGTCTTTATGTTTATAAAATATAAATGATGTTTGTTCAGATATATTCATAATGTCTCTGTTTTCTTATCATTTCTGCCAGAAAAGAGTCAACCCAGCAGGAAAAATGTTCCCAAAATAAACCTAGAAGATTAAACTGAACCTCATCAGTCATAAGTGGATTTTAAACTGACACGTCTTTCATGTTAACAAATAATGTTGTACATGTGAAGGTAAACTCACGTCTGTCACAGTCAGATACTGGCTTGAGTTTACAGGAGCAGCAGTCATTTGACTGACAGTTAAATAAAGAATATTCCAACATCATGATTTTCTGCAGGCTCCAACGTGGACAGAACACAAAGCTGATTATTATGATGAGGCCACGACTCTTAATATTTGCTGCTTCATGTGAACATGTTGACATTTCCTTTTTGAATTCGAATTACTTTCTGCAGTATGAGGTATCATTGCATTCAATTATTCATCTAATGACACTTTCCATACAGAGCAGGTCTAGACCGTACTCTTTATATTATTTACAGAGACCAACAATTCACACCATGAGCAAGCACTTGGTGACAGAGGCGAGGAAAGACTTCCTTTAAGAGGCAGAACCCGGCTCATGGTTGATGGACATCTGCTGCGACCTGTTGGGTTCAGAGAGAGACAAAGACACACAGCAGCAATAATAATAATTATGAACTGGAATGGAAATATGACTAATAGTAGTAATAATGATGATAATAGCTACATTGTGATAGACTGGCTGGCTTTCCATAATCTCCAGCCTCCTGCATGAAAGTCATGTGCTGCACATTACTGCATATTACTGCACTCACTGGAACTTGTGTTCCGCCTCGCTTAAAAGTGCAAACTACTTCCTGTATTGGCACTGGACATAAACTGTGGTGCAGAATTATCCAATATAGATGTAAATCCTCAAGTCTGAATAAGCCTTCATGGCATAGAAGCTTGTGTGCAGGTTTCTATTCACCACGTTACCTGCACAAGTCATCTTACTGATGTAGTAGAAAAGCAAAGATAATAATTAGGTAGTCGAGGCAGTGATGAGTATTGCTGTGCTGTGTCCATAGTCCATTACTGAGAAGCAGTGAAAGGTACGATTCTCACCTACATCCACATCTTGAAATGAAGCTCAGATCTCGTCGTATCAAAGACTTGTCAAGCCTCATCCCACTGGCCTACTTCTCAGGCTGTTTGAAGATCTCCAGTTTGCTCCATAACATAAGCAAAGAAACGTCTTTGTCACAACAAACAGCCTGCTCTCCCCTTATATACGAGCTAAAGGTGTGGAAGTCTCCAGAGAGAGGCAGGTAGAGGGTGCAGTATGGATGAGTCTGTAAATGCTGCAATGTACAAAGGACAGCAGCACAAAAGTCAGTGCTTCAGATGAGTTTGCTCAGTTGTCATGGACTCGATGGACTATGATGACTAAATGGAGTGACACAACATTATCATTGTGAGTAGGTGTTGGTTACTATGGAGTGAGTAGCATGTCTGACTTTGGGGCGGCTGTGGCTCAGGAGGTACAGCAGGTCATCCATCAGAAGATCAGTGCTTCAATCCCTGACTCGTCCAGTCCAGTCCAGTCCATTTTACCATGTACTTTCATGCTGTAAACCAGAGTTTGTATCCCATCACATCCTAAATCTATGAATTTGTTTTTTATCAGCAGTTTCCACAAAGAATGTTGACACAGTGTTGTCTGGGGTGTCTGTGTTGTGTTTAGCAATAAATGAACTGGACCTGTACTGTAAATAATGCAGACTTGATGATATATAAATATCTATCACATTTCACCATGATGTGGCGATGATGACACTTCAGTGTGAAATAAAATCAGCCCAACTGATGGCCACATTTGTCAGCTTAGGAATGTTTAATATTCCATATCGTCAGAAGCTAAAACATTTGAACATAAAGGTGAAAAGAGTACATTTCACTGAATGCACTTACAGAGCGATATCACTGGGCTGCATTGATTTGAAACAAGATTATACTGGAGACCAGATACACAGAGCGGGGATACTGGATATCAGAGGTACAGGTAGATAAAAGAACGTCAGTGAGAGAGAGAGAGAGAGAGAGAGAGAGTGATGCTGTCAGCCTAGTAGCACTGGTTCTCTGGTTAAATATAGCAGGGTTCTTCAGAGATAAAAAAATATTCTTCACAGTTTTTTTTTTCATCACATCCATGCATGTCATTGTAAATCATCCATGACACACTTCAAATGGCACTTAAAAAGAAAAGAAAAAGAACAGGTTCTTTACTTTCATTGACATGGTAGGTGGAAGGAGGAGTCGAGGATCAGACTCGAGGAATGTGTGTTGCTGGAGTGTGTGTGTGTAAAAAGCTCCTAACCTGTGATGAGCTCAATCTTCTTTAGGCTGCATTTGATGACTTTTATCAAGTTCTGCACAACACCACAAATGCATCAGAGACATGGAGAAAAAAATGGTGGCGGAGGAAGATCACAAAATACTTAAAACCAGCTGAAATGATCCTGAAATTATATATTTGCACAGAGAAAAAGTACAGGAAACTTCACAACCTCCCCCCCTCAATGTTCCCTTTGTCTCAAAGCAGACACGAACAAATACAAAAACAAATCATCTGGCACTGTGAACACTTGGCATCTGTCAAATCATAAAACAACAGAACAGTGGAAATAAACGATGTCTTCACAGAGGCAGCACAGTCAAGAGTCCCACGCTCACTCTCAGCAGTACAGTAGTAGTATTAGTACCAGTCGGCGTTTGATTGAAGGTGTAGAAGTAGTAAGTTAAGCAAGAGGCCACTCTCCCTGTTTGACTCCGTGTCTCCAGGAGACCATTCTCCAGTCTGATTGTTAGCCAACCTATAAAGTGCTTTCAAAAAATATCTTCTCCTCCTCCTCCTCCTCCCCCTCCTCACCATCATCATCAACATCATCATCATCATCCACATCTATACAACAAACCGGTAAGTCAATTAGGGCAATGTTACGAGTAGGAAAGAAAAGAGGAAAAATGAAAAAGGGTCTATTCAGGCACGAGCAAAGAGCTCTTCTCTTTTTTTCCTCCTCTGTTCCTTTCTCTCTCTGCAGCTTTTCTTCTCCTTTCAGATTTGTTTCTTTACTTCTTGAAGGGTGTCAGTCTGCCGATGTTGTGCCAGAAGGTGGAGGTTTTGCGCTTGGGCTCAGCCAGCATGAAGACCTGCTGCTGGGGCAAAGCAGTAGGGAGAGAAGGGTGTTTCTGTCGCAGCAGGAAGTCGTAGTAGGGTCTAGTCACCGCTGAAGATGAGACATGATAAAATATGATTACTTATAACATTCTCATGTCAAAGAAAAGCTGACAGGCAGCATGCATTTATTATGTATTCCAGGTTTGTATTCATGAAGGGTCTCAGAGGCCCACATTTCTATTGATTCTAATAAATTGTAAAAGTGATTTTAAAATCAAAGTCAGTCATCACATGATGATTAATCCAGCATTAAAGCTGCAGTTAGTGACTTTTAGAAGAACTTTTTGTCAGATTTGCTGACAACAGCTGTTACCAGATCCAAACAGTAGGACATGAATCAGGAGGTTTGAAGTTCTTTCTCATCCCAGTTTAGGACGACATTTACCTATCTGCATTTAGGAAAAGATCCCATCAGATCTGAGGACAGGACTGAAGCTTTTACAGAACCGTCCTAACTGTGATTTGTGATTTCTTTCTAATTGATTTTCTGTCCAAAAATGAGTTCAGGCATTGTCATAATAACAAATGACACTTTACTTCACATACCAAACATAAAACATCATGTGTGCTCAGAGTTAAAGTGATATATTTCCTTTGCTCTGTGGAAACATGAGGATTTCTTAAGTTAAGTTAAGCTGCAGGCCCCCCTGGCTTGCAAGAATTTGCTGTCTGTCTTTGCTCTGACTGCTTGTTTTCGTCCAGACAAAAAAATGTTATATTTCTAAAAGGTACCTGCTGCAGCATTATGTAATGAAGATCAGTGGCTGTTAACGGTCAGTAAAACACTGAGCAGGGGCAGAATTACTTGTACTATTGTTTCCACAGCACTGATCCATCAGTTCAACACCACAAACACACAGAACGGTTTTCTTTAACTTTTCTCACAGAACACTTTGAATGTTAAACATAAATCCATTTCCTTTTACTTTGCCATGTTTTGTTTGCTCTGGTGCTTCCTGCAGATGTTTCCCATTAAAAGCCTTCCAGAAGAGGGAGGATTATTTATCTTGACCTACTGAAATGCTTTAGTGTGATAACTGAATTGCCATTTAGTTTCCACTCCCTGATTTACCAAACTCATCCTGGACCAGGAAGATAATGTCGACACCACTGCACTACAGCTGGAATGCTGATTTTAATTCATCAGCATCTCTGTTTTGTTGAGAATGTTGAATCAGAAGAACTCTGCTGCTCGGCTCTTTGATGCAGATTTCAGCCACATCTAATGCTTTACTGTTCCTCCTGAAAGGGATTGTCACATGCTTGAAGAATACAGGGCCTGGTGACATACCATTTCAATAGAAAGTGCTGCTGTATGCAATATGGATGAGTGCTTATATATTATATATAGTAAGGAGGCCCATGTCCAAGCCCAGGGAGAAAGGAAGACATCTTAAGACAGATGCAACACAGAGACCCAGAGGAAATCAAACAAATGGGCAATAAAGAGGATGTCAGGTCTGCACTGATACAAACACAGGTGTCATTGTCTACCTTTGGGTTTCCCAGCTGGATGGCTTTTGCAGGCATTCAGCATGGCCTGTTTCTTCTGGACCTCTGTGAGAGAGAAGCCTGACAAGAGAAAAAGAAACATTAGCAGAGTTATTCTTTCATTCGTTCTTTCGCATGACAGACTGAATGTATCCAACACCAGCAGCATGCGCGCCTCACCACTAGTCCAAAAAATGGCCTAAATGGAGGCGAACTCAGCATCAGTCCAAGACAAGAAAAACACTACTTTGTCATAATTCACAGTGTCTCAGTGAAGCAGCTCCATAATGCAGACCAAACATCTCAGGACAGACTGACTTCTGCTTGTCTATTCTTTGGATCAGCATCACAGAGATATATTTACTGCTGGTGTGTGTTGAGGACATTAAAGTATTACTGCAGATGTAGTGAAGGGAGAAGAAAGGAGGTTACTGATCACATGATAGTTTATGGAAACAGCAGAGAAGGAAGCTTGGCTCAGAGGTTATGGAGACAATGTCAACCAATCAGAAGATCACAGATATCACAAATATTTCTCAAAGTGTTGAACTGTACATGTATCTGACCTGTCTCACGGTCATGCTGGACCTGAATCCTCTCGTCAGCGAGGCCCGGAGCCAGCGTTGTTTATGCTCAGGCTTTTTGGCACACAGAAGGTGGACCTCGTCACCAGCCAGCGACCGCAACTTCAGGGCATTCTTCACACTGATGTTGAAGTCCTTCTCCTTGCCGTCCTCCACATCTATCACCTCCATGTGGTCCATGTCCATCCGACCCTTGTAGTACAGCATGTCCCGGCGCAGCAGGTCCTGCAATGATAAGGATGACAAATTGAGCCAAGAGTCAGAACTAGAAAGAGCCAACATGCCTGACCAGAAGAATAACATTTGTGCTAGCAGAGGAGGTGGAGGAGAGAGAACAGGTGAAGCTATGGCCAGGAGCTTGAGTGTCCTCCACAGGGTGCCGAATGGATGGATGTTTCCAGAATACGGCAGAAATCGAATATAATATGCATATCTATGTTGCACAGAATGACATGTTGTCCATTAGAGTTCTATTAAGAACTATACCTTTTGTGGATGTGGACAATAGTGACCTATTGAGTTAATATGTGGTAATTACATTAAATATTTCTCACATAGAAACATAAATTAATCATAGCTGAGTTACAAATTCACTTAAGTTGACTATTTTCCACTCTTTTAGGATTACTGGTTGGTTACTGTCACATACTGGTATCAGGGGAAAACTGTGTGAAATGCTGAGTCACCTTTTTGCAGTACACCATCTGATGATCAAAGAGGAAAAACATCCTCTGTTGACTCTTGGCCTGAGGCTGGGACAGCTTGGTCATCTCCCCTGAAAAGATGAGATCAGAGCTCCTGCTGAGGACGTCTTCACCCTGCAAGGATTCAAACACACACACACACACACACTGTTACTTGCTGCCCTGTTGCAGTTGCATTGAACAAAGTGAGAGACACTTTTTGCCACACCTCCCAGTCCTCTATGGAGCTCTGCCATTGGGCGATCTTGTCAATGTTTTCAAGGCGCCGTTTCCTCTCATTGATCAGCCTGGCCACGTTCTTCATGGCGTTTAAGGCTGCCTCCACATCTTTGTAGTCCCTAAAGACCAGACAATGAAATGTAGTCAGAGTGTGAAGCTGAAGCTTAAATGAGAAGTCTGGTGATGTTCTATATTTTTCTTATAGTCAAGAAATTCTATCAAAAGTCTAAAATGAACAGTGAATGTATCCCACTAACAAGCTTGATATATCTCCTCTCTGTGTGCTGCAGAGCACCATTGTTTCCCCAAAACTATTAAAAACACTTCAGTGAGCCAGACTGTTGTTCCTTTATTACCATGAACACACACACACACACACACACCGTGCTGCTGCCAGGAATACTTAAGAAAGGCCCAAAGGTAGATCCACCACTGAAAATAGTCATCAGCCACCAAAAACACTATTTCTTTCAGTTTAAGTAACGTTTGTTAAAAACTGCTGTGATCTGCTGTTTTAAAAATGAATGATGAGACTTGTGTGACTATTGAGAGTTTTAGCGACTTCATGGACTCTGTAAGAAAATATAAAATAACAGCAGCATAATTCTGGGAGCACGTGCTGGGTCAACAGTTTTGATATATGCTATGTCAGAAGTTTTAGGGGACTCTGTGGTAGGGGACCCACGGCATCTGTTTCAATGATTATACTGTACACTCATGAAAAAGTAGTTATGAATAATATATTCTATTCATAGAGCTGCATAAATCTGGCACACTGGACCTTTAAACACGTTTGGTAGAATTTACCAAATTATACATAAAACGACTACACTACTACCAACTCCAGACAATAAGAATTATGTGGGCAGATACAATGCCGTGTTTTCCCCTGTGAGACATGCAGTCGGCACACACCTGTGCTGTGGGTTAGTGTATTTGAGCAGCTCAGCCAGCTGCAGCGGGTACTTGCAGATCTTCTGAACGGGGGTGAGCAGGAAGCCATCCAGAGAAATGTCGATCATCTTCTGAAGCAGTCGGCAGGCCTCAAAAAAGAACACGTATTTGTTGACCTTCATGAGCTTGGACAGCTGGACACAGGCGTTTGGATGGTTGTTGCAATACTCTGAATAGATCTGGAAATCTGTTTGCTACACATAAAAAACAGAAAGAGAGAGAGTTAGGGACAAGGAAGCTCTGACTTCAGGATCAGAAGGGATGCAAACTACATTATTGATTATATCAATATTACTCTGAAAGTTTTAGAAAACAAAATGAAAAAAAGAAAAAAAAAACGTGAAGTGGAACAACTCAGAAAAACCTAACTTCTGTCTCTGATAGGATCGTTTTAAAAGTCTGCAGCAGAAATTCATCAGCATTCATCCAGTTGACTGACTCGGCTTACATGTTCGAGGAAGCAGCAGCCGATCTCACTGAGGTGCGGCTGCTCCTTGTTGAACTTCTTTTCCAGGCCTTTCAGGAACTTCCTCTGGAACCGGTAGATGTCTTCAATGTTGCCAAAGATGGTGCGAAGCTGCTCTTCGTTGAACATGTCTGTCCTCTTGCGGCACTGTTTGATGTAACCCTGAGGGAGACCGAAAACATACAACCGAAATGAATACACTCATAGAAGAGTATTTCCCACAGTTGTGGTAAAGGAACGGGTGGACAACATGGTTTTCACATGATCCCATCCAGACCTCACAGATGTCTTTCAGGTGCTTGATGTAGTCCCTCTCTGTGCTCATGATCTCATTGATGACATTAGTCCTCATCTGCTCTTTGCAGGGTAAACCAGGTCCCAGAAACAAACCCAGACCCGCCTGGTCCTCCTCTCCAGCCTGAGCCTCTTCAAGGTGGGCCAGATACTCCTCCATGGGCTCATCCTGGTTCACACGCAACTGTGGAGGACACAGGGAACATGAAAGCTCGGAAGAGATCAGATTTTCTGTAACAGTTTACTCTGTATGTCCTTTATTGTCAACACTCTCCAAATTGCATGAACGTGACCTGTAGTCCCAGTTTATAAGAACTCCTGAGTTAAAGCTGTGCTGAAGTGATTAAATGAGAGAGATGAGCACACAAACATTTTGATAAGTCTGCTTTCTGTCAAGACATTTATCTCAAGGTTTTTTCTTTCTTGTAGACCTCTGTGCAGCTTTTTATGAGATACGTCTTAAAAAGGATCCACAAAAAATAAATAAATAAACAGAGTGTAATTTTGCAGATGAGACATATTGATAACAGGAGGAGGTTGCATCTTACTCAGTCGGCAGTCATTCATCTAACCGCGTAATTAAGAGCTGTGTGTCTGAACAGGACACTTTGTCTCACCCGTACAAAGCTGGCAGGGAACCAGCCCTCGCTATCCATGATGCGACCCCACCACCACTCCTTGTTCGTGGCATCCACTACTTCGATGACATCACCAGCCTTGAAGCCCAGCTCCTGGTCGTCCATGGTGACATGGTCCCAGAGGGCCTCTGCGTACACCACGCTGCCATCACTGATCAGCTGCAGAGGAAGCACCAAGGGAGGAACACACATTTATTTCAGCACATGGTGTTAGAGTAAAGATTCATGGTTGATACAGTGACACGTTTTGTCATACAGGGAATATTAATATAAAACAGTAAAATGATAAAGCCGAGGTTCACTGATGTAACGTTACATCATCAAAGTTCTTGTTAGTGTTACTAATAACAGTTTAATGGCCGTGACGCCTCTGACCTCACTCCTCATCATGAATTATCTAATGTTAATTACTATAATCGTTATCATTACATTGGATTGCATATAATGATGGTAATGAAAATGTTATAATTATTTCAAGGCTATTGCTTTAATTAACTATCCATCATTACAACAACATTAACACACCAACACATCACTGAACACACACACGTATAACTGCCTCTCAGCTAAATATCTAAACATGCACACACACACACCACTTATACTGATCCACTAATAAAAACATATACGTATAATAACCGGGAAAACTGCCACAATGACTTCCAACATTGATCATAGATCATGTGCGCTGAATAGATCTGGTATCAAAGGTTTGAAGTATTTCCTTGTGGTCTGTTTTGATGTCATGAGGTCAAAGGCAGCACCATTATTCAGCACACAGAGGTCAGTCTGTTTCTGTATGTACCCTCCAACTTCACCAATCGGCTTTGATACAGGCTAACACACAGGGCAGTGGTGAGCAGACACTGGCTGCTGCTGAAGTCTGAGTGCAGAATGAGAAATCAATGAGCTGAGGTGGAAGTGGACTAAGACATACAGCAGATACAGCAGAGGGAAGAGGAAGCATGAGAGACAGGGGAAGAGGGGGCAGGAAGAGGATGGAGCCAATGTTATTGATGAAGGCACTGCAGTGGTCATATTTCACACCACCTCAAACACACCACCAGTTTCACTGCGTCAACATGGCCCCAGGCTCCATACAGAGCATCCATTATGCTGCTAAGGCACTCATTCCTGCAGAGGACACACAAATCCTGCCCTCCACCTCTGCAGCCTCGTCAGGGATAGTCTTTCACACAGCCTCACTAATGTTGTTTAAAACACACAGTCATTTTCATTTTTCCTAGCTCCACTGATCCAACATGGCGCTGAGGAAAACAGACGATGTAACTGTTGCTAAGCAACACACCCACACCGTCTTGCCTCTCTGCTGCCTTTCTCTCCAGATTCCTCTTTGACTACATGACACCACAATATCCTCTTATTAAATGTTGTGATAGTAAACAGTCACATTCAGCTTGTTGTAAACAGGTCGAGCATCATTCAAGGACCCATAGCTCTGATCACTATGGCAACAGCAATGGCAGAAATACACACAGAGACATGCACAGGTGCATATGCTTCTTCTGAACAGGCTTTAATTGGTTCTGAGGGGCTTGTGACTGTGGCATAAGCTTTTCTGGACACACACACACACACACACACACACACATGTATGACTCAGGTATAATTCATATATGAATTATTATAATTCATATATGGATTATACCTGTGCATGCATGTAGTATACGCTACAAAGTGAACACAATCTAAGAAAAATCACAGCTCACACACACGTTCAACCTGGATTCTTTTAAAGGGTCATGAAGCAAAGGTTGGTTGGGAACAGCATGTTTATTCCATATTTGAATTTTTTGAATTCAACTGATGTATTCAAGTGATGCTCTCAAAAAACACCTTGGAATGAAATAAATATGTGACAATGTATGAGGTGTCCCAGTGTGAGGCAGTGAAGCACAGGCAGAGAGCCACAACATGGAGCACAGACGTGTTTCCTCTGCAGCCACTTACCGAAAGAAAACGTAAAGAGTGAGAGAGAATGTCCATCAATTTTTAAAACTGAAAGGAGAAACACGATGGAAGCCTTTCTGCTCCCACTGTCTCTTCTCAACAGAAATACTGCTTTCATTCACTAATTACTTCCCTGTCCTTCTGCTTTGCTGTTTAAAGTGTTAATGTGAATGTGTAATGTGACAGTGCACACCATCAGTGCTCCTGTTACTGATGTAGACACACTGGCAGGCGAGTTGATGACAACTATGAGATGATAAGATGAAGATGTATAAAAGTTCTTTGTCATTTTTTACATGTGGATGCGATTCTATAGTCAAATATCAGAAGATGAATGGATTATGGGAAATTTCTTTAGATATTTATCTGTTTGACAAACCAGGCAGGAAATAGAAAAGTGTAGTCTATTTAGTGAAAGTCAATAATGTCACTTCTTTATTTCCACATGGAGGTCACTGTGACTGGAACTGTCCTGCCTTCAGTTATCGTCCCTCACTTCAAATACCGGATCCTCCTGTTCGACAGCAACATGGTAACATCAGCAAATGTCATAGTGCAAGTGAAAGGCGCTCTTCACATGAGCTTCTACAAGTGTTTCCAAAACAAACACACATGGTTAGCTGTCTTGGTATTGACTGCATCACGAAGGGTTAACATATTTATTATATTACATTAATGTTCAATTAGAATAAATCAGTGATAGAATGGACAGATCCGAGCACACCCATTAACCCCTCATTCATGTCAACTGTATGTTCACAACACAATCAGCCATGGTTATCTAAGAGATGAGGAGCAGGGTCACCACTGAGGGTGTTACATCGACTGGATCATCCAAACCAGAAAAAGAAAACACATTTTCACAAAGAATTCTTGTGGACGATCCACAGTGACACAGTGTGGAAGAGATGCTGCTGTTTTACTCTAAATGCTGGGTCAACGGGTGGGCTCTGAGACCCCTGGAGGCTCCCCAAGGGTACTGCAGAGAGAGCGCCAAAATGGTTTTAAGTTAAAATATGTTTAAAAATACAAATGAACATTATTAGATAAATCTGTCTATTCATAAAAAAATATGGATTTACATAACACTGATGATAGGCTACCCACTAATCCTTGTGCACTGATGTGAGCTAGCATTATAGGCCCAGTTTAATATGCGAGGAAGTCTTACACAGCATATGCAGTAGGGGTCACTGCTCCTTCTCTCAGCTATGAGGTCACTGGGCTGAAAAAGTGTAAGGTTGGTAATTATGTTTTGTTTTTAGTCAACAAATCCCATGTGCAGAATCAACCCAACAATGAGTCTGACCAACACGTATGGTTTGTGTATCCAAAGTCTGATATATCTTCTTTCTCTGTTGCCAGCTGTTTTAGTAAATGACTGAATCAAACTCAGTACTTTTTTAAAGCTTCGTGTCACCTATGGGCCACAGGCAGTGTAGGGAAGTCAAGTATTGAGAGACACATTGTTGGATCGTTTTATGGAATTTGTTGACAATTATAGAACAGCATAAGCCTGTTCTTCAAACAGCACAAACTGTACTCCATCACTTGTGTTGTATCGGGCTGAGCAGATTTCTCAAAGCCTGTAAATCACTGGCATTACTGAGAGGAAACCACCACCCTTTACAGCCTCTTATGCTCAAATACAACAAATTCCTCTTGGCGACATGTTTCTGATCAAAATGAGTACACACATCATCCATTCTCACCCTCAGAATCTTCCCTCTCCTCCTTGTTGTACCTGTGTTCTGCTGCTGCCATGTTGGACACCCATCAATCCCAGCAGTCCTTCTCATCAACAGGACAGTCCTCCTCTCCTTGGTGCCTCTGTGTTTCAGTTTATCTGGTCTCTTCCTCCATCTGAAAGCGTGTGTGTGTGTGTGTGTGTGTGTGTGTGTGTGTGTGTGTGTGTGTGTGTGTGTTTGTGTGAGAGTGTGGTGATCTGTGTGTGGGTCCTACTGGAAGGCCAGCAGGAACATGAGCACCACGTTGATGATGATGAGCAGCATCATGATGAGAAACACCACCACCTTCTGAGTCTCCGGAGGGAGGTTGCAGCGCAGCATGGAGCTGAAGAATCCCATCCTCTGCCTGCTCCACCTTCCCGAGCCGCTGCCACGAGCCATCAGTCCCCTGGCCTCCTCCTCTTCCTCCTCCTCAGCACCGCTGCCCTCCCCGTCGCCTTTCCCTCAACGCCGAGCCTCCACACCACACCGCGTCACCTCGTCCTCCTCGTCCTCCTCGTCGACTATCTCCGTCACTGTCCTCTACTGCTGATCTCCTCCTCCACTCAGCTCCAGCGATCGCCTCCTCTGCTTCTCCTGCCACTTTGACGATGCCCAGCGTTGCCCCGGCCTGCCAGTGGAGGCTGGGTGCCTAACTGTGTCAGCGTGTGTGTGAATCTGCGCTCTGTGAAGCTATTTGTGTATTACGTGCTGAGCATCCCCCCTTCCCGTCCTCCTTTACTCCCTTTCTCCTCTTTGAGAAATAGGCACCTCCCCTCTCTTTTTTCCTCCGTCTTCCACCAGTTTATTCTTTCTTTTCCTTTTTCTTCCTCTTGTCTCTTTCTCGGTCAGGATGTCAGGATAAAAGACGGAGGATGGGATGCAGCATCTCTCCGGTTCATGCTCATGCCTCTGTCTTTACCTTCCTCTTTTTTTATCCTTCTGTCCTCTTGTTTTCCAGCTTGTTCTTCTCTCACTGTAGCCTACATATGTTCAGATACCTCTCAAAGACACCGGCCATTTGTTCTCTCTCTCGCTTGTTTTCTTTGTCTTCTATCCCTCCGTCTCTACCCACCTTTTCTCTCCGTTAAGAACTCCTGCTAAAATGGTGCTCGGTGCTCTGCCTGGAGCTGTGCTGCCTCAGCCATCCATCTAACTAGCAGGATCACCCTCTTTTCTTTTTTTTCCCCCTTTCCTTCCCATCCTTTTTTTGTGTGCCCACCCTAGCATAGCTGGCAGCCAATCAGGATACGGAGTGTGTCACCGTATCCTGGATACCAGAATAGTTGAAGGATGGCCATAGCAACCTCTAGGAGGAGAGGAGGGGGTGGAGTGTTGGGATGAGAGGGACAGAGGGAGGGGTATGGTGGAGGCCATGCAGAATAATTGACGGATCTCAAGGGAAATGTGTGTGTGTGCACGCATCTGTGTAGGGGTTTATGGCTGAGTGCTATTTGCTGTGTGCATATACATTTATAATTATGTTAATATTTATTATTGAGCTAAGAAATATCAGATTGATACAAAATTTGATTGCAGTTGCAAAAGAAAAAACAACTAACAAATCAACAAATGGTATGATTGTTCCTGATATTGTTACATCTAATAAGATAAAAACCAACAGTCCATCATTCATTAAAAAAATGATTCAGCTAGAGTTTTTAAATCAAAAATTACATCAGAGGAGGAAATAGTGAATCACAAAAACTTGTGTAGGAGCAATTTGGGGTTCAGTATCTTGCTCAAGGACACTTCGACATGCAGACTGGAGGAGCCGGGGATCGAACCACCGAACATCTGATTATTGGACAACCCGTGCCACAGCCGACCCAGCAGCAGACAGGGCTAGTGCTGTGGAGGCAGCAGCTAGTAGTTTGCTTCCACAAAGCAGAGGAAATATGTCTGTCAATGTTTTATTTGAAGCATGTGAAATAAAACAGATCAGTTGTTTAGATAATATTACCACAATCACGATGCTTTTATGTTAGCGCGTTAATGCCACTTCCATCATGTATGAGCATTAAGCATACTTAGGTGAACTGTTTTTTCTCACCTCTGGTAGAAACATGCAACTCAACACAGTGGATTTCATGGAAGAGGACCTGCACCTTCTGCAGATATAAAGTCTCATTCTAACAAATACATAATGATTCATCATTGTCTTATTGTGTACAAATGTTTTTGTTGTTTATATTATATTATTATATATATCTATATACTGTATATCTATACTTAGTTTAATGTTTGTGTTTACCATATTGAGCTTGCTTTTAGCTGTCTGCTGTCTTTTTCTGTGTATGTACATTGAGAGTAATAAAAAACTGGGGTAAAATTCTTGTTGGGGACTATTTTTACCAGCAGATTAATCCACATTTGTACTATAGTGTTTATGTCTGTGACAATCATAAAATGACATGACATATTCTTTAAGTTATTTGTTTAAGAACAAAGTAAAGTTCCTTTACATGGTCATATTAAAATTATATATATATATCAATTTCCATATGATATATTTGTCACACATTCACTGTATGTGACACTCAAGCTGGTATCTGACTCAACACCAATCAGTGGATTCAGGCCATTGTGTGACCTGAGAGGCAAAACCGAGGGCAAAAAATGCACAAAGCATCCTTGCTGCTTGCAGAGCTCACTGTATTGAAGGTACAAGAACTTTATCAACTCATGCCTTCTATCCATCTTGAACTATGACTAAACACTAGGGGTGCAACAATACATGTATCTGTATTGGACCGTTCGATACAGTGGTCTCAGTTCGGTACCCACTATGAATCGAACAATACGCAGTTTTATATTTATTTTATCAACTTCTGACGATGCGCTCTGTGCTGACAGCTCAGTGGATCTGCACACGTCTCTGGCGTAGCATGCTCAGATTGGGCCATTTCCCCGGTGTATGTTCTTCTAAACATGCTTCTAAATAAAATGGAAATATGCTACGTAGTTAATTAGTTTCGCTTTTGTCTGCATTTACGACCGGCAGTTTGCACGGGGTATTTTATTTTGAAAATCCACCGGATTCTCTTTGCTTTTTCTGTGCCTGGCTTCCGTCCGCTCGAGGTGCTCTGTGTAAATTGCCGTGTGCTGCTCCCTGAAATCGAAGATCCTCCACCATCTGTTTGGAACTACTTTGGTTTTCGTATTAAGTATGAGCCTGAAATTTTATTTAAAAACTGTACTTTTGAGTTGAAACAAATGTAGGTAATTTCAATAAACTACAAGTTAAAAAAGGCATGGAAATTTCTCTTTTTTGTATCAAAAAAAATATCGAACCTAACCAAACTGTGAATTTTGTGTATCCTTGCACCCCTACTAAACACAGCTGGCACTGTGTGGACAGATTGTAGGGAGGAGTTTAAAGTTCAGTCATTTGTTTTTGAGCATACAGTATTTTATTTAATATGTTTCCTCCCATTTTTCTTTGCTCAGCCTCTGTTGCTGCACCCTGAGAATAAAGATTATAGAGTAATAGAGGATTAGCAGTAACATATTGTGATTATTCTACTTGTGTTTTAGCTAATTAGCTTGTAGCAAAAAATGCTGATCATAAAATAATATTATAAAGAGTAATGTCTAGACCTGCTCTGTATGGAAAGTGGCTGAGTTAACTTTTGTTATGATTTGGTGCTATATAAATAAAATTGAACTGAAAAATTGAATAATCTCCCAGAGCCGTATGTGACATATTCAAATTATATTCAGTTTGGTTCAACCAAATGGTCAAAATGCTAAAGATGAAGAGTTTACAAGAGTATATTACAGAGAATATGAGACAGAAAGGATGCAGATCTTCAGATTAGAGAAGCCATGGACAAGTGGCCCCCCATGAGCCAGCAGAACAACTTCAATGTGCTATGCCATTAACTCTACAAGTCTCTGAACTCTACTGGAGGGATGAACTCCATCCTTCTAAAACATATCCCCTCATCTGGTGTTATGATGATGGTGGTGGTGGTGAGGTGTTCAGTTGGGTTGAGATGTGGCGATGTTGAAGGCCATAGTCTACTTCACATCATTTTCATACTCATCAAACCATCCGGTGATCCCATGTGGCCTCGTTGGCATCTGCATCCATTATAACAATATAATATAACAATCCTCAGACATTTCACCTAACATTTGAGTCCTCATTCTTAGCACCACAGACCTTGTGCAAGAAGCCACGCTGCATCATTTTGTTGACTGCTTATGTTCCTCAATAACAGACTTTGATGACCCACAGGATGGCAGCAAAGTGCTGACTCTGTCTGCTACTCAGGGAGAAGAAGAAAACTGGGCGATGTACTGCTAACCTGCCTGGCTATCTGTTTTGATTGGCTCTCACTATCAACCAATCAAACAGAGTTTACAAATGTAAATGCAGCAGAATGGGGGAGAAAGGCCAAAAGACAGTGACAGATTATAGCCGGCTTTATTACATTGTTTAAAATTAAAATATGGCACCCTACAGCAAAAAAACTACAACTACCACACCACCGGGCAGACAGCTGAGTAAATCACATTGTCAAGACTGACATGGAAATAATATTTATATTTGAGTTTTCTGACAAAATCAGAATCAGAAACAAGTTTTCACATGCACAGAAATGATGAGCTCAAACAGATCATAATGTTCCATGTCAGTACGAGCAGCACCTTTCACACCAATCATTCTTCATTGGTATTCTAAAAGAATAAAAAGGGTTTGCCCAAATGTAGCACAGCGCATGTTTCAGCTACACCTTTGTCACAGGGCAATAATCCTTTATGTTTGAGGTCTTATTAACTTTTGTCAGTCAACTTATTACTAAGAGTTGCTATAGCGGCTGCCTGTAGTCAGAGTCACTCAGACCTGCCTCACTAACAAACGTCACAAGGCTCCTTCCCAGCATTAAATCCCACATGTCAGTCAAATACAATACTGTACCACTGACAGCATAGTTAGAGGACAGACCTTCCTAGTTCATCAAGTGTCCTGGGCACAGAGCATTCTGTCGTATAGCAGGCAGGGGGCAACTCCACTGGCTGCCAAAAGAAGTCTGTATTGAGATTTATGTAAAAATGACTCAACGTCTTCCTTAATTTATGACCTCAGTAAACAGTTTACTCATGAGTTTATGGTCTCAATCTCTTTTTTCAAGTCTTCTGCTATACAGCATGATGTTCATTTAGTAAATTATGGTTCCATTTAGGGTAAAATAGATGATAAAACTGCGTATATTTTAGGGCGTGGCTACCATGTGATGTCATTCTCAGGGAGTCTGTCCAGCTCAACACATGAAACTCAGATCAAACTGTCAAACTGAGACAGTGCTGATCAGATGTGAACCACGTAGGCAGCTCATTTTTTAATACCAAAACAGAAAGATAGATTTGCTATAATGTGACAATCAACAGGAGAGGTGATCAACATGTCTGATGGATGATTTATGTTCTGAGATTCTTGCTCGTTTCCACATAGATTTTAGGCCACATTCTATCCACCACATTTTTATCAGCCTAGATCTTTTCTTGTTTGCACCGAGTTTGCAGTCTGAGTCCACAATGGTCTTCCACCATGTTTCTGCAGCAGTCCATAATGGACAAACACTGGCTCTAAATACAATAGTTTGCATTTTTCACTGTAGGCCACCATAGTTTCTCCTGCAGGCTTAGAACAGAGGGCAAGATGAGGGAGCTGCAATCCACAACTAGACGGTTAGAGGTTACTAAATCCTACACACTGCTCCTTTAAAATCAGGATTTTGAAAAGTGAGGGGGCTCTGCCATCGTCACCGTCAGTGGAAACTGCTGCCACAGTATAAATACATACAGAGTCACAGTGAGACTTGAGGTGCTGTGAGAGTGCACGTATCTACTCACACAGTGAATCACATTTTACTGAGCCTGTGCATCAGCAGAATCCAGAGCAGGTATCCATGACAACCAAATAACCCAGCAACCTCAGAGCTTGTTTTTGCCACCCCATATTAGCCAAAAGGCAGCGAGAGCCATTCCTAGCCGTCAGCTGAGGCCAGGCTCTTTTTCACTTGCTACCATCCTAACACTGCAGTTGCCATTTAACTGTGAAGCTGGTGTCATTAGAAGAAGTCCAAAGGAGGGCAGTGGTGGTTCATATAAAACACTGCACAGGCTGTCGTTCAGATACAGACACTCTGTATCCCCGTCAGGTCAGAAGAATTCATGGCATTTAGTCACAACAATGAACCAATCTCTTGCACTCCCCGGAGGGGCTGACTTCAACAATTCTGCCCCCACTCTGCAGCCTCCACATTGTTTTGTTGTTGTTGTTGTTGTTAATTAATGCATTGTTTAGGTGGCTCATGGTTTTAGTAATCTGTCACAGCAACTCTGCCCAGCAAACACAAAGAGGAAGGATTCTGGAGAGGCCTCAAAATACACTGCAACAATGAGAGAAATTTAACAGGCAGGTGGCTTCTCTGCCATCATCACTGCTGCAACATCATCTGATGTAAAAACATCCAAACATCATTTTCATATCTACTTTAACTGCATCAACGCTTAAAGTGTTCATCCTTCCCCCAGTGGTAGAATGAAAATGACAATGTGGCAAAACTAAAACACACAAACAGTTATTTCATCAGAATAATGTGAAATGATGATTCCACCTGGACAAGCTTCATCTTGGCCAGTCACAGTGCTTCTAACCATGATGTCAGTGAAACCCGTCATCTCATGGTAGAAAGAATAGCTCCATGTGCCTACCTCATTGATGGCTAGCTGCTCTCCTCCGCCTCCTCCTGGGTGTCCAAAACGATGTCCAGAACCACGAAACTCTTCATACAGTAGATCCTCTTCACTGCCCAGTTCATCCCCAAGACCCACCTTCTCTGATGCCCCATCAGGAACGACCACCGCTGAGACAACGAGGGAAGGGGAGGACAGAGGAGAGACAAAGACAACAGATTAGTGTGATTAACTAAGTGTCAGCCTGAAATTGTGGTTGTCGACACCCATCTTCAATGGAGTAAATCAATAAATATATGTATGTGTAAGTATTTTCATCAAAAACACAAATCACAAATGGACTTTTTGCAAAAGTGAGCCAAGCCTAGATCAAATCAGAGGAGGCTGGTTTGTCAGCACGGTTTTAACTGAAAATTATCATTGTTCCGGTATGACCTCAGACACCCTGATTTATAGTTTGAATAATTCATATTTGCCCTTCCAGTAACAGTGCCCCAGTCACTCAGGAAAAAGTGTGTCATCGCTGTCACTCTGGGTGGGGTTAGACAGTGGCTGCATGTTACTGTGCCACCAAATAAGTAGAGCACAGAAACCTCTAACACAGGCTCTGATATCATCCCATCATCTGACAACAGCTCTGCAGCTGCAGTGCTTCAAATCCTGAATGGATCCTCTTAGTTTGAAAGTTGAAATATTTATGAAATATTTTCTGTTGAACAAACAAAACTCCTCAGAGCTTCATTGGACCTTGCAACAAGAGTATTTAGCCACAATAATACTCTAATAACACTAATATATAAGAACTAGTTAAGTGGTGCAGAAAATACTAGCATTATATTCAGTCTAAGTTTGAACAGCTGCTGCAACCAACTCATATTAACACATATTTTCATTTTTACTGTTAGCTACTTCCCCAAGAGGATGAATAATGGATCTGTCAATCAATCAATCAATCAGTCCTGCCAGGAATTACTGTCAGTCTTTTCATTGTGAGCATTTGTTCCACTGTTGATCTCGCAGTAACCCGTCAGTGAATAAAGTGAATGTTCATAAGTCGTACCCATGGAGATGGTTCCATCACTACCTTCCTCTCTACATGAGCACAACATTATCCACGGCAGCACACAACATACCAGGGTGCAAAGGTGTACACACAATAAACTGTGTTAATATACAGGTCTGCTGTTACTGGCCTGATTTTAAGAGGTACTGGTCAGTCACATGTGATATGGCTGCTCATACCAGACTGATGTAAGGCTTTGTTTCCCATCATCCTCTGACATGTCTGAACTCACACTTTGTGGCTACCTGCTGATGAGCTTAAAATACACTTGCTGCCACATCTCATCATGGGCTTCCCCTCAGCCACTTCGCCGACAGCTGTTGCCCTAGACGACGTATCCGTGGTGACAAATCACCGTGGAGACAGAGAGAACATAATGAAAGAGCACACAGAGCCCCATGGGTGGAGTGGAAAAGATTGGAAACAAGACTCTGCTATTAAAGAAAGACAATAAGCTGTAAGTTATATACAGTCGACATCTGCCAGTTCATAATTAAAACTGTCGTCCACCTGTGAATACATGCAGCACCACCTTACATCACATAACACTATACTCGATATTGTAACATCGCCATCACTGCCATCATTGAGACTGTGGAAGTTGCGGGTTCTGCCCTCATGGGGGCAGTGTAGGACACGCTGACTGGTGATGTGTGGCGCTGTAGAGAGATGAGGAGCTCCAGGTATTGACTGGCCTTTATTCGTGTGCAGAGAGCTCCTGCAGTCTGGCTTACAGCAGCATGTCGGGGCGAAGGGAGTGACACCACGTGAATTCACAACAAGGCACTGTTCACCAGGGGTGCCCACACAGCAATGGCAACTTCAAAATCTACCCCACCTCAATTCACATTTCAAATGATACTGAATGAAACATTCAGTCTGTCCAAAGAAATCCAAAGATCCTTTAAACAATAAGATGTTACCACTGTGGATAACCCCTTCTGACCACCTACAGAACTGAACCCCCATGAGTGTGTGTACACCTCAAAGTTCCCATCAAGTAGTACACACAGACATACATGGCAGTTTTATTATATGGCCAGAGACAGAGTCCAGTCCTCAGTATGCACTCAACATGTTATGTAGTGATTAGTTTGGAAGGTTTTCTGTGTATCAGTTTGATTAAACTCGGGGTTTATTTAGGAGTGTGCACAATGTCGGGACTTTGTGACTTTTCATGAAACATCAAATGTGAATCTGTTCTTCATTCAATTCAATTCAAAGTTTTACCTGGTTAGTAAAACCAGGTGAAATATATCTAAAGGCACATTGCAATGTTTACTATTTGCCTCTCGCTCGGCTGCTCAGTCTGTCCTTGAGAAATGTGTGTGTGTGTGTGTGGTGTGTGTGTGTGTGTTATGACTGAGCTGCTGAGGGCATCACAGAACAGAACACTGATTTAAATGTCTTTTCTGTCCGTTTGTGTGTAACTGTAGGAAGCTGAAGCTGAGGCAAAGCATGTTAGTGTGTTAGAGTTTGGACTGTAGCATTTAATCATACTGAGCCTCTGGATGTGGGTTAGCCATGTTAGTGGATCAGATTTGTCTGCATAGAGAACATTCAATACTCACTGGCACGGGTGTGTGTGTGTGTGTGTGTGTGTGTGTTTGTGGTTGGCTGAGGAATTCATGCGTAATGGTTGCATTTTCATTAAATGTGTGTGCTGCTGGCTGCAGCGTGGCACGTGTCTACTAGCAGCGCGTGACTGGACAGCCTCATACGACTGGCTGCCCTCAACCGCTTGGCCTGCTAACCAGGACGAGAGGAAGGCTGGGGCGTGGTTGGGGTAGTGTGGATGGAAGTGAGTCACAAGGCTACACGTTACACTACCTAAAGAACTTTTTCTGGTTTTTGTATCTGTACTTAAAGTACTGAACTAAAGACTGCTGACATTTTCTATACTTATCTTTGTCAATAGTGAATGTATCGATTAATAAGTCTTGTGTGTATCAGAGCCTGATCATATTTCTGTGTCCAGAGCTCCATTGTCAAAAACACATTCGTGAGCCACACTGTTGCACCTGGTGACATGTTCTTTCATCACCATGAACACACACGGAAGTTTATTTGGACTCAGTCTCACACACACACTGTCCTGCTGCCTCAAATACTCTAAAACACCGAATATGGATTAGTCTTACACTGAAATATCTGTGTTAAAGAGCTAGAGTGAGGATGTGGCTAGCCTAGCTTAGCATACAGAGTGAATACAGGAGGAAACAGCTAGCTTGGCTCTGTTCAAAGTCCAAAAAGACACCTACAGTATAAGACACGATGTTTTACTTTTGTCTACACATAAACAAAAATATCAAAAATGATGAGTGTCAATCCTCTCAGCTCATCATTTCTGTGTTACTCTGTCCTGTGAGCAGGCCCAGTTCACACTATTGCTGTTTCTGACAGCATCAGCAAATCAGCTGAGGAAATGTTGCATCATAGATCACAATGATTTTCTCAGAAAACATGTGCAGCATTACATGTTTCTGCATCTAATGCAAGAAAACAGCAAACCTCTGCAGGGCTATCCGTCAGCTAACATTCAAGTTTATTTCAACTTGGCTCTTGTGATGTAGGTTTGATCATGATACAAAAAGTTATTATATCAACATGCAGGTACAGTCTTAACCTCAGTGTGGAATAGCAAGAATGCTTCTTGTATAGCACAAATACCATAAATACCAAGTATTCACCATCACGTATCTCCAGATAGAATATAGAAGATGAGTCATATCCAGTGGAGACAGTGAATACTGTTCCAACAGTAAAAGTCGGGTAATTGTGAGCATTTTCATTTACTTTCAACTTTATTTGATGAGATAAATAAATGTGTGTGTGTACACAAATTTGGGATGCTGTGTAAAACGTGCAGCACCAGTCAGAAGTTTGGACACATTGTAGATGAACAATGAAGACATGAAAACTAGGAAATAACACATAAGGAATGATCTTTCAAGCAAAAAGGTGTAAAGAAAGCAAAATGTTTCATATTTTAGATTCTTCAAAGCAGTGCCCTCCTTCAGGAAGGGTTAAAATCTATTCCAGGCGATGTCCTCATGACGCTGACCGAGAGAATGCCAAGAGAATACAAAGCTGTCACCAAAGCAAAAGGTGGCTACACACTCTGGATTCGATCTGTGCAACACGTTAAAAAGAATTGGGACAGAGACAAAAAAAGACACATTGATTGCCTGATCACCTGGCTGCTCTACTTTGTTATAGGGATGGAGTCAGTATGATAAGTGAAAGAAATGATGGACAGAGTTGTGAATGTAAGAGCAAATTTCTAACAATCCAGAATTACACAAGATACATGGCACATAACATGTTGTAACTATATAGACTATAAAACCGAGCAGTTCAGTAGGAGACTGTGTCAAATGATCGAGGGTCGGCTTGATCCGCTTATATCTACTTTAATGACAGCTCAAAACATCAACACATACCGGCATAAGAAAGCGTCGCGTAACCAGGGCAACAACACATCCCCGGCCACTCACGTTACAAAGTACTCGTTACTGTGGCAACATTAGTTCCACTATATAAGTATATATGACAGCCTGTGTGAAGTGTTACATGTGCCCTCCTCTCAGCACAGTGTGACACCATCACTGACCCTCTCCTCTGTTAGAGGAAGTGATGGATAGGAGATGGGCACCTTGCCAAATGCTCCTTCAGCTGCCACTTCCCTACAACTCAGAGGGCAGACACACACACACACACACACACACTTGATGAACATTTCCCCTCTCTCTTGATAGATGGATTTGCTCTGAAGAAAAGGGGAACAGGCTCTTTTGATACCTCAAGGTTTTAATCTCGAGCCTCAGTAATGGATGAGAATATTTTAAGCACCATCGGTTCCAAGTTCAGCTCTCCACTGGGACCCTGCTGTGCCCTCAAACCCACCTGTGCCAGTGTGTGTGTGTATATATATATATATATATATATACATATATATATACATATATATATACATATATATATATCTCCATAGTTTGGTATTGGAAAATAAGGTTGCTGAAATGCAGAAAAATTTCATTCGAAGAGAAATAGTGATGAAGTTTTGTGTTTACTGTGACAGCACACAGCCAGAGCACCTGTGCACACACAGCAGAACACAGCACACACACACACACACACCTCTACTGGATCCTGACCTTATTGAGAAGTTCTTTCCCAACACTTATAAACACACATACAGCACGAAAAACTGCCGTCTGTTCTTCTCAGTGGTAATAAAATAGATATGGATAGAAAACAGTAGAGATGAAGAGCACAGAGTGCAGTAAACCCACTCACACAGAGCAGCATCTGAATTTGAATCAGCACTTACACCATCAAAGATCAGTGGTGAGGAGCCTCCTACACAGAGCACAACATCTCATCGGTGAGGAGGACAACAAAGAGAGATGGAGGTTCACCAGCAAGCGCAAGGAAAGCACACGGAGTCCATCAACACCTTAAGATCTCTGCCAGGTCCCCCCAGAGAGGATGACATCACATGGTGACATCATATGTGACAGCTGTGGAGCTCATTACAGGGAAACAGTCCAGACAACATCAGCTGTCTGTGAACACAAACCCAAACACACAGCATCCACTGGGAGCAGGCCAAAGGTCAGTGAACAGACAGAGGAAGATCAGGGAGGATATTCAAAATTGTACGATGACACCTGAGTCGTTGACATGACAACTAAGCAAAATGTATCCACTGATGAAGATGCAGCTTAAGAAACAGATATAAATATAATAAAAGATTTAAATGAAGAGATGTGGACTGAGAGGAACCGCCCTTGTGTTGGATGTGAGCATGACCTGACATTACCGCTGCTGTGTGTCACCCGTTGATAAGGATGGAGCAGCAGAGGCCGCTAGTAACACACAACATGGAAAGTATGAATCATCACCAGAGGTGGTGTTAAAGGTGACTCTGGGCCACCCATAATAAATGTTTTTCCTTGTCCTTAATGCTATGTAGAGAACACACATACACTGGTCATTACATCAGTGGTAAGCTACAGAAAGAGAAGGCCTCAGCCTGACTGAAGCTGTGCTGCCTCCTTCACTCTGATTTTGTTGAGATGCCTGGCTGGCTAGAGGACAGTTAATAGCTTGTCTGTTGTGGTTGGCCACATAAAACAAGTCCTGAGAGGGGTCGATGTGGATTATCAGCACAGGCACCAGTTTCTCTCTGTGTATTGATTTGGACCAAAATGACTTTTGCCTGTGAAGCCACATACACACTGCACTGACACGGCTGTGAGATTATGTGGCTTGACTGTCACCATGTGCACTGAATGCACAACCTAAACTGGGACACACTCTCATATTTGGCTTTGGTCCCTTTGTATATGCATAATGAGAAGTAAAAGGTTACATTTTTCATGGCTGCAGCTCTCTAACCATATGGTGCAGTTGAGGAGCCTGTGTGAACAGATCCCAGCAGAGCTCATTGAAATTCAAAGTGGACTTTTCATAAATTGCGTTTGGAAGAATTCAGCCAGCCAGGCCTGAGGGAGGATGACAGACGGAGGTGTGAGGAGAGAAGACACACACTCTGCACTGTTGACAAGTAGGAAGGTGCAGGAGGAAAGTATACATTATGTGGACTCATACTGTACCATCAGTGCTCATAATACCCTAAAAAATAATAAAACAATGCCTGAAGCAGAACGCCTCATCACTTCCTGCAGGTACATGTCTACGCAGGTGCTGGTGTTTAGAGGAGGCTGCCAGGCCGTATGAAACTAATTCAAATCACCTTACACAAATATGATCAAGATCAAAGGGCTTCAGTACACAAACTGATGTAATAACTTCAAATAATATTAACCAAAAGCCTGAAATTTTCATCGATATACTGTTGGAGAGTTTGGGCCGAACAATTTTGGAATAGTGAGGAAATACACTGCTCAAAAAACTTAAAGGAACACTTTTTAATCAGAGTATAGCATCAAGTCAATTCAACTTCTAGGATATTGATCTGGTCAGATAAGTAGTTGGGGGGGATTGTTAATCATTTTCATCTGTTTTGGTGTTAATGAAATTAACAACAGGTACACTAGAGGGGCAACAATGAGACGACCCCGAAAACAGGAATGGTTTTACAGGTGGAGGCTGCTGACATTTTTTACCTGCTCATCTTTTCTGACCAATTTCTCATTAGTTTTTCATTTGGCTAGAGTCAGTGTCACTACTGGTAGCATGGTGCAGTACCTGGACCCTACAGAGGTTGCACAGGTAGTCCAAATCCTCCAGGGTGGCACATCAATATGTGCCATTGCCAGAAGGTTTGCTGTGTCTCCCAGCCCAGTCTCAAGAGCATGGAGGAGATTCCAGGAGACAGGCAGTTACTCTAGGAGAGCTGGACAGGGTCGTAGACGGTCCTTAACCCACCAGCAGGACCGGTTTCTGCTCCTTTGTGCAAGGAGGAACAGGATGAGCGCTGCCAGAGCCCTACAAAATGACCTCCAGGAGGCCACTGGTGTGAATGTCTCTGACCAAACAATCAGAAACAGACTTCATGAGGGTGGCCTGAGGGCCCGATGTCCTGTAGTGGACCCTGTGCTCACTGCCCGGCACCATGGAGCTCGACTGACATTTGCCACAGATCACCAGAATTGGCAGGTCTGCCACTGGTGCCCTGTGATTTCACAGATGAGAGCAGGTTCAACCTGAGCACATGTGATAGACGTGAACAGGTCTGGAGACGCCGTGGAGAACGTTATGCTGCCTGCAACATCATTCAGCATGACAGGTTTGGTGGTGGGTCAGTGATGGTCTGGGGAGGCATATCCCTGGAAGGTCACACAGACCTCTGCAGGTTAGACAACGGCACCCTGACTGCTATTAGGTATCAGAATGAAATCCTTGGACCCATTGTCAGACCCTACGCTGGTGCAGTGGGTCCTGGGTTCCTCCTGGTGCATGACAATGCCCGGCCTCATGTGGCGAGAGTATGCAGGCAGTTCCTGGAGGATGAAGGAATTGATACCATTGACTGGCCCCTATGCTCGACTGACCTAAATCCAATAGAACACCTCTTGGTCATTATGTTTTGGTCCATCCGACTGCCAAAGGACGTTGTCAGGCATGCATGCAAACACGTGGAGGCCATACAAACTACTGAGTACCATTATGAGTTGCTACAAAGAAATTTTGGCAAAATGGCCTGCCGTATAATTTTGTTGCTTTGATTTTGGGGATGTCTTTGAATTCAGCCCTCTGTAGGTTGATCATTTTCATTTCCATTAATGATGTGGCATCCTTTCGTTCTTAACACATTACCCAGTCCATATCAGGAAAGATATCCAGCGTGATTTTTTCCCATTGATTTTTTGAGCAGTGTATGAAAGGGCAGCCAAAAAACTGCAGGAACTTATTTAGCTAGCTTTAACTGTAAATATAAACTCTGCTTAAACTATTGCTTATGAAACCTGCCATCAGCCATCCTGACATTTCCTCTTTAAAGTTTAAAGCCACATTATGTAACTTTTTACATTAACAGCTTCAAAATCATTTTGAGGCTATTTGTAATAGGGTGAATGAGGCATGACTGATTTTGGTGAAACTGGATCATATTTTATGGAGAAAATGTTTTCTGGTTTTCCCTCTGATGTCCTCCAGCTTTTCCTGATGGACAGAAACTTTTAGTAAACTAAGTTAATTGCTAAGCTGGTTAGGTCAGTCTTTTCCGCCCGCACTGGAAGCTCATAGAACAAAGGGAGTATTGCTATTAACACTACTAGCCAGTGTGAGGGGGAGCCAGCAGAAATGGTGATAGGGAGCAGAGCTGGTGTTGTGTCAGAACGAGAGCTGGCTGAGCAGTCATGGTAGAGACTAAGAGACTGAAGAGGATGTTGATGGAGGAAGCTAAGAAGAGAAAAGCAGAGAGTGAGTGAGCAAGAAGCCACTGGACAAGAGTAAATGTGGGACTGACTTTTAGTGGTTGGTGAGAGCTTGGTGAAATAAAAGGCTGAAAGACAGACGCCGAGCTGGGCTGACTGCTGTTGGACTAGTCAGTAATATTAGCTGCTGCTATGTCTGCTGTTGGTGACCTTGTTGATGTTTGGCTGTTAGCAAAGCTGTCGACTCACTAGTTTTCAAATATACATGTACAGCTGTCCATATTTACCACAGCGGTATATACAGCAAGTGAATTGCACTCTGAAACTGTACGAGCGCCAAATGGCAAAAATGTATTTCCTGTGGCTGCTGAAGCCGTTCAACTTGCCAAAGATCATGATGGTGAACTTCTACACCGCCATCACTGAGTCTATCCTCACCTCCTTGATCACCATCTGGTACGCTGCTACGACTGCCAAGGACAAAGGCAGACTGCAGCCTATGGAGATGGTGATTGGCTGCTATCTGCTGTCTCTCCAGGACCCTGAGGTAAGCAGGAAAGATCATGGCTACAGCCCAACTGCAGCGTACTTCATCAACAAGGCCCCCACCTCTTTTGTTCTCCACATGAACTATTTACCTGCATGCAACCAAACCCTGCTCAAACAAGAGTTAGTCAACACTGCTCAGGCTACAAACGGAAACCAGAGCACTTTCTGACACTAAAATCTGGGTCCTGTTTATAGAGATTAGTCTTAATCTGTGGTGTCAAGGAAGAAGCCATGTGGCTAATGTTATGAACTAATCTCACATTACCATTACCACTTAACCAACTTGGTAATACACTTAATAATGCACTTGAATTAACCTGCAGCAGATGGCATGGATGTACTATAGCGATGCAAAGATATTGAAACTTGAAAATCAGCCATAAAAAGTTGACATTACTACCTGTTAAAATAAAGTTATATATTGCTGCTGCATGTCAAAGTGTCCTTGGGCAAGATACTGAAGCAAGCAAGCCAAGTTGCTCCAGAAGTCTGCGCCAACGGTGTGTGAATGTGTGTGAATGGGTGAATGAAATATGTAGTGTAAAGAATTTACCATATTTAGCTTTTCCTTTGTGTTTTATCTGTTTTGTTTTTTACTCTGAGACCGAGGTCAAGACAGATTACTGATTCCCCGTGGCTGCTTCACTGAACCACAGTTGGACAAACACAGCTGTGAGGGTCAGGTTGTGATTGAACGATGGAAAAAAGATGGATAACCGATCAGCATGTCCCACAGGGTGGGCTGGGACTGTCACAGAGGGACACTGATGCAGCAAACATGGCATGAATATGCTGACAATAAAATATTAAGAAAATCTGGGTGGTAATGTGAAGACGGCGAGATGGCCTCATTTCTGCCAATAACAAACAGAATGACAAATGCAAGCAGCACAGAAGCATCTGTGTCAGCGTTTTCTCTGCCTCATTAGAGCTTCTTTCTGATTTGTGATGGACTTCGTACAGAACAGAAATAATAGTCCACGGGCTCAAGGGTACAGACGGCAGGTTTACTGAATTCCTCTCACATCCTCATTTGTTTCTCGGTTACCTCATTTCCTTTACTGGACAGCTAACCAGCTGCTGACCATACATGGCTGCAGTGAGGGGACAGTCCTTGATCCTGTAAGCCTCTGGATTGCTCGGTCCACCTCCAGACCTGATGGATTCTTCAGCTCTTCCATTTTTCCTCCACCCTCCCTCTGCACTGACCCTCCATCATCTGGCTCTGTGTCTCTCTGTGTCTGACTATGTGAGCAGATGCCACTCCTGTCTGATTCACCGTCACATGTTCACTCTTCACAAAGAAATGACAGAAAAACACATGATATATATATACAGTATTACAGGATTCCTTTGGGTCTGTGCTCTAACTAGCTAACTTACGTAACTTTTCTGCACACAAAACCACATCCTGGAAATAAATATAGAGTGAATCAAACAAACTTAGTTAAAACTCTCTTTTTACAATCATGTCTCATGCTCGTCCGACACGGGACACTGTACATTTAATTAACAGAAAATTAAAGCAGATCAGAAAATGGGCAGCTTCTTACTAAAATATGATCAAATACACTGATGTCCTCTGTGACCTGCCTCTAATATAAGTCTGTTTAACTACAGACCTAGTTGAGGTAAATGAAAAACAGCACTGGAGAATCTGCAATAAGGATTTGGCAGTAACAATACACTGTCTGCCTCGCCGTCATCAGCTGATTGGAGTGAATTCTCCATTTAACAGCACAATGTTTGATAGGCAGTGTGTGTCAACCCCAGTGAACATTCAATTTAGTATCACTCCATATCCCCTGTGGTCATCCAGCCCTGTGCAGTGGCCCTATGCCCTATATGAGGAGGGTCACTACAAATCAGCAGAAAGTTACTCCTTAATACTTGACCATGCCTGCATGGTCTCATTGAGGCTCACTGAATATTTTAAGGTGAAAATAAAGTGAATTATGTGCTATGGCCTTTGCAGCCATCAGATCTGAACTCCTGTGGAAGACACCACCACCATCAAAATGAAAATGGGGGAATATGTTTTTGGAAAGATGGCGTTCATCCCTGCAGCAGTGCTCCAGACAATGTAAGGGGCTTTTTACAAAGTCAGAGCTGCTTCTCTTCCTAGCAGACAGGAATACAGTATTACACTACTATTGTGACATCACCCAGCTGTCCTCAGTGGATGTGTGGGTGTGTATCCATAGGAGTTTTTTACTAATGTACAGTGTGTGCCTGGCTGTTGACACTTGGCATCCACAGGAAGTAAACACACCATCTGTGCTCAGGCAAGTTGACTCGTCTCTTTTACATTAGGTTGGTTATATAAACAAACTCAGTCCAAACATTTGAACATTCAGTGATGTCAGCGGCATAACAGGGTTGGTGTTCATCATTCTGAGTGGAGAAACTTCCAGGTTTATTTCCTGGCAGTCTGTCACTGAGAAGCAGCTAATGAATGATAAGGCTGACAAGTGATGTTCTCCAGGTCTCAATGCATGCCTTACATATGAGTCAGGAACACACACACATAAACACAGCAGGACAAAGAGGAAGGAAGGAACGTTGATTAGCCAACCCCTCAGATTTATATTTCTATTCCTTGAAAGACCTTCCCTTGAATGATTTCATTTCCTGCACTCTTGCACTTATACAAGTCAAAAGAAGGAAGTGAGAAGCAGTGAATTCAGAGGATTATCCCAAACACATCTGGCCACAGTAACCAAATCAGCTCACACACGGTCTACACTTCAATTCAATGAGATGTACTGACAAACTATACACCCGCAAAGAACAATCAGCGACAGCAACCGGGCACCAACATGTATTCATTTTCACCACAATATGCAGGAGAACGAAATAAAAAACAGCAGTGAAGGAATGTAATACCTCTCGTATAGTCAATACATAGTTCAATACTCCACAAGAAAAACACACAAAACAGACTGCCATCCTAATACAAATCAATGACCCAATCGAGAAGGTCACACAACAAATGAAACCATAATATATGTATGGAATGTAATTCTGGATGTTTGACGCGGTTCTGAACCAGGCTAATGTACACACATTCTCACAGTACAGACAAACTCAGCGAAGCAGCACAAGGGACACAGATGCGTGTTGATGGGGGGGTGATGGTCCCTGTTGTGCTGTGTTATTACTGCTTATATAAATAGTAACAGTGGGACAAGTTGTCCTCCACAAGTAGGAGTCCCCCGCCTCAAAAAACCCTGTAAGCCCTGAAAAATCCAGCTCAGGGCAGGAGACTGGTGGGAAACAGGGGCCTGGGATGACCCTTGACTGTTTCTTACCCCCAGGGCCCCAGATCATACAACCCAGTTTTAGATTAGTACAGTGTGGTCTCGTGGAATATAAAGAAACGAGCAGAACACATGCTTCATATCTGAAAATAATTAGCACATTTCAAAGGAAGACTCACTAACGAAAAGGAAAACTGTCGAGTTCATATTTTCAGCAAGTTTTGCAATTTAAACTACAAAAGCTGGTTCTAGTGTTAACACGAAGTCATTGTTTTACTTGGATTTGATGTAACACTATGAATGCTTTTCAGGTATGAATGTATGGAAATGTTTGAATCCTCAGTTTTCACATTATCTACACAGCACTGTCATCTCCATGTCTGGCATGTGCTCATTTGATGTTTTCACACAGACTATATTTAGCTTCCCACACTTTCTGATAACTGTGTTCAACACATCTTCAGGGGCAGACTTGCGTCAGTGTACTGTAAGCTTGTGGCAGGGCCTTTGCACTCTGCAGTCATACATAGGTTTTATATATATATATATACACTCAGAGCACATTATCTATGCATATCCAAATAATGTACTCCTATTCATCTACACCTTACAGCTGGCTTCCCATTCACATACATATTTTTCCTTTAGTTTGCCAGAGATGAACTGTCACACACTGCCCTCCCTGCCTGATTGCTCCTGTTGTTTCTGCCCTGTTGTAGTGATGCTGCCCTGTTCTCAGTGCTTACTTTGGAGAGTGAAATGTTCTAATAATAGAGAGAATATTTGACAAAAGTGTTGTCAGGTGGGTTGTATGAGGGTTCTATGGAGGTTCCAAAGCAGCTGATGGAGTACACTGTTCTCAATATAGAGTGACAAAAGGGAAACGGACAGAGGGTGTCACTCCCTGTACACATTGTAAAGCCCTCAGAGGCTAAATGTGTTTTGTGAATTTGGGCTATACAAATAAAATTTGATTTGAAATGCATCAGGGTGGAAGCACAGAGACAAAACAGCTCTGTGTGTATGTCTCATGGGAGGATTATGTGTGCTCTTATTCTCATTATATGAGTGGAGGGTGAAGTGGATGATTGGAACATGTGACAGGTTGGAGAGACCTGGGGACTAAAACACTGGCCGGGTTATCTAAGTGGAGCGGATTTCATCCACGCTCAGCTTAACCTATCCGCTGGAGTAAAAGAGTGTGTGTGTGTGTGTGTGTGTGTGTGTGTGTGTGTACTCCCAACTTCATATTCAGTGGGATTACCAGGCCAGAGAGGAGTAATTACAGCCAGTGAATGACATTATTTTAAAACACCGCAGGCTGAAGCAGATCAGCTTTCCAGCTTTGTGTCCTCTTCAGCTACCTTCACCAGTCATGAGCATGGACAGATTCAAGAATATGAGATTAAACATGTCAGAGTCCTGTTTTAAGATTAGCATGTAGCAGCACGTGATGATCTGTGTGTGTGTGTGTGTGTGTGTGTGTGTGTGTGTGTGTGTGTGTGTGTGTGTGGATAAATATGCTCACTGAAATACTGCTGATACATTATACGTCATTACATGGTGTGGTAACACTTTATTCGGACAGTTAGGTATGAATATTTCAACAGCCTGTTAGTTGAGGTCAAGCAGTTCAGCTGTTTGTAGATGTTGTAAAGATGATCCATAGATCGTACAATCATCAACATATTCTAAGAACAATTCAGGTGAACTTGAGCTACTTCATCTTATTTATACAAATGTTCAACAAACAATTTCAGTAATCTTTGTTGAACATTGAACACGTTATTTCTTTTAGCGATGGTAACCAATGGTTCAAAGCATTCACCTCCATGTTCTGACACTGGTTATGTATTTGTGTATTATGTATATGTCTTTTCATTCTTACAAGTTGTGGAGTTACAAGTTCATCTTCTCATGCAGCCAGAGACAAAGACAAAGACAACAAAACAATTCCTATTTTCAGGTGATACACTAATGGAAACATACTAATGAATATTGGATTCCATTCCTGCTATTAGATCCTTCTAAAAATGACACACTGGACCTTTAATAGACTTTACTTACTAAGCAAACCACAAGTGTTCATATAGTGCATTCTTACACCTTTTCCCCTGAATTTCAACCACATATTTAATAAACTACGAACTTAAGAACAAGAATTTCATTGCCATTGACTGTTTTAATGTGATTGTTGTGCACATGACAGATTTCTCTCTTTTTGTCAGGGGCAAAAGGCCTCTGACACATCATTGAAATGGGAGGACACTAAACTCCACCAAGCCCATCCTGAAGAAAAGGTCAGTCAGTTATACAGTCAGTCTAATACACTGGTGTCTTCAAGGCACGCATCCTCACAGAGAGAATGAGAGCAAAGTTTACAGCTCTGAGTGCACGGCTTCACTGTGCCACACAAGTGGAGGAGGGTGGACTGATCTTCTCTGATGAGGACTTCCAGGCTCTGACCAAGTGAAATGAAAAGGAAGGGGGATTGATAGAGGGGGGAGGATGAGGTGGGGGGGGTGTGGAGTCCGTGCAAGGAAGTGCCAGGCTGAGCTGAGTTATTCCTCTGGATCTGTGTTCACAGCCATACATGGGCAGTATATGAAAGCCAGCACATATACAGTACAAGGACACAAACACACAGAGTGCCACGGAATGGAATGTGACACACACACACTTTCCCTCACTGAAGGAGTGTAAAAAAACCTCAACATCCCTCCTCCTGCCGCACACCTTCGCCTGCATTATTATCAGAGAAATGGGGGAGGTTGGGAAGGAGAGGAGTGAAGTGGGGGATGGGCGAGTGAAGGACAAGAGGAGGAAAGAAAGGTACACTAAAGCTCTTCAGGAATCTGTACCATCGCTGACTTCATCTGTGTGTGTATACAGTCTGAACTGTGTGCTGTCAGTGAGAGACCGGATTGTGCATCATGTTTTCAGAGCACCGTATGAATGTATTATTAACTGCTGTAGTGATGTCAGAGCATGAACCGCTGTGAAAATGTATCACTGTGAAAAGTGAAGCGAGTGTCAGACTCGATGACAGTTGTTAATCAAGGCTTCGATGAGCAAAGCAGTCTTCCAGCTCCAGCAGCCATGTTTAATTCTCTGCTGCTCTCTCTGCTTTCACCAGGTGACAAATATCACGCCAGCACACAGCTCTGTCCTAACCTCACCGTCACATCTGAGCCAAGGAAAAACACAAACCTGTGTCTGCATGATGTTAATGTTCTCTGTGCGCTGCTTCAGTCTTTACATTAAAATGGGATCACATTCAGTGTAGACCATGTTAGAAGTGTGTATTTTTCATGAAAGATTGCGGATGTAGAGGGGAGCAGAAAGAACCGAACGTCACAAACAAAAAGGTGCTGAGGTGGAAGGTGAGACTGACATTACAAGACCGATAATCCACTGCTGCAAAGTTCTTACACCTTGTTCATCCTGCATCTCTCTACATTCATCTACTCTGTCACTGTTTCTCACCTGCTGCATCTTTGTCAGCTGTGACTCCATTCAAGCATCAGTAAGTTCTTTCTGATAAATCAGATACCATCTTATCATGTGGTCTGCTTCTAACACCAAGGACATTACTGCTCTGACTGCATCTAATTTGTATTACTAGAACTGTGATATGATTAAAAAAAGAGATTTAAAATCAGTGCAGCAGATCTCGTGACTTCTGACCTCAGTAAAACAGTGCGACCTACATTTCTCGCTGTGTACTTCGTTAAACTCTCCCCACCTGGGAATTCCCATGCCTTTCAAACTCCACACTTCAAGTTTGTAACACTGCCTTTCTGTTAAAAATGACTTAGATGACCTTGAAGATATCACTATGACATCATCAATGTAAGCTTCTCCAGTGCCAGAGAAGACATTATACAAAGTGTTTTCACAGGAAGAGGAGACAGTATTGGGCTCCTCATGATGACTAAACTGATCTGCATGTGTAAAGTCAGTTGGGTTCAGTCCACATCTACAAACAAACCAAATTCTCAAGTCAGGCGTAACAGTGTTTAATGGAATGGTAAATGGTTCTTATATAGCAGCTTCCTAGTCTTCTGACCACTCACATCACACTCAGCCATTCAAACACTGAGGCACTGACTGCCATGCAAGGTCCCCAACTGCTCATCAAAAAGTAACAGACCACATTCACACACTCGCCTTCAGGAGCAATTTAGGATTCATTGTCTTGCCCAAGGACAGTTCAACACTCTGGAGACTGGAGAAGCTGGGGATCAAACACCCGATCTTCTGATTCGTGGACGACCCGTTCTGCCACCTTTTTGTGGCATCAGTCCACAAACAAAATGACAATGGCCACACTAAGAACCAACCAGACAGACACTGGGAGCTACATTCAGTTTTGGTCCATGCAATGCCTTCGTGATTGAAAGGCTTTGCTGTGGAGTGTTAAAGTGCAAATTAGCTTAGTTGAGAACATGGTCTGTTTAATTAACGACTTCCTTTTGTAACTGGACATTGTTTTCTGACTCTTTCAGTCTTCACATGTATGAATTGTTTGAACATAAACTGGTGCTCCTCTGGATCATCTCCTAGACTTTTGCTCTCTAGTGCCCTGCCTGAACACAGAAGGCAGACTTTGAGAATGCTTGGTATGTCAGATAAGACCCTGGTCCTGTCAGACTCAAGAAGATCACACCTTAAGGTGCTGACCCTCATTGAATGATAGGAGTCACTGATATTTCTAAGGAATGAGTGGCAGGCAGTAATCAGTGTCTGATTAGTTTAGTTTAGTACTGATTACACTCAATTCATTAGTTTAGGGTGTTTTCGGTGTGTTTTTTGTTGTTGAAAATTCAAATAGTTTTAACAAAAGGGGTGAGGTGTTAAGGGAACAGAGGGCGAGCGGATGCTGTTCAAAAAAACAAATAAATATAACAAAAAAGAACTCTAAACAGAGCCTACGTTATCTAAGTTAAACAAAACGGGAAAGAAAAACCTCACTATCTAATTTAATTATCAATAACAAAAACACATTGAAAAAACAGCACCCCTAAACTAATGAATCTAACAAAAATCATCTCTACGAGTGTAATCAGTACTAAACTAAACTAAACCTCTGCCCAGTCCCAAACGAAAATAACCTCCACAATCTTCAAACGAGTTAGCAATCACAGTCTGTCCAAACGCAGCGAGCTCACAAGACACAAAGAAAACAAGCCGCCTCGATGCTTCGGCGCTCCCAGTTTAAATAACCGGGATACGGATGATTGGGCCCTCTGATTGGCGGTGCGTGGAGGATGCCGCGCCAATCCCGGCCCTGCACAACCCGGTACTGTGTCGCCCAATGCGACCCCGCCTCTGACACTTGGGGGGCAATCAGGCACTGGCAGCCACCTCTGTTCTACATAGGGGAACACAGAACAAGAAACACACACACACATCCTACACTAAAACCCAGGCCGCACGGCGGCAGCCATAACACCCCTCCCCTTAAGACAAAAACAGAAGGGTTTTGTTACCAATATTTCCTCCCCCTATCTTTTTTTTTCCACAAACCACATTCCATCATAATTTAAGCCCGGGCTGCACGGCAGCAGCCGTAACACCCACAAAACTACTTCAACACCAATGCTTTTGAGGAGATGGTTACTGTCTGCACAGAGACAATTTGTAAGACTGATTGCATCTATAGCTACAAGAGCAGGCTTTTCATCCCACTTTTGACTGTTTCCTTTCAGAACCGGTGTCACTGTCTCTGCAACACTTTCACAGATTTCACTTTTCACAATCTAGTTTTCTTCAAGCGTACGTCTGCCTGTGCCTTTGCTGTAGATCTGTCTGCTGTGAAGAGAATGGCTGAAAACAATCAGGCACAGCTTGGCTAGAATACTGAATATATCTTACTTGGGCCATTAGAGACTGGTGAGCCTAAGAAGCTACAAAACCATGATAAAATAAGAAAAGCCTATGCTATGAGGTAAAACTGATCACATTACTGGAAACTAGAGAAAGAATGAAAGCGATGCTGCCCTTGTGGCTGGCAGAAAGCAAAAACATTCAATAGCTGAGAGAGATACTGACATAGAGTTCATGGTCTATCAATACTACTGTAAATGAAGCAGGGTCTGGAGGGTCAGGCTACGAAGGACAAGAAAGTCACAGGCAGAGACGTGGGTAAATTCTGACAAATCTTCAGAATTATACAGACTGGAAGGAGATAAAGACTACAGACTAGCTGTACCTGGGTATATTATCATGTCTATGCATTTATAAAGGAAGCAGAGGTTTTGACAATAGAAGTCGCTCAGAGGATGAGATAGAACAGCTAAGACAGCATTTCAAATGAATTTCATTTGTTATGTCGCCGTTCAGCATACATGCTGTGGTGCATGTAGTAAAGATCACACTGAATAGAACTTCAATAATGTACAAAGGCACAGGGAAGAAAGGTATACCACACTGTTTTACTCCAAAGTGGTGTTCTTCACCAGAAATATTGAAAGACAAAGACAAGCATATTATCACTGACTGAGCCAATGGTGCACCAGACTACAGTATATACAGCATATGTGCAGATATTGATATTTATATGAGCTTATACTGTAAACTGCAGTTCACTATGATTACACCTGTGTGATCGTATGTGACGATTTAACTGAAGTTGAACTAGAAGTCTAGACTCACTGTCCAGTTCAGACAGAAAGCAGCAGACTGTGTTACTCCATCTTTGCTTTAGCATCCTGCCAAACAAACATAGGACATTTTTAATGATTTTATTTCACACAACATTCTCCTTTCAGTTGAACTAAATCTGCATGTTACTGTTTACAAAATCCCAAACTGATGAGCAGTTGGCACCTTGCATGGCAGCCAAAGCCATCAGTGTATGAATGTGTGTGAATGGGTGAATGAGATATGTAGTGTAAAAGAGCTTTGAGTGGTCAGAAGACAAGAAAGGCTCAATAAAAGTACAGTCCATTTACCATTACAAGAAACCTCAGAGCTGACACCTACATGCTGAAAATAGCAAGTTAACCTAGCAGCTGATTAAACAAATAAAGAAGTTAGATGCTGTTACCTTTTCTTTTGCATGGCTTTATCCATTTTAATGTCAGGGCTTGTCTCCCTATGTGCAAACACTCCACCTTGACACTATTTTACAAGGCCACCATCGCTGCATCCTGGACTTAGTACTGCCCAATATGATTGTGATTGTGAATTCAACTGCATGGTGTGATCAATTACAGTGCAGGATGTCTCACTTGACATTACAGAACTGGCAATGACTGAACATTTGTTGTGTAAGTTTTGGTTTCAAAATGTTTCGCTTAGTAAATGAGACTCAAGAAGAATGAACACAATTTCAAGCAGCAGCATCTAATGTCTGTGTTAATACATGAGCTGGAAAACTCCTGAACACCAATTACTGGGTGTAAATCGCAGCTCTTGGACCTGTTAGAGCACATGTGAAGATGTTGATTTATTCACATATGTCGACACTATGTTGCAAGCAAGAAGCAGGGATCTAGAGGAGGGGAACAGTTTGTAACAATTACCGCTCCTAGTGACTACTTTGTCATTACAGACGGACAGTAGTCATTTTTTTTGAAATACAATACTTCATATACACAAAAATGAAAAGGGACAGTAACAAACAACAAGCCATGTCTGCTGTAAACCAGGTGTGGCCGTGCAAAAAGGCCATCTGATCTGCAGTGATGCACTGGCAGCTAAACATTCGTCAACCTGTTATTTAATTGTCAGGCTCACTCCATCTTCCAATCCATCCCTGATCCTGTCTGTGTTTCTCATCAAACCTCACATCAAACCTGCTCTGCCCTTCCCAGCGGTGATGGTGAACTGGCAACGAGGCGAGAGAGCATCGGGATGCGATGAATAAGGTCGCAGAAATTGAAAGAATGAGAATTTCAGGGGTTCAGCATGCTTTGCCATCAGAGGAAATCTATTTAAAGGAAAAAGACTTCTCACTATCTGCCTGCCAATGAGAGAGCAGGACAGGGAGGCAATCTTTTCTTCCTCCTCTCCGTTTTCTCCAAGACAGAAATAATTTTAGCTTTCTGTGTAGTTGAGGTGTTGCCAAGCCAGTCACAGGGAGGTGGATAATTGCACATGTAAAAGTTAATGTATGTTAAATTAAGTCTTTTAATGTTGTTTTAGAGGTATATGGAGGCTGTTATGTGAGCCTTTGACTAAATGATACACTGAGGACAAACAAATATCATAAACAAAAAGACAATCTGTGTACAGACAGCATTAGTAGATGACACATGGCACATGAGTTACTGTACTGTATGTAATGACGTCGCATTTAGATTTTTGCATCAATATAAATCACTACTATAATTTCTACTTCACAAGCACTGCTAATGCTGCAGTCCAAATTTAAAATGATTTACATAACAGTGCAACAAAAAAGTAGACCACCGCATTTGTACACTACACACAGGGGACAGATAAAACAGGCTTCAGGTTATTGTAGTAACATGCTCACAATGACAATCTTAACATGCTGATGTTGATCATGTACAATGTTTACCATATTACCTTCGTACATTTTACAATGCTGACAAAACACAAAGTAGAACTGAGGCAGAATGTTTTTAGGAATTTAGTCATAAACCAAGTATTGGACTATTTGGTGACATTTTATCCTGAGGGTGACATGAATGTCTCTAGAAACCATTCCATAATTAAATTATTCAATTATTAGTCTAATTATTGATTTTTTTGAGTGGACTGACTGACTGACTAACATTGCCATACTATGAAGGTGGCTAAAAATTGTCTGTCTTGCTAATTAGCTACAAGGTCTGGCTGGACCAATCTCTCTTTGTGCTCTGGTTATCATGATGAGCACTGATGGAACTTAAACTGGTAGAAAATAATGCCGTCTTTAGTTTATGTTGATTCAGTGACACTTGAAAACTCTGAAACACCTCTAGAATTAAGAGCACTAGTTCCAACGTTGAGAAAGTTCACCACCAACTGTCACATCAAAAAATAAAAATAACTGTACATTCATTTCAATTTTGATGTTCATGAACAACAAGAACTCCAAGTGAAACAACAGAATGACACGTATGACGTGTCTGATCTGACAACAATCTGCAGCAAATCCCTGATCATCACTATGGGTAAGGTTTGACTAGCTTCAGGGAACGACCATGGCTTGTGTGAAAAGATGACTTATGTTATGTTATGGTCAGGGGCCCTTCATTGTCACAGTTATAATATTAATCACTGGGTTAAGGTTATTAAACAATCGTGGTCATGTTGACTGCAGCAGTCAGTCTGTGTTAAAGCGATGTTTTTTTGACCCATCCAGCCAGCCAACCTCCTCCCACTGAGAACATAGGAGGGGGAAGAAACCAGGACCATTGAAGAATATTATTATTTATAAATCAAGCACAATATCAAATGTGTCCAATCATCCACTTTCAACAAATTATTCATACGTTTGAAAAGGAAAAACAAACACACCAATATTCAGTTCTCTTTTAGTGTTTAATCAATCATCATTGAAAGAACGACCACTGGAAACCATTGATTCGTGGGAAAACTTCGGTTGCTACAGTACATGACATCATCTGCCGTAAACAACGACCATCACAGCAGTCCATTTCTTTTATGGAACACGCTGTGCTCCTCTGACATGAGGTAATGGGCTGTTTGAAGACAATAATGCCATTAAGCAGAGTTAATTGCTCTCAGCACTTTAGATCGTCGTTCCGTTTTGACACGTTTCCGTTTTGACCCACTGCAGGGACAACTTCAACTCTATACGATGCTGATCGCCCTCAACATTTTCTTTTGTGATGTGAGTGATTCTCTGTGTAAAGCCTGGCAAGGGTTAAAGGTTCAACAGCATATTTTCACATTCAAATCCAGCACTGAACTGAACTGTCTTTGCCTCCGTGACCTGGTTGCAAGTAACTAAAACTATAAATGACCAAAGAGTCATCTTTTGTTGGCTGTAGAGGCAGAAACATATTTATTATCAGCCTGATTAATGTACACAACCTGTAACTGTGCTAACCTGATGGCTCTGAGACTGGCTCTCCACACAGACTGATGGACTACAAACAGAAACCAGAAGACTTCCAATCCTAAAATCTCTTGCCTACAGGTACTGTGTCTATATACAGATATGTGTTTATTGAGATTACATGTTGAGGGAAATTAAGGCTGACCACATTACGTGTTTAATGAATATAATAAGAAAAATAATTAACATACCTGGTAAGTTGCATGAATGTTGATACTGAAATTATGGTTGCTTTAACAGATATGCTGCCATTCAGCGTACTTTCAAACAGCAAGCTGTTGCCTCGGCATCTCCATTGTAATATGTAAATACATAAATATGGTGACAGTGGTCAGCTTGTGAGTGGGCGTGGCTGCTTGCTGTTGAGTGATGTTAGTTAAACTTTCATCAACTTAACGCTGCGTGACCATGAAACCACATGAAGGAAAATGATTCTTCATTATTATTCTCAGTTTCCTGAATGATGTACCTCGTTACCAGCAGCGAACAAACTCCACCCACAAACAAAAAGCGATATGAACCCTTCATATTTGCACATGCCCTACTAATACACACTGCTGCTGTGACGTAGTAAGGGATTAGATAACAAATTAGGTATAAACACTGCAGTAGTCCTGTTTTTTAGTTTCCCTTGTCCCCATCTCAACTAAGTAACTTCAGCAGAGGTAGAACACTAAGATGCCTCAGGCTGTTCCACAGCGACCCATTTCCCAGAGAGCCCTGTGCCTCCCATTTTTTGTGATGGATGCTTTCAGACATCCTTCCCTCCTCCCCTCACTGTTTCTTGCCCCACAGATGAGGACAGTTGGCAGTGTGTGTGTGTGTGTGTGTGTGTGTGTTTGGGTGGCACAGTGTGCTGCACGGTCGCCAGCTGGCCTTGCTTTAATTCAAAAGCCCACACAGAGGCAAGTATTAACACGAGCATAGCCCAGTCACAGACATGTTCAAACACTTGACCTCTGTGGCATCATTTGGACAAATTGTGTTGTTATCAGCGCTGTGCGAGAGGAGGAAGTGACACGAGTGAAGGTGGTTTGGGGTCAAAGCCTCGGGAGACAGCAGTGTCACGCTGTATGATGGTGAATGGATGAGAATAGGTTCTAACAAAGGGTGAGGAAAATCTAGTTTATGGCCAAAAGTATGTGGACACCACACCACCTTTGGGATGAACTGAAACACTGACTGTGAGCCAGTGTTGGGCTTCACTTACGCTCTTGTTTCTGAACGGGAGCAAATCTTTGCAGCCAGGTTACATTACAGAAGAGGAGGCTGTTAGAGAGGCAGCATATCACGTATGGGTGCAATACAGTGTATGGTGAAGTGGTTAAGTTAAGCTGTGACTATCAATGATGGAGAAGAAGGCTTAGGGCACATCATTATCCTTTAGAGATACTGATATAAAAATACGATTACAGAATACTACTGCCAAGGTCCTGACTAACACTGCAAAGGCAGTGAATTACAGAGCAGGTTAGAGCTTTCCTTTCATTGGTACTATAAAATCATCATGAAGATACATTTTCCATCACAGTGAACATTGTGTCTGGTTACATTTTCATCACTGTTACATTCTCATGGTCTGTAAACTCAGCTGAAAGCAAGGGTTGAAGGGTTTGCCAGCGGTGCGTTCAGGGTCTAGATGCTGAGCTAAATGCATTCATGAGCGCTTGCAAACACACAATTCAGACACACACGAGTTTGGTTATTTGTTGCTTCATACAGTCCCATCCCAAACTGCAAACCTTATTGGCAGAGTTGACAATATCATATCAGCTGCTATCAGGAAACCCACTTTCCTCCTTCAAAGATGACTTTTGATGTGCCACTTTCTGATGAGACTGAGCACAATTGCATTTGGGCAGACAAGATGTATATGCTATATGTCGGATTCAGCAGAAGAGAAGTTCTGAAATTGGATTTCATTGATGGCTTGGAATGATAAAAAAACACTAAATTCTTCTTTCCTGTGTTTCTGTCTGTCGCAGGAGCTCGGTGTTGTGCAGGAAACATCCTCCTGCCACTTTGCCAGCACTAAATGGATGGACTTCTCAGTTGTCACAGCTCCCCCGAAAAAGAAAAAAAAAACAACACAATTCTCTAACTTAAATCAGATCAAACTTCCCTTCTAATGTGCATCAGCGGAAATCTCCACCCCAAACTCCCCTTCACTCCCTCTCCTATCTGTCAAGGGCAAAAGCTTCAAAGAAAAACTGTGTTTTGACCCCGCCTTCGAAATGACCCATCAGAACATCTTCTATCTGATGCCCTCATCAGCAGGACGTCACCATTTGGTAGTATCGATTCATATGAGTGTTTTCTGTTTCACCTTCGCTATAAATAAGGTTTAGTTTAATTTAGTCTGCTAAGGCCTGAGTCTGCCTCAAACATAGTGTTTGTGTGATCATCGTAGAGCATCTCAAAAGCCTCCACCAACATCTATCAGATAATGGAATTGAGGGGGATGTGTCCAGCTATTTTTGTCATTTGGAGGTCATTTGAACAGGTATTGACACTTTTGCCTTCAGATGATAGAAAAACAGGCGAGCACATATGCTTATTCGTCCACCTCCGACTGAGCAACAAACACTGGCTAATGTTCCAATGGGAATATTCAGTGCTGTATCCCTCCTCCCACTCTACTGTACATCTTCACCCCTCCTCCTTCTCTCTGAAATGTACACACTCCATCCTTTACCAGTTAAAAACCACAGCTCATCAAACACACACACACACACACGCGCACACAGCTTGTCGGATAGAGCCACAACGACAACAAATGGGAGCCATGATAAAGCTAACGTGATGCCATTTAAAGGAGGCGGATCCTGGCTAAATGCCACACTGTTATGAGCTAATATGTCTCCGCTATCCCAGCTTTGCATTTCACAGCTGTACAAAGTCCTGATGCTGAGCTGATAGCTCACGGTCCACTTTCTGCCTATTCTTCCTGGCCCTCTTCAGAAAGCTGCAGTGAACGCAATCCCACAACAACAACAGAAAACATATCTGACAGGTAAGGTTGCAGAGCAGAAAGCATGCATGTCAGTTATTATAAATAAGTGACATGCATATATAAATAAATATGAAGATATTATCCTTGAGCTTTGGGAACATGATCAGTTTTCACAGTCTGAACAATTTATAGACTGATCAATCCTATGATCAGTGTGAAAGGAATCTAAAATGACAACAGTCAGTTTGATAATCGTGTTTAAGGTCTTTGATCAGTGTGTATTCTTTAAAAGTTTATCCTGTATAGACATTAAATGTTTGCAAAACGTTAAAATGTTTTTATTTCTCAAAGTCAGATAATGAAAAATGTATGATAAGAGCGTCCTGGTGGCCCAGACACTGATCATATAATATCATCTAATATTACTGGTTTGACACTGCGTGTGAATCTTTCTCCTCCTCTCTGTCCTGTCATCTCTGTCACTTTCAAATAAGCAGGTAGAAAATACTCAGTTTAAGTCCTGAGAGTTGAAGATAGTCAGTCAGATTCTTTATATGTTACCTGGGAGCCACCATGAGTACAACCTCAGTAAACACACACACACACACACACACACACACACACCCCTGCGTGTAGCAGCGAAGAACACAGATTTAAATCAGTGAAAAGGAGAGCAGAAGAAGAAGCAGTGCTGTCAAAGACAAAGCTGTTTGTATTTTCTGGCTCTTTCTTCATGACTAGAAAGCCAAGCAGCCGGCCCACCCAAACACATCAACACAGTACCAACCCTGTCAGCTGGTGACAGCTGAACGGCTGGCATGACGCACACATGCGCACACACACTGTACTTCTAATGCAACCCTGCCAGTAACCTCCTGGCAATGTGTCAAGCGTGCTGGTGTGCACTTGTGGTCACACACACACGCAGTGTGTATTCATTCATGTGCATCAGACAGGACACTTCAGATTTGCAAGTTGCATATTGCAACTGAGAGATTTTCATCTCCGCAGACCCGCATCACTTACCTGTGGTGGAATGCAGACTCTCCAAGCTCCAATAGCGAGACAGGACCCCCCTCAGCGTGCCGCCCAAGCTACCTCCTCCTCCGCCTCCACCCATACATCCACCCACTCCGAGACCTCCGTCCACCATGCTGTCCACCCCTCCGCCTGTCGGGCTTCCTCCGTCCGAATCTGACCCAGGCGACAGTCCCGAGCTGCCGCTGCCACTGCTGCCACAGCTGCCCCCAGGCAGGGGCACGCCCCCCTCCGAGCCCTGCTGGGTCCGCATCCCAATTTGGATGCACGACAACAAGGGGGGAAAATGGAAGTGGGCAGTGAAGAAGTAAGTGGAAATGAAGAGGAGGCGAGGCGGCTGAGCAGGTGGTTTATTCCCCCAGCAGGGAGAGAGCGCAGAGGAGGAGGAGGAAGGGGAGGAGGAGGTGGCCTCCTGGCTGATATCTGCTGCACTATTCGCTGAGGTAAGCTTCAGCTGTCAACTTGCTGCTTCCTCCTTCCGTGTACAGAAAAGGAGAGGTGTAGCAGTGCTTCTCTCCTCCCTTCACCTCTCTGCTCTGGATCACTTCTCATACAGCCTCCTATCTCTCTCTGCTCCGCTTTCTCTGGGTCTCTCTACCCATTAGCACACTGCTTCATTTCCTCTCTCTCTCTCTCTCTCTCTCTCTCTCTCTCTCTCTCTCTCTCTCTCTCTCTCTCTCTCTCTCTCTCTCTCTCTCTCTCTCTCTCTCTCTCTCTCTCTCTCTGCTGACATCAGTGGGGGTCCTGCAGGGGGGTGTCTGCAGCTCAACTGTGTCATTTGCCCGCTAGTCATAGCGTAGACGGCTCACTAATGGTGCAGGATGCATTAAGGTGGAGACTGAAAACAGCCAGCCCTCCCTCCCTCCACCCCCTCCATCCTTCCATCTACAGATTTTCAGATTACATTCCTGTTGTTAACTATAATGAGTGAGGTATAGTATATGTATGGATTATGTAGATGCTGTTCAATATGCAAAATCATGTAATAATATTATAATATAGACACCATTAAGCATAAAGGGTTCATTGTTTGCCATAGAGAATACACTTTATCAGTACAGTACAAATATTAATAATACCAGTTCAGACTATTAATGGACAAATCCATAAAGATTGTACCGTGTACTAAGTAAGAAGTAGATATAGTATTTACTGCCAATTATCTACAAATCAATCTGTGAAATGTTTGCTCCATAACACGTCAGAAAATAGTGAGGATTATACAACCAACGTTCTATGAAGATATACAGTTTACATCATAGAAAACTAGAAAATATATTCAAGAACACGTATTTATATAGAACTAATGGTATTTTTGCTTAAGTTACCAAAATATTTTTGGTATTTTTTCATTTATTGTTGATTAGTGATCTAATCTAAACATTTTAGAGGTCAGTCAGGTCTGAGATATCTGCATGCACAGTACAATGGAGGTGTAAACGTCAGAACTGCACTTTTCTCTGGAAATACTTAGCAACATGTTCTGTGGTATCTCCAACCAAAACTATCTGCATGGATAGATACCACAAAAAAAATCTATTTTATCACTATCATCATTAAACCACCCCTTCAAACACAATTAATGTCTAAAGAAGTCACTGTCAATGAATATACAATGGTTAAATCTAAAGCCTGAGAACAACAGCTGACTGTCTGACTGCCAGCACTAATGAAAGCACCTTAAAGAAGATTACATGAGAAAAAGAGATATATCAGATGAACAATCACACCCATAATGCACAGCGCTGATTCATGTCTCATGTCGTGTGTTGCCCCATAATGTGAGTTAGGTGATTCAGCTCACAGTTCACTTTAGTCCAATGAATCTAATTATACAGCGACATCTGTAGTAAGACCACTGATCCGCTGTGAGCACATGCAATCTACTGAGCTCACACTGTGTGTGGTGTGTGTGGTGTGTGTGTGTGTGCGTGTGTGTGTGTGTGTGTGTGTGTAGGCATGCCCTAATGTGCATGAGTGTCCCACATGACATGATGCATTCAGGAACCCTGTTAATGCCACTGCAGCTGTACAGCTACAGTATGTATACGGTATATGTTAGCCAGTCTGTTAGCCTGTCTGTTAGCCTGTCTGTCAGCAATTATGAAATATGCAAGCTACAACAACAACAAAGCAATTCAACAGCACCACAAGCTACAGCCTCACTAAACAAACAAAAAAATGATCATTACAACTTAGGTAGGATTTATGTGTTTGTTTTAAACAAGTGGACCTAATAAACTGAGTGAGTAATCCACTGTGCAATCATTATACACATCATCAAGTCACAAAGAAGTGTCAGTCATACACAGAAAATAAATTCTGTACTTTGACCACGATCTTTGTTTAAAATGATTCTTGATTAAAAGAATTTCACGTTTGACGCTTTTTGACGTACATATGTATTTATGTATCTTCTTCATACCACTGAGAAAGCTGAGAAAAGCTGTTCCTGTTGTTTGCCCAGCAGTTGAATAGGGATTACTACTGATCAAATGTGATCAATGAAGATAAATAATAATAATAATCATCATCATAACGAGCCCTAAAGGTCTAATTTTTTCCAAACAAGTGAAAGAATCTGACAGAGGTGTGAGATTTCAACCTGTTTGTAATACACATCAACATGTTTCTTGACTCTAGAGCTGCAGGTGTGTCTCCACCCTCACCAGCAATACACACGAGTACTGTGTTACAGTACAGTCATCAATAAACTGTCTCTTGATTTCATATGCTGCCTTATTTAACCTGATCTTTCCTTTCGTTGTCATGAGTGCCTCACAAAGAGTAAAACTATTAAAAATGTGAAATTAAAAATTGTAAGTCCCCCAAAGAATCTGATGGCTTACCATCATATGGATGGATCTGTGTCTAGTTAGAGGGACTTTCCAGTGAGACTGTACTGCAGCCAGAAGGTTAAATAAGGAACTGCACTGGTTCTGTGTTAATCAGCACCTATGAACAAGTCAAACATTGTTTTCTCATAGAAAATTATGAGGCTGCAGCCCATGATTTATGTGTCACTGGCAGTACAGGCAGTAAAATGTATGTCATATTTTGGTGTTGTAGCACGTCAGTTTCAGTTTGATCAGCATAAACTGAGCAGAGATTCACTGAGGTGAAATCTCTGAACTAAATTAATAAAATCTGCATCCATTTATCTGACTGATTGTAATCGTAGAGTAGCATGCTAATACACACTGTTGCAGTTCTCCTCCTGTTCACATGGTCTTTTTATACGTGATCTGTCACGTCATGCAATAATCTGTTTATCGATTATCTTTTCTGCGGGTTCCAGAAAGAGTCCAGACTAGTCTAGTCCAGACAGTTTGAGGCTGTCTGTGCAACACACACACACACACACACACACACACACACACACACACACACACACACACACACACACACACACACACACACACACACACACACTATGCTGCCTCCTCTGATAACAACTGAGATTTATTAAACCAAAATGGATGACAAATGTTCTTAGAGCCAACCAGACCACAGTTTCCTTCTCCCACCATGTGACTTACTGAGATGCACTCAGGTCAAAAGAGAGTCCAGTCCAGACCAGACCAGTCCAGACCAGACCAGACCAGACCAGACCAGACCAGACCAGACCTTCCAGAGAGGCTTAAAAATTACAAAACAATAAAAACAAGTGCTGTATGATATTCTAATACCTACTCCTGCAAAGAAATTTAGATAATCTTATTTTACATTCATTCATTTGTCATTATGCATACCTTAATTTCAATAACTGAGCTGATTTTGCATTATTGCATTATAACTACACCTTTTAAAAATGTAAACATTGTTGATGTGCACACAATTATAAAGCACAATTGTGCATTACTTGGGAGAGTAGGACACACCATTGAAGTGTATGACTATCTCCCCATGAACAAGTTCTAATGAACATAAAAGTCCCAGAAGTAGGGGAGAAGACTCCAGCAGGAGTTCAAATAACTATGGAAGAATTATCCTTCAAGAGCGTAGATTTTCAGTTTGAGAGCATGATTTCTCCTTCTCGTCCTCAGATTTATTCTCCTCATGCTCACATTTTGTGCTCGCACTCAGATTTCTGTTGCTTTCTTTCAAAATGTGTGCTTGAACTCAAAAATCACATGCTTATGCTCACATTTCTTCTTCTTGGATACAAACATTTTGCTCGCACTCAAATATGTCCTGTGCACGCTCAGATCTAGTCTGCGCTCTCAAATCTAAAGTCTACACGTTCAGATCTAAAGTCTGCGCTCTCAGATCTAAAGTCTGCGCTCTCAGATCTAAAGTCTGCGCTCAGATCTAAAGTCTGCGCTCTCAGATCTAAAGTCTGCGCTCTTTAGATCTAAAGTCTGCGCTCTCAGATCTAAAGTCTGCGCTCTCAGATCTAGTCTGCGCTCTCAAATCTAAAGTCTACGTCCAGATCTAAAGTCTACACGTTCAGATCTAAAGTCTGCGCTCTCAGATCTAAAGTCTGCGCTCTCAGATCTAAAGTCTGCGCTCTCAGATCTAAAGTCTGCGCTCTCAGATCTAAAGTCTGCGCTCTTAGATCTAAAGTCTGCGCTCAGATCTAAAGTCTGCGCTCTCAGATCTAGTCTGCGCTCAAATCTAAAGTCTACACGTCCAGATCTAAAGTCTACACGTCCAGATCTAAAGTCTGTGCTCTCAGATCTAAAGTCTGCGCTCTCAGATCTAAAGTCTGCGCTCTCAGATCTAAAGTCTGCGCTCTCAGATCTAAAGTCTGCGCTCTCAGATCTAAAGTCTGCGCTCTCAGATCTAAAGTCTGCGCTCTCAGATCTAAAGTCTACACGCTCAGATCTAAAGTCTACACGTCCAGATCTAAAGTCTGCGCTCTCAGATCTAAAGTCTGCGCTCTCAGATCTAAAGTCTGCGCTCTCAGATCTAAAGTCTGCGCTCTCAGATCTAAAGTCTGCGCTCTCAAATCTAAAGTCTGCGCTCTCAAATCTAAAGTCTGCGCTCTCAGATCTAAAGTCTGCGCTCTCAGATCTAAAGTCTGCGCTCTCAAATCTAATGTGCTCGCACTCAGAACAAGCACATCCTCTCAGGTTGAGGCGTCTGCTCAGACTGAATGATGTCCCTCCCTGCGCTTAAAATAGTGTGTTTCACCAGCCAATAGGGAGACAGCTAGAGTGTGGACCAATCTTGGGTGCGTTGCTTCGCCCTTTTTGAGCGCTCCGTAGGGGCGGGTATATGGTCTGTTTGTAAAACTGCTTCTCTCTTAAAATACACCTATTTACCATATTAGCCAGCTATTTGAATCATCACCTATTTAGGACGCCAGCTTATTTATGTATAATTAATCTTAAGTAATCCTAAAAAGAGTTATCGTAGTTTAGATTTTTCTAATTTTATATTAGCGGGATATATTTTATATACTATAAATACTCACAGTAGCACAGCAGTGTTATGACAGTCGAATGGTCAAGTACATTGCTATCTATTGCATTTTAAACCATGGGACGCCGGTTCGCATCCCGGCCGCCGGGATAAATTACTGTTACAGTAATAGAATCCGTGTAACCAGCTGATTCTCTTACATTTTAAAAGAAAGCAGCAGAAATCACACAATGTGAGCACGAGGAGAATAAATCTGAGCACGAGAAGGAGAAATCATGCTCTCAAACTGAAAATCTGCGCTCTTGAATAAAGATAGGATAATTCTTCCATAAATAACAATCAAGCAACCTCTCCACATGGCTGGAGCTGCTGAAGTTAGATCAACTTCAAGGACTTTAAAGTCAAACAAAATAAGATGGAAACTGGGAAAGCAAACTCAGTCATGTCTGAATACTCTGCTGTCAGCCAACTGCACAAGAGTCTCCAGCACCACTCTAAGTGGTAAATAGGACTGCACATACAGTGCTTCACTACTTTAACAGACAAAGAGCTTTACAATTTTCCTTTGATTCAACAATTCACACATTCACATATGCCATGCAGTGCACTGGCACCTCAGGACCAACTTGGATCCAGAGTCACGCTCAAAGACACTTCAACTTGCAGGCAGGAGCAGCCAGAGATTGAACTGCCTACTCTGCAAATAGTAGACTACCTGCTCATTCACCATAGCCCTATCTCATGCCACACAGACACAGCATGTTGAAATAAATAAACAAATTAGAGACATCATCTAATGAGCAAATGTCACAGGTTCAAATGTTCCAACAGTCAGTGCACCATTGACAATACCAGGTCAATCTGAACAGTTAGTAAATGGACTGTACTTATATCACACCTTTCTAGTCTTCTTACCCCTCAAAGCACTTTTACACTACATATCTCATTCATACACTGATGGCATTAGCTGCCATGCAAGGTGCCAACCATTGATACACATTCACACACCGATGGCACAGCCTTCAGGAGCAGCAGTATCAAGGACACTTCAGCATACAGACTAGGGGAGCTGGGGATTGAACTGCTGATCATCTGATTAGTGGACGACCCGCTCTACCTACTGAGCCACAGCTGCACTCCACAATAATGCAGAATCAAAAATGCAGAAGACTGAACCAGAGTGAGAACTTACAGGCGTAGGATATGCGTCTTCTCCAGCCCAGACAGTCCAGACCGATGGGGGTGCTCTGAGAGAAGCAGTGGGCTTTGAGGGGCATCCCCCGGAAGGCCTCGATGGGTCCCAAGGTGACCCTAGGATCAGCCTGTGGAAGAGGAGTGCAAGAGAATTAGTTCAAATCAATGATATTATCACTGACATTATCACTTACTGGATACAAAATAATACAAAATTAACAGGCATGCATGAATTAAAGCACAGAAGAGTGAAGAAAATAGATAAAGAGGGCATGCCTGACACAGAAAAGGATGACAAAGACCTCAAGTTTCATGTCCAAGAAAAAATGTCAGAATCAAACTGTCCAGGAAGAATGAAAACTCAGAAGTAAGGCAGAGAAGGAAGAAGATGAAGATTACAAAGACTTCCATGGTTTGGGTCTTTGTGTTTGCATCTCACCACGCTGTGGCCTCGTCTTGCTTTGTCCATGTCTTCACATAACAGTGTGCTGAGCTGGCCCAGACTGCCTCTGATGGCTCTAGCCAGTTTGCGTTTGTATTTCTTTTGCTCTTCAATCCAGAGGTCATCTGAACACTTTCGCCTTCGCTGCTGGCCACCTCCATCACGTCCCACATCTACCCAGCAGCAAGTCCTCAGCCCACCAGGAACCACAGAGGCCTTCCCCTCGCCCTTCACCTCCAACAGCTTTCTTGCTCTGAACTGGCTGGCAGGTCGACCACCGTTTTGTGTGCCCTTTTGAGTGCACAGTTACTGATTAGTCAAACTCCACTCCCTTTAAGTCCCCCAGACACAGTGCATGACTATGGTAACTGTTAACTCTATATTGAGATTGTAACTTTGGATACAGGTCAAAGTAAGCAGTCAATACAGTTAATGTGTTTGCATGATATGATATGATGCTGCCAGTGAATATATTTCTATAGTATTTGTTGAAGGTTTTCATAGTCAACTGGACTCTCATCCAAGAGGCTTCTTCAGTTCGGTAGTCAGCTGGGGAGGACGGATATACCTCTATGGGGTTGTTGACGCCTTGAGAGGCGAAACGTCTTCAAGAAGCTAAGCTAGTCCAGTTGACTATGATATATACCACGATCTGGATGACTGAGAAACGTTATAAACGTGTTGCTATTTCTACAGGATCTTCCATTGACTGAACCCCAACCAAAACCCCTTTGCAGTTTCAGTGTCCAGACTGTCTCATTTTAGCACATTTTACATTCAGAGAGTGCTCATGCAGCTAGGTTCAGACGTGTGTCAGTGAATCCAAGTTTCATCTTGGACATTTAGAAAAAAACAGCCTAAAGGACAGGAAATCCAGACAGGAAGTATTTTTAGAAACATTCTTGATATCCATCACTTGCCCATCTCACAGAGCAGATACATTTCAATTTTATCATATATATCAATCCACACTGTCTCATAGACACGTGAATGAGACCTGCACTTTTTTGCAGCTCTGGGTCTATGTATGTTAGCTCCTGACTGGTGAGGCGTAATCTCTCCTGCTGCTTATATGTGCTCAACTTATTAATAGATTGAATATAGATTGAAAGGACCAAACCAGTAGAAAGTTGGAAAGATTCTAGTTGTCAACCCTCTAGTTGAAGTTGACAACCCTCAACCCTAGTAGGGCATCACACAAACTGCACCAAGCAGTTTCCTTTTGACAAATAATTCAAAACATGAAATGATTGTGAATATAATTATAAAAAATTTAAATATTTATTAGAGACAGGAAGTTATACTAGTTTTTACTCACACTCAGAGTAAGAGACAGTCAAAACGGACTCAGAGAATAAAAGTTAAAAAGTGTGCCTTTTTGTCAGATTAGTTTCATCAAACTGAACATTAAGTGGTCTCAGGTGTGAGACTGCCTGGTCAATGAGGCTGTTCACACCATTAGTGTTAAACTGGACCAGAGAAGAGAACAAAAGAACAAGTGAATGGAAAATACCCACACAAATTGTTCAGATTAAGTGATTAGTCTGCAGTTGGCATGGCTTGGGGGTATTGTGTACTGAGTGGGTGTCCAAAATCCAGCTTTACGCTCTTATTCTATTTTGTATCATGTGGGAGGAAGCCACAAGGGGGAGTAGTCCTCAAGTTATCCTGCTCAGGCTATGTATTACAGGACCATTGTAGGAACTGGCAGAGAGGTGGGACGATGATAAGCAGCTAACTCACATAATGGAAATCTACACTACTGGGGGCCGAAAAGAAGAAAGAGTTGACTCTGCTGTTTTTCTCCTCCTCTTCATCTGGTTCAAAAAGAGCCACAAAGAAAGAAGGACTTGTTCTCTGTGCCAACCCAGATACTGACAGATATAGATACCCTAAGACACACATTAACACATACAAACACTACCGACTGCGGAGCAAGAGATTAACTGGTGTTGGCTTTTTTTTCTTTTTCATTCCAAGCCAAGTTTGTGTGTGTGACTTGAAGGCGGGGGTGAAACACTTTGCCCAGGGAGCTAGAAGCCCAGTGGCATCTTAATTTAGGCTTTTTTTTTGAATGTTTCATCTATAGAACTTTATAATGATGTTTAACACTCAAAAAGGAAGGGCATTTACAACATGTACACATCAGAAATCTGAATAAGATCCCAGTAAAACATTTGTACTTGTGAATAAAATAATAGTTTCATCATAATTACATTTTACAAAAACCTGCTCTGTGCGTGACAAATAGATTTCTTCTTACCTCTAATTCGTTGATGGAGCCAATGGCATATAGGCTGATGTGTGACTGGCTGTCTATTCTGCCCTCAGCTACATCCAAAGGGCCGGGGCTGAGACCTAGAGGGCTAGCTGAGGGTTTTAGGGTTTTAGGTCTCTCAGGGGGGTCTGTCAATCCCTCCACGCTGACTGACTGACACAGAAGGATCGGAGAAACAGAACTGGCCCTTGTTGAATGAGGGTAGCGGAAAACTTTGCGCTGAGCCGATGGCCTAGGGCTGTTTGGTTTAGGGCTCATTGGTCGCAGGGGACCCTCAGTCAAGCCCTCACTGGTGACTGGGTGGGACCTGGTACAGGATGGTGAAAGCTGATGATTAAGGGTGACTTGTGAGCAGGGACTCAAAGGTGCGGCTGGACTGGTGTAACTTGGAAGTGGAAGTCCAGAATCATCTAGAAATGTAGTAGGTAGACCATTTGGTGAACACCTTCTTCTCTGGCCTTCAGATTTGCATCCATGGGGGTTTTCCTTTCCACTACCTTGTGGAACTCCCCGTTTAGAGATGGGATCAGTGTGGCAGAGGGTTCTGAGGGAGGATGGTGAGCCTGGACTACTGAGTGGAGAGAACGTTAAGTCTCCATGGACCTGCCCAGGAGCCAAGTTGCTACATTCCCCATCTGGCACCGAAAGAGTTCTTTTCAGTAGCTCAGTCTCCTTTGCCTTTTTCAGCTTCTTCCAGGATTGTTTGGCTTTAACTGAATCCACATCAATGCCTATAGTGGCCTGCTCTTCATTCTCCTTATCCATCGACCGAGACTCAAACAGGCTGGAAAGGGACTTATGTGCTTGTGCAAAGCGCATGCGAATGTTTAAACTGTCATTACTCTTGCTCCTCTTGTAGGTCTGCCCATTAGGTGACTGGACTTGCCTGAGGAGGGGGTTATCTGGGCATGGTCCTCCATTACCCTCCCCGCTACTCCCTTGGCTGACTATCTGACGGACATGGCGAGTGTGGGGAGTAGAGGAGAAAAAGTCATCTTCTTCTACCTCGTAATGCAATGAGGAAAATGCTTGGTGGGGTGTTTGGTTGAGCATGTCACTTTTGACAAAAACTTCATCGTCTGAGTTGTCTCTCTGTGTCCCTTGTTCAGGCAGAAGGCCCTCACTTCCTCCATCTGATGACTCCTGCGATAACTCCTCACTTTTGGCACCCTTTGAGCCTTTCACCTTCCTAAAAGAAGGCATTTTAGCAAAGACAGAAAACTTAGAGCTTTTGTTTCCTGTCTGGTTGCCTTTTGTTTTGCTTCTGTTGGTCGTTTTGTCAGGTATGGCATTTCTGGCTGAAACAGCAAAGTGAGGATCTTCTGACTCATCGCAGTTGCTGCTTGTTGAGGTATAAGACACAGCATCATAGGCTACAGTCATAGTCATCTTTTCGCTACTACTATGTAGAACATGTGTTGCTGGGTTTGCCTCAGGTTCTAACTCAACAGTGGTTAAAGATTCTTCCTTCTGCTGTGGCTGGTGGTGTGTACTCCTGGGACTGGAGATGTCCCTTGAAAGGTTAACATTATCCGTTACAGCCCTCATGATCTCATATTCTTTCTTTGTTTCTGTTTTTAAATCATATTCTGTTGTGTCACAACTTTCCAGTGAACACTCAGCCTCTACAACTGACTCTGAAGTACTGACAGCAAGAAGGTTGAGGTTGACATCAGGGTATGAGTACCTAACTACCACCGCCTCCGGCTGTGAAACTGGCAAGCTGACTTGTGTGTAATCCCTGGACTCCTCAGTCAGTGCATATTTCTCGTAGGATTTGGATAAGCTGCCTCTTGTTTTATTAGGTAAGCTGTGATCCCCTGGTTGACTACAACAGTGCCTCTCTTCTTTGAATTCACTGTCCACTAATAGGCTCTGAGAACTTGAAACTAAGGGCTTAAGGCCTTCACTTCTTTCAGAGTTACAATACTTATACTCTAGACTTTCTACAACAGTGTTATTCTCAATATGGTTTTCTGTCTTTTGTTTTTCGTTTGTATGTGCCAGGCTTAAAAGGCTGTGGCTATCAAGGTATTTCCCTAGAACAGATTCAGAGTCTTCACTGCTCCAGTTGGGTCCATGGTCCAGTGAAGACAGGAACACCTCAGAATCTACCTGAGGCTTGTCTACATCTTCCAAGGGGTCAGAGGTTAAATTTGTTGATGGTTCAACCAGGGGGCAAATTATTCTCTCATTACTTTGGTAACTGCTCTGGGCTCCCCCTGAGGAACAGCCTGCACCCTCCCCTCTCACCACCCCTTTTATGAAGGTTTTAGTATTATTGTTGGAGTCTGAGAGCAGAGAAAGAGAGGCCTGCAGGCTACAGGGAGGTTCAGGGATCTTTACCTTCAACTGAGCTTGCTTACAATGACTAGAAATTGTACTGACAGTAGTAATGACCTTATGATCTACTTCTGATAGTTCTCTGCCACTGTCCTGAATGGACTCAGTAGCGGCAGGACATGTTGATCTTTTTCCTATATCATGAGGCACATGCTGAGTAAAATAGGGATCTGGATCATGGGCAATTGCCTTGGGAACTACTCTCAGCTCACTCTGCTCAGACAGCTCTCTTGTGCCAAGTTGTGACTGAGGAAGATGAGGCAGACATTCCTCAGATGTCTTACCAGTTTCAGATTGGATCAGAGTTTTGTCAGGCTCTGGTTCTACACAGCCTGAGAGCCAGTGCTGTTTGACAGAACGGAGCTGCCTATGAGCAGTAGTAGGTATTTCTATCGTAACATCCCCCTGATCAAACTGATCAGAGATTAAATTCTGTGCCCGTCCTGGAACTTCACATGGTTGTAACCTTATGCTCTGAGGTTGTTTTTGATCTGGTTGCTTCTCAGTGAGCTCCTCCCTGTCTGATTCGGCCAACAGCCCAGGCGAGGCCAGTGTAGAACCCTTTGGAACCACAGTCAGCTCAGTAGCACAGGTATCCAATGGAAAACAGGTTGAGGTTTCTGTAGAAAATGTGATGGAGGAACAGATTTCATTTACTGTCCCGGGTGGTTTAGTCCCCTCTGTTGTAGTGCCAGCACACCCAAACTGTTCTGCCTGGAAGCAGACACCTGACACCCATGCCTTATCCTGAGGCTTTGTTACACCAGTACAAACCTGAGGGTGGATCTCTGACAGTTCTCTGTTGGGGCTCTCCTCAAACAGAGTTTGTGAGCAGCAAATATCCACTTTGGGTGTCAATGCATTGGTTTGTGTATCAAGTATGTCTATTAGCTCTGTCTGTGTGGTATGTGATACACCATTTTTCTTTGTACCATGTGTTTCTGCAATATCTGAACTTGCTACAACAATTTCTCTAATTAACTCAGATTTAGAATGTGCTGGTGCAAAAAGGCTGTCAAATGTTGATCCATTACAACATGTTCCCACAGTCTCACACTCTCTTTTGTCCGCACTGTGCACTTTTATAGGCTGTATCTCCCTGTCTTCATTGATTATACCCTGTTGTTCTAAATTTTCTCTCTGTCTGTAATGTCTATCATTACAGTAACTGTTGCATCTATTTAAATCTGTATTTTTCTCTACAGAGTAAGTGCTGGGCAGTTCAATATTCTCTACTTCTACATCTTGAATATTACAGATTTCTAATCTTTCTCTGCTTGTGTTCTCTGTGTCTTTTCTATCTGTGCTTCCTGTCTGTAACCATGTGTCATGTCCATGTGTGCTTTGCTGTTGTTGTGTCTCCACAATCTTGTCCTCTGTGGTATCAATATGTACCATGCATGTTTCTGAATCTGCAGATTCATTCAGCCTGTTAGGATTGTTTTCTTCAGGCTGCACATGTAGCTTCACTTCCTGAGTGCCTGGTGGACTATTTACCTTTGTGTCAAAGGTGTCTGTGTTGTGTTGGCTCTGTACATGTAAACTGTATAGCTCTGTGCTTCCCTTGACTTGAGTTTCTAGAGTTTCTTGAGTACAAGCAGCCTGTGAACGGGACTGCTTTTGGTGCACGTTTAGTTTTAGTTTCTCTGCACTTGGATGGGGTTGGAACTCAAATGATCCCAGGTTTCTTGTGCTCAGGTCCACATGGTTCTCTGGGCTTTTCCTCCTGCTACAAGTAGGTCGTCCAATGTATGTCTCTGTGGCATCTCTGTGGCCATCCTTGGCTGTCAGTGGCTCTCTCTGCCGGGCTTTACTCTGCCCAGTGCAAAAGCTGCTGCTTGTTGCTCGATGACCAGTGTAGGTGTTCTCCAGTTCTAGCAGGGCATCTACACAGTCATCTCCATCTGGACTCAAATCTGACAGGGTGTCGCTGTGCCACGAGCGGGAGTCATAATACTCATCAGATGTATCAGCTCCTCCTATGCCTCGCTCGCACCATTCCAAGGCGTCTGCACCCAAATCCCCCTCCTCTAAAACTAATCCTGCAGAGAGGTGGGGGGAGTTTTCAAGGGCCTCCTGGGGCTGTGGAGACAGTAGAGAAGAGGATGGTGAGATAGAAATCTTTGCAGCAACAATAGCAAGAGTCTTAAAGCTGATCCTCATAGAGCCACTGACAGGATACATACAAGGAGCAATCCATTAAAAGGTAACATATAAAGGATTGATTTTAACCTCCAGAGTCACTCAGCTAAACAGATGGTAAATGGTAAATAGTAAATGGACTGTGCTTATATAGCGCCTTTCTAGTCTTCCGACCACTCAAAGCTCTTTTACACTACATGTCTCATTCACCCATTCACACACATTCATACACTGATGGCATTAGCTGCCATGCAAGGTGCCAACTGTTCATCAGTTTGAGGAGATAACCATTCATATACATTCACACACTGATGGCACAGCCTTCAGGAGCAATTTGGGGTTCAGTATCTTGCCCAAGGACACTTCAACATGCAGACTGGAGGAGCCGGGGATCGAACTGCTGATCATCTAATTAGTGGACGACCCGCTCTGCCTCTGAGCAACTTATACAATATTTAAAACTACACAACATACATCTAAAATCATTAAGTGTCATATTTAGGGTTTAAACTTTCCTCACTTGCAAAAATTTTAATGAGGCAAAATAGTTTCAATCATTTGTAAACAAATTCAAATAATTTCAAAGTCAAGCTAAAATGTGAATTCTCTTTACATTTTGTGTAAAGAAATACAATAACTATTGTGCATATTCTTTTTTAACATTTATGAAGAAAATGAAATAATGTGGAAACAGCTGCTTGGCCTCAAGTGTCCATTTCTTACAGTATGGTTGACTAACAAGTGAGAGCTGGTGTTGCCCTGAGACAGCTGTCCAGTTCTGTGAGTTCTAAGACCACAGAAGAGGAGACTCCGGGCTAATTAACTGCTTGTTAAGTTGTTGAATTGAAGCAATATGATAAACTTTTTTTCCTAATTTATAATTACAATTTTGCCTGAAAAAGTACACATCTAAACAAACAAGTGAATGTACACTGAAGTGTTACACGGGACACAAATAAAAACAGTTTAATAGAAATGACAAATGTTGTTGCCTCTGGTACATGTGCAATTCTTCAATGAAATCCTACAAAGTCAGAGTTTTACTTACTCTCCAGTGCTTCAATGCATCAGCTGTATCCAGCACTAGAACACAGAGGTGAGTAGTAAACCAGCTAAGCACTGCTCCCATGGTGTCCCTCAAACACACTCGTACGGTCTCTTCTTTCCCGATACTACCTGATACTAAGACCAGAGCTTCTGTCTGCACTCCTCATTTGTCTGTTTATCTTCGTGATCTCTAAGAGATCCAAGTAAAGTTAAATTACACTATTTACATGAAGCCTTGCAGCAAGATGACTGTACACAAAGGGAGAAGCAGAACTTCCCTTTTCACTGCAGGCTGAAGATGTGGTCCTTCTATAGCAGCCACCACTTAATCCAACCTGAAAACAGCAGGTACAAAGTGACCTGTGTGTCTCAATAACAAGGAAAGACATTAAGAAGCCCTGCTATAAATACAGAGTTACAACTTTGGGCAGCGCAGGCTGCATGACAACTCAACTCCAGGTCAGGTAACCTTAATGCAAGCTCACTCATATCACATTAGGAAAGCAAATAGCTCAATGGCTTACATAGAAACAGAGGCATGGTCTACACAAAACTGCCATTACTGATCAAACAGTGTTATGGCATTCAATCACTACTCCTACTGCAAGCATATACTTCTCCCTTTGTGGCCTAACTCAGTTATTATAATGTAAAACATTAGACAATAGACAACCAGTACACAGTCGTCTCTGACTGTTAGAACACAATAATGATGAATCTGTAAACACACAGTATGGATACCTGCTACAGTACAGTGTTAAAGTCATTTAAGTCCAGATTCACTTTGAGGCAGACAAACGTAACATTATGACAGCACTCATGAACGCTCCCACCCACCCAAGCCACAACGCTCTCAGCCCATTGGATGGGACTAAACAAGAAAGACTCCAATCATTGATTAATCCAGACGTGCTCCGTTCACACAGTGGGTAGTGTTATTTTCTGCTAATTAATTAGAGTTGAGTGTTTAAAGGAGCTTAAAGGCTTAGCAGAGCTCCCTTTCTAGCAGATAGTGGAGTGGCTGACTGAGGCCCAACACTCTGACTCTTCACTACAGTTATCTGAGCGTGCACATGGTCCATGTTATTATCCTCTGTAGCTGACACACACACACACCAACCGAAAGACGCTGTCTGCAGTACCAACAACTCACTGAGCTGGAAAATAGAAGTTCTCACTTGAGCATGAACATTCATGTGACAGTCGACATGAAACAGAAAGAAGACAGAGCAGCCTGTTTTGACAGTATACAGAAGCTAGTTAGTGAACCAGGAAAACATCCCAGCATGCATAGCCAAAGTCTCAAAGGTGTGTGCATGTATAGCATAAGTGCTTTAAAATGAAAGGTGACAACACATTCCACACAGATGGACCACATGGCCACCCATGATGTCATCATATACACACACACATACATACACACACCATTGCATATCATCATTACTAAAAGCAGAGCAGTAGACTGAGTAAAGTTTTCCATGTGCATGCTGCAGAGGGTTATGATGGTGTGCTGGTTGGCAGGACAGTCATGTTTGTCACATTATCTGCTCTGTCATCGGAGAAAACAACAGTTTACTTCTGTGCAGCTCAGTTTATAGTGCTCACGTGATTGTACCACACCTGGAAACTTCACTTTAAAAGACAGAAAGCAGGTACTGAAGATGAACTGAGCACCAGCAGCAAACCGTCAAAGAGAACTGGATGAATGTTTCCACTTAGGGTTTGTTGAAGTGACACGAAGAAATTAATTAGCGTAATCATTACACCTACCACACTACGCATTAACAGCTCAGTGAACAACAAATCAAGTTTAACAAGCACACAGGACAGAACAAACATTTTGTTTGGTTATATGTGCTCAGTTATGAGACTCTCCTCCCAGGAAATATGACAAATATGACCTGTGTTTACGTTGAACTGATGAAGACGTCTAGCAGCAGTGTGTCTGTCAGGATCAAGCAAAGGCAGGCGTGGAGAGACGTTGGCTCATGCGGGGATCATCATTGTAAAAAGGGCTATTTTAAGACGCTTCGTGACGGACACTAAAACAACTTTAAACATCTATTGTAGGCTCAATGTGGTGAGGCAGAACTAGAGAGCACAGTGATGGTTTCCTCCTCTCCTCCAGCAACATTACTAGAACAATTGAGCTGGACAAAACACACTGACACACTGTCCTCCTGTCAGAAACAAGAACACAAACACACACAGGGTAGGCCTACCTGTCTTTAGAGGAGTCTTTGATCTAGGGTTACATCTTTCTCTCTCTCGTCTCTCTTCTTTGTCTCTCTGCCTATAGAACCAACTGTTGCCTCTTCACAGAGACAACGCTTCCTCCTGATGGCGTGGAGACACCACCCACACTCAGCATGGAGGGAATGTGGACGTGGGTGCTGCAGCCACGCTGGGGACAGCTAGCTATTGTGCTACCAGGGCTCAACTGAGTTCACACATACACATCCGCATACACACTGTTTGAATGAACACACACGCACACCCACACACGGGAACAAAGGCTCATCTTTCTTTTCTCCAAGACACAATTTTCCTCGTTCTGCTGCCCCAGCTGCGACTCAGCCTTCACCTCACCACACCCAGAGCTTTACCTGACCTCTACTCCACCCATCAACATGTAGTTAGGTAGAAAAAAAACAGATGTTTTCTTTGTGTAATAGACACAGTAACAAGTGAGTGACATCAGGGCAGCATCAGTTACTCATGCTGATACCTAATGAAGCGTTAAAGCGAGCCACACACACGCACAGCTTACCTCTAGCAGTGGATGTTGATGATGAGTTAGTGCTGGCAGACAGGGAACAACGCTTCCCTTCTCACTTTCCTCTCCTCAATCTACTACTACTACCCCTCCGCTGCTCTCTGAGGTCACCCCCAAATTGTCGCCTACTGTCTTGCATCTCAGCAGAGACGAGGAGGAACCTGATCCCTGTAGTAGAGGCTACTTGTAGTGTAAGAAGGGGGGTGGGAGTCCCTGAGGTTGAATGTGATACCTCAGTGTTCACTAAAGCTCTACGGATATCTCATCCTCCATGAAAATCATTTTGGACTTTGGACTTATGATGCTATGTTCATATTGAAATAAAATTCACAGGAAGCTCATGTGTGATGTCCTGTCTGTCAGGAGCAGCACTGCAGATCACATGACACGCTTCGGTTTCCATTTCAAGAGCAACAACTGTCCTGAATATCAGAATGCTGACCCGACTGCATTATGGCTGCATTAGTAAAACTTTGGACTCCAGCACAATGGAACTAAAATGAATCAATGTCTATTGTTGAAGAAATCATCAATGTTTCTTCATCACTATAAAAGAATATGAAAACACAGTGTACAGAAAACACAGTCCAGTTTCTTAAAGTGACACTGCATAGAAATTGGTATTTGTAGTGTAATCCCACTGTGGTGAATATGGACAGCTGTACACATGTATTTGTTATGATTATGTAACATCTGATCAAAAAGTAGGAACGTCTTAAAAGTCTTTCCACAGACAGCTGGAGCCGTATTGATCAGTTTTACAATAAATGGCTGTAACGCAGTTTTGATATGTGAACAAAGCATTCAGCCTCCTGGAGAGCCGTGCTAACAACACGGACTGTGATGGAAATATTATTTTCAAACTGAATTTTTGTAGCATGAGCTTTGAAGCAATCAGCTGAGATGAAGTTATATCTAAAACTTCACTGGTCTGAGCCATAACCCTCAGCCTGGTCTCTGGACTGATGGTCAATGGATACTGTGAGCGTGGTTACACAGAGGAAACAAAGTGGACTGACTTAATGGAGGTGTATGGTTACAGCAGCCAGCTGTCTCCGTTTATATCAACCACTCAATTATTTATGAGAGAAAAAGAACACACAAGCTGCTGCTCAGTACACATGGTGGATACATACTCACAGTACGTGGATCGTTTGATCTAATAACCTAGCTGTGGGTTTATATTCACTTCAAACTGATGGAATGACATTAGCTTACCACCCCTTCCTTTAAATCACTCACTATAAGAACATTTGAGATAATAAAAAGTGTTTATCTACAATATTTTCAGGCTTGTCATTAAATCTGTTGATATTAGCTCACTGCAGATCATAATTAATAAAAACAGACAGCACAGTGTGGAATGTGGGGTGTTTGAGGACATATCTGTCTCATCAGGGCATCAGGCTAACACTTCTCTTTGCTGACACAAAATGGTGGAAACTAGTGAGCCGTGCTGAAAACAACAGCATCATGACACACACAATTTTGGACTCTGCACCAGAGAATTGTGGATGAAGGTAAATGACAGTAATAATCAGCTGTGTAACTCAGTGAGGCAGTGACAGGACAAACACTAATAGTCCAACAGAGTTTATGATTAGGTTATGAAGGTTGTAATAAAAGTATGTCATATGTGCCATTTTAATGGCCCTTTGTTATTTTCTGCAGTCACCAGTCTGTTCTCCTGTTTGCCTGTGCTTGCTCTCCATGTTAATCAAGTGTGCCAGTCTCAACATTTGTGTGCCTCTTTCTCGCTAAATAATAATGTTATTTCTTTCCACCACTTTCCACCACACAGCTGTTCAGTTTTTTTTTTTTTTGCTTTTTAATAATAGATTCATCCTAGTTACATAGTTAGATGCATCCCGGGGGCCAGGGCGGGCGACATCGAGTCTGCTGGCTAAAGATAAACGTAGATACAGTAAGATTGTTATTTACGTCGGCGGTAATGACACCCGGTTACGCCAATCTGAGGTCACTAAAATGAATGTGTCATCAGTGTGTGCATACGCCAAAACAATGTTGGACTACGTAGTTTTCTCTGGACCCCTTCCCAATGTGACCAGTGATGACATGTATAGCCGCATGTCGTCATTCCACCGCTGGATGTCGAGGTGGTGTCCAGCGAACGATGTGGGCTTCATAGATAATTGGACACCTTTCTGGGGAAAACCTGGTCTGATTAGGAGAGACGGCATCCATCCCACTTTGGATGGAGCAGCTCTCATATCTAGAAACATGGCCAAGTTTATTAGTCGACCAAAACCGTGACAACCCAGAGTTCAGACCAGGAAGCAGAGCTGCAGTCTTACACGCTTCTCTGCGCCTCCATTAGAGTGGCTGCCCACCCAGTCCTTTAGTATGGAGACTGTGTCTGTCCCCGTCCACCTACATTATTTAAAGATAAAACAAACAGAAGAGGAGTTCATCATAAAAACTTAATAAAAATTAAATCAACATCTCCAACAGTCCAAAATAAGACAATTAAATGTGGACTCCTGAATATCAGGTCCTTGTCATCTAAAACTGTTAGTCAATGAATTAATATCTGATTATGATATTGATTTGTTTTGTCTCACTGAAACCTGGCTGCAGGAGGATGAATATGTTAGCTTAAATGAATCCACTCTTCCCAGTCACTGTAATACTCACATTCCTCAAGTACCGGTCGAGGTGGTGGAGTTGGAGCCATATTTGTAACAGACTCATAACTTAAAGCAAGAGGCACATAAATCTGAACACAAATGGTGTGCCACTAAACTGGAAGAATCTCGTCTAGTCTGGCAAGAAATCTCAAAACATACAGGAAGGCTCTCCGTAATGCCAGAGCAGCCTATTACTCTTCATTAATAGAGGAGAATAAGAACAACCCCAGGTTTCTCTTCAGCACTGTAGCCAGGCTAACAGAGAATCACAGCTCTATTGAACCACCTATTCCTTTAGGTCTAAGTAGTAATGACTTCATGAGCTTCTTTAATGATAAAATTATAACTATTAGAGACAAAATCCATCACCTCTTGCCCTCAACAGGCATTGATCTGCATTCTGATACAGCAAGTTTGGAAACAGCTGTAAAACCTGATATATATTTAGACTGTTTTTCTCCCATCGACCTTCATCAAATAACTTCAATAATTTCTTCATCTAAGCCATCAACCTGTCTCTTAGACCCCATCCCAACCAGGCTGCTCAAGGATGTTTTACCTCTAGTTAGCCCTTCTTTATTGGATATGATTAATCTGTATTTATTATCGGGATATGTACCACAGTCCTTTAAAGTAGCTGTAATTAAATCTCTTCTTAAAAAGCCCACTCTAGATCCAGAGGTCTTAGCCAACTACAGACCGATATCAAACCTTCCCTTTCTCTCTAAGATACTTGAGAAAGCTGTAGCCAATCAGCTGTGTGACTTTCTCCATAAGAACAGTTTATTTGAGGATTTTCAGTCAGGATTTAGAGTGCATCATAGCACAGAGACCGCACTAGTCAAAGTTACAAATGACCTCCTAATGGCATCAGACAAAGGACTCATCTCTGTACTTGTACTGTTAGATCTTAGTGCCGCATTTGACACCATTGACCATCAAATTCTTTTACAGAGACTGGAACATCAAATTGGCATCAAAGGAACCGCCCTAAGCTGGTTTAAGTCGTATTTCTTAGATCGATCTCAGTTTGTTCACATCAATGATGAATCCTCCATGCATACCAAAGTTTGTCATGGAGTTCCACAAGGTTCTGTACTAGGACCACTTCTATTCAGTTTATATATGCTTCCATTAGGGAACATTATTAGGAATCACTCCATTAATTTTCATTGTTATGCTGACGACACCCAATTATATTTATCAATCAAGCCTGATGAAACCAATCAGTTAACTAAACTCCAAGCATGCCTTAAGGATATAAAAAGTTGGATGACCTGATGTTAAATTCAGACAAAACAGAAGTTCTTGTAATTGGACCCAAACACCTCAGAAACTCTCTTTCTAGAGACTTAGTTACTTCAGACGGGATCACCCTGGACTCCAGCTCCACCGTAAAGAATCTTGGAGTTGTTTTTGATCAGGATTTGTCCTTTAACGTCCACATAAAACAAAATTCAATTTTTGCTAAAGCTTATAGTTAGGGCTGGCTCAGGTCATCCCTTAGTTATGCTGCCATAGGACTAGACTGCCGGGGGACTCCCCCTCCTGTAATCATTTTATCATTCAAGTCAAGTCAACTTTATTATCAATGCTGCCATATGTACAGGACATACAGAGAATTGAAATTGCGTTTCCCTCTTATCCCAGTGCAAACAACAATAAACATGAAATATAAAATATAAGTAAAAGATGTAAAAAATATAAAATAAAAATAAAAATATAAAAAATATATACAAGCTAAAAGACATCCAAGAAAAGACAGTGGCAAGTCTGGAAGATATAAATGGTATAAATATGGCGGTATGAACAGAATGAACAATATAAACAGAAATAACAGTCTAACATTATCCGTGTGGCAATATGGCACAGTATAAACAGAATTATCAGTCTAAATATAAATATGGCAATATGGCAGTATAGACATAATTAACAGTATAAACAGTGAGGTCTATCAAAATGAAAAACAGTTAACTGTACATAGTGCAAGTTCAGTTTGCAAGTATTGCAAGTTTTTTTTTTTTAGAGTCTGTAAAAGTGGCTGGTGCCATTTGGTTTGTGCATTGGGGGGGTTTATTGTAATTCATTGTCATTTTATCATTCATTGTAATTGTACAATATGTCTCTGTTGATTTGTTCTGTACACGTGACATCTATTGCACGTCTGTCCGTCCTGGGAGAGGGATCAAAATGTACTTTGTGACTTTGGGCTATACAAATAAAATCTGATTTGTTTTGATCCTCTGTCCACGTCCCTGACTTGAACCTTAGCATCAGCTCCTCCACCCACTCTGATGTGGCTGCCAGCAGCTCGTGTTAGTGCAGTTAAACTTTCCTAAAGAAAAAGCTCCTGTCACCTCTTCATGCAAACTGATGACAGTACTTTATGTTTACAGTAGTAGATACTCAAAAGTTCCCCTTCAAGCTGAAAGCCAGCTGAATGGCAGCTGTCTTCCAGCTGACTTCCAGCCATGTTCCAGCAGCTGGAGTGACCCCCCTCCTTCCTTCTCCTGGGCGTGTCTATTTTTTACTGTAACTCCACCTTTTCATTTAATTACAGGGTATGACCAAGAGATGGCGCTTCTCTCACAGAACTTTTTTACAGTTGTTCTACCTGGAGATGACGTAGCTTACACACCTCATTAGCATTCTCATTGCTCAACCTTTTGTTTGCACTTACAGTAATGGGCTTTTTGGTCTCCCAGTGTCACAGATCACAGAGCGGAAAATGCAGCTGGTTTGACTACTGCATACTATATAGTAGCCTTATGATTCGAGTGTGCTCATGAACAGGAGGATGACTCATTTACTGTATTTTCATTTTTGTTCATCCCATAGGCGTAAATGTAACTCCATGAAGGTTGAGCAATGAGAATGCTAATGAGGTGTTTGTGGGGTTTACCTGGCCTAAAGCGTGCACTGAATACCTGCCCCGTAATTCTCCCTCTTTAAATGGCGAGTTACAACGATCAAACTGTGATCAAATATTTAACAGGAGGTATTATTACTGTTGTTATTCTACCTCTTTAAATGGAAATTAACAAAAAAAAAAAAAAGTTCTTGCTTCATGGAGTTTCATTTACGCTTCAATTCGATTTTACCTATGGGGTGACAAAAATGAAAATACAGTCAATGAAAAAAAAAAACTAATTACAAATAAAAAAAGATTTTAAAAATGCAAACGGCCCTTCTTGTCCAAAATTGACAACACCTAATGTAGCCTACACCCGCAGAGCCCACTGCCGTCAAGTGAGCCGTCGTTCGTCTTTTCGTGGTCAAATCAGCACCAAATTTCAATGTATAGCAAATGCAGGTAGTCCATGATACTGAGTGAGCAAACTTTCAATTTTCAAAATAAAACTACGTCAAGTATATAAACCTTTTTCAGAAATTATGGATCAAAGAGATTTTACAGAAATATAAATATAAATATAGAGCATAATGCCTTTTTTCAATGCAAAAGAAGGAACTTTGAGGCTGAATTTCTCAGAAATGATACAGTAAATATGCTTGATACTGAGTGGGTAAATAGTCAGGATGGTCGTGAGGTCAGGTGGTCAGGTTGTTGTTGTTGTTGTTGTTGTTGTTGTTGTTGTTGTTGTGTGTGACATAGAGTTGCAGATATGAGCGGCTGCAGCGGTGCCTCGCTGTTATCTTATCACACCTTTTTTTTTCTTTTGTCTGTGGGGAGCGATCTGAACGGATCACGGATCATAATGATCCGTTGCACCACTAGCCACATCCATGATTGTGCTCTGTCTCAGCTGATCGGCTCACCCCAGCGTATCTGTTCAGATGTGTCTTTATACAGTCTACGGTGAGAGCTCCTCCCCGTGGACAAATGAGGCATTGCAGCTGGTTTTCACCCAGACTACTTAGGGGCGTTTCCGGTCGGGGCCCTCACTGACTACGTCATCGCGGGGGATTACATTACCCCCGAGGACCAGTCAAGGACCATTCAAGGACCAGCCACAGACCCATCATGGAAACAAGGGAACTTTTGAGTTGCTACATCTGTAGCACTGGCAGGTTTAAGCTGCTCTCTGCTGGGCAACACTGAAATATAATACACTTGCACACTTGTTCAGTAACCTCTAAAACTGAAGAAGCTTGGCAGTGCACATCTATTTTTTTATTATTTTTTTATTATTTCATATGCAAGAAGACAAAACTTTTCCTCTGATTTGTGGGCAGAACTGATGTCAGTCAACATGAATCAGTGAAAAGGTCAGGATTTACCACTGAGTTTGGCTGAGCACATTTGCTTTGCTAACCGTTCACAGCCTGCAGTAAAAACAGAGCACTCCAGTTAGTAACAAAGGCTTCCATTCACTGCTTACACAGGGCTGAAGAGGCGATCTTCTGTCTCAATGCGAAGCAACAGCACAAGAGCAGCATGGCTAATGAGCTGAATTCATTCATTGGAAATGTCAGAACACAATGAAGAAGCAGACTTCTGATCAAGAGGACACAAGCAGTTCCACAAAAAAGAATAATGTTTTCGCCAAAACTTCACACAGAGTCGTTCAACATGAGGAGAAATCCTTGTTTTTATTTTGCACTCTCTTATGACGATAAAAGAAAACAGTCCACAAGAGAAACTTTGATTCTGTTCTAGACAGCATGATGAATGCTGTGCAGGACCAGCAGATCAATGCAGCTACACCACCGATGAGGTTTAAAAACACAGAGATGCACCACTTGTCCTCATTCATAAGGCTCACAGCGAAGCAGAAAAAACTGTTTGGAATTGTAGGATTCTTGTTTGTGCCCCCACTGTGTCCTGGCCCGAGTGTTGGCCCCACAGACCTGGGTCAGGCTGGGTCATGTGAACCTGGAGAGCAATTCCAGCCTTCCAGCCTCAGATAAGTCGGTTGTACCAGGAGATTATCCTTGTAAACACAGAGCCAACAGTCTTACAGGAATGATTTGAAAATGTTGGACTTTAGCGCCTATGTGTGGAAGTAACAAAAAAGACTGCGGACAAAAACAACAGTGAACTTATCTGTAGGTTAGAACACACACCTACTGATACAAATACACACACACCACATTCCTACATCAGCAACAGCACACTCTATATGTGATATGATCAATTCAATGAAAACTACAAATTATCGGCTTCAAATGATGAAATTTTAATGTGACAGACCTCAGCAAGCAGTCTAAAAATCTCAATAGTTGCAGTTAAATAAAAATAGTTGAATATGTCTGAATAACGCCGGGGCAGCTGTGCCCCCCAACCCAAGATACCAGATCCTTTTGTCTTTGTAACTTGTGATGCCTAGACCTAGACTCAACTTTGCACCTAAATAACAAGATTATCATCATCTCATCAACGGGGGGTCGGCACCAATACCTGCAAACACTTCCTGGAGGGGCCGACTCCTGCAGCAGACAAAGAGGTGTGAAAGGAGTGGCCCTCAGGTATAAATATCTCGGTCCCCCAATGCTCGGGGTCTTTCTTCATCTTTGACCGCTCGCGTGTTGATTGACCTTTTCTTTGCAAAAAAAAATAAAACTTTGTCGGCCGGCAGAAGTCTCTATTTCATTCTTTACCAGAAGCAGAGAATTTCCACAGCATAAGCAAAGAAAAATTCCGACTGCGGCCTGCTTTTTGTCAGACAGTACTGTGCCATCTGCGGATGTGTCAGCGGCGCGGCGCTGTGATGATGCGTCTGTGCCCTGCTGACCTACGTTACCTGTGTGTGTGTGTGTGTGTGTGTGTGTGTGTGAGTGTTTTCAAACTGCCGGCAAGATGGCAGAGAGGACAGCTTTTGAATCGTGGAAGTACGCACATTATTTTCAATTCGCCAGTGAAAAGGACAAGAACAACACAACGGTAAGATGCACACTCTGCGTTGGTGAAAAGCTTCTGTCGACTTGAGCGCACTTAAATGCACTTTCATAACTGCATTCGGGTTAAAAAAAAATTCAGGAGTTACCTAATCTTGTTTGGTGCTCATATATAGGCTACCTGGGCTGGGTAGGTATATATGAGTACCAAACAAGATTAGGTAACTCCTGAATTTTGATCATATGTTCTGACTGATCAAAAAAACAATTAATTAATAAAACGCTATGTGGCGTATTGCTGACTGTCTTTCCTGTTATTGTTGTCCTGCAGAGTTCATTTGGTTGGATGACTGACGTTATTCTTTGTCAGGACTTCTCGGTGCATTTAAAGGAGGCTGTGTGTCTGTCAGTTAAGTTGCAGCATGTGCGAGGCGCTGCAAACAGCTTTTAATTGTTGGTAACGCATGAGTACTCTAACGCGTTACTTTTATTCATAGGTGATGCTGTAACGTAACAGATTACTTTTAATTGATGGTAACGCTGTAACCTAATTAACTACTTTCCAAAGTAACTACACCCAACACTGAAGATACTGAACCCCAAATTGCTCCTGAAGGCTGTGCCATCTGTGTGTGAATGTGTATGAATGGTTAGCTCCTCAAACTGATGAGCAGTTGGCACCTTGCATGGCAGCCAATGCCATCAGTGTATGAATGTGTGTGAATGGGTGAATGAGATATGTAGTGTAAAGAGCTTTGAGTGGTCAGAAGACTAGAAAGGTGTTATATAAGTACAGTCCATTTACCATTTAAATCGCCACAGTGTGTTTGAACACTACACTCCTCTGCTACTGAAAATTGTAGTTCACAACCCTCCAGCAACAAACATTTTGATCACACCATGATAAAGATGAACACTTTTCTCACCATCTCAAACTTTGTCAACTAGTGCACTGTCCAGATGTGTATCAAGAGAAATCCTACATGAATACACTGAGGACAAAAGGACAGTTTAAACATTTGACCTGTGCTTAACAGTGGTCAATGACTGAAACATTTGAAATGTTTCATAAAGAATTAATATGTTAGATGTGTGTCAGTGATTTGTCTTTTCTTTAAAATTTAAATCTGTGTGAAGCTTGAGGAAATCCACTAAAGTTCATATGAGAAAATGGCTTTAGTGTTAGTACTGTTGTCAATATTCCAGCTTCAGCCTGCAGGGCCAGCGTGGAGGCTTTAAAGAAATTCTACATGATTTTAGCAGAATTTATAGCACAGCTAACAGTGGACATCCAACATATCTCCTGTTGGCTTGTTGGTCCAGTTGGCAAATGTGCAGCAACAGATCAATGTACACACACACACACACACACACACACATACACACAGACAACCCTTTCACTTAACTTAGCTTGTCTCCCCTCCAGAGGACACTACCATGGAAACATAGCACAAAGGGAGGGACCAGTAAAAACAGGCCTCAGAGATCTGGGTTAGAATACTAATATCACACTGTGGGAAAGAAGCAACCAGTAATTGCATGTAATTCCCAGAAGACTTCATTATTCTGGCCAGCATTTCCTCCTGCACAAACTCCTCACACACACATTTGTTTAGAATAACTGTGTAAAGTCATCATAATGAACCAATACACAGATCTGATGGAAGTATCCCCTGTGCTGTTAAGAGTTAGGACCGATGTAAAAACCTGGACTGTGTGCTCGAGATGGACGTAACGGGGATGAGTGACACAGCAACATACAGTATGTTTATTTATCCAAGCTTCAACTATGCATCCATCAGATTACTTTCAGTCCTTTCTCACATCAATGTTATTAGTTTAAAAGGACCAGTAGGATTTAGTGACACCTAGCGGTGAAGTTGCAGACTGCAACCAACAGAATACTGTTACTGTTCGCCTCACCTTCTGATGGCCACAAAACTTTTGAAAAACAGAAATGGCTCATTCTGGAGCCAGTGTTTAGTGTGTCCACACTACATCTCTAACAAAAGAACAGGTGAGTCTTTAATCAGTGTTAGGTAGATTAGTTGAAAATGTAATCTATTCCTCAAAACCTTTTTTGAAAGAAGTACTCATTACTCATAATACTGTCAGCTGCCCGAGGTGCCATCCAAACTAAAACCAGCACACTCATAGGGGCTGTTATTTTCAGAAAGACTTCTGTAGGTGCACTCATATACAGAATATACTCATATTTCCATAGTGTTGAGCTCTCCCTGGTGGCCATATTGCATCAGTGTCCACTTTAGTTACTGTAGGACTGAAGCTATCGTGCAGTTCAGCAGCTATAAAACTGATCTGAAAAATGCTCTGTATTATTTATCTTTGTGAATATATACTTATCTAATATAAATATAAATATGAAATAAACATGCCACATGGGTAAACTATAGTCAGATCTATTTTGTTTATGTATCTTGTTTCAGTTATATTAAAAAGGATTCAATGAGACTTGAAGAAATCTGGAAAGCTTGAGCTATCAGTTGTATGATAGAGAGTCTTTGGTATTAGATTCATACTAGACAAATACATGATATAGATCCTTGTACTTCACCATATTGATAATACATTTCCAAGTGTATATGAAGTGAATGGTGCTTCAACACTGAGTTTGTGTTCCCAGACAGTGTTTGTGTGCTGAGCTGTGGAGGAGGGACACAAACAAAAAGTGGATTCTAAAAGAAGCTTCAGATAAACGTTGGAATAAATGTTTACATGGACTGTGGATTCTGTCGCACTGGGAGAGTGTTGGGAAGAGATGAGAATAAACTAGACTTCAAACATTGTGACTATCCTCTAATAACCTCACTTGATGCTGTCTCAGTTTAGAGTGCCTACATTTTTAAACTGGAGTCTGATGAGACGTGATGAGCGGGTCTTTTATGTTCATGTTCCTTACAGCTTCATTCCGACATTACAGGACATTTATTGAAAAAGACTGCTGTGGGTAGAGACAGGGGATCCTCGCTGCACAGAACAGGTTACAGTTACAGGCTGCAGGCGGAAGATTGAGTGTCTGCTGGCCTGGGCCCAACACAGTAACTTTGAGCTCAAAGCTTTAAAGACAGTGGAGAGGTATGTGGACAGAAAGAACCCAGCTCTACCTGCCCCCATCACACTGTGTGATTTAGGTCTGTCTATATTGTCTTTAGAATATTTTTCATGTTACTCTATTTCCTATGTATGCTTCTTGACTTGCAATACTTGCTTTCATCTTTATTTATATTTCTCTCATATCATGTTTGTTATTGTAGGAAATGTTAAAAGTCTGACTTCGTAACATTTCTGTCATGACTTTCACACGAGTGTCCATGGTGGTGGTTCATCAGATTCAGGTAAAGTGGTGAATGTCTGAAAGGGGCTGAAGTCAGCCTCGAGCCGTCAGACATGCTGGAGCCTCCTACAAGTTTTTAATCAGTCAGTGTTAACAACAGGGACGGTGTGAACCCCAGGCTGCTGATGCTTTCATTACACTCTCCCTGACACTCACAATGGAGGAAAGATTTAATAACTGCTGTGTGAGCAGCACGTCCTGCAAGAAAATCACTCACAATGACAAGTGAGCTGTCTGTCAGCCTGAGAGAGCCCTGCCCTCCTGACCCACTCTCACTGCCAGCCCAGTCCCCCTCACAACATTACCCAAACACAGTGACTAAGAATGCACAGATGCCACCTACATTATACACCATGCAGACTATGGGAACTCACCACAGGAGGCAGTTTTATCTCCCTCCTTTCTCAGCAGGTTCCTTCAACATTAATACATGAGCAAGTTCAATATTTGATTTATGGAATCCATCTTAAAATCCTGCCATATTATTACACTGTACCAACAGTCAGTGATGCCTTTTAACATTGTCCATGCTAGCTGGGCTCTATATACTTAATCCATATGTTTTCACAAAGCAATATGTTTTAAGAAGAACAATCTTTAAAAATATGAACAATTCTAATAATAAATAAAAAGAACTGACTGACAGATTCATAAAAATGCAGCATTATGTTTGGCTGAGGTTAGAGGAGTTCTCTGGTATTCTGGTAATCTATGAAATAAGTCTTTGTGTGCTCATTTGGGTCAAGCAGTGTTGGTAACTGGTCTGGTTACAATGTGTCCAGTACTGTTGTTCTATTATTACTTTTCTCCTCATCTTGGCTGACACTGAGGTAAAGATGGAGCGAAATCATAGAGTGATCAGTGATTTGAAGTGAATGTGCTCTGATGAAGGAATGAGACCCTCCAGACATGTTTTAAGACACATCAACATACTCTAATATGCAAACATCGACACCAGATGTCTTCCACTTCATCCAAAGCGTGCCTTTGTTGGAGGCTTCAAGCCTTCACATCACACTCATGTAAGTTGCACAATGAACCATAATTTGCTTCCAAACTAGTTGTGATGTCATTAATCCTGCTGGTACATTCATGGCCTTCCTCTCCAGTAGAGCTCCAGCATTACCGCTATGCTCCCAGGGGAGAGAAGCACAGGATGTGGATCACTCGCTGGAGTCCAGCTTCACTACATACTTCAGGCCTGAATCACACAGCGCCCAGCCATCAACACACAGTTTGTGATGCTGAATGTAATACTGGCTTTCTTCTCTAAACTTAAGGATCACAGGTTTGGTCCAAACCTCCGTATCTGGCAAATGAAACCAAAGTGCCAAAAACTGCAGTTCCTCAAATGCCCACTTGAGGCTGGCTACAGAGCGAGTCACTCTGCATAAACCTGGATTGAACTTTCAGTCAAACATTTTCAACATTTGATATCCACATGTAATAACATATTTTGATAAACTGTTGAAAGATTTTGTATAGTGTCCATTTCTGAGCCAGTAAACAGACTATTGGACTATTGGTTTAATAATTAAAAACACATTTAAAGTTCTGTGAAGGTTCTCAGTCATCCAGGTCATCTTTCTTCAGAAAAGTTAAGTCTGGGGCAACTGGACTGTTTGTAGATCTGTGAAGACGTTTCGCCTCTCATCCAAGAAGCTTCTTCAGTGAACTGTCAGTGAACTTAAGAAGCCTGATGAGATGGATTAGACAGTCCAGTTGCCCCAGACTTAACCTTTTTGAACACATTTAAAGGTTTTCAAACATCATTCTGGTGAATAATTCCATAACACATGACATGAGTGTATCTTTTATATCTTGCACACCAGCATTAGTTTGACACTGTACAATTAGTTTCATTCAATATACACAATATAATGTACGGGCTCTGTAAGATGTTTTAATTAGTAAAACTTTATATCTGACACAGTTTGACGGCTTCATATAATTACGAGCTGTGTCTCAGTGTTGATATCACTACATCAGTGTCACACGCCCCCCTCTGAAATGTGTATAAGTCTGAAATAGACAGGTACAATACTTGCAAATTGATTTTCAAATGTGTCCTGTAGTCGTCAGTGTGCAGCAGATGGGAAGCAGCAGATGCTCTAACAGCTATAGTCAACTGTCAAAGCCTCCATCCTCAGAAAAGCTGATAATACCCTCATGTCAAATGAACATCACCTCCACCATGATTAGGGTTGCAAAATTCCAGGAATTTTCAAAGTTGGAATCTTTCCATTGGAATTAATGTGAATTCATGGGAATAAATGGGAATAAACCAGGAATTACTAAATTGAAGGTTGGCCATTAACAGGGAACTTAAATATAGTTGGTGAAAATATATCTTAGCATCATCTTGACTAAAACAACCAGATTCCATGCAGGTACACTTGAATATCTACTATTCCTTAATCACATGCACATAGCAATGTATTGAGGCCACGCCCCCTACCTGCACAGGTGATTTCTGTACCTGGACCACACTTCAGAGCCCAGAGCACACAGAGACTGTTGAAGACATACATTTGAGCCCGTGGACTACATAAAGTGAAGTAAGTTTTATGATATTATGGGGTAAATATATTATGGTATGGTATTAATGTCACATGAAAATGTATTCATACAGTAATTAGCTAGCTGATAAGTTAGATGCTAAATAAGCTTTTCCTATCTTATCATGATGCTAGCTTACCCCCATTTACTAAATTCCCCCTAATGTCCAGTTAATTACCATAAATTCCTATAAACTTCCAGAATTCCCATGGAAAGTTTCCAATTTAGAACATTTCCATAATTCCCCAGATTAACTTCCCATGTAAAGTAAAATATACTGGAAATTTTCCACCCCTTTGCAACCCTAACCATGATGAAATATTATTTATAAAGTCCAGTGTGTGGGATTTAGTTGCATCTAATGGTGCAATCTCTGCGCTTTAATCTCCTCACCTCACTCTTGACTTCCTAGTATAAAATAGAAATAACACTTGAAAGGCCCTGTCTGGAGTCACTATTTAGTTTGTCTGTTCTGGGCTACTGTAGAAAAACAGTGTTTCAATATGGCTGCCCCCATAAAAGAGGACCCGCTCCCACTGTAAATAAAAAAGGATGATTTTTAAATAACAAAAATAAAAAGTAAAAAAAAATATTATTATATATTATTTTCAGTGCATGTGATAAAAGGGAAGCTCAAAAGGCAGCAGCATCTTAAAAGGACATTATAGTGTTTGAAAAACGATATCCTGACCTATCACAGCTTGTTTCTGCCATCAGTCTTAATGACAGGAATGTGTAGTGATGACAAACAAAAGAAGTGAGGTAGTACAGTCTGCACGGAGTGAGAAACTTTAGAATGACAGAATGAATCACGTCCTTCTGTCAGCAAGTCATGTTCAACTACACAAAGAACTAAGAGCTGCAGACTAAAAGCAAAGGCAGAAGGCTTACCTGAAAGATAGTGCGGAGGAAATACATAACAGTTAGCATTCTTGAAGAGTTTAGTAAGAGAGAGACAGCCATACAGCAGTCCTCCGTCTCCGTCTCCTCTCCCCTCCCCTCCCTTGTAGTTTACTTCTGCCCTGCTCCTGTAGCAGCTCTCTGGATCTGTAGAAGGGCCAGCTTCACAACCTGTTACTATTTTAACCAGACTTAGCCCTGATCACACAGACAAGGGGGGGGGGGCTTATTCCACAGCAGTGACATAACACTGACAGCTTAACCAGTGCAGAGCTCCACACAGGTAGACGACTTCACTGTTGATGCAGCGGGAAAGGCCACGTACAGAACAGAATAGATACAGATGCAGACTACCATCATACAGCTTGTCTATAGAGGCAGTTCTCATGCCGTAACCCCAGACTGGGTACATAATGGATGACGTGGTCCCTTTGGATCGGATTCTACAGTATTAGAGATGCCTGAAGCCGATCCTGAGGATCTATATAAGTGCCATTCCAGGCATATTTCACGGTCAGCTAAAATAAAGCCGCTAACATTCATACTGTTCTCTACTGTGTTGTGTCCACCTCAGCCTGCTGGTATCTGACCACACTGGTGAACATCCAAACAGTGGGAGCAAACAAATAACTTCTGACAACAGACTGCTACTCACCATGTAAGAAAGAGCACGACTGCAGGTCCTTCATTCCAACAGCTGTCAGACTCTTTAACACCAGCATGACTTCATGACTTTTTCTATACATTTCTTATCCACTATATGAGCTACTGTGAAAGGGTGAATTTCTCTCGTGTGGGATCATTAAAATCTATCTTATCTTACTCCATGCTGCTGTCCTCTACTACAGCCATGCTCTACACTATGAGCATTCTGTTGCATATTGAATCACTGACCATCACCTTGACCTTACCAGCACAAGTCAGATTAGATAATTAACAACTATCTAATCTCTCCACTCTGTAGTGGAATAAGTGTAGCACTGTAGTTTAGTACTGTAAGAGCTCTAAACTTTAATAGGTTGTATCAGATATAGAATGAATTAACACTTTTATTAAAAGGACATGGATCAGGATTGAGGCCAAATACATTGGATTGGGACATCCCTATGAAGTAATGAAGTAAAATGATTGATTATATAATAGCAAAACTGTGTGCAGCAAGGTTTAGTGCTAGGAGATTCAAGTGTTATGTTACATCAGTATATCCAGGCCCAGACATCTAATGTACCACCATGCAGGGTACACTAACATAACATGAAGGAATCAAGTGTTTTTACTGTTTACTTGCTGTAATAATAATTGAATTCCTACGTGTGTATTATTTAGTTAATCACCAAAAATCTAACAACTTAATTGCATGTTGTATTATGACAGCAGCAGAAATAAGAAATGACCTGGACACAAAGTAAAGTAAAGTACTAACAGGGACCAGCCTAACTAACCTGACAACAATAGTGAATCTTGCCAAACCCTGTCAGCAGCAGAAATAACATCCAGTCTACCAGGCACTGAGTCACTGTCTGAGCCTGGTACACTGAATGAATCTGGTGAGTCCTGAAGCCCCCAGTCGACCTCTAAACGAACTGAAGTTCATGTACAAGAAGTGTCACGGGTAGCATGTCTGTACAAGAGCTAGTGTCAGCAACAGTCAAGTCAGGTGGAATACTGAATGATGTAAGCAGCAAGTCCAGAAAACATTCTGCACTGCTTTAAGACCCTCACCCGAATAATATCAAGTTTTTAACATGTCCATGTGGTGCTACAAGATATATGATGAGGGAAAAAATAGTCACCACCATAGCAGAGCATGTCCACTTGGAACTGCAGTGTACCACTGACAGTTCTCCATGACCAATCTCATCAACAGGGTGAGGCTTTCAGAGGAGAAGTAAGATATCTGTATTTTGAAAGGAAAGTTTCACAATTTTCAATATGATGGCAGAGAGTTTTGAGCCTTCATGTAGAACCCAAAGGATCTAAAAATCTGAGAGAAATGGGTGCAATTCATTTGGAAAAACATCTGGCCACAAAACTTATATTGAAGCTCGACACTGTTCCACTTATTCATCCTGGGGACACGGCAAGGACGAGCCAACATGTTGGTCAATCGGGAAGTTTATTTTTCTTCTGTTTTATCCATTGATCCGACGTCCAAAAAATCTGCAATGTGCTAGATGATGCTAGCCAGCGTTAGCCTGCCAAGTTGCATGATGATTTAGGTGGAGTGCTGACAGGACATTTTAAATGGCTTTGGGAGGAAGAAAGTTTGGACAAACCTTCCTCAAAGTAGTTTGCCAGATAGGTAAGCTGCTGAATTAAATGAAGGCTATATTCATTATGAAACCCTCACATGACTTAGGGGTTTCATGTCCAATTCTGGCTGCTTCAGATGACTTTTACTGACTGCGCAGTGGAGACAGAAATTCACAACCAAGCTGGAGAATTCTCTCTGAACAGGAGTGAGTTTCTGCCAGGATTATATACAGGGTTACAGGAAACAACAGGCTAAACAAAAGGTGTATGCTGAGCTGAGTTAAATCTCTGAGGAAGGCAAAGAGACATTGGAACTATTCACTCTCAAGGTGTGTATTCTGTGTCAGCCCCAGGGGGAGCATATCTGAGAAACCCAACAAGTGTGAGTGCAGTTACATAGGCTAAAAGCAAGTGTTCCATGAAGCAAAAGGTGAATTGAATTTCAGGCTTCCCTAGATAAAACCGGTTTTACATACTACTTAGACTGCTGCTGTAATCACAAAAGATCAAAAGGTAGAGTGCCTGACGGTTCTAGAACAAGTTGGGTTTGCATGACAGTGGTGTACCTCTTCACACGGGTGGCCAGGACTCTCACTGACAATACAACCAAAGGCTTCACTCAGAGATGTGTTAATATAAAATAATTTGTCTCAACACAGAGTGAGAAAGGCGACAATAGAGACAATATCAAATGATAAAATAAAACTAAAGCCGTTTTCCTCTGCAGGATGTTCATGAACAAAGCATGAAAGAATGAAATCAGTGTCGGTCTGTCCCAGTTTGGGTCTGATATTTCTGCATTAAATTCATTTGTCACATAAAATCATGTAAAGGTACATGGTGAGTCTGGCTCCTAGCTTTGAAATAATACACAGGTTCAGTTGGGTTTCTGATGGTACATTTCTTTGTGGGTACAAATACTTGGACCCGTAAAGAATCCAGGAGTCTTCTGGAGAAACTGACAGAAATGTGAAAGAGGTCATCCTGGAGAAACACTTTGGACAATGACTTTAGACCACCTGGTAATGGTAGGTAGTCTGCAGAACTCTACAAATCTCCAACAACACAAATACACCTTGTGTTTGTGCATACACATCAGCTTGTTTCTTGTGCTGCTGTAAACATCTGAATGATCTCCCCAGGGATGAATTAAATCTTATCTTTAATGTTTTTAAGAGATTTACAGAGAGCATTATTGTTGAACTGCTGACCATGACCGATAATAACTTGCTGACCTCCTTGCAAATAGAACTATTCATTTCCCAGACCAATTAAAAAACTGAAAGCTGCATTCATCAGTTTCTGGCTAATAGTGGACAGAAGTACTCAAAAACAAGTCAACAGACACTTATTACCAATTTAGAAAATGATTGTGGCTAATGTGTTAACAAACTATTATCTGCTTGCATCTAGAAATGATCCAACAACCAGAACAGACAATGTGCTGTTGAGTTGTGAGAGTTGCAGTTTAACTGCATGGCATTGCTCTCAGAGAAACACAGGACTGAACATGGAAGGCTGCACAGTTTTACAAACACACTCTTATGAAGCCGGAAGTGACAAATATGAATTGACCAAAATGGATGTGAAAGAAAAACTGAATGATAAATGATCACATGATGTGGTTAATATAAAGCTTATGAAAACTAGCGTGTTGAAACGAAAGTAGTGATAAACTGTCAGTTGATAAACTTGATTGACATTTTGCTTGAAACGGTGTTGCTCTGATAACCAGCTGGGCTCTACCATTTATCATTTCTTAAGCACTAAACGTAACTGTAAACATAACTGGAGTAAAAAATAAAAATAAGAAGATGGCAGCATCATCTGCTCTGCAGCTGATCTCAAGTCTGGAAGCATATGTATGAACCTTTCACACCAGAGAGAACAAATCGATTTTTTTCCATGTGTGTAGGCGTAAAATACACAAAAACACAAGCGTGGTCCTCACACATCATTATGCTTCAGTTAAGAAGAGAAAACAAAGAATTCACTGTTCTGTAACCAAGAGCTTAGAGTGCAGACAAAGGGCAGCGGGGCCTGTGCTGCTCCGTCACACCAATATGCAACTAAACAATGTGCTTCATTACAGAGAGATCCTCTGAAAACGTTCTCCTCGTTAGTAAAGACTCCTCTTACTCCATCAGTCTTGATTTCATAGGAATGAAGAGGAACCTTTTCACATGGGTAAAACTCAGCTCTGACCTCTGCTCAATACTTTACATTTTAGAATAATTTATTTGTTTGAAGTATTTCAAATTCTGAACATGGGAGGACATGGAAAACTTCTCCACTGAGAGTCAGTATTCTAATCTGTTTTAAATATCACTGCTTTGTGCTTCAGCAGAATAAACAAGGTTCTGCCCCACTAACAGTCAACATTTAGAGCCTTCACACCATGCAGGCCAACTCATCACCGAGTATGCAGTCACAAATATTTCAGGGAAACCAACAAGAGGGGCAGGAAGTACTAGGATCAGGTGAGATCTGAATATGTTGGACACCTGGATGGTGACGGGATTTAAATCTGCTCTAGTACTGCATGGCAGAATGTGGAAAAACAAACAAGATGAATCACGCCCCCTTCTGTTTTAAATATTGAACTACAACTTATTTTTCTTCATCTGCCAAGAGAAACTCAGCTGAGCACCATTTATATCCCTGCTTTCACTTTTACACATTTGGAACATTCACACTCCTCGTACTGTCTGAATAGCAGCACTGGAGCAGTCTGGTTGATGTCACTGAGAAGACAGACCAAAGCTCACTGACTTTCCTCATCCAAATGTTCTTAGTTAGTGTGGTGGTCTGAAGCTCTTCTTTAACTCTAATATATGAGCCTAAACTAAACGTGTGTGTTTCATTAATGACTGATAGCCAGTTTAGTCTTTAAACTTCTCCTCTCAACACACTGCTGATGGATCCAAACACAGAACATAGGTTTCAACAGTGAACTGGAGGAAATTCTGAGCTGTGACAATCAGGCCAGTGCATCCACTGAGAATTTTTTTCATCTATAATCTTTGCAGCCACAACAAATCAATCATCAATCATGGCACCGCTGACTTAACTAAACTAACCCCACCTTCTTAAACCAGACCAGAACAGATAAGGCAAACTTAACAGGGACCACAGAAAGAACCCCAGTGGGGCTTCTTTATATTGCTGACCTGTCAGAACAAGTCACAAGCAGTCAGCATTTCCCACAGACTACCTTAAAATCTTAAAATCTCTGCTGGAACAGCCTAACTATGGGACCCCCCAAGAGCCTGGGAGGAAGATGACTTTCATTGAATGTATCTGGATCTGAAAATCAGTTCTGATGAAGGCCCCCTTTGCAGACTAACAATGATCTCTGAATGAAATATTGTGCAGCTGCCTGGTGTCTTTCGCATCCCTAAAACCAGTAGTCCCCATTGAGTATAGCCATGACTCAGCCCAGCCGCTCTCTTCCCAGAAGGCTTGAAATAAATGGCTGTGTTCTGGCCAGGCTGCCGACTGCCTGTCAGGATTACAGAGGAAGAGAAACATTGCTGTGGTTGAAGAGCCACGGATGTCCCATTTAGACATTTGGCACATCAGAAAAGTTGTACAAAACAGAACAGGTTTGGACTGATCAGACCGGCTGAGTGTCAGCTAAGAGATTCAGCATATGTTACCAGTCTGTCAGCAGTGGAAACGTCTTGTCAAAATGGGATGAGTGATGTGCCTAATTTACCAAGCAGCTGCATAAACAACAATAACAATATTATGTTTAAACACTAAATGTTCCAACTACAAGAGGTTAAACTGCTAATTTTCTAGATTCCTCTAAGTAACCAGCAGCTTGTGAGTCATTTCAGTCCGGAAGTCCTATAACTAGACATAGTTTGTCAAAATATGACTGACAAGGATGAGCAAGAGATTCTCAAGCTGAGGAGACAAAACCTGAGCATAGTCTACACTCAAATACAAATACTGCTTATCCCCTGGCTAATGCCATCACTATGGTAAAGAATGACCCAGAATATGTGGACCAGGACAACCCCGTCAAGCTGTTCCTGAGCAAACATGACCTCAGACTCACTGTCCAGCATGACGAAGACCCGATCACACATGAGAACATGTCTCACTATCCCTGAAGATCACTGCGGACCAGTACTTCAAATCCAACTGGACAGAGCTTCAGAGGACATGAAGGCCGAATGGGAATTTTTGAGGACGAAGAAGCGCACAAGGTTGACACTAAATGCTTGGTCACGTGGTGCTGGGATCAGACTACTCAATATTACTTGCCTTTTGACATTGTGACATCATTCTTGCTGTGAATTGACATGGCAGAGTTAAGAGCTGAGAGTTAAATTAAGAGCTAGTACAAGTTGGACTCCAATCATAGCTCACCATCTTTAACAAACTGTCACATCAGATGCTCCTTCAAGCTCCTGACAAGGAATGGGAATTCATACAAAGTTTTTACTGATAGTAATGCCATTATTAACTCTGCTCAGTGGTTCAGTTCTTTGTCAGTTCCCTCACCGATTCCATACCTGTGAGTAAAAGGTTGGTCTGTAGGTAGGTAGGGTTGTTGTAGCCTCAAAGCTAGCTAGTTTGGATGGAAAACCTGTTGAAATAAGTGTTTTAGTAGAAACTTTATATATGACAGTTGTTGCATTTATGCTGAGATAGAACATGACAGCTCTAAACAGATTTTTATGGAAGTATCTGTTTATGCTAGTCATCATAATCTTAAGTATGAACTCCATGAGTTTGTTACAGTGCCCCCAATCCCCAACAAGTGCTTCTGTTCATTTCTTTATGAGAAACTCACAGGCACTCAATTAGGACAAAACAGGCTTAAAGCTTTGCCTGCTCGCGTAAAGACCCCTCTGCTCTGTGCCAGCTACGTCTTAGCCTCCACTGGAATTTGTCAATCAGAAACACGCCATTTAGCTCACACGTTAATGCCTTGGTTTCAGACGTTGCTTTGTTTTCTGCAAGGAAGAAATAGATGTGGTGTAAAAGGCTTGGAGGGATAAGGATTCGTGGATCCTGAGAGAATCAAATCAGCAGGTGGCAGATAAAAGTGAACAAAGGATTTGAGACATCTCTGGTCAAAGATTAAAAGGAACACATCAATATCTTGGGAAATATATATTTGATTGCCGTTAAAGTGACAAGGTGTAACAATTGATAGCAATTCGTTCTGTGTAAAAGGATTCATTCTATACACAGCTGATGAATACCAACTGTCTTTAAGGGAATAGACCTGGAGAGCTCAAAGTTGGGGAAGCTATCATATTAGCTGTTCATGGATGTATCAACAAAAGTAAATATGTTCCAGGATATTTGGTCTTTGGTCTGTATAAAGGCAATTCCATGTTTTCTTTCAAAACACAATAAATATGTTGGAAAATAGTTGCTGAAAACATGTGAAAAGACTTTGAACGATGTATTACTGAAATGTGGAGTTAGAGGTTCAAACAGTTTTTCACCACTTTTCAGTCCAGGATTTTGTGGGCGGTCCTAAAACGAGGCCACGTGACGTCACGCGGTGATCATTAACATAAATTTAGCATAACTCCGCCCCTAGCGCAACAGTATAGAAGCCTTAACGTACAGATTGTGGTTCTGGTGGCTCAAACATATAGGGCTGAACAATACCAATAATACTGCTAGCTGTAGCATCCATATTGTGCTTGTTACAGTCCTAAAACGAGATCATGTGACGTCACGCGGTGATCATTAACATAAAATTTGCATGTTCTGCCAAGTGGGCGTGGCTTCAGCACGTTCAGTGGACACGCCCCCACAGTCCTGGAGCTGAGAATACTGCTCATTTTTACCTGATTATGACACCTAATTTCATAAACTTGTTGTTATTTTTTATCATTCAAATTTGGCTGGGTGGTTAATAATACTTTCTTCTTTAGTCTGACAAACTCAGAACACAAATTTATTTTGACTCTACACAGACTTTAATGTTGACACATATCAGAATCCTTCTCTGATATTTCACATCAAACCCCCAAAAAACTCCAAAGATTCATTATTTTATAAGATTTTTTTGTTGTTGTTGTAATAAGTGCTATATGGGAAAAAGTATTTTTGGACTAGTGATCTTCATATGATCTGCCATATCGTTTGTGTGTTTTATTTATCCTTTTATTTATCCTGATAGCATCTGACCACAAGTAGTATTATGTTCCCAAGCCTCCAGCACCACCCTTTTGCAAGTGAACACACAAATAAATTTAGCAGTGCAACTCTACAGTGTGCCAGACTTTTTGTGAGTTACCAAGACTTTTCATTGCCCTCAATACTAGGTTCTACAGCATCAAGTCGTTTCACTTGGTAGTACACCAAAAGGGCAGTTTTTATAGCTTTTGCAGATGTTACTGCTCATAACAAGGTCTTAAAACCAACAGACATTTACAGGCAACTGTGAATGACACTGTGTTCACCATGTTTTTTGTTCAAATTGGCATTGTACGCTACTGCAGTACTGGACTGTGGTTAACCTAGTCCACCCTGTGCAGAGACACTTCTCCCACAGTGTGTGCATGTAACAAGTTGTCATCTCAAACACAATGTAGTCACAGGTGACAGGTTAAGCCCCTGTACAAAGCATCATGGGTTCAGCTTCACTGCAATAATTCTGCTGCAGGCTACGGCCCACAGGAACCCATTATACCATTATATGGCAGTGAAAACACCTGTCAATAGGAGAAGGGACAGGGTGGTTTTTCTAGAATGTTTCTCATTGGTAAATAAGGCTGTGGCCTTCACATATACATGACAATGCATGTGCAGCTGTAACATGCTAAGCTCAAGGGATGAGATATGAGGGCTCTTTGCTGAAAATGTTGCGCCCAGAGCAGAGAGGTGGAGGATGGTGTAAAGAGCACACTGAAAGCTTTTCATGCCACAGGCTGGTGTCTAGTGAGGAACAAGACCTTAATGGACTGCAGAGGATGGGAAAAACACTTGAACCTTCTTCTTTGCTCCTGGTCACAAACAGAATAACAAAGGCCACAGACTGTTCAGAAGAGTCCTTTAATAAAAGAAGTGAGGAGCTACGAGCTGCTTTAACCCAGACTGATCAACACTAGAATGAAAGATTCTCATGAGCCCATCAGCAGTATACATGACACCCAGTCCTGTGCTGCCTGACCAACATCCATGACCTCAACAACCGTTTGTCTCCAGCATGAAGACATACTGAAAAACAAGGCAGAACAACAACTTGGCAGAAAAGTTCTGAGTTTCAATACAATTTTTCTGCTAAATTACACCATCTGAAACCAAAATGTTGGTAAAATTTCATATCCTGATATAGGTCATTTCAAATCCAGGTGATGATATATATCCTGATATAGCACCTTTTATTCAAATTCAATGAATTAATATCATTTCATGGTTTTTATATTTGCATTCCTCATTTTTTTATGTATGTATTTACATATCTGTTACCTCATGAAGCATGAGTTGGCTATGTATTCTATTTAAGTTGATTGGAGCTGCGTGTAGCACTATTGCTCAAGACATATGGGTTATCTTATCTTAAATAACATTTGACACAGTATTTGCTAATGTAAATTGGAACATCAATCTTTAATCTCTTTCCATATTTGAACTTCTTTGTCATATGATGTGCCGTGGGAAAAGCCTCTTGCTCCATCACAGTGGGGCTTGTTTTGAACCCTTGATGGTACCTTTGTGTCTCTCCTCCATACTCTCTCTGTACTGTTTGACATCTTGCAACAGGTAAGTTGTGTTTGAATCTGACAACCTTAATACAGCATAGATGTCAAACCAATTAATCAGGACCAATAACGCAGGCTCTAATGTTTTGTTTACCCCATTTATATCAATGGGGGTGAGTGAACAACACCTCTATAGATAAACCAATACAGTTCAACAAACTACATTCTTCTTGAAACTAATGTAGAACGTATTGCAGGATTGTTGTATTTGACTGCATTAATTGTAGCTACTGTAGGTTACGGAATAAACTGGCAACTAAGTGTATAAACTGGGGACTCATTTTAATTAGTGCATTGAAGCTAAGAGCTGACCTTCAACTGGCTTATCTATTACAAGTTGCACAGAGAGACTACAGCAGCTGGCCACTGGCACACACTAGACGGTGGCTCTGCAGAAACCATCCATATGTCAGACTTATTCAGCAGTTCAAATTGCTCTGATGTTGTGCTCATTGGCAGCCATTTCCCTGGTTGAAGAAACAACCAACCAATCAGAGCTTTGTCAGGGAGGCTGAGATGTAGGTACTATTTGAGAGTGTAGTAAATATATAGTAGAGTGCAGAGATGGTGGGGAGGGCATGAGGTGGCTGTGGAGTCTGCATTTCTATTCCAGAAAACAATGCAGGAAGCCTACCATTTCCTCCATCACACTGTGAAACTAATTGGAACACGGATTAATAAAAAGTTGCATCTCACACTGTAAAGTTTATCTTTTAATTTGCTTTGCCCTGGCATCATCAGTCTGAGGTCTTTCACCTTATTTGTGGAATGTTGGATAGAAAATTGGAAAAGACCTTATTGGAGTGGATGGCATAGAAGGATAGTTGTAGGTCAGTCATGTGGTTTTTCTCTCTAAATGCACACCTGACAGAGACGCCATACAACTTGAATAGATGCAGTGATTTTCCATGTTTCCCTCGACAAAAAAACAAAATACACTAGCCTATGTAACTAATGTTAGCCGTGTTACGCAGTGTTTCCATGCTTCATAAAGACTGTAGAGAAGCCAAGGTAAATGTTTACTGAGAACCTTGAGGAAGTGGTGCCTTACATGTCACAGTGTTTCTGTCTAGATGTTCCAGCAGTTTATTGATGAATGATGTGAGCTGTTGAATCAAACCCGTCTTTTCCCGCACATCTAATGTCTTGATGCTGCTGTGGTCATCCTGCAGACCTTTTTATCTCAACTCAGGACTTCCTCCAACACTCCTCTGCAAAAGACACTTCACATTTACAACTGCCTCTTTAAACATCATATAACATTTCAGTACAGGTTTGTCCATCATTTAGCTGTAACCAGCATATTGTAGTTAGACATAGCTGCAGAAGTGACCCATGTTTTGTCCTTTGTACTTCTTTGGATGAAGCAGTTACTGAAAAAAAGACACTTGATTCCAAAGCTGTCTGAATTTTCTCAGATGAAGTTACAGTATTACACAGACAGCATTCGACTGTGCACAGAATGTTGAGTCTCATGTCTTTTCTGCCACCCTGTTCTGAGCCTAGTTCATGCCCAGTTCTTGCCACTTGTTGTCTACACAAGTGTCAACAACCTAACCATTTAGACAAAATATAATCACCATCTCCATGGTGATACTAATTCAATCCTAAGAGGAAAAGAAAAGCACCAATGTCTTGCTCTCTCTACACAAATGAGTGAAAGACATTGGGCCCTCCATATCTCCTGGGTAACCAACAGTTACAGGAGGAAATCATCATGCATCCGCTCCTTCATTTGCATAACAAGTAGTGCAGAGGCCCGGGCCAACTCTGAACCTAAAAGAGCGTCACTGCTTTGCAATGAGTCCTCCACTTTTCTCCACTCATTCCATTCTCTGTAAGTGGCTGCTTAACAATGCGCTTTGCCTCCTCCAACTGAATTATTGATGAGAGGAACATGTAAATCAGCTGCCCAGAGCATGTTGATAAGGTTGAGGATGGACCACCAGATGCCTTCATTTGGATCCATGAGCAGGACCTGGTTTTATGTTTATCAAGCATGTCAGAGTAAGAATTCAGTCCTGACTGGCCAAAGACCATCAAACAGTCTTAGTGACTCCCTCTCTTCTCCAGAGGTGCCCAAACCTGTTTGAGTTGATAGAAGATACAGCGACCATGATGCTTGACAACAATGGGCTTTTTAAAAGTACTGTACTGTAACTGCTGGAACAACAAGGCCCTCGCTCCCTTCTGCTTTATGACAACAAATCACATGCTTTGTAACACTGATGAATTTGGGTGTGTCCTAACCAACATTGCTGCCAGTAAGAAATGTCTATCAGTATTACAGCAGATAATGCAATCATTGTGAAGTCATGGGAAAAACAAGTCTGCAACGCTCTATTATAATCATTGTACAACAATGTGATTAGACAGGGTTGACATACAGTTCGTTATTGCACACAGCTGAGTCTTTTCATTTGTTTTTGAGGCCATGATTGTCTGCCACGGTCTACCTACAGCCTATGATCAAATACAATGGTGTTATATAATATTAAACTTGGAATTAGTGATGTCAAGCCAGTGGGGTCATGTGCAGTTTAAGCTAACTAGCCTTGCACACCCTCAGTTGAAATACCGAGTGTTAGTGTTACAACTGACCCAGGTTGGTGGCAGGTGTGTTCGGTGCAGTGGGTCAACTGCAGCTGGAATGTTGCTGATTATTGTGACACTAATTATACTAAGGTCGTCAAAGGTATTAATAATTTGATACTTTGATACAGACTCAGTCTAAAGAATAATGTTAGAGAATTTGAGCACACAGCAACTCCCAGATTTGACTTACACTGACTTGTAATCAGGTGAATCTGTCATTCATACATCCGTTCTCACACTTTGGGCTCCGGGCTTTACAGCACTAAGTCCCACAGCACCAACTATTTGACTGATTTTGGTGAAAGTGGATCATGTTTTATGGAGAAAATGTTTTTTGGTTTTCCCTCTGATGTCCTCCAGCTGCTCTGCATCAACTCTGTGATTTACAGAGTTTCCTGATGGACAGTAAAGTAAACTGCTGACAACTGTAGCTGCTGTTAGCTAATGTTAGCTCAGTTTGTTAGCCGGCTGCCCAGACTGTGAGCTCAGAGCACCGGGGGAGTGTTAGTGTTTGTACCACAGGCGTGTTGTACTGATCAAGAAGCCGCCGGACAAGAGTAAATGTGGGACTGACTTTTAGTGGTTGGTGAGAGCTTGGTGAAATAAAAGGCTGAAAGACAGACGCCGAGCTGGGCTGACTGCTGTTGGACTAGTCAGTAATATTAGCTGCTGCTATGTCTGCTGTTGGTGACCTTGTTGATGTTTGGCTGTTAGCAAAGTTGTCGACTCGCTAGTTTTTGATCAGAAGTAATGTAATCAGAACAAATACTCGAGTACAGCTGAACATATTTATCACAGTGGGAGTGAACAATGAATGAACTGGATCATGGTCTGAACCAAATCGTGGCTTTGAAGAAGCATTTCACCCCTAAAATGTATGTACAAATACAGACAATTACAGCAGAATACAATCAACATGTGGTTTCATACATGACATACACTGTCTATAGGATAGTGGAGCTCTCTGAATAGATGGGACTATGTTCTGAGCTCTAATGAGGGCGGACAGTGACTACCAGCTACACTTTGTCAACAGTAACTGGATGTTGAGAGCCAGTGGAGCAAAGCTCATTAACATAGTGTGTAACTCATGTTCGTCCAGAACCATGAAACATGAGCCCCGGTCTGATCTTTCAGTTGATTCAGTGGACAGGATCCTCCTCACAAAGCTCTTGTTGCCAACTTGTCAAAAGAATATAAAAGAATCATGTTATGCTTCATCCCTTGTCTGCCCCAAACCAGTTATTTGCTCTCTGTCTTTCGCTCCCTCTCTCTCACAGATCTGTTGTGCCGGGCCAGGAGGGCCAGAGAAACCTAATGACCAGGCAGAGAAACCACAGGTCCCGAAAAAGAAAAGTCAGTCATTACTCTCCCTGTGGCTCATTTCATTCTACTGTGTGAGGAATGCTTTCTTTGGCTCTCCTCTTTCCATTATGCTTGTCTACCGGCCCTTCCGTCCCCCTTTCTCCTCCTCTCTATTTTCAGCTGCTGGAAGAATTTGGGTTAGAGGTGGATCAAAGTAACGCGGTCCTACTCTAAAGGCCTGGCTCACACTCATACAAACAAGTGATGTAATGGACATGCTGAATGAGTCTACAAACATGATAGCAGACTGTCAGCTGCTCTCAGTCTACCTTCACACAGAGACCAAAAAAATATGATCCAATACAGCAGCCCATATTTCACTGCTGTTGTCTGTCTTCAACTCTGTGGTTGCGACTGCAGCTGTGATGGTGATGTTGTTGCACTGATCACTGAAATGTGTCTGCTCCTCCATATAGGCTATAGTACGTAAATCAATAAGGTGCAAAGAATCCACTCAAAAAGTAAAAGATGTAAGACATCCTCTCTGTACACAAAAGGTTTATTCTCTCAAATCTTTGTCAGAAATTGTGTTAAATGCATGTTAATGAGCACTTCTCCTTTTCAAATGCATTCATTAGCATGTCAATGTGCACAAACAGCAAACTGCTCGCTTTGCACAAACCTGCAGTGACTGTTCATTATTTGGGTTCATTTCACAGTTTATCAGTTGTTCTGTTCTTGTAATGCATTTACTATAAAGAAACGTGATATAAACATCCATAAAATGTGTCACTCAGTCAGTTTACTCAATGATAAAAAGGAACTGGAACTCCATTGGAACTTCTGTGTTAGGTCGCTGACTTTCATCTGAATTTGAGTGGATTAAACTAACCAATTTCCTCCTCCAGAAGCAGTAAGAAATCATTTTTCAGCTTTTATGACCCATTCAGACGGTCACTACTGTTGAACTGAAACTAGGTCACTGTATGAAAACACACAGAGAAGCAGACACACTTCAGCAGTGACGGCTTCTTCACGGTGACACAGTCGAAGGATCAAGTTTACTCTCCTGTCTTCAAACGAAAGCAGGTTCTGCTTCATCACAAACTAATGGATGAGCTTCAGCCGGAGGACGTGCTCAATATCACAAGCATTCACCACCTGTGAGCTTTAACACTTGCACAGTCACTTCAGTTCAAACCAGCTTGAGTTTAGCTCTCCGAGTACTGACTAGTACCTCAGAGGGTCCTCTCTCTCTCTCTCTCTCTCTCTCTCTCTCCCTCCATCACCATCACCATCTGTAAACATACATGTCTCATTAATGCATGTTACTAACTAAACTTCTTCCCCGGAGTTTCTGTGCTCTCTCGTCCAGCAGGTTCTCATGGATCGGGGCTGCTGCTGTGGTCCTGCATGACGTCCACTACATATATTATTACTGTCATTGCTATTGCTGCTGCTGTGCATCTGTGTCTCTCTATCTCTATCACAGGTTCCACTGCTACTGTAATCATTTTATCATTCATTGTAATTCATTGTCATTTTGTCAGTCATTGTAATTGTACAATATGTTTGTGTTGATTTGTTCTGTACACGTGACATCTATTGCACGTCTGTCCGTCCTGGGAGAGGGATCCCTCCTCTGTGGCTCTTCCTGAGGTTTCTTCCACCTTTTTTCCCTGTTAAAAGGGTTTTTTGTGGGCATGTTGTGAAAGTTATGCCACTGCTGTCCAGCACCCGTCCTTGCTTCCAGATCTTGCTCCATGCTGCTTCTTGCTGTTGTTTTGTCTTATGATGTTCTTCATCATATATACATGAACTTCAGCAGCCAACACAGATTTTGAAGCTCTGCTGCTCTTGTTGGCGGTCTTTGGGTACCTCTGTGTTCAGTCATCTTCCAAAGTATTCTTTATGCTTTGAGAGACCTCTTGGTCCTTCAAACACAGGCAGCATTGAGAAGACACTGGAGGTTACTGACTGTCAATACCCATGCATTTAAAAGTCACTGGATTGAATAGTACTGAGGAGTCACCACATACATTATTCTTGGATTGTTGTGATATTTGTTGGTATGTTAAGGTCAAATGAATAATCTGAAGAAAAAATAAGCAGAGGAATTTTGATGCTGTGGTCAGACTGGTACTGGTTGGGAACCATTAGCATAGCATTTTCTCAAAATGAGAAGAAAAGGGAGGAAAGGTCCAGGACTGAGTCCATGCATATGTAACTCAGCCACAGTGGGCTAACCCTGCTTCCAGTCTGGCTTCACCTTTAAAATTTGGTCCTCTCTAATTGGAAACACTGTTTTTGCTGGGCCTGGAGGCCACCGAGTCCGAAATTAGTGGTCAGGCTCTGGAAGGAAGCAGAGGAGCCAAGTGCTGCTCGGTTGGGAAACTACACACACACACACACACACACCAATATACAGGAACTCACTAGAAGCAGTGTTCTCTGCGCTTCTAGCAGAACACAGCTGAATCAGGTGCTTCTCATCTCATCAAGGACAGCAAACTTCCAAAGGACTAAAGGGACTGGAGGCTTGATTTAAGTCACGCAGCTTCACGCAGAATGCTGCTATAACGCTGCATGAACAGGAACTTTTTATTTCTCTTCTGTGACAGTGAACACAACACACACACTAACTATTCTGCTCATCCAACCACGTTACAGCTGACTGAAGTAACTTAACTTCCTCTTAGAGCATGAAGCTGTGTGCACCACAGGCTCACTCAACACAACAAACCTGTTAGGATCCTTCTTTACAGCAGGGCTGGTAGTCAAGCTGTTTTAAAAAACCCTTCTGCTACCTAATGACTTTTTATTCATAATTAACTGCTGTTATTGTTAATATATTTTAAAGCAACACTGTAACTGTTCTAGCATGAAAATAACAGAACCACCGAGCATGAAGCCACCGGACAAGAGTAAACGTGGGACTGACTTTTAGTGGTTGGTGAAATAAAAGGCTGAAAGACAGACGCCGAGCTGGGCTGACTGCTGTTGGACTAGTCAGTAATATTAGCTGCTGCTATGTCTGCTGTTGGTGACCTTGTTGATGTTTGGCTGTTAGCAAAGTTGTTGACTCACTAGTTTTTGATCATAAGTAATGTAATCAGAACAAATACTCGAGTACAGCTGAACATATTTACCACAGTGGGATTGCACTCTGAAACTGGAGACAACAAATCACAACAAATACTGACTTCTACACAATGCTACTTTACTTAAATATATTTAAAATATATTTAAATAGTGTTTAAATGTCTCCATGTGGCCTTAGCGATACATTCCCAAAACAATATGACACTTGATATGTAGCTCTTCTTTTCAAATATGAATCTGAAAATGTAAATGACAGACATCAGGGATAATAACTAATGACCTGCTGATCTTCATTTGATAGTCCACATAGCTGTCAGTGCTCAAACACAATATTTAAATGAAGTCAAATCAAATTGTGGCTTTGGAGAATCATCGTGACAACCCAACATTTGTCACTGGATAACTGGTTGAACAGGATTTTAATGATTTTAATGAATTCACGGTTGGGAGTTGTAGTCATTGTTCAGGTGCCACAGCCCTAACATCATGTCAGCAACAAAAGAACATAGAGTTTCTTTTAAAGTGACAAAGGTCAAAGTATGAGTACAAACATTTGTCATTCTTTGTCATTTATTTATTTTCCTCGGTTTTATATGTCTATATTTATATCTTTAACCTCATCAGGCATGTGAATTCTTCTGCGTATCTTCAAGTATTCTTTACAACATTGTGCCCAGTGGCCACAACAGATTGGAAAAATGTTGAAATGTTTTGGATCACCTTTGAGGACATTCCACTGTTTATGCATACTGGCCCTCTGATCGGCTGTGTGGAGTTTGCATGTTCTCCCTATGTCTGTGTGGACTTCCTCCCACAGTCCAAAGACATTGGTGACTCTAAATTGTGTGTGAGTGTGAATGGCTGTTTGTCTCTATGTGCCCTATGATGAACTGGCGACATGTCCAGGGTGACCCACCTTTAATCAGAGCATTTAGTTCAATTAATTTCAATCCTATAATAAACAATCATTAATCAAAGGGAGTCTGTAAACTCTTGTCCGGTGTTCAGAGAAAGGTCAGAGGTCAACAGAAAGACAGACTGGGAACATGCAGCACAAAGCTGAGACACAGTAAGAAGACTGCAGCCTTTCTTGTAGCCATGATGCAGTGAGGGAGCATGGGAAATGGGACAGTGGAGTGTTTCCTCGCCCTCTGTTCCCCTCGGCTTGGCTGCATGTGAACACAGACAAATTCTTGAGTATCTCTCTTGTGTCAACTTTGCAACTGTGTGTTAAAGCCTGGACGGCGGCCCGTCACCCCATCACCCCACCACCCCCACTCCAGCCATAAGTCTCTGAGAGGAATGCGACAGCTTTGCCTCTAGACGCTGATTTACTGATGACTGTGTGTGTGTGTGCACAGAGTTCTCACACTACAAACACATAAAAGGGAGGGGGGGTTAAAGGGCCCTGTGTCTGCTCACATTTTGACGGGGTTTGTCCGAAAGAGAGGAGAAAGAGGAGAAGGAAAGAGTGAGTGGTCACAGATATTAGACCGGCTGCACTGCTGGTTTCAATACAGCTCCTCCAAATGTCGAAGGAGGAAGCCTCCATGTTTAATTTCAGTTCTTCAAGGCTCAGATGGACATGAGGCTGGTTGAACAGTACAAAACATGACCAACTGTTGGAAAATTCAAGTTCTTTGATAAAAAGTCAAAGATCCGAACACATACCTGACTAAAAACTTAAGGAAGGAAGTCAACTATGACCCTTTAAGAGCATTTTAGGAAACAACTAATCACCATGCTTAAGATTCTGTGGCATTAGCAGTGAGGGTGGAGGTGAGGGTAAAGAAAACACTGCACTGATAACCTGTGCTACAGCAGCCCAACATTTCTGTTGGATCCAAGTAATGCTGACTCTTCTGTTATTTATGTCTCCACTACAACCACGAGGCTTCTTCTCCATAGCAACAGCAGTTGAGGCTCATGGGTATTGTAATATATAAAGCCATCCATACCAAACTTTAACTACTGTGTTTCTTGGTTGTAGAACAAATTTCCCATACTCCTGTGAGTGTGGCAGAATAAGAAGAGCAGCAGCATGTGTTTTGTTTTTTAGGACTAGTTAGAGCTGAGTTTGCCATCAGTATGTAGAAGATCCGGACACCATAAATCAAACGCAGTGGGACTGAGCTGGTCGTTTCATTACAGCCTCCTGAAAAGACTCTTCATCCTGCTTCCTTACAGCTATTCTCATACTCGCATGAGAGAAACAGCCTCACCTGTGCCATAGCAGAGCGAAAGTAACATCGTGCGGTGGCCGACACAGACGAGCAAACAACTTCCTTTCTCTTCATTGAAGTATCTGTCTCTCTGCAGCAGCCTGGACTCACACAGTCCAACCCCACGAGAGAAGCCCATGAGAGGGAGGGGAGGACGGCCAGCGGGAGGGACTGCTGTTCAGCAACCCAAGCAGTTTGTAAAGCTGTGTTTTGAATTCTGGCACTTTGATGCATTACAAGCACATTTTAAACCCATCAGGATATCACTATGAAACCATCTGACAACAGACACCTGTTCAATAAAATCCTCTATCATCAGAATGTGATTTAAAGTCTTCATGCTAGATAAAAACCTGTCACCCTGTCCTGTCTACATGTATGCCTGCCTCGAAAATGTAGACTGAACTAATAAGGTAGTAGATTTTAGCATACAAAATATAAATATGATGGTGTAGCACTGAAACTGACTGTTTGAATTAAATACACAAAAAAATGTATTAGGGTTAGAAACTGTATTCTGCTCTATTCACAGAATATGACAGAAATAGAACATAATATTTGTAACTATGTTTCCCATCCATCCCAGCTGACAATGGCAGAGGCGGGGTACACCCTGGACAAGTCACCAGTTCATCGCAGGGCTAACACAGAGACAAACATTCAGCAATTAACCTGCATGTCTTTGGACTGAGGGAGCATACAGACAAGGTCTATTTTTATTCAGATCAAAGATTCACAATATTGCCTACCATCATTAGTAATCAGTGAATTTTGCCCAGCGAAAATCACTACTGGTCTCAAACATCCCATAGTTTAGTTCTAGTTTCTACAGCAGCCCAGAACAGACAAACTGTACAAATGTTTTTGTAGTTTCTCCTTCAGAGAGGAGGAGGAGAGGGTGAAACAAGTGGCTGCAACCTGCAACTACAACACTAGATGTCACTAAATCGTACACATTGGACCTTTAGTTAATAGATACTGAAATGAATAATAAATGTGACAAAAGAAAGTTACACGAGTTCATATTCTGCTACAATCGATCACCAAAACAAAAACAGCTCAAGCTCAGCAGCTAGCTGCACGATGTGAACTTGAGCTGATCCTCTCAAAAAAAAGTCCCACACTGGTGCTGACATCGATAATATGCTATTCTGTGCTGTGGATGGACACACTGAAACACACACAGACCCATGCTATGCTCCTTCCTGCCGGCCTATTAAAACGACCCACAGAGAAGGTGGCAGTTAGCACTTGGCACCGGAGTCATCCTGGCAGCTTTAGATGGCCAAAGCCTTTTGAGATGCCTTCAAACACAAACACACTAGCACTGTGAGCGACTGCCACTGAAAAGAAGACATGCAGTCACTAGGAGAAAATGGCTCGTCTATGATGATTTCTGGATCAGCTGCACGGTTGCTAGGTTTGAGGTTTTTCTTGACCAAACTATTTTTTAACTCCAATCACTCGCAGTTTAAACAAAAATATAAAATAAGTGATAAAAACAAACCCTGACATTTGTGCTGACTTTTTGCAGCATTTTATTACATCTGATCCAGGATGCAGGCTTCGTACCATGAGCAGTTAACAGCAGTCTCACTGTAGCGTTTAGAGCTGAATTGATGCTACCACCAACTAGACTGATGAAACTAGAGTAAGGACCATAGACACATACTTCAATACTCCACAACCTCTTCACGGTACAGTACGGTACTGCAGAACTATGTTGCAATATTATTTTATACCCCTGCTGCTGAGAACTAAGAACTGCTTCACTGCTTTTTGCTGCATTGTTGCACATGACAATAAAAGAACTTAACAACAACCCGTACAGCTGCAAACATCTCATTTTGTGGCGTTTTTAAATAGAATATGATCAACATCAACCAACCAGAAAAATCATGTGAGATGTGTGCAGCAGTTTGGAGGTCTGGAACCAGGCCTGCTTGTTTTGCTGTTTGCTTTTATATCATGAATTAATCTTGATTTTGGTCCCAGTCTGAAACTAGGAAACTCAGCAGCAGCAGGTCCAGACAGCTCCCACAGTTTGATTCCTGCTGTGTGCTGTGGTTACTGTGCTGCACAGTGAACCAGACTTAACTCCTTGTAGTTCTGTAAATTATAGAGAGGGCACCTGATAGTATATTCTCATGGTGAATCCATCAGGCAGACCACTGATGGGCAGACATGAGACTGATATTCAGGTTCAAGTGGGGGTCACAATACTGGATGTGATTTCACTGCTTTGTACTGCAGTGTCAAAGTGCCCCGACAACACACAGTCGGGTCACAAAGGGTTTTAAAGGCTTCTGCGGTCAAATCCACTTGAGTCTACATATGAAACAGCTGCTTTTCTGACTGCTTCTTGAAGAGTCAAGTCACAACACAACAGTTGTGTTGTCTTCTGACACATGGTACCAGAACTAACACCAAAGACTTACAAAGTACAACAACAACATAAGAAGCCTCTGGTGCCATGTGGTTTCAACTACGCAGTCAGAAGCTCAAGTGAAGTGAGTCTTTGAAATCCATACAAAGTGCATGAGCAGTGATCCAGAGAACATCAGAAGGTGAACAGGGGCTCCAATAAAGCAGAGTTCTGTCCTCTTACACTGTATAACGTTCAGTCTGAGCATCTGCTGTCAATGTGTGCACTGCTTCATCATGTTACTGTAGAACCTGAGAGGCACACACTTGTTAAAGTTCAAGTTGACAAATTCTAGTCAGACCACCAACACAGCTTCACTGTTACATATTCAACAGGCACATCTTTGAACCATCTTCAGGAGCACTTTGTTATGTACAGCCTGAATGACACAGCAGCCAAGGCAGAGAACAGCACTGTGTGCTTGGAGGGTTCCAGGTTAGTGTAAATCACTCATCAGATTTCTCCTCCTCCTGGCCTTGTTTTTTTTGGGATCATGGCTTTTAAGATTTTAACTCCAGGCTGTCTTAGTAATAGAACAGACTGACAGACAAACTGATTAAGAACCTGCTCGTGCACATGTTCTCCAGGCGAAGCTTTCTTGTTTACATGACCTCTGAGAAATCAACTTGAAAGCTGACTGTAATGTGGTTACATAAATGCATTTAAATGTTTAAATGTTGTTGGGGAAGTCTAGTTTGAGTAACAGACGCATGAGTTTGAAGGCTTTCCAGACACCAAACCACTGCAGCGATGAATCCATTCATTGATAAACTGCTGTACACCATGGAAGGTTTTTAAAAGTCTGTCAAAAGTTCTGATACGTTTACTTTCACAGTCAGCACTGTTCTGGGTAGAGAGCTGAAGGGGAGTCAAAATGTGGCCAGAGAAGGTACTAAAGGAAAGGTCAAGAACTTTGTTTATTTCAGAGCATGAATGAGTTCAGTGATTTTCAGAAAATAAATAAGCAAAGAGACAAATTGAGGTGATTATATTTACTCCTCAGGGGACAATAAAAGTCTTATTAAATAACAGTAAATATTTTTTTCAAATAAAGCTGTTGGGCAGTAGTGTTTAATCCGAAGGCACCAAACAAGCTTCAGCGTGCCATTATTCCATCCAAGAATGGAAACCATTACACCCAGTACCTCCGCCACAAGCCAGAACAGACAGCAGACAACAGAGACTGGATCATCACACATGTTCAACACAGTGTTCATTCAAGAGTAGAATGGCTGTAAACATGGCTGGTTAAAGCTGCTGAAAGCTCTGATAAAAACAGAAGTTCAGTCTATATTTTTACAACACAGTATCACATTTTCCATACAAGAAAAGCAGGTCAATAAATTGCAATGGGTGCCGCCTTATTTCTGCACATTATTACTTACACTGAGTCAGCTGCTCACTGATTCAGGCCCTTTTAGCAACACTGTCAGAAGATAGTCTTGAGAGTCAAATGCTCTTCTTGAACTTTTTTTGATAGGGCGTGGTGACGTAGGAGCCAAGGTGCAAGAAAAGTCACAGCCATTGAAGCCATGCCGGCACAGGACACCATGGCATCCAACAGAGACCAGAGTGGTCAGCAAACAGTGAGGCTCATTGAAGTGCAAACAGGAACATAGAACTCCAAATTTCACTGATTCAGTTACAAAGTCACACAAGTACTAAGAGGTGTCTAAAAAATACCCACACCAGCACAGCCACACACAGGGAGTGCAGCACAAGTCACAGTCCCAGTAGAAGAGAGGATACCTCCTTAGGTTGGCCCCTGTCGGCCCTGCTACCAATCAGCAGTACAATAGTGTGGGTCAGTATGATATGCCTTGCTGTGACGGCTCTCAACAGAGCCGTTGTCCAAAGGAAAAAAAGAACAAGTTAAAAGATGAAGAAGTTTCTGTTGGCTTCTTACCTGCAGAGGAGCAGACTGGCATCTGAGTTTCTGAGGAGAGAAAAAGAAAACAGTGATGATGTTTGAAGGAAAACTCCACTGATCCTAATGTCAGATGGAGGATTGACAGAAGTTACAGTGAGGACCTACTGTCACAGCATATAAAACATCACAATATCCATAAAACCACTTCTGCATCATACTCCACTTCCCCTCTGTCTGTTTATGTGTTCTTCATATTTCGTGTCAGAATACACAGTACATACACTCTGTGCACCTTTAATGAAACCAAACTGACCAAAGCTGCTGTCCTACTACAAGAAGCTTCACTTTCAAAACACACATTCTAGCACAAGTACTCCTGAACTAAGTTACTTTGTAGCAGTCTCATAATGGATGCCAGTCTCACTTTAAAACTTTAACAGCATTTGCGGAAACAGTGAAGCCTCGTTGGCGTTCTTACAAAGTGCACATAAACCACTGCACTCCTTTAACATATGATCTGTCTGTGGTGCTTTGATGACAGAAAACAGGGTTCCACATAAAGAAGACTGCAGCCTCTCAACAAAACACAACCAACACAAAACTGTCTTACACTGAGGCTGGTTATGGGCAATAAAGTGCTCAAATGCTACAGTTAAAAGGGCACGTCTGAGTCATCACTTCAAACTCGTGCTCCATAAGCCATGCTGATACTGTTTTTAAAGCTGATGAAGAAAAGAAAAGAATCTAGTCCTGCTGGTAGGTTTTAATAAGGCCACACACAAGTCACACGTGGTTGCTCATGGAGATGATGCAAGTTGGGTTTGCAGGCCCAGAGGCACGATGCAATTCTCAGGTTGAGAGCTGAGAGCAGCACAGAGACTGAACATAATTAAAACTGATTGAAGGAACTGTTCTGGAAGCAAAAACCTGAAGTAAATGGCAACAAGTTCACGTAACAAACATTCCAACCTTGGGTGGAGCAATTCAAGAACCCTTATGAACTGACCAATAAAGAACAGAGCAACTTCCCCAAAGAGGGAAAGCAGGGACCCCGCCTGCAATCAGGTCTAGGAGGGGAGCTCGCAGGAAACTGCCTTGTGGCCGGGCCTGCACTCATGGGACCCAGTTGGTGTAGGCCCAATAAAGTAATATGTGGTCACTGGAATCGGACCACCTACAACAAAGGGTCAGTCCACTGCCACCCAGGAGGCAGGTAAAGTCCTCCTGTCTGTGGAATCACAGCGATCACGTTTCATTTGAGTCGGTGGTTTGCATTTGAAGATGAGTTTAGATTTTGTAAATCCAGATCCAGGTGAATAACTTACCACCACAGAGAAGGGCAAAATGTGAGAATGATTCCGTCATCATGGAGATGTTAGACCCTGTTCAACCATTCAGTGAGCTCTTTGTTTGATGCACACTATTATTATTACAGAGAAGACTGAAGACTGAAAGCTTCTCCATACACACTCAAAAACCTTATCTGACAGAAATATCAGTGAGGACAAGTGTTCACACTGCATATCTGCAGATGTCTGTGAACTGAGCCGTGGAATCCAACATCCAGTGTGCAGAGGAGCTGGATCAGTCTCGCTGGATGGGAGCCCACTACACCTCTGTAGCTGCTGAGCAGAGCTGAGCCTGCAGGCAGATTCAGGACATGACTTTGCTTGTCCCTGCAGTCAGCGTTGCAAAGACAAGAATATGAGCCAAGTCCATGGACGTCTTTCCACCTCGTGGATCAGCCTTCTTCCTGACAACTCTCTGTCTCGTGAAGCTGACTAATGGTTTTGTCAAGTCGATGTGCAGAGACAAACTAGACATGCTGAAAATCTTCCATGATGCACTGCAGCATTAACATCTCTGACTATGTGCCACGGAAACATGACAGATTCTTCAAAACATCATGTCATCACACATTAGTCCACATTAAACACTGATTTTATATGTGTTAAGTAGTCATACAAAGGTTATACACCAGCTTCTGTTAAACTGGTCTCTATAAACACGTCTTCTTCCTGCTCAGCCACTGAAGCTAGCCATTGAACATAGGTAAATCACTAGGTAAAAATAGCTGCATGTGGAAAGAATTGGTAGGAAACAGGGATAATGATACCACAGCGGTACCAGCTCAGTGAAAGCTGTGAAAATGATCCTCACGGATTATCTGTTGTCTTTACACTGTAGCTGTGCACATGAGTGAGCCACAGGAAGGCCAAACGTTGTTTCATGTTGCTGACATAACAGAGTCAAAGCGTTTTACATTTTGCATCTCCCTCTTGATATCTGCACACAGCCGTCTGTAAAAACATCCATGATACAGACAGACGGAGTCAAAGTGAAGCTGTGCTGCACGTAAGTGAAGAAGTCACACACACTTTAGATACTACAGGTGAACACAACAAATGATCACAGTGATTTTGTGTTTTCTCAAAGATTATGTTTCAGTCTAATGTTAATGTTTGCTTCATTTAGCGCCAATCTACAGACGCAAACGGACAAAGTGAAGTAAATAAACAGCTCCATGTTGATGGAAGACGAATCTAAACTGAGCAGCACATAGAGTTTTTGCCTGCAGTGTGTGGCTCCTCAGTTTGTCTTCACCTGTCTCAAAACAGTTCTCATAGAACCTCACCTGGTACCACCTGAGCAGAGCCCAGCACAGCAGGTATGCCGCCAGGCTAAACTTGGCGGTCCGGTATCCCTCCGGTAGACAGGTAACATAGAGGAGCAGCTCCGGCCGTCCTCCGCTGCTCGGCTCCTCTCTGCGGGCGGACCTGTTGCTCTCTGGGGCCGAGTCTCTGCTACAACCCGAGCTGTCCATGATGGTTCCCCGCTGCTGGACGTTTGTTTGAGGCTCCGTCAAAGTTCCCAGCTCACCTAGAAGAACCTCGTACGTGTGTTAGAACGCTGTGTGGTACTTTGAAGAACGGCTCCCATACTATCGCCTCCCGGACAAACTTTTCTTTCCACACACACACACACACACACACACACACACAAACACTTGACGCCGGTGATGCCAGCTGCGAATCACAGCGAGCACGCGCACGTAGAGCCGCCACTTTGAGCCCGGAACATTTGCATCTTACTTCTAAAAAGTCCCACAACACAACCCCCTCAGTCCACGCTGAGTATCTGCTGTGCTGTCACTTCTCAGCATGCAGGCGGACTTACAGCGCCACCTGCTGGCGCACACATTTAAGACAACTGAGCAGAAGAGACTCCATACAGTCAGGAACACCGTGCAATAAATATACAGTTCAAATACATCTTCAATCCATGCGTCATCATTACAATAACAAACTGTGACTCACCAAGCAAAGTGCAGAGAGAATAGTCCCTGCACAGGACACTGTCCCTTCATCAAGTCTCATCCAGATAAGAGTCTGGGGGTGTGCAGCAGAGATGGTGTTGGATTGTTTCATTCCTTGTGACTCTGGTTAGATGTCCTGACAGTAATGATCCCTGTTGATGTGTGTCTCATCTACAATGGAACCTCCATGTTAATGAATGTACATATTATCTATATATATAATATATTGTATATAAATATACAAATATTTCTTTTTTAAATGAATGTAAGCAATAATATGTATTAATAATGTATATTACAGTATATATGTTGCATGTTAGGGATATGTCAGTGTGTAATTGAGACATTGTTGTGTTGAGCCTGTTACACTGACATACTCTGTTAACTGCTGTATAAATGTGGGCTGTACAAGCTGCCCACATGTCCACCCTGTCATCATGACAAACAAACAAACATTTAGTTGATCATGTTGGAAGTTATTCGTAAGTCAACCTGTTAACTTACTAACTGTTAGGTTAGGCCAAAAAACACTTCCTACCATCAGTCTAATCTGTGTGTCCAGCTTCTGGTGTAGTATTTAAAGGTGAGCAGACTTCCACGATACACCGATAATGAAGTGTAAAAGAAAATGATGACAAAGTCTAACAACTTTGAAATATATCTGTGATTTACATTACATTACATTTGTTATATCTGATGTCACTGCTGATAACAAACAAGCTGCTTTAAACGAAGCAGAACAAAAACTACAGATACAGCTTTGTTATTTTTATTTACTCTCTTGTAAAAAGTCTTTTATATTTATGTTGTTATATTTGTTGTTCCTTAAGAAAAAAAAAATCCACTTCTCTACTGAGACTCTTAAAGGGTCAGCTTTTATTCAAAGATGAAATCATATGCATAGTAACAGTTTCAGTACATGACCACACACACTGCTGTCACATGTTTCATCCACTCAAGTGTCATCATGTGTCATTGTGTTGGATCAGGATGGTATTATCAACAGATACATGCAAGATGGACATGCATCAGGTAAGAGCCTGCTAGAAACAGAGGGTGAGCTACTTTTTGTCCACAGAACACACAGAACAGTGACCGACTGGCTCAACCCTGAAACCCACAGCAGATAAAACACAACACTCACTGCATACAGTGTCATACAGGACAATAAATGATGGATTTTACAGTCCTCATCATGCTGAGCGACACTGCACCGGGTCAAAGAAGATAAAGACAAATATCTCACATAAACCTCAAACTGCCTTGAAATAATCCCCCACATGAGAGAACTGTTACAGAACATTATCAGTGCAGGAACAGATGAAGACTTTACATTTAGACTTTACACTTAGTTGATTTCAAGTTTGTGCAGATCCTCGACAGTGACATGCATGACCTGAAACAACACACACAGTTACACATCACTACATCATGACCATGAGCTGAATCCACAGCATACAGTAGTTCATTGAAACTGGTACAAATACATATCAAGTCAGTTATTTGGTTGGTTGATTTTCCATACTGTCTGTATTCAGTAGAACCACATACTGACTCCAGATTCTGAATTGTCCGTTTTTAGCAGGTTTGGTCCTTTAAACAGATATAGTCATTTTTGTAGGTGATTTTAATATTCATGTGGACATCAGTAATGATAGCCTTAGTACTGTGTGCATCTCTTTTTTTAGATTCAACTGGCTGTCATATGGCACTGAAAATGATCATTTCATATTTTTTTCCACAGAATCCTCTTCTATCTGACCATTATTATTAGTGCTGTGGCTACATTTAATGAAGTGATTCCATTAATTCAGTGCCATGTCTCAATATAACAGGAGACTCCTGTGCTAACTTTATCGAATACAAAAAAGAAGATAATTAAACAATGGAGGATAGCGCCATGGTATAACCCACAGACCGGAAGAATCTTCTTTAGTCTGGCAAGATAGTCTTAAAACATACAGATATATATGTATACATACATTTTAGTATAATGTGAAATGATCTATCATGCATATCCACATACTTGAAAGGTGTATATACAGTAGTGTATAAATCTCTTTTTATATTTTATTTTCTACCTCTAATATGTCTTGATTTTTCAGTTTTTTCTTATCCACCTTGTGTATTGTTAGTCTTGTGAGTCTCATAGTTATCTTTGGATCAGAATATGTCCTTTAACTCCCACATAAAGGCCTTGCAGGAGGTCTGGAAGCTTGCTAACAAAAGATGAGTGTGCATACTCTTCTGCATGAAGTTTTATAATCTATAGTTCTTCGGTTAGTCTGATACTGGATGATGTGTGCATCTGTGTTTTTATTTCTACCCTACGTCTGCCCAAATAAGTCCCTTTAGACACTGCAGTTGATCCAGAATGCATCCAGGATCAGAGATCATATTTCTCTCATTTTAGCTTTGCTGCACTGGCTACCTGTAAATGTCCAGTTGATGTTCCTATAGTCTTCATCAAGCTCCTCTCCTGTGGACCAGCTCCCACTTCTGGTTCAGGAGGCAGACACTATCAACACTTTTAAGAGTAGGCTTAAGACTTTCCTTTTTGGTAGAGCTTATAGTTAGGGCTGGCTCAGGTCATCCCCAGTTATGCTGCTGGGAAACTCCCATGATGCACTGAGCTCTTCTCGACTTCTCTGTCTCATCTGTACACCTTCATGCCCCATTCATGCATGTTACTAACTTAACTTCTTCCCTGGAGTATTTGTGCTCCATGATTCTACCTGCAAAACTAAAATGACTTCTGAGACCAAACCAAGCTCATACTCACCTGATCATGGCACGGGTCAGGGTAGTCCAAAATGTTCTGAGAGAAGACAGAACGTACCAACATTTTCACCTCTTCAGGGTAAACATAGGTGGGCTGAAACAAGTGCCCCTCCTTCACACCAACCTTGTGAAACATCTGAAATAAAAGTAAGAGTAGGAGAAAAGAGGAAAAAAAGAGATGAGACAATATAGGTTGTGCTATGAAGATTAATCCTTGAGGAACCTTTTCCTGTTGCTTATTCATGTTCAGGATGTGGTGAAGCAAGTTAGTCCACACTGGAGGTGACTGGTAATAAGAAGGATCAGGAGAATGCTTGAAATCCCTCCATCATATTCTTGGGATGCGCCGTAGTTTTCTCACCAGTTGGACATGACTTAAATACTGTACCTCCACATGAATGTGTCCAGGATCAAACCACCTTCATTCATGGCCATTAGCAGTGTTAATAAGAAAGTAAGAAGACTCTGGACTATGTACAGTGCACCAACTATCATTAGTGTATAGCTGAATCCCAATCTGTCTCCTCATACAAACACACAAGTTATCATTATAAGAAAGTCAACAGCTGCCCCTGCCACCAGCAACACATGCTTCAAACTGCTGTAGTGAAAAATTTTGCCCAATTGTAAATTGTTGTAAATGAGTATATAGGCTATAAGTTATCCTGACCATTCAAATGAATATAAAACATGAATGTCACATCATTCAGTGTGACAGTCAAACTTTCGCTAACTGTGTCGGACGTCCAGAGTCCTGCAGAACATCATGGAAGTAACTGATGATTATTAATCATCCATCTTTTGCCATAACTTGTCACATCATGACGTGCAGTCGGATTCTCTGAGCTATGAAGTCTTGAATGAAGTCTTATGAAGTCCTGATGAATTCTCCTTCACATCTTTCCTTGACCTCATGACATTTTCCACTGAGGTCAAGGAAAAGTGGTTAGGTAAGGACATAGGAGGCCATTATTTGGACTATTCAACCGTACCCCTGGTCCTGTATTCACTCTGTAGTTAATGTTATCAATAAAGGTATTATTGAGTGTGCCTGAAAGAGCACACTCTTACTGTACACAATGTTTATTGGTGTGGGTGCCCAGAGGGCGACCACACTATTGTTCTTCAAATCTTTATTATTGGTGTGGGTGCCCAGAGGGCGACCACAGTATTGTTATTCAAATCTTTATTATTGGTGTGGGTGCCCAGAGGGCGACCACTATTGTTATTCAAATCTTTAATATTATTATTTTTCTTCCGTACGATTTTCGCCGGCTAACTGCTCCTACAAATTTTGTACTACAAAAATAAAACCTATATCACTAGATTCAGCTCGTTCAGGGCATGTTTGCTTGTATACAACTTTTTTCTACTATTAATATTTTACAATTTTTTCAAGTATTACAGACACAAGCACACACAACAAGTACACACACACACACACACACACACACACCCTGGGCCGCTGGGGCAAGGTGGGCACCCACACCGCACTTCTGCAGGAAATTCAGTTTTCTAGTTGGTGTGGGTGCCCAGAGGGCAACCACACTATTGTTCTTCAAATCTTTATTATTAGTGCCTCGTGAGCTACACACAAGGCACTGCTCCTCCGTAGCAAGCTATGGGGAGTAGGGCAACTATTGTTCTTCTGCATGTTTCTTTTTTTAATATTCATCTTCCACACTATTTTGTCAAGCTATGTGAGGAGCAATAGCAAGCTATGGCAAGCTATGGAGGAGCAGTGCCTCGTGGCATAGATAAAATTGATCAATCATGATGATCAATTTTGTTAAATTTCTGGATTTATAATGGGTGTGTATTGCGCAGAATGTTCGCACTAGAGTGGGTGACATCATCAGCTAGAGTGAGGACCAGAGAAAAAATTGATTAAAAATAAAATGATTACCTCTCAAAACGTAAGAAAATTCGAGGCGGTCGCAGTGATAACACTGCTGAAGCTGTCGTTTTTATGGTTTTGGCGTCAAACACAAAGATGCACCAGCAACACGCATCTACTGCCCAATCTACTCCCATGTTAATTTGGGAAGAGAAATTTCCAAAAGGAGCAGGGAGCACCTGCTCTTTCTCTAACTCCCGAGGCCAAAGTTTATACAATTTTCGCCTGAAAATCGGCAAGGAAATGGTCCACGAGATGAGGATGCTGATGGTCATTTCGGCTTTTGGTTTGCGGCACACCTTTTTGGTATTTTTGGCCACCTCCAAGGGGCTTCATTTAGAGATTTCTGTGTCTCTCAGGGGTGAGAGGGAGAGGGAGAGAGCACACGCGTGCACCTGTGACTAATTACTCAGACAAACACACACACACACACACACAGACACAGAGACAGACAGACATACCCCTCCACACATACTCAGAGAGGCAGACAGACAGAGACACAGATACACACACAGATAAGACAAAAGGCTTTCAAAATAAGAGTCCCTTCAAAATAAAAGACTTTCCTTAACGGACACAAGCACACACAAGCACGCACGCACACACACACACACACACACATCTAACTACTTAACTACTACCACAGATTTTGTACTACATAAATAAAAATGATATCACTAGATTCAGCTCATTTTACTACTACACTAACCTTCTACAAACCTTCTACACTTTAAACTACTTCTCCTTCTCCTACAGACTTCATTCAAACTACACATTTACAAATACAAAAGATCTTGTACTATTAAACTTGTATGCAACTGTTTTTTAGATTCAGCTCATTTAGGACATTCCTGCTATTATTTTACTAATTTATACTATTAATATTTTACAAATTATTCAACTTTTTCTACAAATTTTTCCCATTTCAATACATTGTACAACCTTCAAATCTTTCTACATACCTTCTACATTTTAACCTACTGCTGCTAACTAACTACCTAACCTACTACACATTAAAACAGTGAAGGTATGAGGTCACATTAAGGTGAACAGCACTGAAACAGAGCAGGGGTTGACAGACAGACAGACAGACAGACAGACAGACAGACAGACAGAACATGTCAGTCAGTGGTGGTTTCTGGCACATCTTTACCATGTGTTCTCCTTTGTAAAACTCTCTCCTTGACAGACACAAGCACACACAAGCATGCACACACACATACACACACAGACAGACAAGACAAAAGGCTTTCAAAATAAGAGTCCTTTCAAAATAAAAGACTTTGTAAAACTCTCTCCTTAACAGACACAAACACACACACACACACACACGCACAATAAGAGTCCCTTCAAAATAAGATCCCATTAAAAAGGCAATGATGACACAGCTTGTTGTATTATTACTTAATTTGCTGAGCAGTGTCAATAATCATATGTCATATCATAATCATTATGTGAGCATCACTGTGGACAATGGTCAAAATTATATAGGACTCAGGAAAGTTTTGGTTGTAATTCAGTTTTATTCCATGAGTACTGACCAGTTTCCTGTGCAGAAGCCTGTAGACCTTCTTACGACGGGCACGGTCACTCCTCAGACGTTTGGCCACGTGGAGCAGTGATGCTATCCACACAGGAAGTCTGAGGAAGGGGATAATGTCATGTTTATGTGTATATACAGCATGGACAATGATTGGTTAAACTGAGATAAGCCCTTTTGTTTACTTGCTGTTCAAGTTAAGTGAGCTAACATTAGCTTTGTTTAGCTCAAGAACAGTCGTCAACAAGACTAGTCAATTAAACGTTGCTAACCTCACATGACTAACCTCTCTCTTCACCTAATAACTAGCGTCTTGATTTTCTTCAGAATCATTCACATCGCTGTCTGTCCCATTTCAGTCATATCAAGTGTAACAGGATATACCAGGATATGTTTCTGCTGATGCTGGTTTGCCTCACTGATGTCAGCTTCCAGTCTTGCTCTGGTGGTGTTGTATGCTTCTTTGTCACCTGAATGAAAGGCAGTGTTTTCACCTTTCCATTCATCCAGCCTTATGGTTGGGGAATCTTTTGATTGTCTTTGTGATCACATCATCAACATTTTTGTGATGTATTATGTCATGTATTAGCATTATACATGCATTAACATGTATTATTTATATTATTTGTAAAGCTGTTGAAGGTGTCGACAATTTAACTGATTATTTTCCAGGTGGTTTGTCTCTTTTTATCATCTGGGAGTAAGTAGACAGAAGAAGCAGAGAAACATGGTTGACTGACCATAATCAGGGTGGGAGGGAACTTTGTAGCTGGCAGTAATGTCAATGTTAACATGATTCAGGACCAAGCACTGCCCAACTCAGTTGTCCTGAGGGTGTGGTCGGCTATGTTCAGCTGCATCCTCTCCACAGAATAAGGTGAGCTGTTAACTCTCCTTTGTCAGCAGTATATTTTATTAAGTCACCCAAAAACTGGCACAGAGTTGGATATATGAGACAGTTACCAGTCATAGCCAATCATTGTGAAGACCTGCCAATTCTGATTGGCTGATAGATCGTGATAGATCACCAAGTTCCTGGGTGTACATCTCACAGAGGACCTCTACTGGAGCAGCAATAACACATCACAAACTACTGGCACTAGCCACTTTTTATTTTTGCTATATTCACTGTTCAAACTGTTTATATTGCTATATTTATACTTGTAAGAGCCATAAGGTGTGAACTTAAGTCAATTTAAATATGATGCATAATTTATAATTTCATGTTATTTCATGTGCATACCAGGGAAACAATGTTAAAACATTTAAAAACAAACTCATGTTAGTTATTATCATTCATGCTCCCTCCCTGATAAAATTGAATACTTGGTGAGTCATGTGCGCAGTGACTGATGTTAGAGCTGCGGCAGGCATGGGAGCATAAAGTTTTTCCACCGTGTGACGGACTGTAATTTGTTTTCTATTTTTTTATGAAACGTTTGAACTGGATTACATCTCCTGTCATTCGCGTCAGACTGAAGTTATTGTGCCTACAGCTCGGGAAGTGGCTTTTTTAACGTCCAGAAGGAACGTGATTATAATACTGTTTATATCTTTTTATATTTGCCGTTTCTAGATCTCTTTATACTTACACACACATATATAATTTCATGTTTATTGCTTGTTTGCACCAGGGATATGAGAGAAACAATATTTCAATTCTCCTGATTTAGACTTTCATTCCATATCAGTCCCATCATTGTCATCCACAACATTCAACAAGTTGGGAAACACCTCTCAGAAACATCCTGAAGAGCCCCCCCATGTACCATGAGTCAATGCTCAACTTGTTAGATAACTTTATTAATCCCGAGGGAAATTCAAGCATCCAGTGGACAGTTGTTTAGAAACATGTACTGCTCCTGTATATCTTTTTCATGTATGGAGTTTGGCAGACTTGAAGACATGAATCCTAATGAAGTGAAGGCTGGGGAAGGGGAAAGAAACATTTGGCTTACCCAAACGAACAGCAGAGATCAACATACTCCATGGGAGGGGTGATGGAGGGCAGCGAGGTCTGTGAACCAAAACATACAGGTTTGTCCTGACAGCATTTCTGACAGAGATAGTTACAGTGTGTGAGGGCTGCCTCTCTACTCCAGCCCAGCCCAGATCAACTGAAGAACGTTGACACGACCTGGCTCAAAGGCCGTACCAAAAAGGAGGAAGCACACAGTTTTAAAATATACCAAAGATATTTAATTTATTACAACAATCCAAAAACTGAACTGGATGTGCAACAAAAGAATAACTGTGGGGTGTGGCAGTCAGTTGTCAGTGGTGTAGTGATGTTGTAAATGATAAATGTGCTGCAAGGCTGTTGTATGGTGCGAAACATAAAGAGTAACGCCAACAGAACCAAGATGCACTGCTGTCCTCAGGCAGCTCAAGATCTGAGGAGAGAGAGACACCGGAGTGCCCAGCACAGGCCCTAAAAGACACCCAAAGGGGCTGTGACAAACGTTCAGAGGAAAAGTCGTGGTACTGATGAGTAATTCATAGTAACAGTTAGTATAATACATTTACAGAAGTAATGAACGGTTTATTCGTTTATTATTATTGTTTATTGCTTCAAAGTAACCTTTCTAACATTTCAAACTGGTCTGCTGTGTGTTGATGTTGATGTGTTCTTCAGTCCCCGTGAAGTCACAAGTCTTTGGTGTTGAAGTCAACATCACATGAGTCTTTCTTGAGGTCAAGTCAAGTCATGTGACTCACGTTCATACCTTTGCTAAGTCACATCCACTGCATCGCCCTCTTTAAAATAGCTTTAAAAATGAAACATTAGTGCAACAAACTAACTACATGTATCAGCGGTTAACGTGTGAAATGCAGTGAATGATCTGTGGACAGTATTTGTGTTTCAGTCTGCTTTTAGAGTCAAGTCACTGTCAATCCTGTTACTACGTTCAGATTAAAAAAACATTTCATATTAAATAATGTAACATTAACATCAGCAATATTTTCATCTTTGACAAACGTCATGCTCATCTGTACGCTGATGACACACTGCTGTTATGTTGTGTATAGTGTACTGTGTTTGATACACTGCCTCTGCTCTGCATGTTTCAGTTAGTGTCTAACAATGCTGTTCACATTTCTATCACCATTGATATGTCAGATTTATAGTTCTGCATGTGCATTAGCATTACAAGCCTCTGTGCTGAATGTTTTAAACAGTGCAGCAAACAGTGCAACATTATTGTTCTGCATGCTTGCATGTGATCTGAATAACCCTGTCATTTCAATCATACATTCTGTTTTCACAGAAACCTAGTTAGCTATCTGTACATTGATAGTTAGCCTCTAGGCTAACTCTGACACATTTACCTGTTAAATCAACCGACCAATCAGGAATCAAACAGCATTCTAAGGTGTTCTTAAAGATTTTAGATTTGTCCTAATGAAGCTGTTTTCCAGAGTTTGGTTGGCTGCCTAAGACTAATGATTGAGAGTCACATCAGATCTCTGGACTGACGATGGGGTGAGTTAAGAAGGGAGAGCCTACCTGTGACGTGGCTCCGATCAGTCTGTGATGAAGTTTGGTGGACAGCACGAGATCAGAGCTCCGCATCAGTCTGCACTCTGCACTGTGATTGGACGGTGATGTGGTGACATCATCAACTGGAGGGCCTGACAGAAGGGGCGTGGTCCAATGACAGGTTGGTTGGACCAGTTTTAGGTGTTTCCTTCAGTTTGTACAATCATGATAATACATGCTTACAACACACAGTGTTAAAATGTAGAAGCTGTAAGTAATGCTCACGTTTCACAAAGTGTGTTTAAATCATTTTATTTTTATAATAAACGATCACAGAAGAATACTGTGTACTGTGTGTGTGTGTATGTGACAGTCTGACAGCTTGTTCAGGTTCACATACTGTGCTCAGTGTAACTGTCCCCTCTCAGCATGACTCCAATAGAAGTGATGGGAATCTAAACCCAGTCCTTACACTGTGTGAAGATCCAGTCTAAAGTTTATCTGTAGCTAATCTAACACAGACCATGTGGACACTGCAGCTCAGCAAGAAAACACAACATGGTGACCTACATTACCTTCGTCTTCAACATCTTTAAATCCATATCTTCCCCTTCATTTGTTTTTTTAGAAAAGAACAGTTTATTCAACTGGCTCCTCACAGCAGTCACAAACCTGATGATACACAGGCTCTAATTTCTACAACTTTATGACAGTGAACATTATGTGTAATGAGTCAACACAGCTCATTATGATCCGGGACAGAGTTCATGTATGAGTATGATGCAAAAAGAAAAAAAAATCACAAGAAATATGATCTGCAAAGACAGAAACTGCTGCATCAGGGAAACAATGACAGAGATACAACCCACACCATGTACTAAAACAGAATGATGTATTTCACCAAAAAGCTCTGCTTTACACTCATCTGTCCACAGGACATTCTCCCACAAGGATTTTGGCTTCCTCGGCTAAGTTTTGGCAAACTCCAATCTGGCTTTTTTATGTTTCTGTGTCAGCAGAGGGGTCTGCTGCGTTCAAAGAAAAGAACACAGTCAAACATGGTGGAGGTTCATTGATATTTTGGGACTGCTTCAGGCACTGGATGTCTTGCATGCATGACATGAAATCTAAAGGCTACCAAACAATTCCGGGGCGCAATCTAGGGCCCAGTGCTCGGTCCGTCAGAGGTCATGGGTCTTACAGCAGGACAGTAACCCAAAGAATACTTCAAAAAACACAAGTGGCCAGCAATGAGTCCACATCTAAATCCCATAGAGCACCTGTGGAGAGATCGTAGAACAGGATTTGGGAGAAATCTGAAAGATCTGGAGCAGTTGTAAACTCCAAAACTCACTGATGGTGACAGGAAGCGATTGATAGCAGTTATTTTTCCATAGGGTGAAGTACCATATTTCATTTTGTGTGGTCCATTTTTGGAGTTTTGTGTGAAATATCTCTACATAGACTTTCCCTCAAACAAAAAACAAAACAGTTTGGAAAGCTCTTTAATTGTGTCACTTCATGATAAATCTTTAATAAACTTCAACTCATCATCAGTCTTGTATCCTGTCTTTCTCTTACTTCCCTCGCTTTTCATCACATTTTAGAACAGACCAGCTTCTTCACGACCAAGCTCGAGGATGTGTCAGGCCGTGGATCACACAACACACCCAGCCCATGTGGTGTAGTAGCATCAGTGCTGTGTGCTGGCCTGTGGGGTCTCTCTGTCACCTTGCTGGCTCTCAGTACGGTTTGCCTCCAATGCTGGCGAACACCTCCTCCCTCTCTGCAGCAGACGGCATGTCTGGTGTCACACCGTCTCTCCTCCTCTGCAGCATTATGTTGTGCTACGAGACACAAACAACATTCAGACACTTTACATATGCCTGACTCCTATCACTGATAATAATAGAATAGAATAAAGCATGAGAAAAGATGCAGCTCTGTTGGATGAAAGATGTCAAATGAGAGAAAATAATGACATCACTATGACATCATCAAGGTCATCTCTACACATTTAGACCAAAAGACATCTGACAGGGAGGGTTTCATGAAGAGATGCCAGCTGTATTATGGGAAGTGTAGGAGCCTAAGTAACACTTTGCTCAGTGTTGGCATGAACGAAAACAACGAGAACAGGACTGTTTAAATCAATCATTTTAAATTCACTGATTAAATTATTATTATCTTAGATATGTGATACCTGATAAATGATCACCATAGTGACATAACACACGGCTGAAGTGAGCGTAAAAACATTTTCTGTGGGTCCTACAACTTCCTAGATACTACATCACTGTGGCTTTTGTTTGTTTTCAAGAGCTATTCATGAAAACATGTAAGAGCAGCTCAGGCCTCACACTCTACACTGACACACAGGTGATACCTCCATAACTCACGGTGGCACTTTGTCATCCACTCCTGTCCCTAAGGATGCAGGTGCCCTGATCAACCAGTGGGTGTCACTACTCCAGCATCATGGATGAGAGCTCAGAGGTGTTCCAGGAGACGCAGCCTGGATCTCTGTGATGACAAGCATGTCTTCTCTGCATCCATCCAACTGCCATATTTTTATGACCATCATCATCATACACATCCTACACTACATGCTTCACTGATTTTTCCCCCTCCCAGTTTCCTTCATGTGTCTTTGATGCTGGAATCATCCACTCACCCAGTACTTCCTGCAGTTCTTATATCTCTGGAAATAGGCTGAACACATGCTTTTATCATAGTTGTTGGCATCCAGACACTTCTGGGAGGCATCGCTTTCCTGAAAAAGACAACAAGTTCCAGCAATGGAACAGGATTAGAAAGTTCCCAGTAGCAGCAGCAGAAGTTTGACACAGTGCGGGATAAAGAGTGGGTAAGCTTACCTTGATGCACGGGTTACTGTCCTCATTCCGAAGTTTACGTGCACTTTTATTCATTTGGATCTGTGACAGATGGACAATATTACAAGTTCAGTTTGTACAGTTTTCTTTTTTTTTCAGTCTCATGTTCATGTTTCATCTCTTCTGTGTGGATGACACAGTCACTGAGTCCAAGAGCATAAAGTGGAACTGCACTGTGGTTTCTACAGCTCACTTAATATTTTTAAACATCGGTCTTTATCAGCAAATATGCTGTTATAAAGGCAACTTTTCAAATATGTAAACCATTAGAATTCTGCATTCGACATGATCATCAGACAAACTGAACCAGAAAGCCACAAGTGGAGCCACGACTACAACATGAAGACCAGCGGCTTACAGTTTTGTTGTGGGCACAGATCAGAACATTTCACCAAGGTGAGGGTAAAACATGGACTGTTAGAAGAACTGCAACGTCCCCAGTCTGACCCTGACCAGCAGCCCTCATGGTCTCCACTGAAGTTCCAATAACAAAGTCTGAAAATGCCCAAACTATTAAACTGTTAAACCATTTTCTGATGGACAAACAGAAAAGTGAGGTTAACTTCTGTTGAATGACAAACAGACTTTTGATTCTGAACACATGCTGACTGATGCTGATTTGTCACATCTGACAGGAAAAATCTGACAACTAGAACTAGGTCAATATTCATTTTTAGCATAAACACATGACATAAACAAATATCTTTAATAAAGGATCGCTGAAATCTTATCATTGAACAGTTGTGACAAAGATACAGACCGGGACGTTTTACTACAGTTTTCAAATGTAACACATTTTTGAACTTTATCACATCATGAATGAGCGATCATTTCATTTGTCAGCCTGCATACACACTGAGACTGACTTACCTGTGACAAGCTGTATGACATGATATCATGTCAGAGATCATTTTGCTTTTCTTTCTTTGTTTTTGAATTTTTGTAGAATTTTGTCAGGGGAGGTTTTAGTCTATGTAAGTGGAGTCAGCAGCATTCACAGGCACAAAGTCTGACTTACTAAACTTTTCGAACTTCCAGAGGTGTGTGAGACTATTTCAGTAAAGTCATATTGTGCTGTGTCTGACATATTCTAGTTTCAAAAACTCAATATTACGACACATCATATACATAGTGCCTACTAATGACCCCACAAAGTCACTTTGAAGTCTTCAGGTTCACAGTCTAACTGTCCCCCACCATACATACATAGACTACATACATACATACATACACACATAGACATACATACATACATACATACATACATACATACATACATACATACATACAGTCAGTCAGTCAGTTACATGGTTGACCTTCATTGATGAGGCAAACAGGGAAATGTAGTGCAGAGCGTCTCGGCAGCTTTTCATTAAACACAGGTGGATGAGTGAGTTGTGGTCCGGCTGAAGCTCCACAGCGTCAGAACCTACCTTTAACAAACACCACCTTTATCCAGCGGTAACGTCACGATACATCCACAGTAAATAGAGTTATTTTTTAAACAGAGTATTCAGAACATTCTGGTCGTTTCTCTCCTTTAGAACGCTAACAACACTGTGACTTCACACAGCGAGCTGCAGCTATACGCTACATGCGGCTAACTGACGAGCTAACGAGCCATAGCATAAACCTCCCAGTCATGTTCCAGCACAGCTTACTGCAACAGCGCACCACGAAAATCAGCCACACCGTCACCGACGACTGACGGACACAGCAGCCAATGAGAACCCCTGAAAACGAACGACGTAGACTGACAGCTCAATGAGCCAATCGGATTTATTTTCTTGAATGTTGGCCTTCCTATCGTTGTAAATTGGACTAAAGCAAGTTTAAACGATTGACAGTGTGTGTAGCAAGTCCAAAAATTGAGTTTTATTGAGAAGGACTGTCAGTGACAGTGAGGGAGAAGTGACAGCGCCGAACACAAATCAAAAAGCGAGTGGGCGGGACTTCTAATGGGCGTGGCTAAGTCCTAGTGCGGTTGCATCGCAGCGCATACACAATGGCTGCTCGAAAGAAGGGAAAGCAAACAATTTTCAGGCCCGCCGCGTCCAGCAAAAAATATGAGAAAAAAATTATTAAAAATTCGGAAAATAGTTGAAAGTCAAGAAAAACTCAACAGAAAGGATGCTAAAGCGTCCGGGGTAAGTTTGATGTAAATTAAGTAAACGGTTACACAGTTTTTGAATTAAAATATCGGGGTTATTTAAATTATGAGAGAGGGGTGAGCTGGGGAAAAGTTTGTGTTAATCAGTACCCAGTTTGGGACCACAGAGAAAACCCAGGCAAGGCACAAGTATTAAGTTTTGAAAAACAGAAATAATGTCACTGGTCATATTAGTGTCACGGCGCGTGTCCACGAACATTAAAGAGCACAGGAACTCGTGGAGTGGAGGAAAGTTGTGTAAAGAACATAGCCTTCTCTCTTAGTTTATTTTTTTTAATAGCCTATAATAAGAACGGCGTGCGATGAGCACCGACAGGAACAGGCGCACTTGGAATCGGCATTAATGTCACTTCTCCTCATGTTTGCGTGCACGTTTTCTGCCTCATTTTCATATTTCATCATGAACAGTGTCAACATGTCCTTATCGATTCAAGCATCTCCTTTCCATAACGCCAAACGCGACCATGTAGCGGCTACACTGCCTTTCTCATGCTCTTTCTCTCTGACGCTGTTTGTTATATCGTATTTTCACCCGCTGCAGGTATCGATCACGGTGTCATGCACATGACAGTTCGCCTGTGACACGCACTGAGGCTAATAAACAAGAAACGTCAAGAAATTGCTTGTCAATAGAGCAGCAAAATGGAGGGAGAACTTAAGGCAAACTAATTAGGCAATGCTTAAGATTTGCTTGTGCCGCCTGCGTCCCGAACTGATCGCAAACAACTTGTTTTAGGACCAAAAGTCCTGTGCTGTTCACTGGACTGTGTGGCAGGTTGCTCTGGGCACGTTTGTAATTCGTAGCTGTTGAGAAGATGTGCTCCTGTCATGACAGTGTGCTGAGTTTTAAACACGACTTGCTGCTGCTGCTGCGAGCTGGACATCACAAGTTCAAACATCAGAATGAGTTGTTGGGGTGAGGAGCCTGTGTGCTGGTGTTGGTGGTTAGAGAGCTCAGATTAAAACAGTTCCTGAAGGGAAGTGTGTTGTCTGTGCTGCCCTGTGTCTACAGCTGTCCTTCACCTAAAACTAGACCAGAGCTCTCTATCTGACATGGAACTAGTCTGTAAGTGTCATGGTATGGCTCTGACTCTGGTCTGTCACAGGATGGTTCCTGGTATCAGTTTGGAGGCTGACTGCATGTGTTTGAGTCATGATGCTGTCCGTAAAAATGCAGAGAAGTTTGTGTGTTTGTGATTTGAAATGTTGTTCAGGCTCAAAGGAAATGTTCTATATGTTTCATCTTGATTCAAAGATAGGAGAGGAGAGCATCAACATGTGGAGGATGTTGTCTGTCTGCATGCATGCCTCTAACTTACTGCTCATGAATTTTCACGGCTTGTTGTTTCTTAACATTTGAAAATGACAGAAATTATTAGAACTGTTTGAAGAATTCCATTTTTTTCCATAAGAACCCACAAAATCAGCTGCTACTGTGTTTTGAAGGCGAAACAATATTTGTAGTTTGAAGCAGTTTAATTTCATGTTGTGATTGGACACAATATTTGATGTGCATTAGCTCCTGTGAACATGTGTTGCAGCCTAAATGACAACTCAAATAACTTCTAAAATATGAAGTAGATTTATTTTGTCTTGAGTCTAGATGTTAATATTCACTACATTGATCCAACTTTCAGTTCTAGCAGTCTGCACTTATATTAAAATAAGAATGTCAACAAAATAATTAGAATTTGTAAATTATTTAACATTTATTTCTATTCATAAATTTGTGTTCTTAAAGTTAAGTCAAGACAAGTAACTAATGGATATGAGTGAAGATACAAAATCTCTCCTGTGTATTATTATTATGAATAATAACAATAATGATAATAATAATAATGATAATAATAATAATCTAATTCAAAGTTATTTTAGAAAACAGTGCTTTTTTTTTTTACAAAGATAAAACTATGAATCAAAAGATGCACATTCATGTGTTATAATAAATGTTTTTAAATGAAGATCCAGCAGTGACTGTATATATATAATGTATATATAAAAATAGCTTTTTTTGCTTATTTTTTTACTCGTATGTTTACTTCAGTTCTTCAGAATTTTAAGCACTGACAACAATTTTTGCAAAATAGTTGGCTGGTATCAGTCTAATTATTAGCACTAACTGAGTTGATTTCTGTTTAAAACACATGCATTACTGCAGGGACAAGTTATTGTAATAACTTTTAAAGTTATTAGTTAGTGATAACCTCAAACAAAAATTCCAGAAAGTTTCAAATCTAATTAAATTAGAGTATATAGACATGTCAGGCCTTTTCACCATCAGAATGGGGCAGAAGGGATGATGTGACGTCACATTTGATGGATACCTCAGAATGAGTGCAGAGCATGTAATCGTTTGCTCACTGATAATTCTCATCTGTGAATTTTTAGTCTTGTGTAAACAGATTTTTTGTCTCCTGTGTTGATTGAGCATAGTTTCATCTATTTTTCTGAATGAAATGTTTCTTTTAAAACTTGGTTGCATTAAGGTTCAAAAAGAGCTCAAATTCTGTCAACGTCTTTGTTTGAAAGCCACAATTAATTAACTCAAGCTAACATATTCCTTTGTCCTCATATTGAATCTCTGATCAATCAACATGGTTTCTAGACTGAACCAAAGCTGACTGGGACAGTCTTCAGTCTGTAGTGGAAGCTGGTTTATCTGTGTGAGGTTTTATATGCAAGTGGTTTTGTCTATAGTAGTATACAGATTTTGCATAAAGAACCTCTGGCAGCCATTTTTAAAATATGCACCTGGTGCTGTAGCAGTACGAAGGAGTGGTTGGGGGGGTTGACATGGTCCAGTGGTGTGATCACTCAGTCTGTCATGGAGGCCTCACAGTGGCTTGAAAAGGCATGTCAGCTGGGACACCCTGCACAGGGATATGACAGGATGATAATTGAAGGAGATGTATAAAGTGTATCAGAATTAAACATGTAATTCAGCTGTGACATAGTATCAGATTACATTGCTGCAACTATAGACCACAGAGCTGAGGTTTGTGGATCTCCCATTTACTCCAAATTCTGAAGACTCTGTGGTATTAGTAGATGGATCTATAGTATTACTATACTTAATTATAGAAACACGGAAGACACCAGAATTATGACATATGGAATTATGTGGCAAACAAAAGATCAAAATATGTTTTATATTTTCAAATCTTTTGCATTAATGACAGCTTTGCACACTCTTGGCATTCTCTCAGTCAGCGTCAGGTCGTTACCTGGAATGATTTTCCAGCTGTCTTTCCTATATAGGCTGATACCTTGTTGGATGCTTTTCCTTCACTCTGCAGTCCAACTCATCCCAAACCATTTCAATGGGTTTAGGTCAGGTGATTGTGGAGGTCAGGTCATGTGATGCAGCACTCCATCACTCTCCTTCTTGTCAGATAGCCCTTACAGAGCCTGGAGGTGTGTATGGGGTCATTGTCCTGTTGAAAAACAAATGATGGTCCCACTAACAACCTCCTCCATGCTTCATGGTGGGAACCACACATGCAGATTCCATCTCTTCACCTTCTCTGCGTCTCACAAAGTCACAGCCGCTGGAACCAAAAATCTCAGATTTGACTCATCAGGCCAGATTTCCACTGGTCTAATGTCCATTTCTTGAGTTTCTTGGTGCAAGCAGTTCTCTTTTATTTATTTATTCTTTTTTATTTATCTATATTAATTCTAATGCAGAACAATACCATACCAGCACGTAAAATCAGCGTACAAGATGTACTGTACTTGAACTACCATTACAGTATGTTACTCTACTTGCATAGGTTTAGTATGGTTCTAGTTTTAGTTCAGTTTGTGTAGTTTTTTACCATATCATATCCACCAATCGTTTCCTCATCTGTCTGTCTGTCTGTCTGTCTGTCTGTCTGTCACAGCCAACCATTTAACATTTTAAATAAATGGATCCATCACAGACTGACAGCAGCACAGGTCAGGAAGCTGTGCAGGGACATGCTGGTGTTTTACTGAAATGCGTGTTGTCTGTCCCAGTGCATCAGACTTAGGTGGAAGAAGAGTTACAGTTTGATGAGAGTTCCATCGGGTCTGGCAGCACAAATGGAGTTGATGGCATTTGAATGTAAATTGGCTCTTTGATAACACAGATTATGAGGTGATTTGATCAGTAAAACATTATGTATTATTACTGGCAAACATAAATCAAGACTTTTCATCTGGTTGTGAACATGGCAGGAGTCTGCAGTGAACTGAACATAATTCTGATTTTTACAACGATGTCTCAGTCTACTGTGGGTCACGAGGTAGAGCATCCACTCAATATGGTGTCATTGGGCAAGGCACTGAAATTTCGCCTGATGGTTAGACAGTTAGTGATGAGCAAGACATTATAATAAAAGCTCAATATAAATGCAGACATTTGTCATTTACACATTTTTTAGGCTGCTTCAAACCTCATAGGACTAATGCTTATGTAACTACATAGTTGGTTGACATGTTTCAACATGTCAACATTTTTAGTTTATTTAAACATTGATAGGGTAACAGTAGATCTGACAGACTAAAACTACTAAACAAATACGATTCATTAAAAATAAAACATCTACTGTCACCTCCAGCATGGAATGATCCCCACACTTATGGACAAATTCATTTAGTATCCATGTTTTTGTTTTTTTGTTTTTCAGATTTACGGTGCTTTATTTGTATTTTCATCTATCATGTTTCACCTCACTGAATATCACCTTTTTACTGCTGCATTAATCAAATCATACTAAGACCTCCACTAATGGTTCTGATTGTGTTGTGTGTATTATTAAAATTCTTCCTCTGTCACATGAACGCGCTCTGAGGTGGATTTGCAAAGAGTTAAGTTTTTTATTCAGGATCACCAGTGTTAGGCTCAGTAAAGGAAGGTAACCCAAAGAGAGCGTGATACAGACGTCAGATTAGTATTTCCGTTGATTATTCTGAAACTGAAATTCTCTCTCTCTCTCTCTCTCTCTCTCTGTCTCTGTTTCTCCCTCAGGGCCCAGAGTCCGGCCTGTGTTGAGCACATAAAACTGGATAGAATAATTGCATCAGTACTAGTTGGCCACTGCTCCCCTGTCCATGTAGCTGGTCTGCCTTAAAGTGCCATGGCCACGGGAACCCAGGGCCACCGTGACCACATCCTGGAGAAAGCCAAGCTTGTGCCGCCTATGGGGAGGCGCAGGAGAGCAGAGGGGAAGCCGAAGAAAAATTTCCCCTGCCAGGAGTGTCAGAAAGCTTTCAACAGTCTGGAGAAGTTGAAGGTGCACTCATACTCTCACACAGGAGAAAGACCCTACTGCTGCTCCCACCCTGACTGCACCAAGGCTTTCGTCTCCAAATACAAGCTGCTACGGTACAGACAAGCAGCAGTACATAGCAGGCTGCAGCATGTTGCATTTCTCTTTACACCTTTAGTAACATAGTGCTCAGTAATGATGTGTTGATGAATACTAGTTTTCAGGTCTTGTGTTTATGTGTGATGTAAAGCATGCCTACTTAAAACGTGATTGCAACAATTCTGAGTGCTCATAGAATGTATCTGTGTTCCAAGGCATATGGCAACTCACTCGCCAGAAAAAAACCACAAGTGTTCATACTGTGAGAAAATGTTCCACCGCAAGGATCACTTAAAGAATCACCTACACACTCACGATCCGTACAAGGAGGCGTTCACCTGTCAGGAGTGTGGCAAGAGCTACAACACCAAGCTGGGCTTCAAACGCCACCTCGCCCTCCACGCCGCCAACAGCGGAGACCTCACCTGCCAAGTGTGCCTGCAGCCGTTTCCCAGCACAGGGGTTCTTCTGGAACACCTCAAAACACACGCTGGTAAGTCCTCTGGCGGGACCAAAGAGAAAAAGCATCGCTGTGAGCATTGTGAGCGGCGATTTTACACCCGTAAAGACGTGCGACGCCACATGGTGGTGCACACCGGACGCAAAGACTTCCTTTGCCAGTACTGTGCCCAGCGCTTCGGTAGGAAGGACCATCTGACGCGTCACGTGAAAAAGAGCCACGCCCGGGAGCTGCTGAGGGTAAAAACTGAGCCAGCTGATTCGCTGGAGCCAGTCGTCTACGACTTGGCGCCTGGGGGCATCAAGGGCGAGCTTCCAGGAATGCTGACACCGAGGCCGCACCAGCTCAACATGTACACAGACCCCGTCGTGGACACAGAGCCCTTCCCCAACCCGACACACCCCTTTTCTTTAAAGTACCCGCTGGGCTCCAACTTTACCTCATACACCTTCTCCTCACAGGAGCGGGAGCAGAATCTAAAGGGAGAACTGGAGACCTACCTGATGGAGCTGCAGAGCAGCATACCCTCCTCATCCTCTGCAGCCCAAGAACCCCAACTCTCCTCCTCCAAACTTGAGTTGGACACTCAAGTGGGCGTGCTGGAGGAAACGAGCCAGGAGGTGTCCCTGTCCAAAATGTCCACACCAGTGGTAGCAGCTTCCACAGGCGACTCTCTGGCTTCATCCTCCTCTCTGATGGACTTCTCACAGCTTTTCAACTTCCTGCCACTCAATGGGCCTCCATACAACCAGGCAGGCAGCAGCGGAGGGCAGGGTGTCGCCTATCCACCCAATGAAGAGCCAACACCTCTCGTCCAGCTGCCCCCTCATCCTCCTGATGGCCCAGAGTCTGCAGAGAATCCGCTTCAAGGGCTCCCCTCCTCTTTCATATCCAACCTGAGCGCACCCACCACACTGCCCCGCTTCCACCAAGCTTTTCAGTGATCCAGTATGTACTGCGCATGGCACACATGCACTCAAACACACACACACACACACACATACACGTCAGGCTACACATCCAGCAAACACCCAAACAAGATGCCAGTAACACACGTTTAAAGATGTTAGCACCTCTGTCCATTTAATATGACAACACGAGCAGTAACACACAGCAGATGCATGGTGATCAGCACTGACAGCAGCACACACACACACACACAGACACACATATTCACCACCACAAATCCCTAATCACGTGTTCACATAATGGTGGAAAAATGATCCTTTTGTTCTGGCTGTTTATGCAAATACAGGTTCCAAATTCTTGGTTTGGTTTTGAAGTGAACATGAGTAAACACACATTTAATGACAGCAGAGTTCAGCCATGATGTGTGCTCACTGTGCACTGCACCGCTAACATGTCAATCATACATTCATAAAGCAAAAACAGTTTTTCTGCAATTATGTGAACATGGCTTCATCACAAACAGTCTGAGCTGAGTCAGTCTAAACATGAATTAGTCACATACATGACTGATAACAGTCATTTGATTGCAGTGACATTTTCTTTTCTTACCTAACCCCTCCTCCATGCTTTAGGGTAGATTTACAGTAGTATGCAGATTTTGCAATGTATATTGATTTTTTTTTGTTTATTTGCAGCACTTTGAACTTTGTGATGTCGTCCGTCATCACAGTTGTTTTGTGTCTTTCTTATTTGTCGTAGGGACCAATCTGTAGTTTTGGGATGTTTTTGTCCATTTACATCTATTTCATCCATCATGTACTATAAATGACTGCCAGCCATTCTCCAAACCACACTGGATTTTGGTTGATTTTTAGTTTTTGCAATGTTCCAGGAAACTGTTGAGCTTCATTAGATTCTAATCTGGATGGAAATCCACTTGCATGAGTCGGGTAATCCATGACAGTGATTATGTCTCCTAGTGTTTTCTGTGCACTTACAACTGCACCTTGTCAGCAGTAAAAGCAGACCTAATGTTCACTGTGCTGGATTACGCAACCCAGTTGCCAAGTTTATTTCCAAAATTTAGTGAAGTTATTAGAAACCAACAGCTTCCTGGAAGAAACATCTCAAATGCTATAAAGGATGTAGCATAAAGTATGTGTGATTAGTAGTAAATAGTCTAAAACATGCAAAAACATCAGCCTGGTCCTTTTGATCAATCCATAAAGCAGAAGTTTATTCACATTGTTATAGACAAGGTACTGAGTAGGAACTACTGAGCAACAGTGTTACAGTTTTACATTTCATTTGGGTAGTTAGTGGATTCTCTGGTCACGTTTTCTCTTCATTCTTAAACAGTCTTAAACACCCTCCTCTCTCCACCACACAGTATCCCCAGTTCATTTAGGATCAACCATGTGTCTGGATCAAACACACACACACACACACACACACACACACACTCACTCACTGGAGTACTCACCGTGTCTTTGCAGATGGTTTCAAACATGGCTGCGGAGCTGTTCCACTCTCCTGTTGTTAGTGTCATTGTGCCTTAAACGATTTTATCAAAGACCACAAAGCAAGCACTCCTTCAACAGTGAAGGAAGTTATTCCTGCAAAAATGCATAATCACACACATGAAGTATCTCTTGTATTTCTTTCCTGTCTGTAGTCAAGCGCCTGTCCTTTTGTCACTCAGACTTCTGAGAAGTGTAGTTAGATTGTCTTGTTTGTGACTTTTGGACTGAAACTAAACCTTTTAGTTGTCGATCAGATGTGAAAGTGTTGAGTGTTTATATGTTGTACCTAATACCATTGAACTAGGCATGGATCATTAAAGGTCATTGCTAAAGTGAACCATAAAAATTCAAATTGGAGACTACAGTAAATATTGTCAGTATTTGAGCCTCAGTACGACCGACCCCTTCTTTAACAGTGAAATGAATCTTTCCTGGATTAATGGCAAATTTTCAGTTTACCAAATGTTCCAGCCACTTTCCATATAGAACATATATAAAATAAATTAGTTCAGTTTTTTGCATCCAATGTAGAACAATGTGGATCTCCTCTAATATATGAAATCATCAACGTTATACGAAACTTGCCAAATCGTGCTGGTATTTTGGTAATTTAGCCAAAAGAATGGGATGTGAAGCAAATATTCACAGGAGGAAATCCTTTCTGAGTGACTGTGCCACACAATTTTTAAAGCCTGACTCTGCAGTTAACAGTTAACATGCAGGTCTCCTCTCAGACATGATGCAGATGGATTGTAAGCTCCAAAATACTTCAGTGCAGAATCAGTTCATCAGTGTGACGGTGAAAATAAAAGTCCACAGCCATGTGCTCTGACTTCCGCAGGCGCCACTCCACTTCACATTCAGCTTAAAGTGGAAGTCACTTTTTAAAGCATGTTTTAGTCTTGTAGGTTGTGAAGCCTGTGAACATGAACTCTCTGAAAGCTAAAACACGATGGAGACACAACAACTGAAATAGTCAAATACTGATCAGAAGTATGAAGGAAATAGTTGTTTGCATTCATGTGAATGAGATTCAGTGTAATTAATGATGACAATGGAAACAGTATCTAAATATTCCAATAACACTCAAAAGGTAAATAAGATATAAAAACATCATATCTGCAGTGCTCAATTGGTCATTGAAGATTCAAGTGTTGATATGCAGGCTAACCAGTCATTTTTTCAGCTCTCTCGTCTGACTCTGATGTATACAATCAAAGTTTAATGGAGGACTTCCCTTCCTGTTTCTATGTTCAGCTCACAGTACTGTGGTCTCTAGCTTTAGGAAAGAGTTGTTTGCCTAAAATGGCATGTTTGCTACTACAAATGACTATAGTGGTGCTTACAGAGGTAAATGTTTAGGATTTTATGCATATGAAGCAGAGAAAAGAGCTGGGATTCACACAGCTAACCCTGGATTAAATAACATGTTTATCGATTAGACCAAAGCATTCGTCCGGTTTATTCTTAACAGAACTATCAAATGCAGTCAGATGTGTCGGGAGAATGTTTCAGTTGTTTTGGGACAGTGAAGAGTAGTTATCAAGACTTCTGCCTCAGTTCAATACAGTGAAAGTGAAAGGGCACTAAAAGTTCAGCTCAGTGTCTTTCTGAAGTTAAATAGGAATTATTGTTGTTACCTGTGGTGGTAGAAGTCTGAAGACCTGGACAAATGGAATCAAAATTGTCTGCATGGATAGATGCCACTAGGGAGAAGAGAAATGTGTTTGCTTTGGTGATTTAAGTGAACTACACGTGTAGTTCAAAGAAATGCAAAATTCAGATGCAATCTTTTTAAAGACATGACACATCTGTGATTCTTATCTTTAGAAAGTCTTGAGTTCTTGAGATGGTATTTTGTAGTTTCCTTTAGTCGGTTGATGTTGGTCGTGAATCAAGAAGAGAATCAGTGAGCCTGTGTGGAATCCTCAGTGCCTCAATCAGTCCACGGCGACATATCTCCACTTTGCCTTCTTTCAACATGGACAGTAGCTTCACTGTTCAGCCAATCTGGGCATATCATTGTAAGCAGACATGCCTTATTTTTCATGTCATAGCAGCTGTTGTTTCAAATCAATGTGGGAAATATGAAAGAAAATAATGAACAGATACATTTTCCATCTCTATTTTTTATACACTGTTAACCATTACAGTAACATCCACTAACATCACATCACACTTGTAAATGATTCATGATTCCAACATTTCCAAAGACATGCTGGAATGATGAACAGACATGGACTCAAACATGGAGCTTTGAATATTGGCCTTGCCTTCAGTGAAGTGTTGGAACAAGCAGACACTGAATACATAGATGACAATAAGAGGACCATCAAATGGAAAGCTGGTGTTCAGGAGATCACTTTGTTGACAACAAGATAACAGACTACAGTGAGCACTGATGCACTGCTTCGACACGTCATCAGTAGCAGCTATGTTGTACGTTTAGATCATCTAAATGTGGTAGTGTTGCATTGAATAGTTACTGCAGCTGTGGTTGCTCATGAAGTTGCTTAGTTTTGGGTTAGTTTGTGAGCTCAGCAGCTCACATAGCATTCTCTACACAAACCTCAGGAGAAAGGCCGATAGTACCTGAGCAGCATGTTGTGATTCTGGGCTGGCTGTAAATTGTCTGTGAGATCACAGAACTCCATGTGAAGATGCACCCTGCTGCTGGGAACTAAAATCACATCTTTCCACTGAGGTTTGCGTAGTGAGCTCCAAATCATGGAGTAGCACACAGGATACTGAGGTCACAAATGTGTTTTCCAGCTGTTGCTAGCTATAGGCTTATGACTGTAGTCTGATACAATTAACAGCATTCGAGCAATCACTCACCAGCAGTGTAGGGCTGGGTATCGACTGAAATGTGTGTTTAGCACTGAATACCAAACTCTTTAGTGAAAGATTCATCCTGTTGTCTTACTCTTTGACCTGAGTTCAATCACAATTTGAATAAAAGCGGAGGGACAACACACACCTGTCCAAGGTAATAAAGGGAAAGCAGCGCACTCATAACTCAGTTTGGACACACTGCCTTCTTCAGCAAAATTGGTTACTTATTACTACTTATCAGTTATTACTGTATTTTACTACAAAATTCTTGTCCAACTGCTTATGTTTTAATTCAGTTCATTTTATTTCTATAGTGCCAAATCATAACAGGAGTTATCTCATGACACTTTTCATACAGAGCAGGTCTAGACCGTACTCTTTATAATATTATTTACAGAGACCCAACAGAGCAAACACTTAGTGACAGTGGCGAGGAAAAAACTCCCTTTAAAAAAACTTCCTTTAAAATATTTGTACAACATTTGGCACTTAAAATTGATCATGTGATCAAAGTTCCATAAGTGAATAAACTCTATAAGAACCATCCATCCACAGCAAACCCAATTCTTTGTAGAAGGTTGTGAGATTCTGTTTAAAGGGCCGTACAAAATCTAGTAAGAGGACCTTCAGTTGAGTTTATTTTGTTAAACTACTGTTCCTGAGGTCAAGAGGGAACTAACATGCTCAATATTTTGAGTACTGTTGCTTCTTTTGAAAAATGAAAACAATGTTTGGGTATCAGTATCAGAACTCTGGTATCATATTGACACATATTAATAATTTCAGTCAATAATCAGCCCTACGGCAACAGAACTGAAGGATGAAAAGTAACAAAGCTGATGTTAGCTGAGCTATGATTTCATAAAATAAACACGAACAGACACTTTTTAGAGACATTGGACTGCACACAATGTGGCAAAATCTGAACTTTACAACCTGATTTGATCCTTTTTTTTTTTTCCAAATTCCACCATTTCCCTTCGACCACAGCAGTTAACAGATGGTGCATCTTAGTTCCATGAAATGTTTGATGGATATATAACCCAATAGTGTTATCATTTACCTCACATACTCATCGTGTTTTTGTGCTCTGAGATTCAAAAATGATGATGATGAACTAGAAGTGTTAAGTCCCCCTGTTCCCTCCTGAATGACAGGACTTGATGAGACAATATTTTTTGGGTTGTGTGAAATGTAGAGTTGAATGTGTAATGTTTCAAAGCATTTATGGAAGTTTGCTATTTGTGTCTTGTGAAGGTTTGTGGTTTTACAAGAGATGTTAGCAAGCCGCTATTTTTTTTTTCATAGCACTTTTTGTAAATTGAATGCCTTTATTTCCAATACCTTTTTGTTTAAAACCTTTATTACAAATGTATAGATGATATATTTAGCTCTTTTAGAGAACAATAACATGTAAATACAATATAAAATGTTTTATTTTTACAGGTACAATTTTGAAAGTGTTTTTCCTATCAAAGTGTCATTTTTGCTTTACTTGCACAAGTGTTCTGTGTATCTCATTGAGGGGTCTTTTAACAAATAATGTACCTTGAACACAGATGTTTGTAGGCCTTCCTGAAGGCCTTCTTTGACTATTCAACCGCTGGTTTAGGTGAGAGCACAAGCAATAATGAAGCTTAAATGGACGATTAGATAGCACTTAATTATATCATCTTGTCATGGGTTGTTTAATTAGTTGTTAAAAAGAAAACAAGATATATGTTCTATAACTCCCAGGATGATGTTGTCCTCCTCGATCATCCTTTGACCTCAGTGTGACATATTATGAAAAAGCATTACTTGATTTCTTAGTGGTTTCTGTCTGAAAGCTGTTGCATGAACACAACTTTCCCAATCAGCTAACTGCAGTTTCAACTTGATGTATAGTTCATATAGACTGTGTGGCAGAATCCAGGGATTTGATGTGGGGACAATAAAAGCAACAAACTGTGGATCAAAGTTGAAAGGAAAAAGAAAATCTCTACACATGAGAGAAAGTAGATCCAGATTTTGAGTCTGGTATCAGATCAAGTTTCTAATTCTGAAGCTAATCTAAATTGTCCCGGGAAACAAATAAGAAAGCAGATAGTTGTGTGATGACCAGGAGATGCTCTTCAGTGAGAGGCACAGACCTTTAGCAATTCATGTCAAACTTCTTTATAAGCTTCAGTGGTACCAGTGAACTTTATTGAATGTGTATGTAAGAAACACTGCAATACTGCAATATATTTTGGTATTGGATCAAGCTGCTAACCTACTTCTAAAGCTCCTCAAGGTGCTACAGACCTCTTTTCTAGTTCTTAAATGTATCGTTTGTACAAACAAAGTATCCAGTTTAGCTGAACAGTTGGTAGTGTGCCTGGTTGTACTATACAGTATAGCTACATATATTTTTATTGTACTGTGACTTTTGTAGTCTTTTGACAGACTTGCCTGTAATATCACATGCCCCCCCACCCCCTCCCCACCTGTGTGTTGTGATATTGGGAAACTGAGTCATTGTGGGTGATGCTCTGGGTGAAGTCACTCAGCAGAGATGAAGACATCGGCGCTGACACTGAGAAACACGACTCCACATGACGCCATTCAGAACGAGCTGAGGAAGTTCAGTGATGAACTGCATTCCAGCCATGTTGGTTTTGTTATTTACACCATCTTGTGACAATGATGGACTCAATGCTAATTCTCAATATTCTACTTCAAATCTATTTTACAAACTACTGTTATATTTTTATAAATATAGGCAAAGTAATTCACATAAACATATATATAAGTAAATATATGTATATGTTTATAGGTTGTTTAAAATAAAAATTAATGCTGCAGCTTTTATCTGTTGTTCTTTAAACATTGACATCATCCAAAGAGGCAGATTATTTATTGTCTGGCAAAATAACCTGATCTGATTTACATACCTTGCTGCTATGAGAGAGAAGAGCTGCAGTCGTCAACTCCAGTGTTTTTACACAATGTAATGAAAGTTCAATAAACATGAGAAGGATCCAACTGTGTGTCTGTTGTGGGTCATTTCTAAAAATGTGACATTCATCATCTGTCATCATCTTTTTGTCTGAGCATACGCTCCTTCTTTCAGGCAGGAAGTGTGCTCATCGCACTGAATCTGAAAACGTCTGAAGCCTTTTACAATTACAGTGAATTCTGCATACAGGCTGAAACTCTAATCTGCAATTCACTAACAAGTACCACACATATCGATTTAAGTTTAGACAGGTTTATTGCATGTCATGGATAAGGGTGAACTGAGATGATGTGCTGTAGGAGGGATGGAGGGGTAGGCGATGAGAGGAGAAATTGGGGTCATTGGTAGATGGAGGATGACCGGTGTCTGCTGGCCGTGGGAAGACGGGAGTCGAGAGTGTGAGGGAACCATCTCTGTGAATCTCTGTGTTAGAGCCCCGTGGTTCCTGTGTTTGAATGAGAGAGCGATAAGAAAGAAAAGGAGGGTCTAGGGGTGGATAAGGTGTGTTTAAGTACTTGAGATACAGAAATGAGATGAGTTCAAGGCGTGGTCTGAAGATGTGGCTACAACAAGCTAACATGAAGCCAGTGCCTACAAGACCAAATGACAAAACCCAGCATTTTGTTGCTCTGTTGCTCAATACTTACTGACTTCCTTACTCTGTTTGTGGCTCTCAGCTCCAAACACAAAGCTTAAAAACCTATAGAAATGTATCATTAAAATGATTCAATATTTTCTATATTTCTTTGGGTTTTTCCTTTTTTTTAATAGTTTTTTTATATATATTTTTTCTATATTTATAAGTCTCAATAATGTACTTTAAGAACAGGTCACTGTAGTTTTCATCAAAGGTTACTCAAACAGGACGAAACAGCGCATTTGTTGGACACTTTTTATTGGTGGATTAATCCACATTTGGTGACTATTTGCAGCAGCAGGAAGGTGTGTTAAGGACTGATTCAAAATAAACCACTGTGTGTGTTCATGATGATAAAGAAACATGTCACTCAATGTAACTGTGGCTCATCAGGGTGCAGAGGAATCAAATCTATCAGGCTATGATACAAAGGACTGGTTAGCGGGCATATTCATTGTTGTTCATTGTAGACATGAGGACTGTATGCCAAGATATTACCCATCTGATGACATCACACAATCACAGCTAAACTCCCTGATCAGAGTGAGCGTAAAAAATGAAAATGATGGGCTCGGTGTTTGTTAACTTTGCAGCAATGTATTTGACAGACTGGTTAGTAACTTACTGAAAAGCCACTGCTCAGCTGTGATGCTAACTCTGCTAACACTACATGTGCTGCAGAGAGCTGAGAGGATTGTGGACCACCCAGTGAAGGGTTAACAGAGCTGCTTCCTGTCTGGTTTTAATCTGTGAGAACAGCTCCTAATGACAAATGCAAGTTCAGTCGGTTTGGACAAAATCAGACCGGTTTAAGCTCAAACCGGACCGGAAACCGAACCAACCCAACAAATCCACCATTCACAGTGACAGAGGGCTGGAGTGTGTCCCAGCATGACCAGTCACCAGACTGACAGGTTATGTGTACAAAGCTCTGGTTAGCTCAGCCAAGCTGTGTTTGACTCTGCAGGCTGATCTGTGTGCGTCTCTCACTGCATCACAGTGTCTGTTTGCTTGAAACCGTGCAGGTTCTGGAAAATTCTGAATTTGTGTTCATTTATAACTGACCACAAGATTTCAAAACTTCATCAGCAGACAAAAGGGCGATAGTTTACCATGAACAGGCTGACAGTCCTGTGTTCTCATGGCCACCTCACACTGAATGTGATCATGTGTTCCTGCTTCATGCTGGAACAGTCAGTGAGAAGCCTGAAAAGGACAGACAGGCTCCAAGTGTACATGTTCCTCAGTGGAGCTCCCTCCCTCCCTCCCCTAGCCTCATGAAGTCAGAACTGTCTGTGCAAGTGTCTCCGAAGCCTCCACACAGCACCAAACTGTCCAGCTGCTGGTTAGTTAGCACTCACTTTTTTTCACATGTATAAATATCACTATGCTTCACTAGCACAGACTGCAGAAAGTGTCTCACTGTACCCCGTCCTCCCCTACTGTAGATCGAGTAAACTGAGTTGAACTGTCGGATGAACCTGATGAACCCAAACAGAAAGCATTACATACTCCACAACACTAAGTGGCGGTGTGGCTGTATGTGTGTATGTATGTGTGTGTGTGTGTGCTGAAAAGCTTAGAGGCTGCAGAGCTGCCTTCAGTCAGCAGCAGGCTTCAGGCTGCACAGATACCGTGCGCGATGCCTTCTCCGATCCCCTTGACTCGCCTGCTGCCCAAAGATATCTACCCCTCCGTGGACATCGGAACGTGCAGCAGCCCGCTCACCAAACACTCCCACGGTACCACCTTACAAGTCCCCGTGCAGCGGCTCCACGGCAGAGTGGCCAGCCGGCTCTGGTCTTCTGTGATCCACTGGAAGGAGCTGCGCTCCATGCAGTCTGTGGGCTCCGGAGGGTTCGGCTCCGTCTACAAGGCGGAGTACCTCGGGGACACGGTCGCACTGAAGAAAGTCAAGAAGTGCACCAAGAACAAGCTGGCGTCCCGACAGAGCTTCTGGGCCGAGCTGAACGCAGCACACCTGCGCCACACAAACATCGTGCGCGTCATCGCGGCCACCACCTGCGTACCTGCGGACTTTGGAGACGAAAGCAGCATCGGGATGATCCTGATGGAGTTCGTTGGGAGCAGAAATCTGCAGCAGATCATTTATGAATGTGCAGAGCCGCTGGGGGAGGACAGGTGGCTCCGGTACTCCACAGACATTGTACACGGTCTGCGGTTCCTGCACTCCCACAGCGTTGTGCACCTGGACATAAAACCAGCCAACTTGCTGGTGTCCAATGAAGACGTCTGCAAAATTGCCGATTTCGGCTGTTCCCTCCAACTGGACCGGGGCTGTGAAGTGAGCTCCATCAGCCCTCATCTGAGTCACGTAGGCGGCACATACACGCACAGAGCCCCGGAGATGCTGAAAGGCGAGGGGGTGACTCCTAAAGCGGATATCTTCTCTTTCGGGATCACCTTCTGGCAGCTGATCACCAGAGAGCAGCCCTACACCGGCGACAGGCAGCACGTGCTCTACGCGGTGGTGGCGCACAACCTGCGGCCGTCTGTTCACAACCACCCGGCGTTTGAGTCGGAGCAGGGGCGGCTGTGTAGGACTCTGCTGAGCCGGTGCTGGAGCGGGGACGCCCGCTGCAGACCCAGTGCCCAGGAACTGCTGCCTCACATGGAGCAGCTGCGCTCCCACATGTGAGTTAGATTTCTAGCTGCAGACAGATGTGGGCTTCATATAATGGAACGTTTTAGAAACATTTTAGTCGGTGCTCCTCCGTTTTCTTATGGACACATTCATGTCGAATCCGGTTTAAAAAGTGTTCAATTAAGAGTCATTATTATCGAGCAGAATGTCAGTGATGTACTTTTTAATTCGGCACATGTAAAACTGACCGATAGGTGTTTGCACAAATAGTCTCAACTAAGGGAGATGTCTTGTGTTTTGGGAATAATAAGCAAAGACACTGTACAGTCACACACACACACACATTTCACACACACATTCCAGATTCGCTGTTTGTTTAACAGGCGTAGACTATGACTCTTTAGTCCTGTTTTAACACATCATTTCATTTGGCTCAGAGCACCCACACTGCTGTTTTAATGTTTTTCTTAAACTGTGAAATGAAAATGTTTTATTTACCCTGTTTGATTGTAATGGGCTGTAAGTGTGATGGTTTTCATTAAAATTATTTTTATACTTTGCGTTGTTTGTTTCTCGGCTCCTCCTCGCATCATGTTGACAGAGCTAAAGTCAGATTTTTTTTTTTGTCCTGACCTGCCTTCAGACTGCGGGAGGAAAGAGCCCAGGTGGTGAGGTGTACTCAAAATAAACCTAGCTGTGAAGTGAAGCCAACACAGGAAGTGCCAAGAGCTGCAGTTCTTCACTCGTCCACTTGAGGCTGGCTCCAGAAGTGAGTCAGTCTCCATAAGTCCCCATGTTCAAATGTCCAACTTCACAGCAGAAATAAACATGTTTACAGCCTGGTACAAAAAACAGTTTTGGTCTCTGTAGCTAATTTCCCCGTTCATGACAACTGTACTGAGGGTGAATTTTTTTTTTTTTTTCATAGAACTCACCTGTTCAGGTTATATTAAGGCTTAAACGTATGCAGAACTAAGAGTGTGGATGCTTTGATTGACAGGTGGATGCTGATACCAGCAGCCGGTTTCAGTAAACAGGCTTCATTCAGCCCTCCTCACGACTGCCAAGATGGCGGTAGCCTGATCCACCACAGTGAGCTTCACAACGATCTTAACAATTTAATTGATAAACTTCAATCAAAATGACTTTAAGCTTTTTTTTAAACTCATCACAGCGAGTGCAGATTCACTGTTTCCAGGTTTCACTCAGACAGCAGAGGTCGCTGCTGCTTCAGAACATTCTGCAGTGACCTGACAGCAGCTTCTAAGACAGTCAGTCAGACTGTCAGGATGCAGGTTGTCCACCTGTTTGGAGAGGTTTCACTACATTTAAGTGCTCTGTGGAAACTCTGTGAGGAGACGTCAACTCTGACCAGCAGTGTTAACAATTCAACAGAAACCACACTCATCTTTAGGAGTTTATGTGTGCTGTAACACTTCAGATACAGAGATAACTTCAGACACACATTTCATGAACATAGACTGTTACTGTGTCACAGCCAGGCTGCCACTGTAGTTTACACATTTGATTAGAGTCTGGAACTTAAGAAGCAGAGTTGAAACACGCCTTGGATTACCCATCACAGTGAACATCACATTTTGCTTTATTTCCTGTTACAGTTACATATTGCTGTGTGGTAATAGAGTCAGATAAATACATTTAAAGTAATGAACTACGCCGTAGTTCACTGATCATTTCCTGGCTGTAGGAACCAGCAGCAACAAGATGGCAGAAAAGACTCGCATCAGCTCACTGTGAGCACTGAAAAGGAGCAAGTCATGGCTTGACATACAACATAAAGGATGTCAGATTCTTCATCAATCCAGTGGACCTCATGAATTAGAGCCTGACAAATGGACACTGTGTTGAGTGGTACAGTCATATAGACAAAACACAACTACACCAAAAGCAAAAGCGTTTCAAGAACTGAAGAAAATCATAGTAACTAATAATATCTGAAAAAATAATTATTTCTTTTATGGTGTTTACACATTCAGTATTATTTTGGACCGAATGGAAAACATCAGAATGTCAAAGAAAGACGTGGCAGAGAACTCAGGGGAAAAGACAGCCGCATGCTCTCCTCAGAGAACTGCACTCACACTAGACTAATGTCGTTATTTAACTGTGACGTGGGTCTGCCTGCATTAACTTATATCCTTTGGATGGTTAGATGCTGATGATGATGTTAAATAGACAGCATCACTGCAATGAGTTATGACACTTACTATACTACTGAAAATACATACTATGTATTGCATGGAATCTGTCAACCTGCAAACAGACACTAATTTGACAGGATGTAACAGCAGTTTACTGTCGTACTAGATACAGATAAAAAAAAGAATGATCAAAATCTGTGCAGCAGTAGCTGAGATGCCCTGACCAGTTCCTGCGGTTAATTTCACTGGATCCTACACTTCCCATAATGCAAACCTGTAGTAAGTTCCAATCACAAACACTGGACTTGCTGCAACTCAACAGTGTCTTTTGATTTGATCATCGTTAATGCCCATCGCCTAATGTCGATGACAATTTAGCCTCTGGTAGCTTCTGATTAACAGCTTGATGCTAAAAAGTTCCTCCTCCATAGCAACAGACGATATTTTTATTACACAGCTGTTTTCACAGGTCCAGTAAAACCAGTAAAGTGACACAATGTGTCAAACAGGTGGAGTTCTCCTGTCTGCCAGGACAGGAACGTGTATTGGTGAAATATTTGAAGCATATTGGTAAGATACTGTCATGGGAGGAATATTCAGTTTTACACTTAGATGGGCAAACTGTTACTAGTTATACAAGGACAGTCGTTGTAATGAACAGTAACAGCTAATAAGTACACAGTTCACATGTCAGCAAAGACTGATCGGTCACAAAGTATAATGTGCCCTTCCACTGAGAATCACATGAATGAAGAGTGTTCAATAAAACAGATAACTATGACAGTAGAAGTAAAAAGGAACAGACAGCTTTGTGCTGCAAGGATCACATGATAGTAACTCTCTCAGGTGAAACCTGGACAGCCAAGCCCACGGGCTCCAGGCGCTGACACCGGTACTGACTGCTGTCGAGGCCCCGGCGGATCTGGTGGAGTTTGCGGGCCACACAGGGGAGCAGCATAAGCACCTTGCCCAGTATGACACACACTGGCAGGGCCAGGGCGACCACGAAGCTGGGAGGCAGGTAGAAGCGGTAGGCCTCCTCCTCAAAAGCTCGCTTCCAGCCAAACAGCAGGCCGTGGAAGGTAGCGATGAGCAGGGCGATGTAGCCCAGAGTGGACTGCAGCAAAGACAGGGAGACTCATTATGGCACAAAGAGGAACAAGCCCTGTGATCATACGGCAAAGAGAGCAAAGTTCAGGCACACAAGTCACTCACATGTGACAAACCTCACTCTGTGTAACACACATCCAGCGTACACTTTGCAGTTTGGCAGTGGATTGAAGTTATTCCTGCTGCTTACTTAGCCTTCACTGTTTATACTGGCTGTGGCTTGGCTGCTGATTTGGCCCATTACCAAACACACACAGCTCATGGAGGCAGTTCAGGTACTTTTAAGGCTCTTAGTACCCAATTGCTGCAGTTTGCATGAAAAAAAACTGTACGCCTTCTCCTCTGAGCCACACCTCAGCCAAAGTCACACACATGCATACACATGTGTGTGTAACTAACAGGTTTTAAGTGTCAGAGTTTACATGTTTGTACCTGTATGAAGCTGAACTCCCTCCAGTTGAGCGTGCTGTTGACAGAGGGGATGGAGGTGACTGCTAGGAGTGACAGGAGCCCGAGGCTCATGATCCCAAAGGAAACGTACATCTCCACCCTCCACACCTCCTCCTCATTCCATGCATTCTCCACATTAGCATGGACCTGCCAACACAGAAGATGCTCAAGAAGGGTTTCACCACAATCATTATCTTTAACTTCTTGTTGTAGGCATGGTCAGATTAACCTGCAAAAGCCTGGGAGAAAGGTGAGCTGTTTAAAGACCATGTTAAGGCAATTCTGAGATTTCTTTCAAAATATATTAAATATGTTTGAAAATAGTTGCTGAAAACACGTGAAAAGACTTTGAACGACATATCACTGAAATGTGGAGTTAGAGGTTCAAACAGTCTTTCACCAGTTTTCAGTCTAGGATTTTTTGGGCGGATTTTTCCTTAAAGGGTGGCTCGATGATGCGCTGAGGCCACCCTGAGCATACTCCCCCCTGCCACCCCAACCCACAACAGTATAAAAGCCTTCTCTGCCTGCTTCCTAATGACACTTAAACCCCATGTTACACCCACATACAGTTTTTACAGAAAAAAAAATGCCTCAGATTAGCTGATGGTAATTAAATCAAAGCACATTAATTGAGGAATATGCAACATATAAACACAAAACTGAAATATTTAGGTTCTTAAAATAATAAAATATTTTTTCACCACCTCAAGACCCACCTGACACCTGAAATCCATCATCAGGTTTCTCTGTATGTGGATGATCTGTTGTTGTTAGTCTAAAACTGAAAAGTATAAAATGAATGTTTGCCATGGTTTCTGTTTCTTTTTCAGTGTCTTCCTTCCTTTTTTGACAAAATCATTCTTCAGGTAGCTTGATAAAATTATTTTCTCATTTTTATGGGCAGGCAAGGTGGCAAGAAGAAGGAAGGTGCTCTACAAGCGGCATGATGTGGATGTTGGACTACACATGCCTCATTTCATGTTTCACAGACAAATATACAAAAAATACTCAGCTGGCTCTACGAGGATCTGTTACCTATTCTGTAAACTTCTGTCATCTTTGAAAATAAACAGTGACTGACACAGTTAACCAAACACTTCAGATGATTCAGTTTTAGTCTCTTTAGCCTGTTATGCAATAACCATCTATTTTTACCATCTAAATTCACGTCTGCCTACACGCTCTGGATAAAACAAGGCTGTTATATCATCAGAGACCTGTTTTGGAATGGCACTTCTGCTGACCTTTAACGTCTGACCTGTAAATACAACCTGCCTCAAATAACTTTATCCACTATCTCTATGTTAGCAGCTTTACTTGTTAAATATTTTATAGAAACCAGAAAATCTGACACGGCTGTACAACCACATCTTTCATTTTCACCCCTCCAGGTGCAGATCAGACATGAGTAGGAGGCTGAACTGGAAATACAGACCCCTGGTGGTAAAAAAGTGAAATTACAGGTTTCCTCTGCTTGAACCCGTCTCACTCTCATGCAATCTAAAGTCATAAATCATCTTCCTTGGCACTTGTGGCACCTGTCATAGATGCCCGCCTGTCAACTGGTACACACTGTCTGATCATGTTTAAAATCTATCAGTGGTTTTGAGTACAGTTTTACACCCTGTCCACTCATCGTCCCTCACTGCTCATAGATGCATCCTCGTACACTTTGAAAGCCCTCAGCAGACTGATCGAATGTCATGGACAAAATCTAACTCTCCTTTAAAGGGTCGACTAAATATGATGTGATGAAAAACAGCGTGTCTATCCAGACAGGAATAATAATTTAAAAAAGATTATTTGTGCTTTGAGGCAGTCTTTATGCTAAGCTCTGTACTTAAAGGACTGATATTGATCTTGTATCAATATCAAAGTCATCTATCATTGGAAGAAAGAATGGTCTTTCTCAAAATGTTGACCTGTTGAATGTTGTTGGACAATGCCAGCTTTGTGTAGGGGGAAGTGTCAGTGTGAACATGTTGTCAGAGCCCTCCACCCCACTGACCTGCTGGTAGGCGGTGTTGAGCAGCAGGTACCTCTCAGAACGCCTCATGGGCAGACAGAGGCTGTAGAGAACATGGACAGCAGCCAGGAAGAAGCTGAGGAGGCCCAGCTGTTTCCGGCTCTGCAGCCAGCCCTCCAGCCAGTGCGGGAAATGCCTGTACTTGGTACCATAGTAAAGCTGGTGGGCGGCTGCCAGCTGGCCTGCCAGGTACACCAGGGCCAAGAGAGTGATGGCAACAGTGGGCAGTGTTCGGTTCACCATCTCTATTGGAATCTTGTAGAAGTCACTCTGTTTGTATTTCACATATGGGTGGATGATATCTCGTACAAAAGAGTATGCAAAAAAGAAGATGGAGAGGGCCACAGCAGTGAGGACGGGGCCTTTCCAGCCAGGAAATAACTGTATGGGCATGTTTTCAATGTCCCGCGAAGAAGACAGGGTGCCCATATCCACCGGCTGGAAGTTAAGATGGCGGGCAAGTTCCATTATCTGCTGTCGAGCCTCCACTGAGTCACTGCAAATGAACACCTACACAGAGCCAGGAGTGCAGAGACAGACTAGTTAGAGATGCAATGATTTTTTAAATTATACTATGTATTTGTGAGCTGTTTTTGAAGGTTCACATCTTCACTTGTTGACAGTAAGGAAAATATAGAATATTTCCTTTCAAAGCCTTTCAGCAATGACATGTGTGCTCTCCTTATGTATGTCAAAACATAATGTTATTCCAAAATAGTAGCTTGCCTGGCACACCATGTACCCTGTATGAAGACTGAGAATTCTGACCTGTCAACCATGACTGAAGTTGTGACCTGTACTTTTATAATCCAATCCACTATAAAGGGCATCACACTGGCTGAGGGATTATTTCAGGATTTATTCTACTGCCAGTAGCTCTACTGTTGTGAGTGAATTATTAGTTTTTTTTATCATCCGTGCCTGAATTATGACAGAATGAATGTGTGGAAAAGAGAAAGCAGTCACTCAGACTGTCACATACGATGTGCTCTCCTACGATATGAAAAAACACAGATCCTAATGAATCACAATGTCTTTGAAATAGACTGACTACTGATTTGTTTCAACTTTTATCAAAACAAATCAGTAGTTGGTTGTGTTAAAGCTGAACACAACCATCTATAGTCATGGCAACACTACAGCACAACAGCATGAATGTTTGTTCTCTACCTTTGGAATTGACTAAATAATTTCATCTACTATCTTGTTTTGGAGCTTTCAACCATAAGTCATGTACTTCCTCTCGAGATGGCTCAGGTGTTATCACATGACCTTGTCAGCCAATTGTATTCCATTCACCCATCTTGGTGACAGAATGTTGTTGCACGCTGTGAGAAGCTTTCTGTTGTCTGTGACATTGTACCTGTGTGCTGGCGTCTTTGGGGCTGCTCTGCTGCATGGCCCAGGCTGAGATGACATTGAAGCCTTTGACCACGATGGAGTCTGGCAGCAGTGAAGCCAGATATTCAGCGTTAGACTCTGGATACTGGTTCACCCTCCTGTTGTTACTCACATCCACTAAGATCTTGCCTAGAGGACAAAAAGACAAAATTTCATCCTGATGCCTCAGTGTGGCCTACATACACAAACAAGACCATCAGAGAGGAGACTGGCTATTTCTGTTTAGTTATTCTTGATGTCTGCCACCAGGTCGGATTCCCTTTGAATGAGACTGTGTGTGTGTGTGTGCGTGTCTGTATGTGTGTGTGTGTTGTTATCTACCTTCCAGTAGATGCTTGAGGTCCCATAGGACAGAGTAGTGCTCACGGCGGATTGCCAGGAACACGATGCCGGCCTTCCCCACAGCATCTTCATGGTGTGTCACATCCACCACATGCGGGAATGATTGGGCTGCCAGTTTAGGATGGCGGCTACCCACCACCACATGGAAGCCGCAGCGCAGCAGGCGTATGGTCAGGCACTTGGAGAAGTCACCTGAGCCCAGGATGGCCACTGTGGGCTGGGCTGGCAGACAGGCACTCGCTGCGTCTCCAACTCCATTCTTTATGCCGTTGGGCAGGAAACAGGTCTGGGTGTGGTGGAGGTGGTGGGAGGAGGAGGCTGTGAGAAACACAGGGCTCCTACTGCCGCCCATCATAGAGATGGAGTCCATCCTTCCTCCCTGTCACTTCCTCTTCTGTGGTTTTCTACTTAGGAAGATTTCAGTGGGTCTAAGGGAGGTAAGAGGAAACTGTTTATGTTTTCTTTTTAAGGGAGTTGTGTGTAGGATTTTGTGGCATCTAGTGGTGTAGTTGCTGATGGCAACCGGCTCACATCAACCCCCTTCTAAGCAAGTATGAGAAACTATGGTGGCTGCAAAATACATCAGAACCACAAAAGACCCTATCTGAAGCCTGTTTAGTCTGTTCTAAACGTGTTCCTGGCTATTGTAGAAACGTGGCAATTCAGCATGGTAGAATGTGGAAGAAGACCCATTGAGTCTATATATGGTTATATAATAGTCCATTTTCTGCCATACTTTGTAGATAAAGCCCAATAAATCTTACACACTAGACCTGACAAGTCAGGGCTCATAAAGGGTTTATGAGTTGTAACTAATGACTTTATTTCTCTTTAATAAATGATTTACTGATGCTTTATTAATCAGTTCATAACACATTTGGAGAAGCCAGTTTACTGCTGGTCTTGCAGTTCTTTAGCAATTTAACTGTTTAACATTTACAACTGCAGACTTTATTACAGCATTTATTAATGACTTATCAACTTCTGATGGCTTATTGCAAAGTAATGATTTGAATAATAACTCAACCACTAGCCAAGCTGGCATCCTGAAAGCTGTTTGTATAACTGATAACTGATCGGGCTTGGTCTGCATCTTATTATAAAGTAGTAGCAGAACACATTTGAAGGCCCAGAGCTGATCACAAACCTCGTTAGTTGCAGGTGAAGTCTGAACGGTGCCTGTGTGTGTGTGTGTGTGTGTGTGTGTGTGTGTGTGTGTGTGTGTGTGTGTGTGTGTGTGTGTGCGCAGTAGATTTGTAAACGCTGATGAGTCCACCAGGAGAAGCTACCTCTTAAAATGACCTTCTGCGTGGGGAGACGGTGATCTCGTGAAGGACGCGGCCGTGTGCGTGCAGACAGCCTGCGTGCACCTGTAGCGCAGCAGCACGGTTTAAGCCGCACAACATACATAGCGACCTGATGACAGCACGCGCACATACGCATTTAGATCACGAGCTGAACGACACAGACTGTATGAGTGTGACGGTGTATTACCCACCTGTCATCGAGCTTCACGGGTCGCTGATGTTCATGCAGAGACGCAGACCAGCTGCTAGCTGCCCATCCTGGTCCTGATGCTGCTCAGCCTCCGCTGTTTGAACACATGCTGCATTCACGGGCCTTACGGAAGATCGGAGATATCAGCTTCCATATGACAGTATAGTGTGTAGTTTTTCCACAGGCAATATAGTTTTTAATATAAACCAATAATATTTAAAAAAGCAAAACAACAACAACATTCAAACAGTCAATATTATGAGCAGCAATAACCTGTACGACACAATGCAATCAAAATGATATAAATGTCATTTGGAAACGGGAATATGATTACATTGGCTTACACATACATACATACATACATACATACATACATACATACATACATACATACATACATACATACATAGGGTTCTAAATTAACACCCGCCAACCCACCAAATGCGGGTGAAAATTCATTTTGGCGTGTATTTAAAAAAAACTCACTAGCCAGCTTGGCTGGTGATAAATGAGGAACTTTACCATCTATTTCGCGGGACGCGTGAGCGTGGTTTCTATGGGAACCCGCACACCGCGTGCTCTCTCTGGTCAAACAGGCTTCCTATGCATTGTCGAGAAGAGGTTTAATTACAGCTACCTTAAAGGACTGTGGTACATATCCTGATAATAAAGACAGATTAATCATATCCAATAAAGAAGGGCTAACTAGAGGTAAAACATCCTTGAGCAGCCTGGTTGGGATGGGGTCTAAGAGACAGGTTGACGGCTTAGATGCAGAAATTATTGAAGTTATTTGATGAAGGTCGATGGGAGAAAAAGAGTCTAAATACATATCAGGTTTTACAGCTGTTTCCAAAGTTGCTGTATCAGAAAGCAGATCAGTGCCTGTTGAGGGCAGGAGATGATGGATTTTATCTCTAATAGTTATAATTTTATCATTAAAGAAGCTCATGAAGTCATTGCTACTTAAACCTAAAGGAATAGATGGCTCAATAGAGCTGTGGTTCTCTGTTAGCCTGGCTACAGTGCTGAAGAGAAACCTGGGGTTGTTCTTATTCTCCTCTATTAATGAAGAGTAATAGGCTGCTCTGACATTACGGAGAGCCTTCCTGTATGTTTTGAGATTATCTTGCCAGACTAGACGAGATTCTTCCAGTTTAGTGGCACGCCATTTGTGTTCAGATTTACGTGTCTCTTGCTTTAATTTACGAGTCTGCTGGCTATACCATGGTGCTAACCTCCTTTGTTTAATTATCTTCTTTTTCCTTAAATTTGGCTACAGCACTATCAGATAAACATCTGCTGTAAGAGTTTGTGCCAAAAGGCTTATAGTCCAGTAATATGAACTCAAAGGTTATTAAAAAAATGGTCAGACAGAAGAGGATTCTGTGGAAAGACTATTAGATGATCAATTTCAATGCCATATGAGAGAACACTTTAACTGCTGCAAAAGGTGGACATACTAAATATTAAAGTTAAAAGTGAATAAAATCAGTAGAACTCACTTCATCTGATATTTGTTGTGCTCAGAGTAACCATCTGCATGTTTCATGAACATTATGAAATGAAATCATGTTTTGGAGGCAAAAAAAGGTCAATATTTTCAGATCTGCCAGGTGTTCTAATAATTTTGGCCTTGCGGGCACTGTATTACTGACTGAGGTTATTTCATGTACCTGACAGCCTGAACACTGGGAATAAAAAACCTCGTAACGACTTGACCTGGTTTGGTCCTTCAGAGCTGCCGTAGCCGTCATGGCGGTGCTGGTGGGAGCTGTGTTAGTTGTGTTACTTCTCTGTCTGTTGTTTCTTATTCGGTTCTATGCTGTTCTGAAAACTGGATCCAAATGTCGCCCTGGAACCAAAGGTCCGGTCGCTGTTCTCGTCGTTGCGGGTTCAGGTAACGTTAATAACATTAACGTGATGTTACGTCCGTGAACCGCGGTACATTTACGTTCTGTTCTGTGAACTACCACTTCTTCTGACATCACATATGTTGTTCTTTATGACGTGTCAGGTGTTATTTAAAATTGTAGAGCATGAGGACGAACAAGCAGTATACGTTCCGCCGTTAGCTGACTTCCTTAGCTGCTGCTATTAGCTGCTGGACTGTGGTGCTGAAGTGTTCATAACACCGGTGTTCCGTATTAACTTGTGGCCGCGTTAACTGGCGACCGTCAGCTCAAGGCGTCTGTTAGTTAAGAATAACAAACAAAACAAAGAAGCATTCATGAGGACAGCTACGTATCTTCACGTTTACAACAGCTGACGCTTTCCACTGACGGTCACCAGTTAACAGGGTCACCCGTTAAACCGAAACACCGGGGACGGAGCCATCTATCAAACGAGACCTTTACAAGTGTTTACACCCCCGAATTCGAAATCTGGGACGATACCTGAAAATAATTTTTTAAAACATAAAAGCAGAGCAAGTTACCAACAGACTGAGACTGTGTGTTCTGATTGGCTCCTGACATTAATATCATCTGATGCATGGCCCAAACTACTCGGACTACTGTTCATTCTAACCATATGATTGTGACACCATGGGCATTAATCTGCTGCTGGAGCTGCCTCCTGCTTCTTTCACATTTCACTGTATGCTGTGGCATTAACATTTCTCTTCATTGGAACTAAGGCACCCAGACCAAATCATGGAAAACTGGAGCCTGGCCAAAAGTACACAACAGTGTGTGGACAGGGGCGTTCTGTTCCTGACAGAGTCAGTCTGAAGCTGTAGAATGAATGAGATGCTGAAGAATGTGTGACGGAAACTGAGAGAAGGAATTTGTTCCATGCCAGAATCTGACACCAGAGTGTAATCTTAATGTTTAATGGGCTCATTGTGTTTTCTTTGTGTGCTCACAGTGTGTGTCGTGTGTTTTTCAGGGGGTCACACCTCAGAGATCTTGCGGCTGATGGAGTGCCTCAGTGCAGCCTACACACCTCGACACTATGTTATCGCTGACACGGACAGGATGAGTGAGGAGAAAATCTGCGCCTTCGAACGTTCTAAACCTCCCTCAGACTCTGAATCACAGGTACATTCTGGACTGTATTTGGCTGTTGGATGTTTTTTTTTGGTTTTGTTTGTTTAATTTCTAACTTTTAGAGAACCCAGATTCCTCACAGTGTTACCAGTAAGACCTAAAGAGAGATGCCAGGTTTGTGTGTTTCCTGCAAAACATAGAGTGAGACATGGGGAAACCTGAGCTGCTAATCTGGCAGCCTGCTGTACTGTGTGTCCTCAGTGAGCTGCAGCTCTGGCAGACAGACAGACAGATGCCTAGATAGACAGGTGAGCTCTGATCAGTGGGAGTATTTTGTATTCTTTACTTAAATAAAAGTACCAATACAACAATGTAAAAATACTCCATCATAAGATAAATGTCCTGCATTCAAATAAAGTATTAAAGTACTTGGCCCATAGTGAGTGAGGGCCAAGTGGTAGCTTTTTAGGAATGTCCTGTCATGACAGTCACCCACGAGAGAGTACAGAAGGTAAATGACTCTTTGGTCAATTCATAGACAGCTGAACTCTATGATGGTATAAGTTATGTAATCTAAATGAACAGAGGGAAAGAAGCGGTTTGAAAATCGTTGACAGTTGGTTCAAACAGAGATAAAGTCCTAGAAGTCCTGTTTCAGGTCACACTCTATAAGCAGATCTACGGTGAATGAAGTGAACATTTGGCACAGTCAAGAGAGAGTGTGTGGAAGTTACAGCAGAGTGTTTATTGACTTTCTGAGATGATGATGAAATAAGTACGTGGTGCAGTGTGAATATCACCAGCAGGTGTCATGATTACACTGTTCATCTGTACTTCTCTAGAGGTTTTTTATGTACAACTTTATTGTCATTTCAGAAAGTACAAGTGCTGAGGCAAATACACACTGAGTCCTTCCAGGAATGAACATTTCAACATTTATCTGAATGAAAGATTTCAGACTCGTTTTTTTTGATTGGCTTATTGATTGACAGCTTGATGAAGACACATGTTGATAATGAGTCAGTTTTTCAGGATAATCTACAGACACTTTGTGTCCACAGATGTTTTTCTGTGATATGTTGCTTTCACTGAACAGCTTCTAGTGCAGATAGACACTGGGGATGTTGCGAGGAGGGGGCTGACGTGATGGAAATTTTAGCCATTTCTAAAGTCGTGATGTGGAGGCAGAAATCTCACCAAACATCTCTGCACGGCCTGACGTAAATGGGAACATACGTTTTCTAATTTGTGTGATCTGAACTGTTATTGTTGTGTGGCAGTGTAGACTGAACACAGCCGTTAATTTGCTGTGAAATCTGAGAGACGAACTCGTCATAAACTCGCTTGCATCTTCGTTCTCCAGTTCACCATCTGTCGGATCCCACGGAGCAGAGAGGTGCATCAGTCCTGGTGTTCCTCTATTATCAGCACCCTGAATGCCCTGCGGTACTCTCTCCCTCTGGTGTTCAGACTCAGACCTGACATGGTGAGTGCACCCAGCTCTGTACCCTTACACACACACACACACACACACACACACACACACACACACACAGTACTGACAGAGTATTATGGAACAGGTAGGCAGCATCCAGTGTTTTTGGAGCTTGATGTCTCAGCCTGTCTTGCAGACTGTGAGCACTGCTGTCTTACTCTGTGTCCTGTGAGTTCTCCGTTTTTATAGACGTGCAGTAGTTCACTGCTTAAAGAAGTCATTTTGTCAAGTGGACCTGCAGTTTTTGGCACCTGCGCGCTGGATTCACTTAACAGTCATGGAGGTTGCTGCTTGTTAGAAACATGGTGAACACTGTGGAGCTGCTCCATAGGACCTGCTCTCTCTGTAGACATAAACGGTTCATTCAAAGGTAACAAAACATGATGACACCTGAATGAAAACATAATTCAGAATATGATCTGCCAATAGATAATCAAATCTTACACACTTTAAGTAACACTTTAAAGATAGATTCAAACCCTTCACTCTGCACTAACAAATGTACAGTGCTGACATTTAACTGGTTGTATAACATCAGGCTTATTGAATTACACAACATCTGTCACATCAATAATCTGGATTCCAAAATATACTCTCATTCCAGAACATATTTAATAATCTCTAGCTTTGAACCATAAAACGTAATCCATCCATTTATATTAATAATGCAAAGTATGTATGTGGACATCTTTTCTACGGACTTCAGCACAACTTCTTCTTTTGTGGTTTTTTATTGTCAGTAGCTGTGGAGAGTTTTTGTCACCTCAGGGTTCAAAGTGAGCTAATACTTGTTATGGAATTTTCTATCCTTAGGTTACACGAGGTCACGTGTGGGCCTTGAGGTCCTCGGCAGTATTAGTTGTTTGGCTTTGGTTGAGAACAGTAGGTGCCAGTCTATCTCAACACTGTGGTGGCCAGGGTTGAAGAGACCTGTTGCTGCCTTCCTAGACATAATAGATAGCTGGCTGTTGACATCCAATCTGCGTAAACAGACATCTGTGTCTCCAGACTAGAATATGCTGACAATAACACCTGCATGAATAAAAACATTCTCTTTGGCTAATTCTGGGCGTATAGTATTTGTGGTGTTATCTTGGGGTTTAAAGTCGATCCACCAGGATGAGTTGGGCAGAATGTGAGACCGACTCAGGCACTTCTGATGTACTTTGAGAGTGTCTCTAATTCTCCTTGGCCAAGCGTCAATAAATAATACAGCATAAGACATCAGAGGCTCCTGAACACTTTCTTCCCTCCTGACCTCACCGTTGACCTTTGACTTCAGCAATTTCTCCACAACAATACTAAACAGTGGAGTGAAAACACTGCAGATCGCTGATTGGTCAGAGAGAATCGACACCTGACTGCAGATTGAAAACACAATTTTAAAAAATTCAATCAACCCACATTTTCACGAAATGGTTTGTTTCGCTAAAGATGAAGTCTCTGATGTTTCATCCATCGTCACCATGGCAATCAGCTAAGAATTCCACCAGCTGCAGTCAGCTGTTGGAAAACCAAACTGAGAAAGTACAGTTACAGTGTATCATCAAACTGATGCAACAATCTTACAAAAATCCAAGATTGCAACAGCTTCAGATTTCCCACAGTCGAGATGTTAAAGGGAAAGATGGTATAAATAGAAATATACATGTTATAGAACATATTCAATCCTGATCCCTTCAACATGACCTTCAACACTATATGCCCTCTTCTAAGTGCAGATTCAACACAGTTTGAGTTGAAGTTGTTGACCTGCTGCTCCCCATCAGACGGCTGTTTACTGCACCTAGATCAGTACCTCTAGACTCATAGCCACACACAAAAAGTCTGAGTAAAGCTGCCATAGAGGTACCAGGCTTAATATGTATGACATCTTTACAGGTAGTGACGTGACATAACCTGTAGATGAGGTTCAGACTGGATCACACTGTTTGTTTAATGGAGCCTGAGAGACAAAAGTGACACTGAAATGACACACCAGCTGTCAGAGAGTGACACACACACAGATAGGTGTTTGTGTTGGACAGCTGTGCAAAGCAGCTGTCGCTCAACACAAACACCTCAGAGGTGAGGTCAGTGTGGAGGAGCATCAAAATCATCTTCCTCTTTATCACATTTCTGCTGTTGGAATGAGGCAGCGGTCACTGCGTTAACTCATCACGGTGATCTGGCAGGGTCAGACGATCACCAGTAAATATTTGTCAGATCTTGAGAGATATCTCTGCTTGTTCCTCTTGGTTTTCAAAGAAGGTTGAAGCCCCAGTCTGCTGTGTGTTTACAACCAACCAGCACATAATGATTCAGTCAGCTCACATCATCAGACCTCGTAGAATCAACTTTGTCTGACACTCAATATCTGTCAGCAGGTATGATCATAATTCATAATTGGGAGTGGTGGATAAGTCCCTGACACATCAAGGTTCATCATCAACATGATGCTAGATGATAGAAAATGCCATGAAGCAGTCCTGATCTGTCACAAAGACCAAATCCAGCTAAGATAGTAAAGTGATAGCTAACATGGTATAAAAGTTTGATGCTGTATGAACAGTGTGTGGATCTGCAGTCACACCTGTTAGAGTTGGATTGTGAAATGTCTGTCCATGTTGGTGAATCTGAATTTGTTCAACCCTAAATAATCTCTAGAATCTCTTATCTCCCCGTCATGTATTACTTTAATGTGGTTTAACCACATCTCACACATCTTTTCTTTTCCCTCCAAAAAAAAGATTTCTGCCCCCACCCAGTACAATGGAGGTGAATGGAATTTAATTTGTGCTCTTCACAACATGTAAAAATGACATTTTAACATCACGTTCCTCCACTGAGGACAGTCTAAGTAAGAACGTTTGAATAGACTGTGTCAGCTCGTCACCTCTGACAAAGTACAGATAGTGTAGCTTGTCTGTCTCTTGTCTGTGTGAACTGTGTGTTGAGAGTAGTGAGAGCAGATTCCAGACCTGTGACCGGTCCCTCTGAATGTGGGTCCAGCAGAATCCTCTGATTATTGGTGGCCGGGTGGAAACAAAGCCGGGACTTAGTGCCAGGGAAGTGATGCCAGGAATGTTCCAGTCAGGCTTATGACTGCAGCATGGTTGAGGGGCCTTGTTGTAGACCTGCATGGTACTGGTGCTGCCATAAGGGGATTTTACCAGAGTACCAGATCATCTTTATCCAGCGAGGGCCACCAGAATTCTAAACTTTGATACTTTTGATTCCGCAGCAAAAGAAAAAGTCCTTGACACACAAAATAGATTTTGTCACAGTGCTGGGACAGAAAAGGATCTCTACTGGGTCTCTGATGTTTGTGTTGTAAGAAATGAAGTTAAACTTGTTCAGGGTGTACCCTGCCTCTCACCCAATGCCATCTGGGATAGGCTCCAGCTACCTACGACCCCGATAAGGATAAGTGGCTACAGAAGATGGATGGATGGAAGTGAAGTTACTGTAAAACTGTGAAAGCTGACAATAAGCAGATTGAAGGGAAAATGAGATTTCCATCTCCAGAGTTGTGTTTCCTGCGGCCAGAGGGAGCTTAAGGCCGAGTGGTGAAATCTGCTGGCTTATGCCTAAGTTTATTTATTGTACAATGACAGTTTGTAAAGGGAGCAATTCATTTTCCCAGTGAACAAGTGAACGTGCTGTTAATGAAGTGTTTGATGTCGCGGGTGTACAGTAACTGTTTGGTGTGTGTTAATGGGCTGTAGAGTGATAGAAGTCAAGTCAAGTCGTCGACTTTATTGTCAATGCTGCTATGTGTACAGGACATACACAGAATTGAAATAGTGTTTCCCTCATATCCCTGGTGCAAACAGCAATAAACATGAATTATAAAATCTAAAAAGATATATACAAGTAAATAAGAAAAATATGGCAATCTAAGATATAAACAGTATGATATGGCAATATAGCAGTATAAACAGAATGGACAGTATAAATATGGTAAATATAGCAGTATTAACGGAATGAGCAGTATAGAAGTGTGCTGTGTGAAGGCAGAGTGCAGGGCAGCCGTGTGGAGAGGATATTTCAGTGCTGCTGTGTCTGTACTGTGGAGCTGTATGATGACTTCTCCAGACTCCAGTGCAGCTCTCTCTGGTTTCCTGTAAACCCAAACTCCCTCAACTCCCTCAGCCTCCTTCAGCCCTGAGGCCACTTCTTCATCCCAGTCCCCTCCCCCTCTGTCTTTGAATCTCCCTGAGCTGCCTTCACCGCTGCCACTGAGTCACCACAGAACACCAGATCCTCCTCACACTGTATTTAGCACAGATCTTCACTCTGAGTGTTGAAGGACAGTTCAGCTCCGTCATGTTTGGCTTTAAACACATCACATGACTCTCCAAATCCCAAGATCTCAACAACAAACACACAAACACAGATTCATTTCCTGCACTGTCCTCTAGCTCAAGCCTTTTTCACTAAAAACCTGTGACCTCACATCACGTGTGGAAAAAATTGTGAGCATTTTTTTTCTTATCATATCATAGAAGGATTTGAAAAGGTGAAAATATTCACTGTCAAGTTCACAAAAGTCACAGAAATATTTTCTACTTAACTAAAGTCAAGTTTAATATAGGTAGTGAAAAGGTGATCACTTGAAGCAAATCTTAATTTTAAGTACTAAAAGTAATAAAAAGCACTGCTGTGGTCGTCACTATCCTTTTGCAATAGGAGCAGCTGGATGCCTAAACAATGCTGATTGTCCCTCAAAAGTAACTGGAATCAAAAACAAACTGTTGACCGTAAAAAGAGTTGAGAAGTAAAGTTTAGAGTTTTGAGGAAAAGACGGTTCAGTTCTGACTTAACTGACACAGTGCACGTCAGCCAGCAGTGTGACACACTGATAGATAGATAAACATTAGCATTGTGTTGTTTGAGCAGAAAATGAAATGAGAATATTTGTACTCAAACACATACTGAGAAGTAGTACAGCCAGAGAAAGTGATCAGTGTGCAGTGGTCTCTTCATTGTTTCCAGAGCTGTGTATATATGGGTTCAAGTCTGGAGGTGAAAAAAGTGAAAGACATTCTGCAGGTTTGTAGCTCTTTACAAAAAATCATAATCATAAAATCATTCTTTTCACATGTTGCTGTGGCTCAGATGTACCAGCCCTCCCTGTCAGAGAAAACAAATGTGTTTGCAGTCTGTCTGTTCTGGACACAGACATTAAACAGATCTTGATCTTAAACAGCAGATTCACATTGCCCTGAATTGTTCCTTTAACCAGTTTCTGTCATGTGACATGAGAATTCATGAGGCTCCTTTCTATGAAGCTTATGAACCACCAAGTACGTGTCACTTCCTGGAAATGTGCTCATCCCCCTCCTTTCTTTCTGTGTGTGTGTGTGTTGTTTCAGGTGCTGTGTAATGGCCCGGGGACCTGCGTTCCCTTATGTGTGGCAGGACTCCTGCTTGGAATTCTGGGAATGAAGAAAGTCCTGATAGTTTACGTTGAGAGTATTTGCCGGGTGCAGACGCTGTCACTCACGGGGAAAATCCTGTACCCAATATCAGACTACTTCGTTGTGCAGTGGTCCTCTCTGAGGGACAAATATCCCAAATCCATTTTCCTCGGAAGAATAGTGTGAAAATCTGTTACATGTACGTATGAATCATGTTTGTAATTCCCATGATGAAATGCTCTGTTTTTTACTGCTCTTATCATTTAACAGTTGTGTATGTGTGACATTTCACCACCTGATGTTATATTTAAAAAATAAAACATGATTTTTAAGATGCTTTTCTAGTTTTACTGTCTTTCATTCTGCTGCTGAAAATGAAATGCAGTGCACACCCTTCATCTGACAGTTGTCTGTTTTACAATACTCCACATTAGCTGTGAGGCTGTATATAATAATAATCATCATTCATAATCATATATAATCAATTCAATCCAATTTCAGTTCTCTTCTATTTATATAGCGCCATATCATAACAAAAGTTATCTCATGACACTTTTCATGCAGAGCAGGTATGGACCGTACTCTTTATAATATTATTTACAGAGACCAACAGTTCCACCATGAGCAAGCACTTGGCGACGGTGGCGAGGAAGAACTTCCCTTTAACAGGCAGAAACATCGGGCAGACCCAAGCTCATTGGTGGACGGCCATCTACCATGACCGGTTGAGTTAAAGATAGAGAGGGGCAGGTAGAGGGGAGGGGGGGGATAAATAGAGAGAGATAGAGAGACACAGATGCACAGCAGCAGCAAATCATTAACTAACTATAAACTGTAATGACAGTAATAATATATGTAGTGGACGTCGTGCAGGACCACAGCAGCAGCCACGATCCACGAGAACCTGCTGGACGAGAGAGAACAGAAACTCCGGGAATCAGTCATGATAATACATTTTATTCACAGAGTGTTTCTCATGATGCTTTACAGGAGTTAAAATCATCAAACAACACAATGAAATATACCACAGGCGTCATTAAAAGCAGTTCTGAAAAGGTGAGTTTTAAGTTTTGAATTGTTTGGAACGTAGACAGGTGAGTTCCAGAGGAGGGGCAGCTATGGAGAAGGCTGTCACCCCATGTTCGGTGCTTGATCCTTAGTGGTGGAGACAGGAGGTTGGCATCAGAGGAGCAGAGGCTGTGGGACGGAGTGTGGCGGTGGAGCAGGTCTCTGAGGTACCAGGGGGCCTGGTTATGAAGGACTATCACTGTAGTTATGTGTGAAAAACTGAAGAAAATGGACTTTGACTGCTTCAGGTTATGTTTACGCACATATGGCCTGAGCTGTTTCACTCTGTAGACAGCTGGAGTGACTGAAATGGTAAATGGACTGTACTTACATAACACCTTTCTAGTCTTCTGACCACTCAAAGCTCTTTTACACTACATATCTCATTCACCCATTCACACACATTCATACACTGATGGCATTGGCTGCCATGCAAGGTGCCAACTGCTCATCAGTTTTAGGAGCTAACCATTCTTACACATTCACACACTGATGGCACAGCCTTCAGGAGCAATTTGGGGTTCAGTATCTTGCTGATTAGTGGACGACCCGCTCTGCCTCCTGAGCCACAGCCCCTAAATAGAAAGGTATCTGCTCTGTTCGTTGTGAGATGGACGACAGTTTGTAGTCCAGCTGTGTGATATTGTACACCATATGGTAATAGAACAATAACGTCTCTGATCCACACACACAGTGCATCAGGTTCACAAACTCCACCTGCAAGTCTTCTGGAGCTAGCTGGACATCACCCGTACACTTAAATGTGTCCATCTTTTAGGCTTCAGTAGCACTGAGCGGGAAACAGAATGGAAGTGTAAAGAGTATTGTATAGTGTATTGTTTTCTCAGCACTGCCAAGTCGGGTGAAAAAACAGTATAATATAGCTAACATTAAACAATGAGTTTAAGTTTAAAGTCAGAGTGAATGTGTTAGAATAAAAGGCCTGGTTTATAGACTGAACTGAGTTTTAAAGAATTCCCTCCAGTTTAGAAGTAGTTTTAAAGCTTGATACAATAAAATTATAAGAGAACTCACAGTTATAAGAGAAAGAACAACTAACACAGTGACCTCTGTATACAGACATACATGACATGAGCCTGCTTCAAAGTCAGAATGAAATTTCTAGTTTAACTTTAAAGAGAAAACACACTGACATATTCCACACAGGGAGAGCCAGGATGGACTTTGGAGGACCAAAAAGAATGATTTCATATTATTTCATATTGTGACAGACAACATAAAGAAAATGTCTTTCCTCGCTGGTTTTATTAATGGTCAGTATTGTTTATCCAGTGGCAATAGGATTGCAGCATGTCAACCCACTTTTCAAGGCAATCCAATGATATGAACATAATTATCATACAGGTTTTTGCCCTATGAGTACAAAATCTATTCCAGTTTTTCACTGTCAGACCATGAAGGAGTCTCCTCTCTTTGGTGTTCTGCTGCTGGTTGCATTGTCACTGCTCTGTTTTGCTTTCTTTGTGCTGTGTTTCCTGTTCCTGGAGAGAGTGCTGAACAGGAAGAGAGCTCTGAGATGATTTGTTGAGCTGAACCAAAGAAGAGGAGGGAAGAGAAAGAGCAAACAATTCTTAATACAGCCTGACATCTGGACCCATTTATAGACACACTACATCTCTGAATGTCTGTGAGAGGAAACACACACACTGGTCCAATGACTGAGTGAAGGCCTGAAAACTGATGACTGACATGTGACCTGTGAAACAACTCATGATGTCATACAGTAGCTATGTACTTTATCAATATATATATATTCAATCTATTTTATTTAATAACGAACGACAAACTGTAAAATATGCATGTTGCTGTAACAAATATCTTTACAGACAGAAGGCTAAACACAGCTGCAACTAATAGGAGGAATGATGAATAACTCTGCCTATATATATTTAATATATTCAATATATATCCAAGTGGAAACAGGACAGCTTGTTTCTTGATTAGGGGTTAACAAAATGATCTTTGGTACCTACAGGATACTGTAGAGTTCTTCATTCAGTAAACACAGTTCGGTTTCACTACAATACATTTCTACTTTAGTGTCTGTTTCATTCTCCTGCTGTTCACACAATGTGTATATTAAAGTTTTCGTCATATTTAAAAAGATGAAACATACTTCTCAGCTAAACTGATTTAACAACAAACCTAACAGCACACTGCCTATAGCCACTGTCCATATACGAAGTGATCATCATCTAACTGATCTGTAAGTGAACACAGTTTCAAAGTGAAGGACTCACAGTGTTGATTTCAGTCATATATATTATCATTATAGTTGCATAATTCAGAATATGAGAGTATAGTGTAGCTCAGAATCTTGGACATGAGCTCATCAGATGAAGTTTGTTAATATTAATATTTAGGACATGGGTGAGCAGATGAATGTAAACACTGTGTGCTTTGCTTCCATTCATGCAGTCAGCTTCATCAGTCATCAGCAGTCACTTGAGCTTTCAAGTTCACAAACTCAGAGCATGCAGAGAGGTAGTAACCCACGGCTTGCTCTGATTGGCTGTCGTGGCTACGTCAACCATTTGACGACATTTTTTTCTGCAATCTGAGCCTGTCCCGCAGATAGTGCAGCCTCTGGTCCTCTTCTCCTCTCTGTGTGAAGCCTGTCGGAATACTTTCCCCCTCCTGGTCCGGGTCTTTCGAAGAGGCCGAAACAAACTGCGCTGCTTGAGAGAGTGTTCGGCTGTGAGTCGCGAGCTAACCGGGAAAATGACGCACTTTAACAAGGGACCAGCCTACGGACTGTCCGCTGAAGTCAGGAGCAAAGTAAGTGTGTGTTTTCCTCCGTGTCTCACCGAGGAAACATCTTTCACGCGTTAACAAAGGTTCACACACACACACACACACACACACACTCACACAGCCCGTTACTTCTCGCTCTTTCTCGTCCTCCCGCCTCACTGAACAAACTTCCAGAAGTCTCTGCAGTCCGCAGCTTCTCCTCGCTCCGCTCTTTGGTACTTTGTTAAACTTCTCATCAGTGCAGCAGCTCAGAGGAGTGTGTTCAAGTTCAGGTTTTAGCTCGGGGTTTACCTGCGGGGGGTGGAGGACACAGTCTACACTGAAGTCTAAGTCCAGCTAAGCTAAACTAAACTCTGCCTTCATTGTCCAAACAAACGGCCGCCAGCTCTCAGACAGTGAGCGCAGCCGATAGAGATGAGGCCCACAGCAGACCCTCAGTGATAGGAACCCACTCTCTGCTTCCGTTCCTCTTTGTTTGGATCACACCAGTCCCGGACTCGAAGCTGCTCAGTGAGCTCATGTTGATGCTGTTTGCATTGTGAAGATGTGTGTGTGTGTGTGTGTGTGTGTGTGTGTGTGTGTGTGTGTGTGTGTGGAGACCATGATCCACACAGTGTGGTCTGTTTGTTTAGAATCAGATTGCCACGTAGCAGCACAGTGACGAGAGGCCACCTTCATGATGAAGCTAACAGTGGAAGAGTGCACGTATCATGTTATCACAGTTATCTCTCTCTCACTCACACACACACACACACACACACACACTCATCAGAAGACACTTCCTGTCCTCTGCTCAGAGTGCATCAGGTCATCACATGTAGAGAGGACACATCCGGTCTGTGTGTTTTCATCACTGACCACACATGACATCACTGCTCATCATGTGACAGCGTGATGTCACTGTGTTATGTTCTCAGTTCACTGCACTGATGTTTGGTAAGCTCACACACTTCAGTTCTATCAGGAGGAAGAGGATGCCTGTTGGAGTCAGGTGGAGTGAGGTGAGGTGAGGTGGAGTGGAGTGAGGTGAGGGTGGTGTGCAGGTTGTTGTAGTTCCACAACAATAAAGTGCAGACAGTATGATAACAGCATTAAAGGGATCACCATGGTGATTCTTGTCATGTGTTAGAACTGCTTCTGCTCAGAACCACCTTGTGTGTGTCTGCTTGGATTGGGCCGCTTGGTTCAGCTGAATTCTCTTCATACTTCATAGTGTGTGTTGACACAGAGCCAGGCCGTGGGCTGATATTGGCTTAGTGGCTGCACAAGGTACTGCAACTCCCACGTTCATCATGTGACGCCCACTGGCCCAAAAAGTGTTTTTCCCATACACAATCAGTGGAAAAGGAGCGGCCATGAACATCAGCATCACAAACCCTCTGAACAGAAGTCCTGATCCGACCCCATCTGGTCCAGGAATGTTTGGAAAGTGTTTAAGAGTGGGATGATTAAATAGTTTTATCCACATGTCTGTTGACCAACAGGAAGTCAACCAGGGATGCCAGTATGTGGAGCGAGCATCTGTGCTGCTTTTCTCAGAATCTGTGAGCACGCTGTCCATTTTCTCCTTCATACATGTGTGCGTGCCCTCCACTCCTCTGTTGCATTGGTTAATGTGCTGTGAGGGTTCTGACACAGTATCATAACTGTACATGCACACACACTGCTGTGGCCTGTACGTTCATGACATGCATGTTCTATGCACGGAGGCTGGAGCAGAGACAGCAGTCATACAGTAGAGTGGTCTGTTTGTGGTTTCCCATTGAAGCCTTTAAACCAGTGTAAGGTCACTGTGGAAAATCTTCTCACAGGAAATGACTCATCTGAACCTTCAGGAGCACAACTGGCATTTTGAGGAATTAGCTCTGGCTCTCTGAACACACATTTATAATTAGTAAACCTTCTGTAACCCCTGACTGAAGCTGTTTGAAACATTTAGACCCTCAGTGCAGCTCATTGCTGCAGTTTGTAATCCATAAGATTTAATCTTATGGATCATCATCATTCATCTATCTGTGTGTTTTCGGCTGGTACACTGGAGCATATTCTGAGGATCAGTACTGGAGCTGATCCGTGCAGATTTGAATGGTTCGGTTTGGTCCACCTCAGCCTGCTGGTGTTGCAAAGCTGCTCTGCTTCACGGCATCTGTGCTGTACAGTGCTGTACTCTGCATATGTGGGTGAAGATTACAGGTTTAATGTGCAAAATGTTTGTGCACACCAGTCTGACACCCAGATTGACGAAATCCACAGATGTACTAACAGACGTGTTTGTGAAGGTCAGTGCAGCAAACATCACACACTGTGTGACAACCTAAATGAAACATGCCTGTTCCTTTGTGAGCAGACACTGTACAGTCAAACTGACTTTGAACATGGCATTGTTGGGTTGGGGTGTATATGAGGTGCTGTGTGTTGGAGACGACGGCCTCGGCCTCTGATACTGTGCTATTTTTTTCTTGCAACAGAGTTGTATCTGGACTGGAACGAGCATGCAGCATGTCGAAAAAAACAAGCTGATGGAAATGAAGCATGTTGGCACTTTAACAACAGTGTGGCCTCGATGCTGAGGTTCAAACAAAGCCGTGCCATTGGTTGAATTTTGTCCATGAAGGTCCTTACAGAAATCTTCACGTGTGTTAACACGTCCACTTCCACACTCAGTGTTGGATAAACAGAGAATCTGAACGTAAGTGGAAACAAATGACTGCAAAGAATGTCCAAATCTGTTCCACAATACGAAGCAGCATGGCATGTTTTGACACTGAAGCACATGTGATTTGGAAAAATGGCTTAAGACATGCAGGAACACTGGGAAGCTCCTCCAAAAACAAAAGTGCCCCTCAGAAGTCTCCTTGTCCACTCACTTCTGTTTCCTTTTCCCCCGTATGATGTACCACAGACAGGTCAGAGCTGGACAACTGACAGAGTTCAGATTCCTCTTTTCCATTCCCATTCTTTAAACTTGTCTGTAAATGACTGATTTTCTTCCATTGCACTCACATAGTTGATTGCACTGAAAGCTCCTCTGTCAGAGGCTGCACATAAACAAAAGGAGGAGGACAGGCAGGGGCCCACCTGGGTTCCATTGCATGAAGTGTGATCAGTAGTCCATGCTCTTCTCTGAGCTGCATACATTACATTCCTGAAATTCTTCAGCCAGAACCTCTTGATGAGGACCCCATCCACCGGGTCTGCAGTGCGCTCCGTCTCTTTCCACTCTGCTCACTTGGCATCAGAGTGTTTTTCTAGCCGGAGGGGTAGACATGTCTCAGGTACCAGTAAGCTGTGCTGCTCAGTCTGAGTGTTTTCTGAGTGTTTGGCTCACGTTGCTCTTGGCTTACTATTCAATCCAGCGTCATTTTGAAGAGACTGCAAATTACTCATGCAGCACAACATCTCATCTTCTGAAAATAAATAACATGAGGTGCTGCTGGTGCTGTGTGTTTGTCTAATCTGCAGTATTACAGTCATGCAAAAACATTCAAATTACAGCAAAGGGCTTTTCACAACTTTTACACTTTATATTATTAAATATTTTGGCCAAAATGCAGAACTTATGTATTTCAGTTGCATAGAAAATCCATCCATTTGAATGACATAGTTTTATTAAATTAACTAATAGGGGTGGTGTTTAGCTCAGTTGGTAGAGCAGCTGCCCCGTGTGTGAAGGCTCAGTGCTTGCAGGGTTTGAAACTGACCTGTGGCTCTTTCCTGCATGTCATTCCCATCTCTCTCTCTCTCACATTCCTGTCACTCTTCAGCTGTCTCTATCAAAATAAAGCTTGAAAAGGCCAAAAAAAAATGAACTAATAAATAAAATGTGAAGCAAGTATTAAGATTTGTTATCCTACTAATAAACTCAAAATGACTGCAGTCATTTTGACTGTTTGGTTTTGATTATTGTATGAACCTGGTTATTATGAATATCAAACAAACTGGCTTTATTAATATTGAATGCACACCTGGCTGCTGTGTTGTGGAAGCACACTGAGCTAAGTGTTTGTAGCTAGCTGAAAACATGTCGGCATGTTAAAGGTTTACTCAGCACCGTATGTCTGCAGTCAGGCCGCCTCACTGTTCCTTCTCCTTAGCTAGCTTTTCTCTGGAAATGATCGCACTGAATGTCCACACGTGAAATACTTTGATACTTACAGTGAGATCGTCATTTAAGCTGTCAAAACCAAACATCAACCTCTACACTTTGAAATGTTTTTTGATCAGCAGCTTATAAAAAGTCAGCTGTGGATTTTTTTTTTTTGGCCTTTTCAAGCTTTATTTCTGATAGACAGCTGAAGAGTGACAGGAATATGGGGAGAGATTCAAAGATCAGAGATCCACAGGTCGGATTCAAACCCTGCAAGGACTGAGCCTTTGTACACGGGGCGGCTGCTCTACCGACTGAGCTAAACAACACAGCAGGTTCAAGACATGTTTCTGTTGCTAGGAGACGAACGTGACAAACCCAAGTTACATCATTATATTTACTATTGTGATTTGTATCATATAGAACTACCTTTCATTAAATCGGAATTATAAAGCAAACTTCTGTGCACTGTGTACAAACGAAGAATGAAGCCTGACTTTTAGCTTAGTTGTTAGTAGTTTAACTTGAGTTCGATTCTTTTAAAGAGGTCACTGATTTGTTAAAAGCCTGACTGGTCTGGCAACATGAAAGCTCTTTCTCACAAAGCTTGTCTGTTCAGCCCACATCGCATGCCCAAACTGTCCTCAGCCCAGGTGTGCCTTCAGATCTTTCCCATGAATATCACAAACAGGTACAGAGACGAGGGGCAACCCAACACCAACTGAGAGTACGGACACAGCTCTCACTCTGGTTATGTAGGACCGGATTCACTGGTTAGAGACCTCCAAGTCCACGAAACTCATTTAGACTGGATGGTCAAACTGCCGTTTACCTGTGGAGCGGCCGGAGTGTGTGCTCCTTCAAGCAGATGTAATGGTTTTAAAAATGTCCTCCTTTAACTAACCACAGCACACAGCACTGAGTGAACGTGCGTCTTTAAAAGCTCCATTCTGAAGCGTCTGTTTGTTTTCACCCCCTTTATGTTTAGTTTGTCTGTGGGCGTCTGCCTATCATAGCCAAGCAAACAGTGTGTGCAGAGCTGCTATGAAACAGACCTCCTGACACATTCATCATCCAGGCCCAACTTATTGTTGTTTATTATCATATTTATGACTCATCATTAAGATGAATTTTCATCTTCAGGATCTCAAAGCAGACTGTTCTCTCAGTGGACTGATTTCAAAACAAACTGGTGCATCCTTCTGACACACCTGTGACAGAACAGTCTGTCAAACTTTTACGTAGATCTAAACAGTTCTTTGTTGAAAATGGTTAGTTCTAATAAATATGATGAACAGCTTTAATTCTCAAAGGTTAACTAAGTGAGCTGCCTGAAGCCAGAGATGTATCCCTGACTACAGCTGTTTAGATGTTACCTCATATCACAAAGTGCCCTCTGACACCGTCAGAAAAGTTCGGGATATTTGACTTTTGGGTGAAATTTATGGAAAATGGAAAAGTTCATGCTACAGTGATATTATATCACTGTATTGTATCAATGTGTTGAAACACAAGCTAACAGTGGTGAGTATACCACAACAGAACATGTCAATGTCTCAGTAACTTGTCATGTGACCTTGATCATCGATCACAGCTCGACTAGACGTCTCATGCTGTTCACAAGTGGACTTATTCCAGCCTGCTGATGACACTCTGTGACACTCAGCGCTCAGTGCTAACTTCCCTCTGAGGACTTCCTGTTTGAAGCCTCACACTGACCAGGTACTGTTGATGGATTGTTAGGTGTCGTCTTGGTGTCATGATGTCACGATGAAGAGGACTGTTTAAATATAACTGTCATTGAAGCAGAACACTTAGTGGAACATTCATGGATCATTTGTTTGTTAGAGAACAGCACGTTCTGCAATAAGTAGTGAAACACTGAACAGTTGGACATGTGCATTCAGAAGTTTAGAGAAGGTCAAATGAAGTTCACCTGTAAAGGTTAGAGTGCATTTTAGGTGAAATTTCATCCTAACGCAGAATCTCCTGAACTGTTTGTGAGTAGTGTATGTTGAACCTTTTGCACAGCTTCACTAATGTGACTACATGTACATCACTGCAGCAAGGCCAGAAGTTAAAGCTCTTGTAGAAGGAAAATAAAATATATCAGAACAGCTTCACCTGAAAGTGAAAATGTGATGAAATCACTATAAACTGTTCAAATGTGAAGCTCTGTTCAGAGAAGGTCTTGGAGCCAGCTCTGGAGCTCTGTGCATTGTTAGCTTCTTTCAGCACATTGTTTTGGTTTTCTAAACACTATGAATGACAGGAAAAAATGCCCCCACTTGTTGTTGTTGTTTCTATATAAGGTACTCTCCCCTCCCACTGATGGAGCCTTCATGGCAAAGCATGGCAGCTCAGTAGAATAAAAATAGAGACCTTTGGAGGGAAGACGAAACTGTGTCTACTGTCTGAAGGCCATGCTCAGTTATTTAAATGGAGCTAGTGTGTCAGTGCTGCGGTGGCAGTTTAAATACATGCAAGCACACCTTTCTGCTGGATTAAACACTGTGCTGGGTCACCTCGTGATTGTGGCGATCCTGTCTCACAGTACTAACCTGTTTTAACATCTGATAAACTTTCAAGCTCACAGATCTCTGCACTGTGTTTAATGTCTCACTGCTGCCTGAAACAATCACCTTCATCACCTGCAGGCCTGGGTCATAGGACCATAATCTCATATCCAGTTACACGTCATCTCATCCACAGAGAACGATAAACATAATCATATAACACATTTTCTGTAAATTCAGTGAAGGCATATGTATAAGTATAAATTGTATACATATTGTGTGTAACACACCAAATGTCCCCTTGTCTATTCAATAGATAAATTTCTGTATAATGACCACATGGACGGGTATATTTCTGGTTCTTATTACTCTTTGTATTGACATAAAGGCTGTGTGAGTTACTGGTGTCTGAGTCTGCTGTGAGGTTGTTCTGCAGCCAAATTTGCTGGTTTTTTTTGGTCGGTATCAGACTTTTCATAGCCAAAGCGTGTCCATGTGACAGAAGTAACCCTTCTTTTGGGTCTGAGTTGGCTGGTTAGAGTTTCTTCTGTATGGAATTATCCCATTCTGTGTCATGATTACTCTCACTTTACCTTAGCACTGGGTGGAGGACAAAATGGTGTTGTCCATGTTTTTAGGAACAAAGCAGATTGAGAGTCGCCCCACTGTGAAGCAGCATGAAGCTCAGGTGAACTGACAAGGCACAGAGCTCACTCACTCTCAACAAACCTGGCTTGAATGACAACGCCTTGAATGAGGAATGTTCCAGAGGCTCATAGGGATCCCACACCAGAGACAGTTCCCACTGAGGGGTGGAGGCACACATCGCTGGGCGTAGCCTCCTAACCCCCTGCAGGAAGCGCTTCACAAGAAACCTTGTGACAGGAGGAAGAGTCTGCTGCTTCCACTTTAATAGCAGCATGAGGCAGCGTCTTCTCCAGCAGATGCTGCTCAAAGGAGAGAATAGATCCTACTGAACAAGTCAAAGTCTCTAACCTCCTTTCCTTTCCCTCCAACCAATTTTCCCTGTAGCAGGCAGTGGTGGATCCTTATGTTTCGTGTCTCACTGGTGCCTGGTACAGACAGTCCAGCCCATCAACCATTTTGGTCCACTCTCTCCCACACATCGGGGGGTGAAGCTTCCACCAATCCATCAGGAGCCCGGCCCTCGACATGAGCTTGGTACCCCTGTTCTCCACATGTGGAATGTGGAAAGAGCCTACAGAGACAACAATTGTTCTGAGGGCCACAACAGACCTGCCACCATCAACAGAGATGCAGACTTCATGCTGCCTGTTGATGTAAGCCAGCGTGGTACTGCTGTGGTGGAAGAGGGGTGGTTACACAGCAGGAAACAGACGTGTGTTATCTGATTCCAGCATACAAAGTGTAGCAGATTCATGTCGCTGAGGGTTACTGTGATGATTTAGTTTGAACACTAATCTGGTAAACTGCATTTCACCAGTGAAAGGTCGGGTGCCATGGCTCGTGAACGTCAGCTCACCTACTGTGCTTTGTCTGCTATACTGCAGGTTAGGATGCAGCTCTGCTTTGTCCCATGCCATCTTGTAGGTAGACGTGTGAAACACATCCCCCAGCAAAGTCAGCAAAGTTCCCATTAATGCACAGCAGCCTCTCCGATTGTCAGCCTCAGGTCAGTACTCTGCTATGTAATGCATCGGCTTTCAACCACTGCGCATGTGGGTGTGTGTGAACGTGCGTGTATGCGCGTGTGTGTTAACTTGACTATGACTTTATTGGACCATGTGAATTCCTGACTAAACCCACTTCAGTCTACATAACCTCTGTGTGTGCATTCTTCTGAGTTGTGTTGGACAGCAGAGCCTATTTTCCATATGTGTGCACATGTGCTGTCATCAGGAAATGCTTTCGGCTACAGAGATGAACTGGGAATGGGATTTGTCTGCTTTTCACTTCAGGCTTAAATGGAGCTCTCAAGATTTTTTCCCTCCGCTCAGTTTAATGGTTCCATCACGATAATTGGACTCTCTTTTCCAGTGTCTGAACTTTTTTTCTCAGAGTTTTGGGGAATCTTGTTCAAAAGTTTCTGGGAGAAGTGAAGAGAGAAAACTCATTCCAGCTCTCTGGCCTCTCAGTGGGGTTCCTCTGTGTTCTCAAACCACACACACTAAATGCTGCACTTTAATGCCTAAATAACAGCTTTCAACCTTGATATTATGACCGGTTAAATCTGACCTTTAACTCCAACCTTCCACTGAGTCACCGTTTGGAACACATTCCTCTTTGGCTCTGAACGAGAACTGGGATCAGGAGAGGCCAGATTCCACTCTTTATCTCTTCATTACATGACAGCAAGCCGATGGTTTGACTGCATTACCCTGAAGGAACTGGCACATCTACTTCCCCACATTTGTTGTTATCAGCACAGCAGTAGTAATGGAGCAGCTCTAGTGTCGATCGAGCTGGTTCACAGCAGGGCAGAGATCTGTTTGTTTCTTCTTGTTACAGATTTGACAGTATTTTCATTAATGAGGTACAAAACCCTGAAGTTGTGGAGGAGTGTCTCCAGGTGAAGCCTGAGCTGACCTCTTCTTTAGTAGCTTGTGATGATGCTTCCAGTGGAGCTGGACACAAGTCATGGCTGGATTAAGACAGAAGGTGTCCACATGAAGAGTGAAACAGGTTTTGCTTGTTGTCATTGTTCCTCCTGTTCCTTGTGTTTCCTTGGACATCATTTCCTGGTTGAAGTGGACTGTGGATTTTGTCCTGCAGTCACTTTGACTGTAATCACATAATGAGGAGTGATTACATAATATGACATTGATATTGCTCTGATATTTCCCCACAGTGGAAGTCTTTGCTCTCACTGATGTGATTGTGTTGTCTGTCACACTGAGATGGGCAGCAGATGGTGTCTGTTCTTCTCAGACTATAAACTGAAGTGGGCTCATCAGCCTGCAGTCGATGAGTAGAGTGTCTGTGGGATGTTCATGCAGTGACAGCCAACACTAATGTACCATGCAGACACAATGCCATTTGCGCTGGGTTGAACACGCTCCACGGCCCAAGTTAAGCCTGGTTGAACTGTGGGAGCAGGCACCCCAGTGGTGCACTCTGTAGTGATGCAGTGAAAAGCGGCTGTGGTGCAGCACAGGCCATTGAAAATGATGCGCTGCTGTTGTTTCTGAGGAGTCCATACTTCAGTTTACAGAGCGTGCAGGATTACTGTGCAGTAAGGTCTAGTGGATTGTGTGTTCTTTAACTTCACATTAGTACAGAGCTCCATGTGAGTGGCTTTGTTCTGTAAAGTTAGAATTTCATTGTTTCTTTTAGATCATTTTTTTGCCTTTTCAAGCTTTATTTGATAGAGACAGCTGAAGAGTGACAGGAATGTGGGGAGAGAGAGAGAGAGAGATGGGGAATGACATGCAGGAAAGAGCCACAGGTCGGATTCAAACCCTGTAAGGACTGAGCCTTCACACATGGGGCGGCTGCTCTACTAACTGAGCTAAACACCGCCCTGAATTTCATTGTTTCTATCACGTAATACTTTGAATTTAACTCCATGGAACAGTTGATGGTCACTCTTCCCACTCTTCTGCTGTTTACATAGTGACGTCATGTTCCCAAACATATATCCTACATTGTCCATGCAGTCTAGGTATGTTTTGTGGATCTTGGAGAAGACTGATAGTCAGAGGGGTTTGGGGTACTGGGGCTGTAGGTACAAGCCAACTGGTCCTTATATAACCAAAGTGACAACTGTGTCTGTTGGCCTACTTTGCTGATCCTGCTGCCATCACGACCTGTCTCTAGATAAGTGAAGAAAATGGTTCTGAGCCTGAACAGATGAATACTGGACTCACAGATTCATCAGGGGGCACAAACACGACTCAAATGAATGATGCAACTAACAAGTTCAACACATCTACTTCGAATGTGACAATATGTCAAGGTGTGTTCATAACTTGTGTCCGCTGCCCCCAGGTGGTTAAAAACAAGTCTAAGTAACTGGCCAGATGTTTGTTTTTTTTCTGTATTTGAGATTGAAGTATTATAACAGCACATTGTGCAGGTCCTCAAACTACAACCTTGTGTTTAGTAGGCAGTGTTCTTGTCGCTCGGCGTGAGCCCCTGGAAAATAACTGAACTGATCTTTTTAACTTTCAATTTTTCATCACAGAGGTTATTGTTAAGACATTGGCGACAGGTGTGTGTGCTTGCATACTGGCCCACATAGAACGTTAGAAAATCAGGTTAGACTGAGCACAGGTTTATAATCTGTAATGCCGTGTTTCAGGACTATCAGGATAGTTGAATCTGTTTTCTTCTGCTCACTCATGCTCATTGGATCATGTCTGTGTGTTAAATTGTTTTAATCTGAAGTGAATGTATTATGTTGTGAAATTAAAATAACACCTAGGCAGTGTAGTCAAAGCAATATTAAAAATGTAGTTAGAGCTGGCTGTAACAGAAGAGCGTTCCACAGAACAAGACGAATCCAAACTCACCGTGGAATTCTCCAAATGAGCATCCAGGTCCAGCAGCTGCTTTCATAGATCAGGTAGTGGTCTACAGAGTGTTGCCAGTCTTAAAGTTTCACAGTGACAAAGACTTATTCTAAGCCTTTAAGCCAGCCTTCCTCCACCCAGAGACAACTAAGGTATTCCCTGACAAATCAGAGCCTTAATTAGTGGTTTAATTAGCAGTTTAATTACTGGTTGAATTCTATAGCTGAGAGAGTTTTCCTAAGAAAATATCTGGACTGTTAGACTGTTCTGTTCAAGGTCTTGGACCAGAAAGAACAAAGTTTTGAAGCTGCTCCTTGTTTGTTCTTTCAGTCTGAGACTGAATGTACCCACATCACACACCTGTCGCTGTGGCTCGGAGGCACAGCAGGTCGTCCATTAATCAGATGATCGGCACTTCGATCCCCGACTCCTCCAGTCTGCATGTCAAAGTGTGTGAATGTGTATGAATGGTTAGCTCCTCAAACTGATGAGCAGTTGGCACCTTGCATGGCAGCCAATGCCATCAGTGTATGAATGTGTGTGAATGGGTGAATGAGATATGTAGTGTAAAAGAGCTTTGAGTGGTCAGAAGACTAGCCTCACAAACTGTTTCCATGACAGCAGGTCAAATCAGCCTGTTTGCCTCAGGGATGTTTTTAATAACAGACCTGCTTTGTGAGGCAGAGGTCTGACACATGACCCAGGACCTGAGTCAGGCCAGGTGTGAAGTATACTCTACTCTCTACTCTCTCGTCTAATCAGGACAGGTAGGGTTCCATTGTTACTGTCACAGGCCTCTGATCTGTGTCAATACCAAGCATCTCCTGTCTGTGTGTGAGCTGCTGGTCATCTGTCTGTGATATACAGCTGTGAGGACAAAAACACATTATTTACTTGCTCAGACCTGTTAGTTCTATTTCATAAATTCTGATTCATATTCATGGATAATTTTTCAGATTGGAATGCAGCCTTAACATGATGTCTTCTCTTTAAGATTGCTCAGAAATATGACACACAGAAGGAGGAGGAGCTCCGCTTCTGGATTGAGGAGGTGACAGGAATGTCTATTGGAGAGAACTTCCAGAAAGGCCTGAAGGATGGAGTTATCCTCTGCGAGTAAGTTTGTGTGTGTGTGTGCTGATGGATCACGTTATGTTCTGGCTCATACATGTTGTGTTGTCTTCTCTGCTCTCTTAGACTGATTAATAAGCTGCAGCCTGGTTCAGTAAAGAAAATCAACCTTTCACAGCTGAACTGGCACAAGGTAAGACCTGTTCTGAACCGTGCACAGTGCAGGGCTGTCGCTTTGTCTGCTCATAGCTAAAAGTCATTTATAGAACTCAGAAATCAGCATTGTGAAAAGAACATTGAGCCTCTGTCCTAGCATGTCAGGCTCTGAGGAGAAGTGGACTCATTCATGAAGCTTTATTTGCGCTGTTCTCGCTTCCTCCTGGTTTTGTTGGAATCCTCATCCATCATTCTTTTTTCTGTTGCTCTCTACAGCTGGAAAACCTTGGGAATTTCATCAAAGCTATCTTGGCCTATGGCCTAAAGCCCAATGACATCTTTGAGGCCAATGACCTGTTTGAAAATGGGAACATGACTCAAGTCCAGACCACACTGCTTGCACTGGCCAGCATGGTGAGTGAACACACAGTACAGAGGGTCATTGTCTGCTGAGGAACACATTTTCTGTTGTTACAGGAAACCAATCAAATGTCACATCAGTCCTTTGACCAGCATGCTCTCTCTGTTAGGCCAAGACCAAAGGTATGGACACAAAGATTGATATCGGGGTGAAATATGCAGACAAACAAGCTCGACATTTTGACGATGAGAAGATCAAGGCTGGTCAGTGCGTCATTGGTTTGCAGGTAACTGTGATACTTCTATAGAATCAGCATTTTCCTGTGACACTTTTGTTTCTCTTGCAGCCTAAAAATCATACTAGTACTACTGTGGTCACTAAACATGTGAAAAACATGAAAGTCCCTAACTAGAGCCAGTATTTAGTTTGTCTGTTCTGGGCTACTGTAAAAACACGGCAGACTCTTATTTTTCAGGTGGATTATACACTAATGGAGACACAATTATGAATATTATATTCAGTTTCTGCTTTATTCTGTGAATGGACCCCCCTAAATCTGATACACTGAACCTTTTAATAGTTTTCCACTTCCTTCAAAACTGCTGCACTCAAAGTGATAGCGGTTTCTTTAAACTTCATTTAAAATCTTGATGGTTTCATGTTCAAGTTATTTTAAATAAGTTAGATGATTGTGATTTGGTGAGATCCTATCGCTGGTGTTTTGTCCTCAGATGGGAACAAACAAGTGTGCGAGTCAGGCTGGAATGACTGCTTATGGAACCAGAAGACATCTGTACGATCCAAAGACTCAGACAGACAAACCCTACGACCAGACCACCATCAGCCTGCAGATGGGAACCAACAAAGGAGCCAGCCAGGTATCCACTTATCTGTTCATTCCCATAGTTATGGTGTTGTTTGTCCAGGTTTCGAGATGTGTGTTTGTGTTGGCAGCATACATACAGTAGCCTATAGGGTTTCATTTCACTGTGGACAATCCAAAGAACATGTTGACAGCTTTTATTGGACTGTTTCCTCAGTAGAAAAAGGAGACAACTTCACAATAAGGATACGAATCATAATGAAGAAATGCTAAACTAATGCAGAGCTCATGATGACTTCATGAACTTTTCTCGAACTGAAATTTAGTTAATTTGATCTTGAATAATGGATCATTTATCATTGTCGACCATGAACAAGTGGAGACTTCCTTACAATGCATTTATGTACAAGACATTCTCTCATAACGTGGCGGCTGTGGCTTGGAGGTAGAGCAGGTTGTCCACTAATCAGAAGATCTGTGGTTCGATCCACGGTTCGAGTCTGCATGTCCAAGCTACTGAACCCCAAATTGCTCCTGAAGGCTGTGCCATCAGTGTGTGAATGTGTGTGAATGGTTAGCTCCTCAAACTGATGAGCAGTTGGCACCTTGCATGGCAGCCAATGCCATCAGTGTGTGAATGTGTGTGAATCGGTGAATGAGATATGTAGTGTAAAAGAGCTTTGAGTGGTCAGAAGACTAGAAAGGAGATATATAAGTACAGTCCATTTATCATTTAATCAGAGCAATATGTGCACTACCTGTAAGTTCTTGTGTACTGCAGGCGGGCATGTCAGCTCCCGGGACGCGCAGAGACATCTATGACCAGAAGGTGGCGCTGCAGCCGCTGGACAACTCCACCATCTCCCTCCAGATGGGCACCAACAAAGTGGCGTCTCAGAGGGGTATGAGTGTGTACGGTCTGGGTCGACAGGTCTACGACCCCAAATACTGCGCACCCCCAACGGAGCCAGTCATCCACAGTAACGGCAGCCAGGGCACCGGCACCAACGGCTCAGAGATCAGCGACAGTGACTATCAGGCTGAGTTCCAGGAGGACGAGTACCATGGAGGTTACCATGACGACTACAACTCCCATTACAATGATCAGGGCATTGACTATTAGTGGAGACCTCCACCTCCAGAGCAGTATTAACAAGTGTATTTTATCAGCTACACAACAGAGCAAGTCTTTTGCTATCCTCACTAGTCCTTTTCTTCTCTTGAAACATAAAATGAAACGTTGCCTTGAGTGCTTTCCTTCTTCACCTCGACTCTTTGATCCGAGCAGCAAAGCTTGTGAGAAGCTGTAGTAGCATAGAATAATGAGATGCAGAGATAAGTGATGAACATGTTTTTAAGCTTGAGCGTTGTTTTTAATCCCCACTTTTTTAAATGTGTTTTCATGATGGAACACTGAAGTAGTGATAACGTGGATCGATGGTGCAGCAGGTCGAGCTGCTGCATTCCAGCGTTTGTATTCCTGGACTGAAACTGTGCTGATGATCCATGTGAAAAGAATTCCCATGTGTAGTCCACACAATAGCCTCTCCCCGCTGTGTTCTGTCTGCATTCATACACCCAGCCACAGGTTTTCAGCATTTTTTCTACATTTAATCAATCTTTTTTTTCTTATAATGATGAGCACAATGGCTTCCTCGCTCTGTCATATGACGTATATTTTCATAATGTTCCCCTTGTTATTCTCAAACTGTATTTATTGCAATGACTCTCATTGTAAAACAGTCCACTGTTCTATGGTTCGTGAAGAAAATGGTATGTTATAAATAAAGCCTTACATTCTTTAACTGTGGAAGCCTGTCTGCACGCTGTTCTAACATGCATACATTGGAAGAATGTGCTACATGCTTCAACACATTAACATATAAGACACGGAAAGTCATTTTTTACTGAGTCATCCTTTTACTGAGTGGAAAGATCAGATTGAATTCTTTGCTCCCTGCAGTAACGTGGAGCCTGGTACGAAACATCTGTAACTACTGTTATTAGAAACAACAAGGAATGAAATGTACGACCTGACTCATCTGAAACAAGGTGGAATATACTGTAGATATTATAACTCTAACTCTAATCAGTTATAAAGGCTGATTTTGTTTAGCATGAGAAAGGCTTAAACAATGTGTGCGGTGATGTTCTAGTATTTTCAGATTGCCAACAAATCTCATGTGCAGGGCCAAACCAGCAATGAAAAGGACCTGCTAATAAACAGTCTGTGATTCTCCAACGCCTCATATATCTCACTTCATTGCCTCCATAGATACTTCATTAAAACTGCCCAAAGGCAGACTGCAATGTAAAAACAGGCAACAAAAACACAAATGTAGGTCAAAGAGAAAGTGCGATACAAGAACAAAATCAAATATTAGACTCTCTCTCTCTCTGTCTCTCATATATCTGTGTAGGCACAGTATGCTAATGTGTCGATGACAAACTGTAAATCTCTGGCCTCTGAGCTGCTGTGAAGTGATTTGATGTCACTGGTTCTTGTGTTTGAAGTCTTCCCTCAGAGGAAGTTGTAGAGATCTTATGAAAGCAGCTGTCTGACGCTCTCTCCCAGGATTTTCTGGAAATGGAAAAAAGAGCTCACTGAGTGAAGAATGAGCTCTGACAACAAACATTACGGCAGGATGCAAGCTGTTCACAGCTGTTGCTTTAAGAGTTTAAGAGGTGGAGACTGTAAAATGCCCACATTTACATTAAACCAAACAAGCTGTTCATCACCGTGCAAAGACTGAAAACACTGAACAAAAGTTCATTTTGACGCACGCTGCATTCCAGACATGTTGGAAAGTCAGACACTCTAACTTTCCACTAGGAAAAATCCAATGGAATAGCCAAGTAGACACTCAGGTCAGATTTCAGTGCAGAATTTTCCAAGATACAGTTACTGCATCAACATGTTGTAAACATGGACTCTCACACATGGAACATTGTGTACAATTAATAACACACTGAAATCCCTCAAATGCAACTGAGTCTGGTTTAAAAGTGATCATCAGTCATTGTTGTCTGCTGATTGATTCAGTGTGTTTAACACTTCAGTAACCCGGTGTTACATTATGCAACTATGGATGCAAATTTATTGTGTTTATTGTTTATTATGTTTTTCATGTTACCATAGCAGTGCAGTGAAGCAGTGAAGCACCTTTTAAACATGACACACAGTCTACAAACATGGCTGGCGAACACTGCTGGACTGAACCACTGTCTCCTTACCAAAGAGTCAGTGAGAGTAAAGACAGCTGTGCAGCTGTGCACATTCAAGTAACTCTTGATTCTCTGATGCAGAGACTTTTCTTGTGTTGGACAAAGTTACCTAACTACACCCAGGTAAAACAGTGAAAGCTAAATGGCCATGAAAATTGATGCAGCTGTACAGTTTGTTGTAAGTTGACTCTTAAATCACAATACTTCTTGGATCATGGTGAAAAAATGTTTCATTAACTAGCAACTAGTCAACTAAGGTTACATCAGCAGGAAAGTGAAAACATGAGAAAAGTCTGATGTCAGATGTCTTGAGTCTTAGTCCATAGTATGAGTTTTGGACTCCAAAAATGCAGGATCCTACATTTCCCATAATGCAACTCAATACCATCCTTCATTAAACCGTATTTGTCAAGCAAAATCCAATGTCTCTCTAACTCCACATCTCAAATGACTAACGCAGGCTTCGTGTTATAAATGAGACATTTAGAGCTGAGTGTTTAAACCGAGCAGAGAGTGAAGATGCTTCCTGTCTGCACATCAAACATTTAGATTCATTGAGTACACCAGCGTTTTCCTTAAGTGGTTTCAATGGTTTGTTAGTTTTCATTTGCTGTCAAATGAAATGATAATGTTCTGAAGAGTTGTTTTCAGGCATGCTGCGCCTTTTCAGTTAAATGTAGTCCTAGTGTGATGAGTGGATCAAACAAGCTTGTGTCTGTTCTATGGCTTCAGTCAGGCACCCAGTGATTTCAAAAAGTTGAAGACAAAGAGTGTGCAGCCAATGGGCTTCATGAGAATGTGATGGCATTCATTCAACCCCCACCCCCACCCCGCTGCTCAGGAATAATCACCGCTTTGTGCAGGACTGTGGAATCCAGGGTGAACACGCAAGACAGAGTCCAAAAAAGCATGGTAACCACGGTAACCACAGAGGGCCCTTAAAGGGAAGGCATAAAAACACAACCAGTCCTGCAGGCCTGACGTGTTGCAAGCAGAAACCAACCCAGTGGTACCCTCCCACTGCACGCATGCTGCTAGAGGCCAGAAACATGTCAGAAAGTTTCTGTGATGAATGGTGCACACTATCATGTCACTGACTGCTACAGTACTGCACTGCTGATACATCTGTGATAACACTGACCTCTCACCAAAACTGATGTGTGCTTGAGATTTATGCTGACAGTGTTTAACCACAGCAGAGTGAGACAGCTGAGCATCTGTCTTTTTCAGACACACTGTAATGAGTGCTCACATTTCACCTTCTCGTGTCATCATTTACATTCTGTTTGAACTCCACTGATTTTTGTATTTGCTACATTTATCCTGCTTTACTTGGACCCCGACAACAGAATCCAGTGACACATAATGATTGCTGCCTGTCCAGTTCAGCCTGTGGAAACACACAGCCTGAAAGGCCTGCACTTTAGTAACATAGAGTTCCAGCTGTCCTCCTCCTCAGGCTGTAAGTCTGGTACATGGATGACTGGGACCATGAGAGGGCAGAGGTGGACGTTTGATTTGAACTCACAGGTCATTGATTGTCAGGAGCTATGGGCCTGATGGCCTGTGCTCTACCTGAGGAGCCTTGAGTCGTGGGAGAGCAGTTCCACCTGAAACAAGTGCCACAAGGCTTCCAGGTGCTTCCAGGATAGAGAGGGAACATAGAGCCTCACAGAGCTACAGGTGTGGCTGTAGACTATCATCTATAATCTTCCTTCAGTACCTTAAATTGTGTCCCTGACAGAGAACCCACATTTAGAATCACAAGACAAAAGCCCATAGATACACAGAAGGTGTACAGAGATACAGAAAAGAAAGATATATATAGATGTTTGCCTCGAAGTAATGTCTTTTATTTTTGTTCTGTCCCAAACACGAGGTTACAAACATGTACAGAGGAGTCACTGGGCCTCTAGTGTGACATTATATACATCAAATTTAATTTGAAGCAATAAATGGAGAAAGACTTCCTTTGTTTAACCTCCAATTAGTGAGCTCTTTGTCTGCGTCGTAAAACTCCATTCCAGTCTACAGTGTAAACATCGAGGACTTCAGAGCGCTGGATTAGATAATGTACTCTTGCTCTTTGATGGTCTGACAGTCCGAACATCAGAGACGTTCTCTGGATCTGTTGTTAGGGACCGCTCTGTGTTAACTGGCTGTTCAGACCACCAAGACCAAGTGTATTTGACACTCCGTCCAAAGCAGTACAAAGTCACTCCACAGAGGACACATAGACATAGAACCACCTCAGAAGCATCACGGCACATGGATACATGAAAAAGAAGAAGAAACACACCATTAGAGCAGTCTATGATGTGCGATTTTGTTCATGTACAGCAGTGAATATAATCTCCACTATGAAGACCTGGAGGAGGACAATGAGTGTTGGCTTAGATTCACTGAGACTGAGACAGTGAGACAGACAGAGTTCCATCAAGGTTTCACTTCACAAAAAGATTGCAGACACTTATTTTTGATGACCTGTTTCCATGATCTGTGAGGACAGATCATGGAAACAGGTCATCAAAAATAAAACAAAATGTGAAGCATTGATGGAACTGTTAATGCTGTCAGAATGGGGCTGAACACGGATGAATCTTCCACAGTTCACTGACATGAGAACAATTTGCTGCCATACATTTATATTTATGATATTAATACACTAATGATTCTGATGCAAAGAATAATATAAAGCACAGTTTTGTTTAGTGTACCTCTTCTATCTTTGACAGACAAATACACATACACAGAACATGTTATCTTCCATTAGGACAATATTAAAGCTCCTCCTTGATTGACAGGAGTCTCAGCCTATCACAGGCAGCCATGCTGGTAGAGCTTGTCCCGCTTCAGCGCCTATCAGGTTTCCTTTTCTTTGTCAGTGGCACACTGAGCGTGAGCAGTGAGCCTGACTGCAGGGTTCAGAACTCTGAATGCATTTACATAAATATGCTGACTGAAGCTGATGATTGGGTATAGTGGTCTGTGTGGAGCTGAACAGCAACATGAGTGGAGCTTCCTAATCATTATATTATGCCTGCATCTTTGCACACATGTTGCCGGGTGCCTGAACACTGCAGTGAAAAACAGCTGTAGGCCAGATGTTATGTTCTGATGTCTATGTGTTTTGTGTCTTGTAAATAATGGAGGCATGTTATGGACAGCAGAGCTCATGTGAATGAAGGATATAACTGTGCAGACCAGAGTGAGGACATGGACTAGTCATGGCGATGAGAAGCAGGTTCAGGGCTGAGTCTGAGATAACACTGACCTCCTGTGGACCTCACTGCACACCAACTGTTTGACTGTAACATGACAAAATGGAAGATGATCTTTCTGATGCTGTTCTGTTGAACGCTCACTGCTCACTCCTGTTTTCAATCCAGAAACTCATACAGAGCCAGTAACTTTAGGCTCAGAAGTATACGGCTACTTTACTTTCAAAAGTTACTAAGAAAGTTGACAACTTCTGTTTTTAGATTAGCATTTTAGTTCACGATTACCTCACACCTAACAGAACAAATCAAATCCAGGTTTGGTAAAGGTGGAACTGTTGTTTTATTTGTAGATTTAATAAAGTCAGTTATGGTGTTCTCATTTCTAAACTCTCTAAACTGAACTTTTCATCTGGTGCTGACACGCAAATGTATCCCAAAGACACTGTTGAATACTTATATGCAAACTAGTGCTTTGGAAAGGATCACACACATCACGTCTTACTGTAGTGAATATGTTTCTTTTTTCTTTAATAACCAGGAAGTACATCAAGAGTGAACAGTCATTAAACCACGGACAGTTTTTTATGAAAAGAAAGAAAAAATCCTAAACATATATGAAATGTCATCATTTAGGCCTTAAACATAAAGAATCTTCTAGCCAATAAAAGAATCCAAACAGAAATAAAGAGTGGACGTATACAGTGGACACAAGACTAGACTCAGAGCTGTGAGATAATTATAGTGTGATGTGTTTGTGCTTCAGACCACAGTACAGGTGACAATAAAAGTCATTTGTTATTTGTATAAATGATCAGGAAGTTCCTCTTCTCTAAACCTCTTGTACAGACCACTGACAACATGTGACACTCACACAATGACAATAATCTAAAACAACATTATCAACAGGCAGAATTACAGAAAAAATAAGCTCCCTGCTTCATTACACCCTTACAGAATATGTCAGAGAAATGAACGAGAAATGCTGCTAACAGTTTTGGTTGTAATTCCAAGTGCACTAAATAAAATTAAAGTGATTCCAGTAGAGGAATACAAAATTCACTGTCTGTATTGTCACTGTCACTGTATGACACATAAAGAAATACAGCTTTGAATTTAATGAAAGGTCTTCGTGAAAGAGTTATTTTCTTACCTTCCCGTTTGACTCTTTTACTGGGATGTGTGGTTGTTTTATTCCTGCTAAGCACAGCACTGTCAGCAGATGGCGCTCTGTGCATTATTATGCTGAGGAATCTCTCTGGAGAGAAAACCTGTGCGATTAGTATGGAAAGTAAAGTGTGCGTGCGCTCACGACATTTTGTATGAGTTGCATTTAAATGTTTATTACTAATATATGATTATTATATAATGTATAAGGTGTACAAGTTGTACACAGAAAGTATGAGTAGAGAAGGACGCATCAGCAGTTCATGGTGAGTGAGTTCATGACAGAGACCTTAAACATGGTTGCTGAGTAACATGGACACACTGAAACAATTTTACATTTTCTTGTGTCCAATCAGTGAAAGCGATCCATGATTTGACTGTGGATCGCTGTGAACCCAGTTGTAAAGAAAAATGTCATTCACACAGCAATATGGCCTGTGTTGAGGTTCAGTGTGGACAGTATGACTTTCATAAAGACACAGATCAGGTTTAATTTGATGAGGGATCCAGGTGATCTTCACTTTGTCACACAGCTTTCTAAAGATGCATTGTCTGAGTATAGTTTCATGGTTCTGTCAGTCGTTTTAGAAAAACACCCAGCAGGTCTTTAAGGAATTTTAAAGACTAAAACAGAAATTCTGTGAGTCATCTCTGATATATTTCTGTTTTCTCAAGTAAAGATCTCGCTTTAAAAAAAAGTGCTCCGAGTCATTTCCCAGTCTAACGTGTCAGTTTAATACAGAAATGCTCTGTAATAATTCAAAGCAGATTAAAGAAGGTTTAAGAGAACAGATAAAGTAATGAATTCACACTTTGACATTTTGGGTCTGATCCTCTTTGAAGCCATGACTCTGAGGATTGATTGGTTTTCCATGAGATCACTAACAAGCCACATCCTGTTTGAGTGCTCTATGTTTCCTCTCAGACTCTTTCTCAACCTCACTGTTTGTAATGTCACGACCACTCACACACATCTTCCTCCATACATGACCACCACATTTCTGACTTAGTGCAAGATTGGAATGAATTACATTTTCAAAGAAAATGAACAAGGAATAGAAGTATGAATGAGTAATCAGTCATTCTTTGATTGTAAGTCACTGAACAGTGGAACAGCAGAGGTATGAGAGGATCGACTGAATCTCATCCTGTGCTGCAGACTCAACATATACAGTTTCCTCACATAGTCTGACATGCCAAAAATACATTTACAATAATGTACATGCACATATAAACCATAAATATTTTACTATAGCTATTAGTCTTTACAGATTGTTTTGCATACAAAACAAATATATATTAACAATAATAACAAGACATGTAAAAAAACAGTTACAAAAGGCTTCACAGGAAAACAAGGAAATCATTTGCACAATACAAAGAAAATATAAATAGAGCAGAAGCATAAATATGATGTCATAAGTCAGTCAAAGACAGGACAAAGAGCACTGAAGGCTGCTGAGTGAGTTCAAATAAATGAGCTATTTGTTAGTTTGAATGTGAGCTCATCATTCAGGCAGCGAATCCTCTGCTCCATTCATCCTCCTGTCAGATCTAGAATATTATTTTAATATTTAAACACGTTCACTTTTTCTGTTTTAAAAGGGAAGAGAGAAATTTAATTGTGTAAAGACGACAGACCTGCTGTTTCAGATTCATATTTCATATTTCATCTTATTTTATATGGACTGGATATTATTTTTTGATACCTGTTTGTGAAAAGAATCCAATGACTGAAAGATTCACTGAGCAGCAGAATAATAATAATAATAATAATAATAATAATAATAATAATAATATAATAATAATTATTATTATTATTATTATTATTAATTATTACCTGCAGAAAGCAGTCACATACCAGCTTACAACAAAGTTCTTATATCGAGACGCCTGACAGGAGAATGAAGAAGATAGAAAGAAACATTTCTATTCAGTGATGAACTAAACTAGAGCACAGCAACAGAACATAGAATAAAACAGAACTCTGCATAAACACAGGCTTTAGTAAATGAAGCTCTGACATGAATTCATATTCTTTGCAGATTTCCCGTCATCTGGTTTGAGGCAGGATGCAACATGTATGTGAGACTCTGGAGTTGAATGGAGTTTGAATTCCCCTGAATTCCCCCCGCCTCCAGACATGTGCTATGTTTTGACTATGTGATAAACTGTATATGTCTGACAGCAGGGTCCATCCCTCCTGAACCTGCCTCCTGTCCTCTGTATATTCACTGAAACTACCATGAAAGGACACAGTGACAGAGGGAGGAGTCTTCCCACACTGAAGGCACAGTGCACAGCTTGGTTCAGAGCCTCTGATGCTTCAACTCATGCTGTTGACACAGCACAGAGCAAAGTCCTGCACTTGAAGTAACCATGACACATCAAACACGTCTGAACGCACTCGCAGTATTTATTAGGGCAGTGTAGTGGGTCATGGCCAATGTTAGAGTCATAATAACACAACAACAATATAAAGATAATAAAGATTAGATTTCAGATTATCTTGCTCCAAATCTTTCTTCCCTTTCAGTGTTCACATCCAAAGCCTTCTGGGAAGTCTGTCCTAAAGCAGCTTTACTGGTTTTCAGCTCAACTGCTGCCAGCTGGGCCATCCAGGTCTTTAGTTTTTGTGTTGCTTGGTGCCAGTCACCAAGTGTGTAAAGAATGCAGCAGTGTTGTCAGCAGGTCAGGCTGCCAGGGTGGAGAGAGCTGCTTCATGTTTCTCTCCACCTTATAAAAAAACTGCAGAGAAAGAAGAATCCCAGTCGCACACGCAGGATTAATACACTGAAGCATGCATATCACATGAACCACAACACCATACACATCATCATCGCACACAACATGTATGATCACTTTTTCCTGTGGTTAGGTTTGATATTTATGAAGAGAATTCTGCAGATCTAAGCAATTAGTAACTGCTGTCAGTAGAGGGCAGTGTACAGCGAGAACAACCACACTGAACGACAGCATAATATCCTTGTCCTTATTCTGTTTGATAGTCCTACTTTAACTGTCAGCACTGCACTGTGCCCGGGAGAGGTGTTAAGGAGGTGTGACTCATTGAAATAGTTGCACCGTGTCACTTTTCACAGGCTGGGTAAAGAAACCAGTGCTGATTTAAACTGGTTGAACCACTTGCATGTTCCAAATAACAGTGTGTAGCTCTTCACTGTTGCCAGGATAAACAGACACAAAGAAAGAAATATCTGAATTTATAGAAAGGCCCAGATAAATTAAGACGTTTTGCAAAGTTTATAAAGTTTCTCCCAATTCAACAATTCTCCCCCAAAATGCACTAAAGGTAGTCCCCTTCACAAAAATCTGACATCGGTTAAGAGAGACCTAAGGAATGAAATAACCTTATTTCATCTTTATCGTTAAAGATGTTTGTCAAATATGTAAAAGAGGCTTCCTCGCAGTGATTTGACATCAGGCTGTTCATTCTACATCTACATCTTTCCAAAGGTTTCTATGTGAAGTGCCACATAGAAATGGAGCTTTGGGAATGACACACCATGGCCACAGTGGCCACTAGGTAAGTGTTGTATATTCCCTCTGGAAATACGTTGACCTGTTGTCCTTCGTTGTCTTGTTGACATCTTGTAAGGGTGGTGATAGGCTGGGAAAGTCTGGGAAGAAGAAACCTAAGTGGACTTTGTTAATATGACAATTACTGTTAGCAAGTCAAAAATCACAAGTCCGTTCTGGATCAGAGCTCTGACTGAATGTGTTTATAATGCAGTTGAACATGAAATGCTCATTTTTGCATCTGGTTTCACTCCAAACCATCACAGAACCATTCAATGACCCATGAAGAACACAAGATAAGGTCTGGTTCACGGAGTCCAAACACAGCTCTCAACTTCTGTCTCATTTGAATTATCAAACATCTGAAACAACAGACCCTGCTATGACAACTATGCCAGATTACAGGAAATTCTATGTAGAGCTCTCTCGGGAAAGAGGGTGAGTGCTGAGACTATTTGCAAATATTTAAGTAAGTTTAGTGACTCTCGCCAGGGGCCAGGTCTGTGGATAAGAGGCACTGAACGCTAATAAACATCAAGAATGAAGGAGGTCTGTTATGCAACACAACAGTAATGTTGCCAGAGCTATGTTTGGATGGCTGGATGAAATGTTCCCACAGGCAGAGGCTGACCATCAAAATATACTCCCCAATCAGAAACGAGAAACTAAAACATGAAAGTAAATATATGTAAAAAAACAAACAAAAAAACAAAACATAGAAGCATAGTTTAGACTAGATTTTTAGACCGTTCAACATTTTAAAGTGCACTGTGTAGTCAAATATGTGATTTTGTGTATCCTGATAAGTGCCTGCCTGTCAGTAAGACAGTAAACTCTGTGTTGAGATAAACTGCCGTACACTGCATTGATGAATAAGCTTTGTCAGTAAAAGTCTGGTGGGAAAAGAACTTTGTTCTCTCTTGTAAGTGGTTGTGAGGACAGCCCACCCTTACATCAGCCTCCTCCACAATCTCAGCTCCTCCTCTCTTTGGTCTCTTATGTCATTACAAATGTGACTTTAGTAATATTGAAGTTTAAGTTCTCCAGGAGAGCCCGGATGTCAGCTCACCTTCTGGTGGTGTATTAGCCTCTCCACTCACCCTGTTGGTCACCTCAGACACAGATGTGTGTTTTGCATCATATTGGAGGGTGGCTGTGTAGTAATCAGTGGTTCAGTTCTTGGCTCCCCCTGTCCAGGTGAAGTGTCCTTGAGCAAGATATTGATTATTATTAGGTATTCACCTCTGATGTCTCTGTAACTGTTAACACCATAATTCAGGAACAAATCTGTAAAATAACAAAAACTTGTTATTGTGACAAACTTTTTTTTTTGCATTAATTTATTCAGTTTTATATATTTTTTATAGTGTAGGTATCTGGTCCCACTATTGACAATGTTTGGGACCAGGTAGGAAGCACTTTGTCTGAAAGTTGAAGCCAATCCACAGCAACTATGAGCTGGAAAAGCAATCTCAGCTCTGGGTCTTTTCCTGGAGCTTGAACCCTTCCAACAGTCTTTATTAGAGGACATAATGTGTTCAGTTGTCATGGAGATCGCTGTTATGATTTAATTCATTGTCTGTGTATTAAAATGGAAGCATCAAAGTTCATTGTTGACTTTGGAAAAAATATTCTGACTAAACATTCTCAACTGAAGATCTACTTCTGAGCTTTCACTCCATCTGGATCAATCAGCTCCATCCACTGATAAAGACTAACTGACGGATGTGACGGATGTGACGGATGTGACAGATCTTGAAATACAGTCAGAGTCACTAGACACCAGTCAAAGGACATTTAGTGACTGAAATGCACAACAAAATGTTTAAAACCATTTTCAGACCTGAAATCTGGAAATATTCAAATTGTCTTTGTGGAATTTAAAAAAAGGTCAGCATTATGTAAATGTCCCATATTGACTTATTCTTATTTCTGAAAAATCTAGTTTAGAAAATGTTGTGACTCGTTCTCTGACACATTCTGTGTGTGCATTACACTTTCCTCTGTAAATTCTATGGGAATGTTTGAATGAGTCTGATTGCTGTGTGAAATGATAGAATGTCTCAAAGGAACTTTCCGCTTGTTACAGTACTGAGGTAACAAGACTGTCCATCTTTAGAGAGATGTCAGGTATCCGTTAACCCTTCCTGATCATGGCACATTCTTGCAGCATTCTTCTATGACAGTAACATAGTGCACATGTTCACAGTCTTTCAGAGGGACTCTGAGCCCTTACAGAGAGCAGTGAACGAGTGGACCTCTCAGCTGGACTGAGATCTCTGCAGTCCTCTACAGGAGCTAGAGATAACAAACAACACAAGTTTATTTTAACTTTAAACAGCATTTTTATTAGCCAGATGATGAGGCTAAGAGTTCTCACTTTGAATGATTTATTTATTGGAACACAGAGAGTGATTGAAGAGCAGCACTTTGTAGCTTTGACCTAAATATTTTTCTTTCTTATTTTTCAAACAGGGCAGGATAGTAGTCTGTCCGGTAGTTGTAACCGTACATAAAATGCAGGGTACCTTGTTTTTAGGGTGATCATTTTGTACGAATTTGGTACAGCAGTGATATACAACAACTGGTGCACTGCCAAAACTACTGTTTCACACATGTGCATAGTAGAGTAGTAGACATAAATAGTCTTCTGACTATTGGGTCACAGGAAGTAGCATACGTTGTGTAGTGAACAGTTCAGATTCAATACATAGAATACGTATTGTAGTTATCACTGGGGGTGTAATGGTACACAGAAGTCACCGATTGCTTTTCTTTTTAGAATAATAGTAAAAGTACAAACAGTAGTTTAATGTCCCATCAGACTCCGTGGACATGATGTCACTGGTTTTGACACTGTCAGGTTGCATTTGGGTGGAAATGCTGTTTCTTCATGTGTTAAGAGCAGAATTTACAGGAAGTCAGAGAGCTTACAGTCTGCTACTGTATGTCACCGTCTGGGCATGTAAAGGAACCACAAGACCTCGAAACAGACTCTATTTTGTGCCAACCTACCTTCCATTAAATCATTTGCCATCTGGAGCCGCAGTGTGTAGTGAAGTACTTTTACAGAGATTTGTACATTTATAGTGTTGGTGGTCAAAAAAAAAAAAAAAAAAGCTTATAGCAAACACACTTGTGAATAGAAGGAGAGGTGGTTTTAGCACAAGTCAAGTTATGACTTGTATGTATCTGTCTGTCTGTCCAGAGGCCCGGTAACTGAATTTAATTAAACTGAATTTGTCACTTGCATCATAAAGTACAATGAAGTCTGAAATCTGAAGAAGATAAGGAAAAACTTCAGGAAAGCTCTACAGATGATGAGTAACTGACATTTAATTACAGTATGCGACAGAATAATAAAAGTGAACCTCGGAAAAAAAAAAAATCCTCTTTCTTGATAATCTTTCAAACAAGCGTGGGATTGTTTCAGGTCAATAATATAAAAAGAGTCTATGATCCGTCTGTGATGATGACGGGTTGGTTTCCACGCACTGACTGATTTCTTAGTCACATACGCTGTGGTGAGTTCAATGTGAGGCCAAACAGAAGTGGTTTCACAGCAACTCACAATGTTCCCAACATGAACATTCAATAAAGATAACAGATTCAAAGAGACACTAAAGCAAATATGACACACTTTCTGTAAACTCTTGCTGTATTGGTGCAATCTGTGTTTGTATCGGTGCCCTCATAGTCAGCCAGACATCTCATCATGTGTCTGCATTTACTTCCAGACTCTGATTTGTACTTTGATACGGAAGGAAGTCTAGTGGCAGACAAACCTGAGCTCAAAGTCTGGTAAGTTATTTTTCTGTAAAAAGCAACGTGTGCTCATCTTTGACCTGCACACCAAGAAGCTGTGAGTCGTTTAGCAAGGTCAAAGTTCAGATATAATATCTCCTCTCTCAATTAGAACTTAGAAAGTTAGAATTAGAGCTGTTTGTTTTCTTCTGTTGGGGAGGAGTGAGACATTTACAACCTGTGACACAGATTTGGAAATAATGTTGCTGATCGCTGGTGATTCATGTTCTGTGGGTTGTAGCCAGTTCCCATCAGCATGTTGGGCATGTTTTGGCAAATGTTAGTGACATTGCTGCCGGGATACTCTCCACCCCGATGACTCTGCTGGCTTATAAATGAGGAGGTGGTCAATGATTAGGCAAAGGTATTGATGCTTCAGGCTCATTGGCCAAAACACACCCATTGACCAAAACACACACATATACACTGTATATCCAAGACAAATTGAATTGCATATATATATATATATATATATATATATATATATATATATATAGATATAGATTTAAAATACATGTATTAAAAGCCCATGTATACTCATGTTTGTCTTTGCATAAGGCTCACAAATCATGAAGTCCGCCACTGATAAAACAACAACACAATGTTCACTGAGAAAGTTAATCTATCTTATCTATCTGAAGAAAGTGTGCACTGTATTTATACCAGTGGCAGTGTGTGACAGCACAGGTAACACTGTTCACATTCATTTCATTGCTGGGTCATGGTTCTCAATAAAGAGTGATATTCCCTTAATTATGGTTTGAAATATTTCGGTTTGGGTTCAAAAGACACCCTTGTTGAGGTTAAGAAATGAGAACTAAACAGCAGTGTGTGGTGTTAAAGTCCCATAAAGTGTTTTTCTCACCTATCCTATGACAAAGTCATGTTTTCAGTATTTTCAGGTATTCTTCATGATATTTTGTTTTTCTTTGTCAGTTCCTGATAAGCCATAAAAAGTTGTTGATGACTCATTTTACATCCAATGAAATGCTCTCTCTCTCTCTCCTTGACATCCTGTTTACAGTCTATGAATGATTCTGATGGATGCTACAGTCTTCTACACTGATTACTGTACAAAAGCACAACTTTATATAGTTGTTAATTTGGTTAATTCAGTGATTTTGGTGATTTTATACAGAATATATTTAATGTTTTTCTCTCTGATTGGCATGGTGGTGCAGTGGTTAGCATTGTCACCTCACTGGTTCAAACCTCAGCCTGGGGCCTCTCTGTGTGGAGTTTGCATGTTCTCCTTGTGTCTGCGTGGGTTCTCCCCGGGTACTCCGTCTAAGTACAGTCCACCAAAGACATGCACGTAACAGGTTGATTGGGGACTCCCTGTATGTGTGAATGGTTCTTTGTCTCCATGTGCCCTCTGATGAAGGTAGCTGTCACAGATAATGGATGGGTTTTCCCTCTGATGTCCTCTGCGTGATTTACAGAGTTTTCTAATGCACAGATAGCTTTGGACTCACCACCTACTAAAGTAGCCAACCGCTAGTTAACTGCTGCTAACTAAATACTGTCGTTAGCAGACAACAGAACCGGGCTAAGCAGCTGGAGCAGTCTGGGTTCAAGCACAGCCTCTGAGACCAGCAGGGAATAATGTTCACACATTTCTGATGGAAACATTGCTAAGTAGTGAACAGCTAACTGTTGTTAGCTTGGTCAGCTGTGCAGCTAACTCATTATCTAAGGTTATTTATTGATTCTGATTTTGTATCTTTGTGATGAGAAATAAATGTAGTAGTATTATTCACAGTATCTCCCAGTGTTTAGTCTAGCCAAGATTGTGTTTAGCATACACTCAGTTCAGCAGTGATATTAGACTATAGGACTGGCACATGGGGTCTTGTTATGTATCACCACTATAGTTACCTCTATCCAAGGCATTGATACAGTTTTTGAATCAAATACATGATGGCATACTTTCAATAAATAGACAGACAACAAGTCTTTAAATGTGTTGTAGCATTCATTAATATGTCCTACTGGCCCTGGGCTTTTATTGTTTTTGAGTGTTGAGCTTCCATTCCTCAACACTGCTTTCAATGTAAATGTGAGCTGATGAGTTAATGACAGTTTCAGTTTTTCATTAAAATGAGTCTGCAGGCTCCACTTGTACTTGCACTCATATGAGCCTTATTCAGTTTAAAGTGGTTCACAGGATCCACTATACTAAGGCTAAGCTAAAGAAACTGTTTCCTGACAAGGACGATTCTTGTATCAGATGCTCTCACATTTTTCTTCTGCCCAAAGCTCAACTCTTTCTGGTCATTATTCTTCAACTCCCTCTCTGAAATTCTGGACAGCCCCCTGAACCTATGCCCTTTAACTGCTATCTTTGGTGTGTCTCCTGTGGGCAGGTTTAATAAATATCAAGTTTGTTGCATTTGCTGCCCTCATAGCCAAGCGTCACATATTGGGTGGGTTGGAGGGTGAATTGTGTGAACTGGATACATTGTATTTTGCCTGCATGTTCTTTTCCGGACAAACAATCTACCTCAGAAAACAAGAAAATGTCAACCTTCTTACTTACAGCTAATCTATGTATTGTCTGTAACATGCCTGGAAGTTTTCACAATAAACATATTTATGAAAAAGAGTCTGCAGATTTTTCTGATGACTTTTCAACTCCTGTTTCCACTGTTACGTATGCTGTGATGCATTTATAAACATTAAGGGAAGTGAAGGAAGGAAGTGGAATTACTACAGAAACACAACCACTGCTTCTTGAGTTTCTTGTTTTTTTAAGAATTGATGCATAGAAGATAAAGATAGGATGATAATAGGAAATAGATTGCACTTACATAGCACCTTTCCAGGCACACATTCATACACTGAGGGCACTGGCTGCCATGCAAGGTGCCAACTGAGCTAATCACATTCACTACACTACAAAATGCTGTGCAGCATTTATTGCTTTTGCATGTATACACTGTCACAAGCAGACGTGAACACCAACATAGTGTATATGAAAGCAGCCACAGCAACAGTTTAATCAGTGATGTACCTGTTCATATGAGACACCTGTTCACAAAGTAACTGGAGAATCAAGGCTGGGAGAGTACAGTACTTTTAAACCTCAAAAAAATAGAGCAAGCTCTGATGACCTACATATGTCATCACTGCGCATGACAGTAATTGCAGTTACCGTATGTACTCTAGCTGGCTGAGTTGAAGAGGGGCAGATAGAAAGGGTCTGTTTTCAGACACATTCCTCTTTTTATTCCTATTTATACACATCAGGTTAATGTGGTTTAATCTTCACTGATATGTTTGGAAGAGATTGATCGATAAAGTTTTGAGAAGATACTCTTTATCTATCAAGAATAAATCACATTGTCACAATCATTTCATGAGAAGAGGTCAAAAAATTTGAATTCCAACTTTATGGGCAACAGTGTATATATTATTGAAAACAATCAAACCTCTACCACATGTACTAGTGTACAACACATATACAGTAAATCTGAGTAAAAAAGGAGAAGTTTAAATAATGGCTTTGATTATGCCTGCAGCCCCCTCAGCACTCCTTCTTCACGTGTCCATGGGTTGTAAAGCTGTATGGATGGAGGACTGCTTGTCTGTTGAGCAGCACTGAGACAACAGCCTCTGAACATACTACTCTGGCTAGTGGATGTGCTGTCAGAGGGTGGTGGGCTGGTCCATGACATAGCTTCCCTCCTCTTAATGCTGCCTCCCCGGCCGACAAACAACTGGTGAAAAATTAGCAGCAGTTTGCTGCAGATGCCAGCCTCGTCAGGAAACAGAGCTGGGTCTGCCATTTCCTGTGAAGAGACTCAGTGTTTGTTGACCAGTCCAGACTATTGTCCAACTGCAGCCCCCAGGTACTTTTAGACAAGGTTCCTGTGTATCTACAGGTATCTATTAGTGGCTACTCTAATTGTAGCCTTCATTGTTAATACAAGTAATTACAGGAGAATTCTGCTGTACATTGCAAGCTGTGATCTTCCTAATCTGATCATCTGACTGCTCGTGTCTCTATTCACAACATTAGATATGATTCTTTTCTTTTATCCACGTACTAGAATGAGCTCAATGTTTATCAGCTGAGCTCATCTCAGCTCAGACTGGCTTGCCCTGCCTGCATCCCATCATCCTCCAGGTTTGACGGTACATTGTGTCCTCACTCTGAAGCTCACTCTGAATTCCTGCAAATGGCTCACCACCATCTCATTATCTCTCAACAGGAACCAGGATCTGCAGGTGCTCCTATTCTGTACAGTCATGCTAACAGACAAACCTATCTTTCCATCTGATCCCAATCCTGCTTTAATAATTTGCAGTCGTGTTCCAACAGGTGAATGTCCCACCTTTGCTCTCGCAACAACCTGCATACCAACACACCAATCAATCCTTCCCCACATTCCTGGGCAAGCTGAGGCGTCATGCAGAAACCCAGTGGAAATTCACTACATACACAGTTTCTTTTTTTTTCTACAGTACTTCAGTCCACACCACATGTTATGATTGGACTGTTGGGCCACCCAGTTAACCTAACAGTTATTGTTTTCCTCACTATGTACTCAGAACTCAAGTAGTTATGAGCTGTTTGAACTGGCAGGACAAATATACAATGGTTTCTCAAGTATGTTTTCAGTCCACTCTACTAAGTATACTAAGACAAGTGTACAGCACGCATGCTGAATAGTAGTGTCAGATATTGTGAAAGTAGAAATATTATCAGTGCCTGTCCAGAGTCAAAAGTGCAAATGATGCGAAGCCTAACAGGAAAGGGACGTTTGACTAACACTCCAGTGCCATAACATCCTGAGGTCGACTTGACCCTGGTGTTTCAAACACAAGAAGGTAAGAAGAAGATGGACTGAAGCCTGGTATTTTTACCTGGTTTATTGTGACTACATATTATATCTGGAAACAAATCATGGAAAATCAAAAGAGGAAAAAACAATTCAGTGAAACTACTGAATGAGCGTGATAAAATGTCACAAATGTGATGCAATGCTGGCTGGAAATAGACCTGAATTACCCCAAAACTGTATACACTGATTCCAGCATGGGAGAGGTCAGACTGTAGCTGAGGCTTCTCACTCAGGTCCCCTGCTCTTAAATTACAGCCAGTGGATGCTCTTCATTCAGTCATTGTTCGTGCACAGAATCTAACACCTCAGCACTTCCAGCGTCACAGGAACAAGCTAGTTTTTGTTTAGAATTCCCTGTGGGTAAAGACGATGTGGCACCAACACACCTCCCTGTGTTCTGTGGAAGTTAGGTGGGCAGATTTGCTCGGAGTCCTGTTAACACATGCTGACACATGGAGACATCGTTGGATTATTCATTTGTCATAATCTAAAAACACCAGCTCTCCTTTTAGGCAAATGTTTTCTTTCTTTCTCCTAATATCTGCACTACTCCTCTTCTAACTCTGTCATGGACTATCAGTGCTCCATCTCTCTCTTCACTCATTGGTGCACAGAGACCCACCTACTCCTGAACGTAAATGGACGTTCATACACTGATGACAGAGGCTGAAATGCAAGGAGCCAACTGTTGTCCAAACACACACTAATCCTAAACTCACCCATACATACTGGACTAGATTCAAACCATCGACCCACTCTATCATCTAAGCACAGCAGCTACCAAAATGAAGGAACTCCTCATTGACATGAGAAGTGGGGATCCTGGTGTTATTACGGGTTCTTAGTATCCCCACTTCCACACCTCTATCAATAGAATCAAAAGTCAGTTGAGATGGTGGACAGCTTGGAATCACACATCCCTCCTTCATAGAACCGATCCTCCTCCACATGCTACTTCACCATGTCAAATGAGACCAACTCCTCCAACTCATACACATTACTCCCTACTCTCAACCTCCCAGTCCACACTGACAGTGTCACACACTTAAAGCATGCATCCTATCACACCTAACCACCCCCTGAACTCATGCTTCACTCTAATCCCACCTGATTGCAGATACAGATCTCTGATCTGTAAAAAAGCAGAAGCAGTCTCACTCTAACTTTCTGAGAACCTGTGAGGCGAGAAAGCAGTGAGACTCTGGGGAAGAAGCTAAATTAGTAACATGCATTAAAGCAAACTATAAGCTCCATCAAAACGGAACGATAGTGGTTAAAGGTAGAATAAGAGACTGAAAGTTGGAAAACAATGCAATGAAGTGCAAACTATTATTTCTTGCATGAATATTGGATGCACGACATTCTCACCCACCTGTTGTCAGAGTTCTTGTGCTTCTGTTGTCAGTGCATTTCACCATAGCCATCTACAAAGCAGACCAACATGTATAAGTTGTTTCATCACTCTGGTGCTATTCCATGTTTCACTAAACCTTTAAATAAACTGTAGATGACTATAAAAAGTGTGTGTGGCTCTATGAGCAGCTGCTCTATTTGTGTCCAAACTATCTTCTGTCACAGGAATGTAAATCCACTGTTTAATTCTTATCAGTCATCAGCAGACTGTAGACACTCTCTGTGGCTGCTGATTAACTCCCAGCATGCCTCAGCCCACACTTGGCCTCTATTCATATCTGAATAGCTGACTGCTCTTATAGCTAATCATTGAAACTAAATCAATGAATGTTCACAAGAGCTCACAAATATTGACTTTGACCTCTATTTTGTCTGGAGGAACCGTGTTGAACAGGCACCTTGTTCCTGTAGGAAGCTTGTTTAAGATCCTGGGCAACAGAACCTGATCCCAACGATCACCAAAAACTAGTATGTTCCTTCCAGACAGGAATCTGGCTGAAATGGTTTCACGGCACATTGTGTTTTTGTTTGTGTCTCCTTTTTTTTTTTTTTCCCTCTGGGTGAATGTTGTACCCCGACATGTGGATGAATGCGTGCTCCAATGGATACCTGAACACTGTTCGTCTGCACTGCTTTTCAGTTCATACTATGTACAATTAACCTAAACAAGTCAGATGAAGAAGATTAGAGAAGCTTAATGTGGGTAAATTATGAATGAATCATAAACCTAAATAAGAATGTTCCCTTGTCGGAGGTCACTGAGGGAAGAAACATACTTTATTTCACATTCTTCTGTTTCCCGACATGCATCAGACCTCAAAGACATCTCTGATTTATACAGGTTATACATGTATCAAGCTCATCCAACATAATTCTTAACTTGACCAGTGTAGTGATTTAAAGATTCATGCAATGTTTACAGGTTCACACTATCTCAGAAAGGATGCGGCCTCTATACATAACTAACATGCAAGCAAAACAGGAAAAGGTGGATGACGCCCACTCCCACAGGCCTTTGTCTTGAAGGAAGAAATTTCCTTCCTCCTTGGATCTTTAAACAAACATGTGAGATGTGACGATGGCACACTCAACTCTGTGAGAAGAACAATTCCTCACAGATATGTGAGACTTATGGTAAAACAGTGTAGTTTGGACACCTTATCAGTGAGTCATGACATACAGTATTGTATTATTGTATTGGTGAAATAAAGAAGTATTAACCTTGACTATTGTCTGTCTGAGTGCTGCAAGATGAAGACATCAGGAAAGCCTGGCTCTGTAATGTGCTGCATTTATTTCATCTGACCAGGTATTGTATTACGTTTAGTTTTTTTCTATCATCATATCATAAATCCATGCACAGATATTCTCAAGAAGCCAGAATAAGACCTCATGTCCTCGTTGGCATGGAGGTGATGTTTTGATGCCTTGCTGCAGTGCTGGCAGTGAGTGAACCTCAGAAACACAAGCTACAATCTGGTGTTGATCTGGCCTTCATTTAACACAGGAGCCAGGAGAGAGAGATGCGTGGTTGGATTCAGGATGAGGTGAAAGACTTCAAAGACTCAGTATTTGAATTCCAAACAGAATTATTCTTACAGGAAGTCCAGCGGAAAAATGTATAAATTGCCAAGATGATTATTTGGAAATGAGACTGTGTGTGTGTATGTGTGCAAAAACACATTTACAAATTGAGTAAAAAAAGAATTTCCCCACTGAGGAACTGTGAAGTAAATCCTCTTCCCCTTTTTGAAAGAGTGAGTAGATTTTTGACTTTGTTTTTTCACTCCGTTTTTTCATTGTGTGTGCAGTGCCAGGAGCATGAAATCAAAGCAGAACTGTCTGCAGGGCTGGCTAACACTAACAACGAGTCCAGCTGGTGAGGGACAGAGTGAGACAGACAACGTTAGCAGCCGGCCTCTCATTTCCAGGAATAAGCCTGGGAAAGTAATGCATGACTATAGCTTGGTTTGATAGAACAGACAGAGAGGCCTAATGATCTCATGCCATTGTATATCTCTACATAATGTAAAGGAGCACAGAGACACGTGAGAGCTGTAGGTGACTTCCTATTGGTAGAAAAAACCCTGCGATATGATGAGAGGGATAAATGGGAATGTATCATGAGAGGTGAATCAAACTTCCAGAGTCACTGGCGCCCCGAGAGCATGAAGCATTATTCCCAGTAGTTTGCTGTAAACTTCTCATCCATCAAGCATGTCTAGACGAGCACTGCGCTCTGGCCCACTGCTCCATTAGCTCGTCAGTAGAATTTATGAAGGGAACAGATATTTGAGTTTTTGCTCTTTTTCCACGCATCTGCTGTGCTCACTGTTATCTTAGTCCATTTACTATCATTCCATTCCAAATGTGGAAGAAGAGCGACAGAATATGTAATAAAACATCTTCAGATTCTGAAAATGACCCAAACATTAGATTATACAGATTTTTATATCAATAGTTTAACTGTCCTTTATTCTGTGTGTGTGTGTGTGTGTGTGTGTGTGTGTGTACTGAAGCCTCTCACTGTGTTATTATCCACTGGAATGAATTGGTGAAATGGCTGCATACATTCAGTCTTTCCCGTCAGAGGCTTACTTGGTATTCACAGTGACCTGTGGTACAGCGGGGCCCCTCACTACCAGAGAGGGAGGGGGAGGGATAATGGTAACCGGAGTCTGTCACGGTGCCAGTTATTCCCAGCCAGCTCTAGAGCCACATTAAAAGACTGTACCATTTTCATTACAGTCCACAACATGATGGAGTTTGTGTTTTCTTCCCATCAGGCTGCGCTCACTTCATTTTAATGTGAAAATAAACTTGACTGCTGCTGTTGTTTCATATTATCTAACATGTTAATGCAGTTTTGGTGTGAACAATAACTTTGACAGACTGGTTTGACAGAAGTTTTGTGTTAACACAGTGACGTCTTTCTAGAAACACTTTCAGCAGAATTTCTGTGTCTGTGGAGAATTAACAAACCTCAAACAACAGACACTATAAATAGACATGCAGCCACTGAAGCTGCCTGATGATTGGATTCTGTGACTCATGCACACAATTCATGAGTAGTTTGTCAGACCCAGAATGATGCTGACACTGTAATCGGATCAGTAAATGGTGGTCAGCATACCGCTGGAAAGCATGTCATCATTCTTTGAACTATGATTACACCATCCATGAGGTTTCTAATAAAGTCCTCCGTGGCTGGTTACAAACAGATCAAATTTGTGCCTGGGTCAGGTGTTTCACTAACCAGCTTGTTAATGTTCATGTTGCACAATGAAACTGAAAATGGTTCAGTAATAACTTCAGGAGAGGAGGCTGGAACACCTGATCCAGGACCAGCAGCAGCAGCAGCAGCAGCAGCAGCAGCAGGATGGAGTGACACACTGAACTGTGTTCAGCATTGTTTCCTCCATATTGTTGCACAATAAAGTGTTTCGAGTTATTGTATGTGACAAACTGAGGGGAAATACACGATTTGTAAGAAGTGAAAATGAAACAACCAAACTTCCACTTTTATTCATCTATTAAAGGAATGCTTTTCAGAATGAACATATATTTTAATAATATTTCTTTTCTACATGTTAAAATGTTTTGTGGAGGCAGCATTCAGAGACTGGCATGTGATGGCTGATGATTGATGATTGATTGGTCATGATGAAGAAGAGCTGAAATATAATGAATCACGTGATGACAGGTGATGCTGTAAATGTACAGATGAAAAAGAAACTGTTGGCACATTCTGGGAACTTTTTGTTTTCCACGTGCATGTATTCACGTGTCCTGCCTGAACAAACTAATAATAAAACACACTAATAATAAACTAAATATAATAATGTGAACGCATGTGAGGAGATAGCAGTCATAGAAATATGAAGAGTATAGCAGAGCAGGCTGAATGTGTGAAGTTTCAGAGCAAAGCATCACGGGTAAACGGTTGTAATCGAGGAGAATACCGTATGGGCCCGCGCGGTGACCTCAGCGGGACCGGCACGCACCGCTGCCACAGGCTGGTGACGCCAGAGCCGGACGCTCCTTATATGGCCATGGCTCTCGCGGTTACATTGCTGTAACGGGCGCTCTGTCAGATTAAAGCGAGGCGAGGGAGCGGAGACGTACACACGCTGATCCAGCAACAGCACCATCACAATCTGTTCTGACTGACTACAGAACCGGACACGGATTTAAACCGACATGGAGCCGACACTAAAACCAGGACCCGGAGCAGCAGCAGCCCTCATCATGGTCTTCTTTCTGTCCACACAGGCTGTCTCAGGTGAGCTCAAACTGAATTCATTACAAACTTTCTGATCCATCCAGCGCGGGAAAAAGTGTTCAGAAACATATAAAACATGACATGAGACATGAATATGAGTCTTTATTCTTTGATTCATTCATTTATTTTTCACTTCTCACTTTTAAAAAAATGTCCAAAGTCACAAGTGCCTGCAATACATTCTTAATGGAACTACATAATAATAATAATAATAATAATAATAATAATGATGATGGATGTCCAGTTTGTAAAGTGTTACATGTATGGGGGGTTGCAGTCCTGAGTGTTTGCTCACTGTCTGGAGGAAGAAATGACTTCCAGCATCAGTCTTATTGTTGGCAGCCTGTCTGAGTGGAAAGCCTCAGACTCAGCACAGCCTCGCTTTGTGTTCATAGTGGAAAAATGACAAACAAGTGTTTGCGGTGCAACAGACAGTCCACAGAAAGATGATAAGAACAATGTTTCAGCACTTCGTGTCACCCTGTGAGCCTGATGAAGTGCTCAGTTCATTCTGGTTCTGCAGTACACGGTGTGCAAAATATCCTCTAATAAGTGACTCTAAGGGATCTGTTATGAAGTGTTTATGAAGTGAATTTCCATGATTTGACCTTGAAGCATCAGCTTTTAACGGTGTGTGTCTTACAATGACCTCTTTGACTTTGCAGCGGCCTATCCCAAAGCTCAGAACATCACATGGAAATCCACCAACTTTAAAACTATTCTGACCTGGGAGCCCAAACCGTCAGCTGATTACTCATACACGGTGGAGTACTCTCTGTAAGTACCTGCACTTTATTGGATTCGTCTCACAGACAGACCAAGGTGTGTCTTTGAAACACACTCTGACATGCTCAGTGAATAACCTTGAAAGGCGGATTAATGGCTGCAGGGCTTGATAAGGATCCATTTTACTGAGTCAGGAAAAGCTTTTAAAGGAATGTTGATTTTCAGACAGAGATCTTGAAACAGGAAGATACGCAGAAGGCACACAGTGATTCAATTAGAGGAAAATGAAAGACCATTCCAATTCAAACACTCGGCAGTCATTTACATTTACTAAGTCCCATTAAGACGTCACGTTATGCATAATAATAATAATAATAATCTTGTGTCTGTGCTTCTGAGTATTTTTTACATTTTTAACAGTGCATCGAGTCGAGATTGAACAATTCAGCTGTTTTCTGATATTCCTCCACTGTGCTTGGGTTCAGTTTAGATGTGTCTGTCACAGATACTCAATACAAATATCAATCTGTAGGTAGAGCATCCAGTTATGATCATCATACATCATGTGTACTGAATAATGTGATTTGTCTCTGCAGGGTTGGTAAGGACAGACAGAGGAACCCACACTGTATCCGGTCCTCAAGAACCATGTGTGATCTGTCCATCTCTCTGACTGACCTCAACTCCTACTACACGGCTGACGTCGTGTCTGAACCCCCGCTCGGTGCAAAGTCTGACCTCACTGAGTTCCCCTACAACAGCTCACCACGATTCTGCCCGTACAAAGACAGTAGGTTTTTCTTTCTCTAAATAAAGATGTTGGAAATAATGTTTCAACAATCTAATATTGTTCAGATGCAGGAAAAGAGCTGATAGACACATTGAACTATCAAGTGCATGAATTATTACTAAACATGGTACATTTGAATAATGTATGTTTTCGAGTAACCTCTTCTTTTCTAATGTGTTTTATTAAAAAATAATCGGCCTGTCTCTCCTCCACAGCTGATATCGGCAGACCTGATTTCAAGCTGGAGGTCAGCGAAGACAAAAAGAAGACCATCTTACATGTGATTGACCCGCTCACCGCCCTGTTTAAAGACGGCCGCCAGCTGAACATCAGGGATATCTTCACTGACCAGCTGCAGTATAAAGTCATCTATCGGAAAAATAAGAGCACAGGCAAGGTGAGTTGCAGCAGACGTCACAACTCGGCCCCAACCACATGTGAATAAGATGATCCAAACTCAACATTTCCCTCCTGTGTTATCTGCAGAAAGAATACACCTCTAAGACCAACAGGATAGAGCTGACTGGTCTGGACCGAGGAGAGAGCTACTGCTTCAAGGTCCAGGCCTTCATCCCCAGCCGCAGCTTTGACAAGCAGCTGGGAGAGCTGAGCCTCACCCAGTGCTCCAACAACGAAGACAAGTCCATCTTTGAAGGTGAGCTGTCCTGATTCTTAGAAAGCTACACATCCTGCCTCCATGCACGAATGTCCCAACATTAGACATGCGAGGACAGACCTGTGTGATGATCACAAAGTGACCCAGCAAGTGCACGAAAACCAAGCAGGCAGTTACATCTTTGTGTTTGTATCATCAACTGCTCTTGTGTCTGTGCATGCACATTATTATTATATTCATGCATTCATTTATGTTTTGCAGCAGCTTTAATGATGACGAGTGAGTAAAGGATGTAAAAACATGCAACACTGTAGTTTGCTGTTACTTTGTGCATCTACATGCTGTGCGAAAGGCTGGAAAACAAGCCCACGGTGTTTGTGTTGGAGCTCGCTATCTTTGTCTTTGTAATTAATAAGCAGGAGGTGACAGGACACTGGGTGTATTGTAGTGTGTCTGTGTGGGCGTGAGGCAGAGCACAGCTGGCAAACAGCAGTCAGGTTCAACATACCTACACGGGACAGAAAAACTGGTTTGCTGGTTTGTTTTGTGTCTCGTCACGATGTCCGGATCTCTGCGAGACATTTCCCATCATGCACGGAGTCACACTGGACATCAGCTGCCAGCTGTAGATTTGACAGAGGGATCTGTCCAATATTTTAAAGCCCGCTTTACGTCTGTGTTCTGTCTGTATGAAAACTCATTTAGTCTAAACACAGGCTGGTTTTTGCTCTGTTGTTTGTGAATTTGAATTTTATTATTTAATTATTATTTCATTAAATGAAAGGTCATATATTTATAACGACTTTTCTAGTAGTCCCAACACTCTGAGCTTGTTTCGGTGCTCGCCTCTTTCTTACTCCGTTCTATTGATAATGCTGTCTCCAATTTATCTGCTCGGGTAAAGACAGTAAGCTGGGCAGGTTCCTTTTGCGAGAGAATGGAATGTGGGTGGCCTGACTCGATGAATATGACTCATTATTATTTGCCAATAGTAACATTCAGAAAGTGTATTTTTGGGTTAATGCACCCGAGACAGGCGGCTGTGTAGTGGAGCCTCGGTCATGCTCAGTGGTCTTTTCCAGAACTTTGTACTGAGGTAGTTTCCCTCGTTACACTCAGCTGAGACATTTAATACCAAATCATGAAAGCAGAAGTACATGGGAGAACAAACTGGGGCTAGACTTGACTGAGGACTGGTGAGAGGGAGCACTGGAGAGGGTGAATTCCTCGTCTTCTTGTGCTAGATTTGTTACCAGGTTCAAGTTTGTCCAGAGGAAACACTGTTAGTATTCAGTCCTGATCCGGATTCGGGATGTAACTGTCGTATGACATCAAACCCAATGACATGCTTTGGACAAATGTACACATATCTATTTTCTTTTAGTTTTCAACATGCTACCACCCAAATGAAATAATGAATGTATATTTTCTGTTTGTCTGTCCCTCCACTGACTGCTCTGACTCTGGATTCTCTGTTTGGCCACTTTTATTTTCTTCTTTCTACATTATAAATATTTTCCATATTTAATAATTGCCAACAAATTTAAAGGATAACTGGGCTGGGTGTAGAAGATGGGTGTTTATTATTTGGGTTGTTTTTATTGTCACTGGTTTGTAAAACTGCAAATTGATACGTTGCATTATTCATGGTATTTGTACAGTATATATAATAAAAAGCTGTGGTAGGATGAAGCAACACACCAGTGTTATTGCATGTGGTGGAAGAAGTCCTGTGCAGGCTGTTGACCACACACAGCCTGAGTATTTGGCATGTTCCTGTATTTGCCTCCTGGGTGGTTCTCGTCACTGTCACTCACTTGTTGTTTTGTCTTCTAACAGTGTACTCAGTGGGTGTGATCGCTGCTGCCATCTTCCTCATCCTGCTGGTGATCGGCCTCTTCATCGCCGTCACAGTGATCTGCTGCAAGCGCAGGCAGGAAGCTCTGAAAAATGGAAAAGAAGGAGTGCCACTCCGGGATGTATAGAGTGTGTTGTCTATCACGCACACACACACACACACACACACACACACTGTGGGATGCTGTGGTACAAGTGAACTGGACTGTGGCCTATGAGGACAGTGGAGGACAGATCTAGTTGAACATTCCTCTGTCAAACACTGGAATCAATGGTCGCTTTAGTTTCTGTGAAACTGCCTCTGAATATGTCAGACATATTTCTTTCTTTCTTTCTTTCTTTCTTTCTTTCTTTCTTTCTTTCTTTCTTTCTTTCTTTCTTTCTTTCTTTCTTTCTTTCTTTCTTTCTTTCTTCATGTTGTAGAAAAGGGAAACACTGTTTGAGCAATCCTACTGTACACACTAGTCAGAGGGCTGAAGCTGTAATGTTCAATTTTTTGTCTATGATATTATTTTTATATTTGGTGAATGGTACCTCAGATAACTGTAGCTAAACACTACCAGCTGATTTTATTTATTTCATTTATAGTCTGCTGTCTAACTGAAATGATTGTCATGATCAGGATTCTTGGGACACTTTTAAATTTTGGATGATTTTTGATGCTTAATTTATTGTTTAATGAAATTAACATATTTGTATATGATGTCGTTTTTTTTACTTTATTTTTAAGAGAATTATTTTTATGTGGTGTAATATTAAAGAATAAATATTTTACGGAGCACGACCGATGTGTTTAAAAGAGTGTTTTCATTTCAAGGCATAGCGGATGTTAACAAATCAGACAAATCATTCATTTCAAATCAAGATATTAAAGAATTCAAGGATGAAAACATTCACTGATTTCTGTGGATGCTGAAGGCTCAGATGTCAGTGTGAAAATGTCATGCCATGCATTAACAAATGCTTTGAAGAATAATTTCTCCATATAATTAATAACCAATATAGAAAAACAGATTTGGTTCCATTGCTGTCAAAGCAGAGGTTTTTTTGCTTGTTCCCAATTCAAAAACATTTTATGATCTCACCGATCCACAGAATCAAAGATGAATCCTCTCTGTTGCAGGCCTGTAGAGCACGTAGAGGCTCGGCTGTAGCTCTCGTCTCACAGAATGTAGATCTTAAAAAAGTCATGAAAGGACCTGAACAGTTCTATTAGGAACATAAAATATACCAAAAGTACACCAGCACTGACTTCACTGTTAAATGATTTAAAGCTTTGCTCAGTAAAATAATGAATTCTGTGGAGAATCTACAGAAGACGATCAGTCCAATGGAACTCTATTCCTCACACTTATTATGGGATCAAATCATTGTTGGTTTTGTTCTGTCGTGGGATTTGTTGCCAAGAAGGACAATGGACAAACACAGCTGCTCAGCGCTCACACACCACTGTGGCTCTATCACAACAGTCATCTGATACACAGTGTTTCATTGTGCTGGATACACAGAGATGAGATACACTAAATATTCTTTAATGACAGGCTCAAGTTTCAAAGCAGCATGCCAGCGGGGATGAGTTTGATCTCTGAATATCAGCTGTGTGTTCACTGAATACAGAGCCAGCATAGCAGAGACTGATGACAGTGACACTGTGCGGAGCAGCTGTCCAGCTGCAGCTCTCTGCTGCCCTCTGCTGCTTTGGAGTGTCAAACGAGCCTTCTAGCCTTCCTGTCTGTCAGCTGTCTGTCTTTCATCATATCTTATAACTTATGACTAAATCTGTAGAGAAACCACCAACTACAGCTGACAGATAAATGTGATGCAGTGAAAAGTACAATATTACCCTGAAATGTAGAGCTGTAGAAGCATTTAGTAGCAGACCATTAAATATTTGTGACTAAATATACTGCACCACCACATACATGAATAAACATATACATATACATATGCATACATACATACAGGTGAGAGGTTAGACACATTTTAATGTGTCTAAATTCTTAATGACAGTTAATATCATGTCATCTGCCTGGATCACTTATTCTCAGCACTGCAGTCTGGAACCCAAATGAGGGCCACAAACATATTTTTCATATGTCATATCTCTTTCTGCATGACATGACATGACATGACAGCAGGTATTTAAAACCAGTATGTAGCGTTCAGCATTCATTATGTCTTCACAGATGAGCAAGTTACCCATCATGCCATGTGCACACCTCCATACCATCACAGATGCTGACTGAGCTGTTTACAATGTGGATGTTCCTTTTGCTCTTTATTGCAGGGGAAACAACGTCCAACAGTTTGACATGTGGACTCATCAGACCACAGCACATGACACCTTAGTCCAACTCAGATGATCTCGGTCCAGAGAAGTCTGCAGTGTTTCTGTATGTTGTTGATATCTGTCTTCCTCTTTGCATGGTAGAGTCTTAGCTTTGTTTGTAGATGCAGAGATGAATCCACTACAGTAATATCTGAAGTCAAGTTATATGTCCACAAAAGAGAAATTGGACATTACATTGCATCAAATGTAAATTTGGATTGCAATGTTCATTTTTACACTGAAGAGGCTGAACATGTTTGCTGCCCATTGAAAAGGATTTACAAGGAAGGACCATGAATCCACATCTCTCTTCATATTCATTCAGTTATTAATGTTTCTGAACTAGAAATGTGATTCTGACACAAATAACAGATTCAGTTACAGTGGCGGTAAAAACAAGCCAAACCAACGTTAGATTGTTTAGGTCAGTTGATGGCCAGGCGCCTCTGGAATTCCAGCTCAGCTGGAAAATCCAGCAAGTCTTTCCCCCATTCAAAAGAACCAGGCGCACTGGTTCTTCACACTTGTTATTGCTCGCGACACTGCTGACTGTGGAGGAAGTCACTTTAAAATGTAAATCACATTCTAAACTGGAGTTTAAAGTGTTGATGCTTTAGGTTAAGATAGTTTGGTACAACATCATTTAATATGAAACCACGATTTACCTGACTGTATCTGAACAAAGTGAAGGAGGCAATGAGACCATTGAGCAGACGTTAGGGCCTCGGCCCCGCAGGCCAACACATACCTACCTACCAACCAACAGGCTACTTAGGTGTGGAGAAGACAACGGAGAGAGTGAGAGGATGAGAACTATTGCAGCAATTGCACTGAGTTCCAGTAGGTGGCACCAAAACATTTGTTCCAGAATCCACAGCCACTAAATGAAAACCTATTAAACTGAATATACAGCACAGGGCATGTACAGAGAGAGATGAGACAGAGAGTGGAGCTACAGTTGTGTTTAAAAGGACAGTGCAGTGTACCCAATGCATCTGCATGTATGGAAATAAAGGTTATTATAAGGATTTTGGGTTTCACACAATCTTTTTAACACACTGCTATTGTTTTGAACACTATAGCTGTACCTACCATTGTCAGAGGGCTCATGGAACAGGCTGCTTTAACTGCAGAAGAGTTTTGGCTCTTGTGCAGACTGGAGATGACATTTGAAAAAGTAGGTGAGGTGAACTTCAAGTCAAGTGAACCAAAAGAGGTGAGTCCAGACCTGACAGGAGACACTGGAGCTGCTTGACTACAACAAAGAGGTCTTCTCCTCTAGCCTGGGACTAACTTTTCTAGTCTGGCTTAACCAGGCAGTCCACAATGATGGAGTGGACCAAGAAAACAGTAGACGCATTCTTCATTTTAAAGGAAGTGTTATGTTCCAGACCAGTCCTGGCGGGCCCGGACTTATAGTTTATAGGGTTGACTGCCTGATCAAGAAGTAATCCATCCTCCTACAGAGACCTTCAGAGCAGAGTGTGGGATCATCAGGTGTGCGGTGGATGGAGGACGCCTCCATCACACGAGAGTACCCTTTGACATACAATGTAATCCATTAGGAAGACAGGGTTACAACACTTCAGTCAATTATTGACTCAGTTCTTATCTCAGACACACGTGAAAGAAAAAAAGGATCTCTTTATGAAACGGCTGACTCCTACAGTTTTTTTTTAATGCAGAGAACATTAGATCAGAACATTAGAATTAGACATATAAAACCATGGGAAGTGTCGAGGCTGCTTCTTTACATTTCAAAATAAACTTAGTGTATTAGAATGACACAACAGAGCTGTTGAGTAATGACAGAGGATTCATGTACCAGTGATCAACTGACAGAAAGCATCATTGCACTTTGGATCCAGAACCCTGTTCATAGAGCTCATATAAAATCAGTTATCAACACAATCATTCATATTCAATACAGATTTCTAATCCCCCCAGCCAACATATTACATTTTTTACATAATTTTATGAATGGAAAGGGTTAATAATGAGATTAGAAGAAAAAAAGTGGAAGAATTCTTTATTTATTATGAGCACCATGTGGAATGGTCCAAATGGCAGCTGAGTAAATATCGGATGAACAACAACCGCGTGAAAGGAGCTGAAATGTTTTACCTATTTCATGAAGAGAGCGAGATGATCCCAACAAATACACAACTTAAAATATACAGGAAGCAAAAACTGATGTTTGGAAGCTAATTCATCAACCCTCTGTGTTCAGGCTATGTTTATTTATTAATATAAAACATTATTATCATTAGTCAGTCCAGGACTTTGGATCTTAAAGTCCAGCAACATCAGAGTGGTACTGCAACATTCTCACAAAAACATGACTTTTTTTTATTGACTGATGGCAGATCGTGCTGTATCTCTTTTGTAGAGGAACATCATATAAAACTGGATGATGCCATCCCACATTCTGCATGCTCTGTCAGCCGGTTCACCAAAGGTCGGCACTGCCAAAATGGTTTGGTGCCACCGTTTGTCACAGTTGAACTTTGAACTACATTTCCCCTGGTGCAATCAGGGAAAATGTAGACTCCATTAACATGAACTGATGGAAAATGTCTGCTTCATTACTGCTGTCACAAACCTCAAATCACACACTGATGTTACACCAGTACTGCTATAGTTGATGACTTGATATTTTCAAAGGCTCCTCTCGATGCCTGAGGGACTAACATGTTCCGGTTCCCTCTGACGGGGTCAGTGATATATAGGTAACATGGATTAAGGCTACAGTGCAGCACTCTGGCACACACCTTCCACCAGAACACTCCAGAGGTACTAAAGAGGCTTGCTTCCATGTAAAGCACTTCATGTCAAACAGCTGTGTCTGGAGGTGCTCTGAAAAAGTTCCAGGGAGAGGTTGAACTGATTGAATGATTTCCATGTCTCAGCTTTTCTTACTTCATGGTGCCTTCAGCGACTTTTATCAACATTTGGCCTCAAGAAAGAGAGTCGGGAATGAACATGAGCAACATGACAGAGGAGGAACCATGAAGGCCTACATGACAACAAACAGATAACTATGCTGTAATCATATGATAATAGCTTGAGAAGATAATGAACAGTTTTCATGGAAATAACTGTCACACACTTTCAGTATTATCACTGTTATATGACGATTTCATGATCAGCCTTGGCTGCTCTCAACTTCTGTCAGCTGTGGAGAGTTGAACTTTAATAAGAACCTACAAGGCAGCCAAGGGCATCACCTACGTAAGTGCACATCTCAGAGGCCTTACACTGTGATGCATACATCAGTATTATTCTGTGTAGGACACATGATGCTTCAAAGACCACTGTGGTACCTAGCTTAGCTCTACAGGCTAACCTGTTACTGTTAGGAGCTATGACCACATGTGCAGAGATGATTCCAACAGTATGGGATGCTCCCAGCGTCACTCAAACATTTCTGACATGTGGGAAACAACCTAGAAACTGGCATGTTTATCACACAGAACAAATGAATGATTAGACAAGTGATGCTTTAAATAACAAAACATAAAAGGAGACACGGTTGAGTTACAAATGATTAAAAACATTATTTTCTAGTTCTAGCTATAACTTCTGTCTGAGTGCAAAGAATTAATGGACTGGTTTCATCAGAGCAGTGCATGTGTGGAGAACATCAGCAGTCAGTTACGAGCCAAACTCCACAGTTTCCTCTGTGATGGGCTTGAACTCGTAGTTCCCTCTCCCATCCATGTGGAGATAATACTTGATGAGAAAAAAACATAAAAGCAGTGAGTAAGAAAGAAAGACGACATTTAAAGTACGAGCTGAACAGATTGGTCGATGCAGAAAAATCTGTGTGGCTGTTAAAAGTAACAAATGTCCCAACATTATGATGAGCTCACTATCAGTCAGAGGTAAAGTAACTACTAAATATTTCATCACCTGTCTCTTCTATTACACTTAATGCTTCACAATGCTTCGAATGAAGAGCTGGAAGGATCAGCCAACAGCGCCTCAAACCCTGAAACTCCACAGAAACTCCTACAAACTTCACCACTGTCTGCAGTGATTGGTCAAAGCTCTCTTTTTCCTGTGTTGAACTGGGTGCCACGCCATTACAGCAACCCCACCTTCCTTTTGACTTTAGACATGATCACACACACAGTGCTCAGAAGTCTGCTCAGAAAAGGACACAGCAGATGACTGTGGGAATCTGAGGGTTTCATTTCAAGTCATAAGAAGTTCTTACCTCGTGGTGCTTCCACAGAGACTTTCGGTGGGACACTGTGAACAAGGTGATGCCCACCTGTGGAACAAAGAAAACATGAGACTCCAGACAGGGTGAGAATGACTGCAACATGACACACTTCTTACTGCATTAATGTGAGCGATGAAACAAAAACTGTTAAACAGTGGCAGCCTCAACTGACCTCTAACATGACTTGTACTGTGTACTGCCAGTTGTATTAGAGCTGGGTGATAAAACTGACTTCTGAACACTCCTTTGTCGCTCTGCACAGATTCAGGCTATACTGTACAGAGACTTTCTTCTGAGACAGTACGTCAAACAAACAGAACACAAATTCTGGCTGCTCTGCTTACAGTAACTTGCTGCCCTGATCACTGATGTTCTGCAGGGAGGGATGGAGGGCTTAAAAACAGCTTCTTAGGGAACAGCATGTTTTTTCCTCCATTCCCTTTGTGCTGTCCAACGATGTAGATCGACTTGTGTTTTCAACACATCAGGAAGCATCGACCAGTTTCTCCTTGATGTCCTTTAAATATCTGTCTGACTGTACTCGACAAAAGTGAACTCTTCTTTGACTGCTCGGATTCTTGTACGAACGTTAAGCTGACAGAAACTGTCATTGGCTTCATTGACCAATGACAAAGAGAGAACAGCAAAGGAGAACTGCTAACAGTCAGAATGTTTGTGCTCACTCACAAAGTGTGTTTCCCAGATGAGACCAGTCATAAGTCTGGTTTGTCAAAAATGTGTTATGTGTTTGCATGTGTGTGTATGTGAGTGTAGTTGGGTTGTACCGTCCTGCAGTGGCTGTAGATGTAGTCCTCCACATCCACACTCACTGCACTGGTGCACTCATCCAGGATGGCAAACTGGGGCTTGTGGTAGAACAGCCTGGCCATCTACAGAAACAAACAAAGACTTGATGATCATGGTTTAAGCCTGACCATCAAGATCACAAAGCCTGCAGGTGTTATGTTCTCTCAATGTACGTGTAGCTTCCATCGCACAGTCCTGACACATGAAGGTTAAGTGAAGGGTGAGTATGAGTGGGGATAGACTTCCACCGGCCGGAGCAGAATCATCCGTTCAGCAAAAATGGATGGATGGTCTGATGGTGGTTTTTAGTCATGTGAATCCAGCACTGTGTCATGTTTCCTGTACAGCCTGTTGACGAGGAATGTGTGAGTGCTTACAGCCATCCTCTGCTTCTCTCCTCCGCTGAGCACGTCCATCCAGTCCTGGACTATGTCCCAGCTGCCCTCCCTGTCAAGGATGTGACCCAGCTGAACATTGTCCAGGTATTCCTTCAACACCTGGACACAAGATACAGTATGTTGTTAAAAACACAGGCACATAGAGGGGTGTGTGTGTGTGTGTGTGTGTGTGTGTGTGTGTGTGTGTGTGTGTGTGCATTTCCCACCTGATCAGAGATGCCTTTCCTCCTCTGTTCTTCATGGGTGTCAGGGTAAATGACTTGATCCCTCAAAGAACCCAGAGTCATGTAGGGTCTCTGCACAAACACAACGGGTTTGCATGAAGAACTTCAATTTGAAGTAGTTGTTGACACTAAACATTCAGTACAAGAACAGAAATTACAGCCCATCAATGTTTTACTGGTTCCAGTTCACTTCAGAGTTACTGTGCGTGTAGTTAGTTTCATATATTGATCTGTCTTGGCTTAATAAATCCAGAGTCATCTATCTGAAACTGAAATGCTCTGTCTAGCTGGGGTAGACTAAGTTGCTGTTAAAGGTTGTGCTGGAACACACAGTAGCTGCTACTGAAGGACTTCCACGTGTTCTGGCTTTGCTGCAGCTGTTGAAGCTGATCGTGTCTGTTCTAGACAATGTTCGTGTTCTACCAGAAGCACTGCAGAGCTCTGCGCTCTGGTCCGAGGAGAACACGTGGCTGTTTTATTTTTGACCAAATATGAGCAAGCTAACAAAGCCTCTGCTTTAGAAACGCTCCTGGTTTAATGACATCACGCCGGGTGGTATTTAGGTATTTTACAGAGGTTTTTACCTGTGGAACGTAGAAGAGCTTCCCTCTATCAGGTTTTGTCAGGTGTCCTCCAAACAAAGGCCAGAGCTTTAAAAAAGGACATGTAGAATTGCTTTACATACACAGAGAAAACAACAACAACAATTGTACTGTAAATGAGTTTACAGAGCAAACTGATGAACTGATTCAGCCACTGTAACTTGAAGGTTTCTCACCTCTCCAAGTGCTCTGAACAGAGAGCTCTTTCCACAGCCATTTGGTCCACACACAAGAACATTGGTGCCAGACCTCACCTTCAGAGGACAGAGAAACAAAGACAGAAACATCGGATTAATGAAAATCACTGAGTAAATAACATCACAGTAAAGCCTGTCTGTACCTCAAATGTGAGGTCTCCGATCAAGATGTCTCCATTAGGTGTTGCGAGTGGAGTATGTTCAAATCTGAAAGATAGAGAACACAAGTTTATTTGCTGAAATAAATAACTAAATAAAAAGAACAAAGAGAGAAATGCAGAAACGGAGACCTACTTGATGATGTTATCTCTGTTGGTGATTTGACCTCTTCCAGGCACGAGTTGGAGTTTCCCTGCAGTGTCTGATATTAAGATGAATGCAATAAACCAAAAATCAATTCAGCTGTTTCACTGAACAGCTCCACTCATCTGAGAGGAGATGAGTTAGCTGAAGGTGACATTACAATTCATGTGTACCCTTCTCCTGCTGGGAGACCATTGTGCGTTCATATCTGCCAGCGTTCAGCTCCTTCAGGACCTTCATCAGTTCCGTGATACGAGCTGTGAACCTGTAGGGGACATACACATGAATGAAAACAACAGATAAACCTTTGACTTCATCACTACAGATCTTAGCTCTGCTTTATTGGGACGGGGCTATGATTGTTCCCTTTACTATTTCACAACATGTGACTCCATTGGCAGTCCACATCTCTGACACCTGTAGAGTCTCTTTAAAAATACAAAACATCCTCTTCAAATACCCGAGACAGGACTAAAAGTACTCAGTTTGAGTTTTGAAACAAAAGCTGAGGACACCTCCTGAGGACAATGGTAAACAATAACCCAGTTCTGTAGAATGTGGAAGTGTGGATGTTGACTTGACGATAACTGTCAGGACTGACTGAACCTCTTTCTCTGGTGAGATGATACACACCATTTTGTGTTGTGTATTGGTATTCCCTGAGCTGATTGGTGGATGTGTTCATGACACAGGTGCATGTGTATCCTACTTAAAAAGGTGCTGATCACTACACTATAGATTTCAAAAATCACTTTACGAATTCATTCTTTGTGCTTATATTTGAGAACACTCACCCTGAGAGGCGAGTCATTTCTCTGCCAGCCAGTACGATCCTGCCCAGGGCCTGGGACATTCTCAGCAGCATCCTCCCACTCTGGTAGTAGTCCTGCAGGCCACACAGGTCCAACTGCATCAGTTAAAGCTCACAGCCCAAAAACATGACTGCAAAGCATTTTTAAACTGTGTTCGACACGGATGTTAAGGTGGCATCACTGGTTAAATGTTAAAGTTAATGGTTAAATGACAGCTTTCCATACATTTCAATACAGTATGAAAATCAAAGGCGTGTCCACCAATTGGGAAAACGCTGATCTGATTGGGGTCAATGTTAAAGGGTTGGGTTATTCATACAGTGTTTAGGACATTAATGGAATGCTGAATCCATGCGTGTGTTTGTGTGTGTGTGTGTGTGTGTGTGTGTGTGTGACTTCCTGACCTCCAGCAGCTCAGAGTGTGAGCTGTGCATGTGTCGTGGGTGCGACAGGTTTAGGAATGGCCGGCTAACCACCAAGTAGCCCACCACAGTGGCCAAGTCTGCAGAGGAACAGCATGTGAAGGAACAGAGAATAAACACACATTGTTCATTTATTGAAATGCTTCAGACAAACATTGGCTGACCTGAGAGTGGACGTTGTCTCTCTCTACTTTTACTTAGTGCAACATGGCAAGCAGTAAATATCAGAAATATGACCTGACTATTAAAGCAAGAAATATATTTACTTACACTTGGCAATGATACTGTCCACAAACCCCATGGAGAAGCGAAAGAAGATGAAGTTATGCAAGTGGTCCACCTGGAACATAAGGTCATTTTGTTCACACTATGAGGTTGGAGAACACACAGTAATGGTGACTTGCACAAATAAATGTCAACACAGCATTTGTGGTGCAATTCACCTCCAGTGGTTTAACTTCTCAGCTCTATTAATGAACAGGTGTACTCCAGAACACCATGACATTGGGTGTGGTTACAGATGCAATAAAAAGACATGACTGACCCCCACCCCATAAAAACAATCAGAGCTGACACAGATCGCAGTCATTCCACTCAAAGGACTAAACTGTTACCCACCAGTTTCTTGAATGTGCTGTAAATGGTCTGTTTTTCCCTCATGTTCCCGTTATAGAAGGCGATCTCCTCACTGAAGATAAAAAAACATCAGTAAGTGTTGGGGTAAACAGCTGGACAGTCAGAGTTTCAACAGTCGCTGGTGTGTTAACCTGTTGGTGATGAGGCGAGAGTTGACGTAGCGGTACTCTCCCTCGTAGCGCTGCTCTGTGACTGTCATCTTGCCTATGGGTCTCCTCAGTCGGGTCAGGAACAGACCTGAGATCAGCAGGTAGGCCATCATGATAGCTGGACCCTGTGGCAGCCAACATTCATTTGAAGAAATACTGTTCATGAAACAGCCAATAACATACGAGTGTGTGAAAACAGTCCGTGTGTGTGTGTGTGTGTGTGTGTGTGTGAGTGTCGTTTTCAGTATAGTATGTGAATGAGTGAATGTATGTGTATGTGAATATGTGTAGGAAAAGTATGTGTAATCTATATGCATGGTAACTTTGAATAATATCCCTAATGGCCCTTCATAAGCATATATGCCTGTTGGCTCATTTTTTTCCAGCTTCTAAACACTTCAGATCACAAGAAGTCACTTGTCACCTCCTTCACAACATCTTAACACACGTGAGTCTGCTTGGAGCTGCTGCACTTACACAAAGTGTGTTTCTTTCTCTGTGACATGCTTCTGAAGGTGATTCATAAGTCAAAAGTGTTCATTAAAGGAAACTTAAATCTGAGTAGAACTTACCCTAGCCCATGCTCAATTCTTTATTTTTGATTAATTATTATATAATATTATTTCAACTTTTTTTTCCCAACAATATCTATTTTATTGTTACATCCTATATAACTAATGGTTAAATGTACAAAATGTATCCACTGAAGAGGACAGTAAACTCTACTTGTCACTATGTTTATCTAACATGTGTTAGAGATAAAGCAGTCTATTTTCTTCTTGCATGCTCCAATTATTTATCACAATCAAAATACAGCCTTCCCTCGCACACAACGCTAATCGCTATCTTACAAATCTGCTGAGTAGTGCTCAAATGTGTTGGATGCTGTCATTAATAAACTTCCATACACACACACACACTCCTGTTGTATTTCCATAGAAAACATGCATGAGATAATCACATACCTGAGCACCAATGGCACTTGTCAGCTTGAAGATGTACAGACCAATATCCAACAAAGGCTGCAGGGAACACAGGGGACATGAAGGTTTACAAATAATACTCAATATCTTGTTAATATTTTGTTCTTTGTAACTGTTTGAACTCAGTTTATATCTGTATATCACTGATATGACACCTTTTCAACACAAAAACTTGAATGAGATTTTTGTTTCATTTGTCTCAACTGTATGGGTTTGCATCCATGTTTAACACAGTCAGTTGGGCTTAAGGTTCACAGGTCCTTAACATTCTGTGCAACACCCGGATCAGTTTGTGACAGAAGTGCTATGTGTGTCTGTAATAAAGTGCATCTGTGGCCACAAGGTGGTACCAAATCAGCTCAGGAGGTGAAGGGTCAGAGAACAGATGACAGCATATTAGCCGTGGGAACAAACAAATAGTGACTGTTATTATTGTTCAAAAGTTATCTTTATTATGCTCGATGCAACAAAATGTCAAAGCTGATTCTAAACTAGTCGTATTTGTCATCCATCACTGTTGCAGCGACTTCTAAACTGACATAACGAGTGATTAACGATGCTGCTTCAATCAGCGAGACAAGGAACAGGAAACAAGATGTATTTTATTGACTTTTACGGGCAGAAAGGTGGATTATATGCATCACAGCCAGGCACGGGACACTATTGTTACGTTAGGTAAGACATATAGTGTTCTCCTGACTGTAAAATTATAAATGATCATTAACTTGTTAAAAGCAATCAGCAGTGAAAACTGTGTGATTCAGGTATCGTGTCCAACATTTCCCGGTTCTGCATGGGTCCAGGTTCAGGCTTTCAAATAATAGGCTCGGTACTGGGAAGTACATTTCTGGGCACAAGTTTTTGGGCCTGTCAAGGCATATGGAGGTTACCATATGTGATGCAGGAGGAGGGTGTTATAAATGAAGGTGTCATCGATGCCCCTGAAACACAAACCCCTTCTGAGAAGGACCTGCACAGCACTCCAGTCTATGAATCCTAAATGTCTCATTCACTTTGTGAGCTAAAACACTGCAGAACTCAGTTGCAAACAAACAAAGTTTGGTACCTTGCTGAGATTGGAGTAAAGGTCCACAACACTGTTACAGAATTTCTCCACATCCTGTGTCAGCAGCTGGTCTGCGTTAGCTATCCGGTTGTCCAGGTTTCCCATTTTGTAGTAGGTGAAACCTCTGCAGAGTGAAGACAGGAAGAACACACGACACATGCGTCAACTTCTCACCACGGAAAGTGAGAGAACCAGATCATGTCCAGGTGTGTGAATATGTCAGAAACATGACGTCAAGGTTTCTTACAATGACTACTTCTCCTCCTTTGTGTTCCACTTTGCTCTGAAACTACAGTTGACTATAAAACAGTTGGGTTCTGCTCTCTAGGTTCTTGTTTATATACTTGCCCAACTTTTTTGATGACATTGCAGTTTTGGCTTGCTCTAAAAAATGACGTGTTATGTAACATCTCTACGGTCAGCAAAGTTCAGCGGTAAAACATGAGTATAGTTCAACTATATTACATAGAGTTCTCTTTTTGTTTTTTCCACAGTGAATGTTTTAGTCAGATCCTAATTTCCCAGAGTAATATCTTTAAACCAAACATATTCATATTACAATCAAACTGAGAAGCTGGAACCAGAGAACGTCAGGCAGTTCTGTTTGATCAATGAGGTAAAAGATTCACTGATCAGAAGATCCAATCTGATGGGTAAGCAGCTTTAATACTGCTTGAGTACTTACTGCAGGTACTGGTCATACAAGTTCTTTGTGAGCCTCTCACGAAACCTCAGCTTCAGTTCGTTTAGGCCCAACTTCAGAAAGTTGTTCACCAAGGCTATCTGGAATGAGCCGGGCACACATAACACACATGTATCATCTGTACAAGTCACAGAGGTTTCACATCTTTTCTGCATGCTTCATGTTTTCGCTTGTTTTGTTCTAACTAGAAGCAAAGGGCAGACAGTGAAGAAACATGCAAAGCAGAATATTTAGGATGAATTTGTTAGTTAGAAAATCTGTTTTTCTTATTGTCAACAAAACAACGAATGTATCCTCATACACACTGTGTGTGTCTCCAAAGCCTCATATCTGATTTATTATTTTGTTTTACAAAAACTATTAAAAACACACGAGTGAGTCACACTGTGGGGGACATGCTCCTTCATTATCATGAACACACACTGTAGTTTATTTGATTCAATCACACACAGCATCCTGCTGCCAGGTGAATCTTTTGATGAGATTTGTTGACAATAAGAAAAATAGAATCATTCTGGCCTCGTCATTAAACATTGAAACATACAGATGTGCATTTGCACAACAGTGATAGACTGCTCATGTTAGTCCAAAAGAATGTTCATGCTAATCTTTGTTTTTATAAGTGCATGAAATGATTGAATGAAATAATTAGACAGTAGAAGGCAGAAATGTCAGTGTTTTTCATACCAGATTCCCTCAGACAGAAAGTGAAAATGTCCTTAACTATGTGCAGGAGTATGAACTGACACTGAACTACACATATGTTACAGAATCATATATAGCAGTTACCATCACACTGGAGTGTGACAAAGATAAAAAGTTAACAAATATACAGACTTACAATTGGCATGAATTTCATAAAGCTGAACAAGAAGGTCTTGAAATCTTTTGTTGAGCGGCCGATAATTGCACTGCAAACCACAACATGCACAAAGATAAGCACACACGACCAAAAGAGTCAGAGAGAGAAATTCTGAGGCTGCTGCTGAAGTTTCCTTTTCCTGTGGAACCAGTTTAGCTTAATAAACTGCTAAATTCTGTTTGAGCCTGAGCAGAGTGTGAATTATTTTACTGATATGAAACCAACCAACAGTGGAGTCCTGACATAGATTACCATTCAATGTATGCATTTCAATATTACTGTCATTTTCATAGAGCACAATGACTTTTGGAAAAGATTTGCAACAGTTGTGGAGGGATGTACTGCCTAGAAAACATATTTTCAGGTAAAGCTAAAATGTAAAATATTGGTCGATGTCAGGCCTTTATACAAGACAGGTCTTTATATTTAATGACAGCCATTTAAATATATGTGTTTCTAGTCTTTCATGAAGAATCCTCTCTGAGGTTTTATTAAGCATGTATGTTCATATCAAATACAGCTGTATTGTATATTCATTTGAATGAATTAAATTGTGACTGAAGTGACCAATGAGCTGACTCAATGTCAGAAAAGTTGCAATGTCACATTTTCTTACCTGCCAGGAAGGCGTATGTGATGGACACATGTTTTTCCCCTTTACTAAAATATATTTAATATTCTTTTGTTCTGAACTATTTCATTAACTAAATTAAAAAAACAAGGAAAAGTCCATTAGACAAATAGAAATATACATTTCATTAAAGTCAAACACATAAATTGAATGGTAGTTAATGTAAAAATGTTTTTGTTTTTGTTACTGGTGTATGCCAACAATATTCAGGTCAGTGTTATGCTTGGAAGGAAATGCAGACCTCAGACAGTAAGCGATGAAAGAGCACAACACAGAGCAGATGTTAAAACCACAGTGTTAGTGGTTTGAACCTAGAACCTTGTGTGGACAGTTACCCCCGGTATGACTGATATGTAGGAATAAAAGTGCCTCTTGAATAGACTGATGTCTCTGCTTATAATACCGCTGTGGAGAATCAAAACAAAGTGATCAGCTCCATTTGGATGCAGTCTTACACAGAGAAGAGAATAGCAGCAGTCTGCTTCAGGTGTCAACATTTTTTTCAATTTCTTTTTAAAGATTTGTTTGGCCTTTTTGACCTTTATTTGATAGAGACAGCTGAAGAGTGACAGGAAATGTGGGGAGAGAGAGAGAGATGAGGAATGACGTGGGAAAGAGCCACAGGTCGAACCCTGGGTGGGTCGGGAAGTCTTCAGATTGTTGGTATCTTTCTGTCTGATTATCTTTTGGGATATAAGTTAAACAGAAATGTCAGAATGTGGATTTGTTTCCTTCTTAATCTTTACTGATAAAAGCAACCATGTGCTAACAAAATGTAGAGACCAGGAAACAGGCTCATGTTATTGAATCTGTGCGGAAACTTTTCATGTCAACACTCAAAGCAGATGGATATACCGTATGTACGTGTAGTAAAATGCTACACACCATGTGCGCAGCATATTTATTTCTGTAAAATGATTCGCATATCATTAGACTTGAAAGGTATTTTTATTCATGTGTACTGTGAGCTGCAGTCAGTGAATTTCTCTCTGTGCGATGAATAAAGTCGATTTTATCTTTGAATTTTTACTTCTTGCTGCCACTTGCCTCCCTCATACAACGTGTCTCCTGAAAATAACGCGTCAATTACTAAACAGCTTTTATGTTCTGATGACAGACGTAATCCCTCAAAACGAGACAATAAATTGAGACGACAAGACTACTAAAAAAAAGCTATTAATTAATTAGCACCGCACCAACTAGACTAAAGTCTGGCAGTGACTAACCTGAACATGAAGTGATCAGATTTTGTTTCTATTCAATAATCTGTATCTCTACATTCTTTACAAAAGCAGACTGAACACAGCTGAACACACTCAGCACTTTCAAACTGTAACATGAATGTGTATCATGTAATCATCAGCCTCACAGTTTTCCAACTATGCTCATGGTGAACTGCCCAGTGTGGACATCTGAGTTTTCATTGGAGATACTTTCACTTTTCACTTCCACAGAGCCACAGGCACGCCTGGTCATGAGACGTGGTGATCAGCGCTGAGGCATAAAAACTTGTACATACATTTAACAAATCTTCTGCTGCTTGTTCTATAGCACTGCCCTCCTTAATGGTCTGCCTAGAAACACGAGGTTATTATATTACAGCCATTCTCAGATCTTTGCAACAGCGTTTGTTGAGTTTTCACAACTGAATAAAAGATTTACATACGCAAATTTGTTTGACCTGCTCATCTAATATGGACCAGTCACTAAGGTCATGTGACTCCTGCCTTCTGGATGTTACAATGATTAATCTAAAGTTGGCAGCGCTGCTTTTGGTTTGTACGGATATTGAGTGACACAGCTATGCGCTGTTACTATGAAAACAGTGTTTGAGTAGCACAAAAAAGTTCTGTTCACCTCAACACTTTAATTATGAATCAAAGTGTGAAGCCAGACTCTGACCTTTCAATCATGGTGCCGTTCTGGATCATCCATACGTCACAGTAGGTCCTGGCCACCAACATGGCTGCGATAAAGATAAGGTACCCCGTCTATGGTGAGGACAAAAAGCAGAGAGAAAAGTTAAACACTGCACATCATAAAGTCCTTTATCGTCCTGCCCTGCAATCTGCTCATATCTACTCAGCTGATCGGATAAGAGTGGAAACACAGCAGCCATGTGGCTGTGACCTTGGCTTATGGAGCTGAAGTATCTGTGTCAAAGGACTCTGCTGTGTGCTGCTAGCCTACACTATCAACCTGACCCTCAGAGTATCTTTAACAACACAACACGACTGAGCACATTTTAGCAGATGATACTTACATACTACTTGCAGATGATACTTACACACACATAATATATATATATATATATATATATATATATATATATATATATATATATATATATATATATATATATATATATATATATATATATATATATATCTGAGCTAAACACCCTATGCCTGACTTGCTTGATGTTTGGCTTGCAAAGTCTACTAGTAAGCTCAGAGACAGCTGAATGACAGAATGTTACATGCAGGAATGAACATGATTTACCACAGCTGGAGCTAAACACACTCACTAGTGATCATAAGTAATGTAATCAGAACAAATACAGTACAGCTGAACATATTTACCACAGTACTGAAATCACACCAAATACTGACTACACAGTGTTGCTTTCATTTCAGATGAAGTTAAAATAAAAGAATATTTGTTCCAAGTGCAACTGTCTCTGGAAAGTGTCACACGGGTCAGAAACATTGGTGTCAATCTGGACAGTGATCTCACTCTCCAGAGACACATTAACAGCATAGTTAAGACCGGATTTTAGTATTCAAGGAATACTGAGGAGTGCTGCTGTCGTTACACTGGCTCCCAGTTCATTTTAGAACGGATTTTAAATGTAATGTTTGTTTTTAAAGGCCCTGCATGGTCTGGGATATGCAGCTTTACCCCTCAGGTCATCATGAACAGGCCATTACAGGTTATTCATCAGGTCTTCACAAAAACTGGTTAGAATGCCGTGAGGTGTGGCCCAGAGCTGTAACATTCCTGCAGCACATTGGTCTGGTTTGTTAGTCTGGTCCAACCATTTTATTCCATTCTGTTTTAACTCACGTGTCTTATTATCTTATTCTCATTTTTTTAACAGTTTTATTTTGACATCTTTTTCACATTTTTTCTGCTCGTCTGTAAAGATGTCTCTAACGTTCCCAAAGGGTTTACTGTGTATTATTTGTTTTAAGTAGCAGTAGTCATTGGCTGATTATAGTCACCACCAGTCAATGTGTGCATCTCTACTGCTTAAAACATCTGGATGACTGCTGGAAACATAAACAAGCAACTGGATGTCATACCTCCATGCAGAAAACTCGAGGCACCATGATCCCCACGATCCTGAGGATTCGGAGTAGGAACGCCCTGTCCACTGCTGCACGGTCTTTCCTGCCATCTTTCTGTAAGAAGAGATAGAAGAACGGTGCGCTCGAATACAGCTACAACTATATATGAACACTTTATACACTCAAACATGAAAGATGGCGTACCTCAGTGTTCAGCAATAGATCCGAGTCTCCCTTTGTACTGCGAAGAAAGAGCAGTAACAAAATATGAGTATTCATAGATAAATGTTGCACACTGGATGCAAGCATTTTATTCAACACACTGCATTATGATAAGCAACACTGAATGTGAAAACTCCAGAGAGCAACTTTAACACTTGTGTCAACATCTGTGAGTAGAATTACGGTTCAGTTTAGCCTGGTGGGGTCATGGTTGACATCCACGATGATGCTGCAGGGCACTTAATATCCAGGGACACAGGAAGTGAGCTCATAACCAGGGTTAGGAAAACATCTACCAACCACTGACAGACAGATGTTCAAAACCCCCCGTCACTCAACAGGAAATCATTTGTCTGAAACCTACCAGACGAGTTCAGATTTGACCAGCATGTGGCTGCTGCTAATGATGAACACATGATGCACGTCAGAACAGTGGCTGTGGTCTTTTCTAAATGAGTATATTCACTCTAATGTCCACTGATAGATCCACGCACATGCTCGGTAAACTATCTCCCTGTGCATAGTAATTAGTGCTGATCCATTTGAAGAAGTGATTCAGTAAGCACACACAGTGAATAGAAGCACGCCAATCACACGTGATGGAATGACTGTCCACAGTGTGTCCGCCTCTCCTGTGTGACATTTGTTCAAAGCAGAAATTCTTTTGACACTTCAGCTGAAGTCAATCTAACTCTTTTAAACGGATTCTATAGAATTCACTCATGTACATATTCATCATATTATTTATCGTGTTACGTTCAACTTTATTAATGCTGGATCTACAAGTGACTCATGACGACAGTGAGCACTTTGTTGTGTCCTCTGTAGGATTCTTCAGAACAGTCCGGTCACAATAACTGACAAGCATCGCCAGCTCGACTCAAAGACGTGACAATGAAGTTCTGACCGAGTTAGCTAAAGTTACACAGACGTGACACTGCCGGGTGTGCACGGAGCACCGTGAGAACGTGAGACGGTTTGTGCACACAAAGACTGCCGTTGTTTCTCTCCGTGACGTTCCCGGTATGTGAGCTGGTCGGGTCAGTGGCAGCATGGCGGCTGCGCAGAACGCGAAGCTCAGAGTCTCTCATGAAACACACGGAGCTGATAAGCAGCAGCTCACTTCACCTGTCAGTGTGAGGAGCTAGGTGCTAACTAGCACCCTGACAGTATCTAACTCACGCCAAAGTCCCGTTAAACGTCACCACACGGTGCTGCTGCGCACTTACCCGTACTGTCTGGGAGACCGTCTTCTGTGTCTGAGCAGGTACAGAACCAGCAGCACCCCGCCTGCTATGGACGAGTTTCTGGCTGTCAGGTATCTACTGAAGGCCGCCATGTTTCTGACACAACGACCGGTTCTGTCTGCTCCGGTTCATCGATGCATTCTGGGAGGCTCGCCCCATTCTTCTTCTGCCGCTTTAAAGCGGGCTGCAGCCGTTACTATCATGTCTATACTGCCCCCTGCTGCCCGTTCACCGCCACATCCTATTCTTCTTCTTTTGTCTTCAGAACAGGCCTTCATACCTAGTTACTGACACGTGAAGGTCTTCCAGTCTGTGTCAGTATCACTGACTGTGTAAAGAACATACTTATTATATTATTGTGTTTAAAAAGACGAAGGAGATGGTGGTGGACTTCAGGAGCAACAAGCCCCTGGCCTCTCCTGTCAGCATCAGTGGGACGGATGTGGATACAGTGTCATCATGCAAGTACCTGGGTGTCACACTGGACAATAAACTGGACTGGTCCACCAACTCAGAGGATGTCTACAAGAAGGGCCTGAGCCGGCTTTACTTCCTGAGGAGGCTCAGGTCCTTTAATGTCTGCAACAAGATGCTGCAGATGTTCTATCAGTCTGTTGTGGCGAGCACCATCTTCTTTGCTGCGGTGTCCTGGGGTGCAGGCATCAAGGCAAAGAAAGCTGACAGCATGAAAAAAAAAATACTTCAGAGATATTTTTGAGATTTAAATAGACCTGCCGTATCTGACACATGAACCATCAGCCCCTGAGGAAGGGCCCCAGGTCTCTTCACAGTTAGCAGAGCTGCAGGGAGGGAACGAAGACAAAAGTAATGAAGTAAAGGTGTAGGTAGAACATAAATAAGACAGTGAATACAACATAAAGGGTTAGATGTAATGCATTTATGGTTACCGTGTCAATAAATAATATTTCTCTGCACTGCTCAGTAAACTTGATTCTGTATCCTCTGAATACTGAGTGTAAAACAGCCAGTAAACTGAAGACATCTCAAGCTGTGTTCACCACAAAAATAATGTCCACAGTGTCCACACAGTGTTGTTGGATGTCAGCTGTCACAAGAACCGAAGCAACACTCACACATGTATGAACTCTATTTCATTTTAATTGATGGATTATTCATTGATACAACTTGTACTGCAGCCAGCACGCTGCACAGTGCAGGTTTACTGTAGGTCTGTGGACATACTTCATACACTAAAAATGACATATGTCCACCAGCAGGTGGCGATATAATTAAGGTAAACGCGTTTTGGCCCCCCTCGTGGGGATAACAACCATCTTACATGCAGGAAATCAATTAAAACGTTTTTGAAAAACCTTGTGAAGTTTTGTGAACTCTTACTACTGAATTTAAAGATGATCAAAACTCTCCTTAAAAATAAAGCACTTTATATTTGAGGAAATGGAAATGATAATAAAGACATAACTTTTTATTTAACTGTCCAGAAGATGTGCTCTGTCAAGTCAGTGTTTCTGGTTTTCTGAAGTTTTTGCTGGTAAAGAAGCTATCAGGTCACTGACACGTCTTCCTATGGATACCCAAACTACCCTGATGCCGCTGGCCACTGTTCAGCTTGTCTCTTGACTGAGTGAGTGTGTGGGTCTGTGCAGCCTGTTGCAGGTAACTGCAGTAAGGTCACACCAACATCATCTCAAGTGTAGACAAGCAAAGCTAATGTTAGTTTTGTTCTGACTTTGTCTTGCAGCACTGCAGTATAAATACAAGTTTAAACCAAGAAAGAGCAGACTAGTTTAATATTGGACAATTTGCATAACTTGCATGATTTGCTAATTATTAGGTAGAATAAAGGAGAAAATGAACACAGCAGGGCACACACTCTTCCAGGATGCCCCCAAATCAGTTTATTTGAATCAGAATGAACTGTGCATATAAAATAAAAAATGTCTAGCGTCATTATTTATTTTAAGTTCAAGTTTATTTGGCATATGAAATCATGTAAGGTTCAGTTCTCTTCAGTTTGTTAAAAAAATGAAAAATGAAATAGAACAGGAGTAGTAATAAATACAGTACAATACATGATTATGAAACTAATATGAAACAACGTACTTCATGTTAATTCACTTATCCATATCTTTTATATATTGTTTTTTGCTCTTAATAAAGGAATGACTAAAAGAGGTTTTTTTTTAATGGCATTGCAAGTGACTAATGACTGAAACACACTATGAGATTTTTTTCTACAAGATGAATGATTTTTCAGCAGAATAATTAACTTAATTAACAAATTTGCATGCATATTCATCAAGCCACTGAAGTCGCTCCAGCAGCAACATGATGAACACTGCTCTAATAAAGACCTCATTTACATCTTCACCACCATTTGTAGATGCACTGGAAAAAAGAGAAATTAAAGAGAAACTGGTTAGCCAGTGTCTCTGTCCATGGCAGTTTATGACAGCTCTCTGTGGGGTCATTCACCCACACAAGATCCCAGACCTCATAAGGGCTAAGCCTTATAGAAAGTTTTTGGTCTTCTGCTTGCTGCAAGGGTACTGTTCCTCATCTGACCAAATGCTGTATTCAGAGACTCAAGGAGAGAACTAGTGAACGCTCGGGGAACCATGTACTGGGTCACAGATTAAAGTCTGCAATAAGCCTGGAAGTTAGGAGAAGAGCAGAGCAGGCATGCGGCTGAGGTCGTGATGAGGTCATTAATGGGAGTAGACGGCACTGGGGTCTTGGTCCATAGCAGTTTGGGTACCTGTGTTCACCAGAGTGTGGGTGGCACACTCACTCCAGAATTCAAAAACTCTGGAGAGATTTGTGGTGTGTTGTATATGTTTGAACTATTTGACTATACTATATGTTAACACAGTCATCAGTGAACCGTTTAGTGTTATTTTAATATAATATTTTAAAAGGACATGTTTTAACAATTTGGTTTAATGTGCGGGTGGCTCTGAGCCTCTCCTGTTTATGTCCACCCCAATGATGAACTATCAATCTCAAGGCTGTCCTACATGTTTCCACAGAGCACATTGGCCTCATAAAATATATTTGACTAGTTTAGATTGAAATGGAAACGCTCTAAACACAATCTAAACAATCGAAGTATAATCCAGGTTACTGGTCAGCTGACTACCTGCATAGTGATGCACACACTCACACTCACACAATATACAAAACAGGTCCCTCCCCTTTTGCCTGTTTTTAGAGGAAGCACATACAATGAAGAAACAAACATGATAACTTTCATGTCAGGGAAACATGTGATCAATGAAACAAACATCGTCTTTTTGAGAGACGTGTGTTTGCCAAGACATTTGTGTTAAATAGTTACCCAGTAAACCTTGTTCTGATTCCATTGTTGTGTGATACAGCAGAGCTCCACCCGTAAGAGGAAGGATGTTTTTTGACATCGTGTAGTGTTTTTCAGCACTTCTTCCAAATGGTATGCTCTGTCACAGTAGGCTCCAGACCAAAGATGTATGACTGCCAACAAACCATTTGGTCTTTGTGTAGGCTGCACAGATAGTGGGTGTGTTCATTTGGACACCAAGAGACAAACACACACACACACACACACATACACACACACACACATCCTCCAGCTCCAACTGACAGAATAGTGGCAAGGAAACAAAAAGAGCAGCTCACTCACTTACAAGTCTGTTTATTCTGCTCTACTACATCTACAACTCAACCCAGAGTCAAATTCAAATGACCACGTCATCATCAGTTTCATCTCGGTGAAGCCAGCAGCAGGTCAAGAACATTTCGGTAACAATTAATAAGTTGGACTTTGTAGTGACTGTCCAAACTCTAAACTCAGACACTTCGTAGGTGATGCATGTTCCTGAAGAATTTTCTTACTTGTCTTGTTTGGTATGCAGTAAGAATTGTGTGTTACCTTCACATACAAACCTGGAACTAACCTTGCATGATCTGGTGCCCATCTGTAATTAATAAACACAAAGAAAAAAACTCTCTCTGGTGGTTAAATCAAAAATGTACACACAAGTGTTAACTACAGACCTTACGCTGACTTTTGACCTAAACTGCTGTTTCCAAAGTCAAGAATGAACCTTCATGTTTAATATTATATATACATTTTCTAATCTGATGCCCCTTTAACAGGTTTTCTTCTAAACTTATTAGAAATGACTGCTACAAAAATTGTTTTGTGATTTGCCATCACTATGGTTAAGGTATAGGTCACATATCACATGTTCAGACTAATGGAAAATGACTCTTTGTTGGCGAGGCAGTTTTCTTTTAGGGCTGAGAACAGATCGAGTACAGAAGTCATGAGATTTGCTGAACAAGAGCAAAATATAGACTATCACCAGCCTTTTTTTAATCACTATAATTTATCATTTTGATTTAATGCTTTTGCCATTTTTAATGTGGCCATTTCACCGATCTATAATGTCATCTACACCCACTTAATTCGTATATTCTAAGTATTGTAGAAAAAGACATTTTCTAAAAGCAGAGTTCTTTGACTTCAAACTTAAATACTTCTTTTTATGGTAAATGGAGAGGAAGAAACTAATGGTATTTTTAGGGACTTTGATGGGGTCATTAGCACTTAGTGGTTGTCAGTATTAGCTGGTAATATAAATGGCCTCATTGTATGACATGCCGTTCCAAATGGACCTTAATGTGGCCATGATTAGCCCGAGTCAAAAACAGACAAACTTCATGTAATTTGTCCAGATAGGATCAGGTCATACATATTTAACATGTATGAACTGATATTTATTATTCATAGCTTCTAGATTGATGAGCTCTTGTTCTCATTCCACAAGGCACAAGTGCACTTGTTGGAGTGCAGGCCTTAGGATGGACACTGAAACATGTGATTTGCTGTCCTTTGTTGAGATAAAAAGTTGGAAGTTTCTCAAAGTGAGGGGCAGGACCCCAGTGAGATGCATGATATGTGGACAGAATGATGGGAAGCCTGTCAAACAGCTTGTAATATACTTCATGACATTATGACTGAATATTAATGCCAATCCTGAGAGTCAATAAGCATATCGGCTGTCAAAACTAGAAGACAAATGTGGCTGGGAGTTGGCTTGGAGTGTACAAGCCTACCAATTTAAAAGTGCAATTTTAGGAAAGACCTGCAAGAGTGATTTTAGAATGTCTAAGGTTGCTAATATCATGTGCTGGTTCAGTGTATTGTCTGTACATGTCCTATGATAAACTAGAGTGTAGATGATAAATGTGTTAGTTGTTTTACTGATTTCACAGCAGCTTGAAATAAGAAACACTCTTCTTTTGATTAGAGACACAAAGGCTGACACAAAGCATACAGTCATACTCACCCCTAATCATTTCCCTGTGTCTTCTACAGGACAGCCGAACAGCTGACATCCCTGCCAAAACAAAATGTGGGACAGTGCCAAACACAGAAATAGGGGGAGTTGTCCAGGGGCCATGGGAGAGCAGGATGAATGCCAAAGTGACTCCATTCTAAAATGCAAATGACTTGTTGGCTGGTACGATGGTGGGACTTCAGATTTGGAGCATCACCTGCACCTAGCTCTCCTGAGGGCCACTGTTCTGAAGGGCTTAGCATCTTTAACACCCTAATTATAACCAGAATCCCTCCATCAGGCACCAAAGCACCCTCCTCATCCAAAAGCAGATTACTTAGAATTTAAATGGAGGAAATTCTCTGTCCCACACCATCTGTGACACAGAAACATGGTAGCAGAGAACACATAGTATGTTTTTTTATATACATGCAGATATAACCACACACAAAAAAGGCTTTTTGAAAAGACGGGATCATTTAGCTGAATAGGTAAAAAGTAACAGCAGAATTTATTTATTTTTTTAAAAGTGTGTTTAACTATAGAGAGAACTCACTAGAGCAGACAGCATCAGACAGCGGCCGCTCCTCCGTCAGCGCCCCCAGCAGGTCCAGCTCCGCAGCACCCTCCAGTCCCGCCTGTGCCAGTTCCTTCTGCTCTCCGGCCGCCAGTCATCATCATCGTCCTGAAGCCTCTTGGCTCATATTAAAGTATCATAGCCTTTGTTTAAAGAAAATATTCAAATAAATGGAAGAAATGTCCATTGAACCTGTTTGCCTTGTAAATGCAGGCCTGCAGAGTAACTGATTACATATAATGGAGTTAAGTAATCAAAAGGTTCTGTTAGAGTTACAGATGAATAAAGAGTTATTCAGATTAAATATACTTGTAGTGAAAAGAGGGATTATAAAGAGAATTTACATTTTATTAAAGTAAAAAAACTATGTACTACCATGCACATGCTCATTGCACACACATGACATGACTTCACGTGTCACAACAAAATCATACCTTACAGTTCATTATCACGACCTCTAGTGAAAACAACGACTTCAGGAAATGTCATCATTTTTGTTTTTAACACAGAGAAAGGGGGGAACGACATCACAGTACAGTTTTACCTTCCAGCTGTCAAATGGTCATCAGGCCATAGAAGGCACCTCAGTAAAAGTCTTCTTGTTGATATTTCTTTTCTCTTGCCTTTATATGAATATTTGGTAATAGGTCACCCAAAAGTAATCAAGTATTGTTTTTGATTAGGTTACTAACTATGTGTTTAGTAAGTAATTAGCAATTTCATCAGAATCTATTTTTAAAGTACCCCTCCCAACCCCGATTAATAGTGTGTGGTTTGCCTTCTCCTCACACACACTTTGTAGTGCTGTTGTTGAAGCGGTGACATCAGAGGGTGAAGTCAATAGTTAAAAAAAACGACTTTTATATTTTATATTATGAGAAAACGTCAGCGTAAACACACACACACACACACACACTGGCCTGATTAAAGTTAATTATTACCTGACATTAACATGACATTTAACTGTTATGATCAACAGAACTGTTCACAAAACTGAACACGCCGATTGATGCCAGTCATACGTCATTTACAACGAGCCTCCTCCACACGAATAGGCTTTTAGGATTCCTACATGACATGCATGCTTTGGGTACGGCTGTGGCTCAGGAGGCAGAGCGGGTCGTCCACTAATAAGATGATCAGCAGTTCAATCCCTGGCTCCTCCAGTCTCCATGTTAAAGTGTCCTTGGGCAAGACGCTGTGTGAGTGTGTATGGATTGTTAGCTTCTAGCTGCTAAAAACTGATGAGCAGTTGGCACCTCGCATGGCAGCTAACGCCTTCAGTGTGTGTGTGAATGGGTGAATGAGATATGTAGTGTAAAAGAGCTTTCAGTGGTCAGAAGACTAGAAAGGTGTTATACAGCCCGAGCCGGGTTCAGCACTTTCTAATGTCTTCTAGAAACACATCCATTGTCTTTGCAGTATGTTTCTGGACTGGTTGTGTTGTGAATTTGCAGCTGTTTTCTAAATGCTGCAAATGTATTGTACAGATTGATGAGGTCCTTCTAATGTGCTTTTGTTTTGTCTATTTGCTTGTGCTTTTCAGTGCATTGAGCTCACGTTTAGGTTTTTATCACTTTACAGCTAAACTCCTGCACTAAAAGTAGAAAGACCTTTATGATGCTAGAGCCTCATTAAAAACACTGTAAATAACTGTAAAATTTCAGGAACTTTATTGAGATCTTTAAAGCCTGCAGTTTAAGCTGAGTCCTGGTGTACTGCTGAATAATCAAAAAATCACCTCCTATGCTAACCACTTTTCATGGACAACCCAGTGAAAAATATGACTTCATTATCAACATCAGGATTGAAATAATAAAGGACCCCTTTCACACTTTTTAAATAAACGGATGTTTTTATAATGTCTGGTTGTGAATGACCCAACAGTGAGTCGATTTTTTTGTTGCTGCAGCAAGGAATTGTGGTGTGGCCTTATCTCCTTTTCTTTCATAAAGGATGGTCTGGTGTATCCTATGCTAAAGGAGATAAGAAAGGAAGCACTGAAGCAGCTCTTATCATGGTGGCTACATGAATACTTCCAGGTCATTTCACTCAGTTAGGAACCTCATAAGCAAAATAGACTTTTTGACTGGACCCCTGGAGTCCACTGGTTCACAACCTCTTCTGTCATCCTGTAAACTGATGACCCCTGACGAAACATTTTATGAATCTCTTATATTATTTTCCATATATAAAAAGAGAACAGGTTGGGAACCTGAGCTGCAGTTTACTATTTTGTTCTTAATTTAGCTTTGTTACAACCATAGCAGCCACTGAATGAGTCAAAGGTGCTTTCAGATGAAGGCATCTGAAACTGTACACCCAAATGTGTGTTCTGCCAGCGGGTACACATCACGTAGTTTCAACGTTTTCAGATCATACAGTGTTCAATATAAACTCCCACTGAGCTTCTCCACAATAAGGATGAATTTGTCCTGCAGTGTAACCATTCTAGATGAGGCACATGTTTGAAGCCCCTCAGATTCCTCGCAGCTCTTTCAAGCTATGTTTCAAAATCTCCTCAAATCGAATTCTGTGCTCAGAGATCTTAAAACCAAGAGATACAACTGAGCCCTCTGTATGCAGTGGACCAATAAGGCTGACAAAGTCCTTCAGTCTGTTAAGATCAGGCACACTGGCTCTTCACAGAGGACTCTCCAGCGGATCAACAAAGACAAAAAATTAAACAAATAAAGCACATCTTTGTTACAAGTGTCACACTGAGATCATTAATTACAGGTTCTTTCTCATACTCACAGGACCACATGATTACATTTGATTAAAGCAGCCAAATAAATGGAGGACAAAGTAAAGTTACATCCTGGAGGCAAATGACCCAGAAAACAGAAAACCACACGTTATGCTTCACCTTGGGGATTACATATTTCAATGTATAATATCCATTTTGATATCATAATTCTTATGTGCTTAGACAACAGTCCATTTTAAACAGTTTCCTGTGACTGTGTATTGGAGGATTCAAATGACCAGATTCATCTAAGGTTGTCTGCCAGAACAGACTACAAAGCAGTCAATCAGTTGACCTCCTGCATAAGCTCAGCTGCATTAGACACAATGTAGATGTTTTATAGAAGGCCTGAAGCTATTTTAATCTCAGCACCCATCTCCAAGTGTTCATGATGACTATTTTCTGTATTTATGAGCTCTCATGTTGAGTTTATAGTCACACTTTTGGAACATGCATGTTAGATGTTATGTTTACAGTTGAAAACTTTCCCTGTCTGTGGAGAGATGATGATGACACAGGTATGAGTGAACAGGGCTTTCAGTGTACAGTCTATCTAAAAAATGTGAACCTGTCGTTTACAGAAACTGCAAGGGATGATGGTAACCAGGAGAAAAAGAAATATTTTAATGCTCTGATTTCATGTCAGCTCACATTTCAATTCAATGTTATTTATTTACCAGATCATAATAGAAGTTATCTCATGACACTTTCCATACAGCTCTATAATATTATTTACAGAGAGCCAACAATTCTCACCATGAGCAACACCTCATGACATTTCAGGGCCTTGATGTGCTTTTCAAAATAACTTTGTGTGATTCAAAAAGTTACTTTTATTTTATCAGTACATAATTTGATGTTCATGTTTACCTGTCCAGCGTGCTGGCCTTGTTTTCAGCTGCATTGTCTTTATCTGTATGTGTACATAAAGAACAACGTCACACTCCAGTTCAACCTGCCATGCCTTACTCATCTCTACATTTTTATTTCTGCATTAACAAAACAAACTGTCACGTCAACACTGCATCAACTTCACTGGAACCTCATCAACAGTCCACAGACGTGAAGGACTCTGTAGAACTCTGAAGAACGTACCTGAGAGTCACCAGCCCGATGTGGAACAAATCCTGATGTTCATTCATATTTAAGGAGGACTGAAGAGCTGAAGGACGCAGTGAGCAGTTGAAGCTGATCGTGGAGCTTCGTCACACCGTCACCTCCACAATGCACAGCGGAGACAAGCAGCCGTCACTGTGCCGGCGGCCGGGCGGCCTGCCTGCTGACACCGCCGGCGTGCTTTGCTATTATATTATTGCTCGGTAACCGGGCCGCCTCACCTCTCTCTCTCTCTCTCTCTCTCCCTCGTATTTTCGGAGGTGCATCTCGCTTTGCGACACACCTTCTTACCATATAATCAACCAATCAGTTGTCAGATACAGTCAGGTACTTCACTGATTGATTTTAATACATGTGATGTAATGTAACATGGACTGAGGTTTTTTTGAAAAAAGAGATCTAAAACGAAAAACGAAAAATCTGAGATTTCAACAACACACACACACACACACATCATAAATTACTAAAATAATTAGAACAGAATTGATTGAGAATTTTTGATGTTCTGGTCAGGAGCACACCGCCTCGTGCGCACACAGGCCTGCAGACATTATGTTTTTCTTTTTCATCAAGTAAAAATAAATATAAGGTCAAATAATATAATATAATATAATATAATATAATATAATATAATATAATATAATATAATAATGCTGCGGTATACTTGGATCATTTCTTTGTCTTTTATTGATTGTATAAATCAGATGTGACTGTGCAGATGATCGTTACAGACAAATATGTCGGCTGTTGCATCAGAATCCTGTCTGCAGATTAAACGAACACACCGTGCAGGCTGACACACGCGTTACGTCACATTTCAGCAGCACATTCTGTCTGCACACACACACACACACACACACACACACACACACACGTTTGATTTGTTTTACCGTGAAGGAACTCCTCCAACATTTCAAGGCCTGAGTCTAACTCCACATTAATAATACAATATGAACAGCAGAGAGGGCCAAGATCCATAAAACACCTCAATACACACGGAAATAATAATCTACTTCACCTCTGTACAAATCATTTCTACATTATTTACAGATTTTCAATCAAAGTTTCAATCAGACGTGAATTATTTCTTATAGAAATCAACCAAATAAATTATAATAATTAAGAATAATAAGAAAGATCCAATAAAAACAACAACAACAACAATAATAATAATAATGATGATGATAAGAAGAAGAATCGTGCGTGTGTGTGTTTCATTGCATAGTACCTGATTCTTTCTTTGTTGTCGGAGAATAAAAATCAAAACAAATGAAAAATTAAACGAGCAAATCAAAAATGATCAATCATTGGCGCGCGCCCACCTGTGTGTGTGTGTGTGTGTGTGTGTGTGTGTGTGTGTGTCGTCCTTTCAGGGACACAACATTCTTCCACTGGATGCACGCGGTATCCAGACAATTAACACTGAATTGGGAAAGCTGACGTCATCAGATTTACATTGTAATATTGTTTTCTATGATTGATTGCGCTTTAATTGTGATTGTGTTTAATCGCCGCCTGCGTGGCTCTGGAAAGGTTTGTTTGATTTCTCCTGGACCTGGCAGAACTGGTCCCGGAGGTGGACGTCATACGGGCTCAGTTCAGCGGAGGAGCCTTGGCTGATGGAGCAGTAACGGAGGCCGTAGTGACAGCTCCGGTAGTCCACCGAGTCCTCGTGTTTGAGGGCGAAAATCCCGTTGAAGTTGATGCGTGGACTGTGGGTCACTGCGTCCAGAGGGCTGGAGCAGTCTGGAGAAGGACTATCATACAGTGTCTTGTAAGGGCCACAGAAGGAGCCAAAGGGCCGCAGGGGCCTGCCGCTGTCCGCCGAGCTCGAGCCCACTCCCTCGGGTCCGTGGTGATACTGATAGGCCGGGTAGAGGGAGAAAGACTCATCTCCTGGCTCCGACATGAAGCTGCGGACGTTGAGCTGCAGACAGCTGGCCACCAGGTTAGTCGTGGGCTGGGAGAGACCCTTGCACAGAGTCTGGACGAACGTGAGGAGGTCCGGTCTTTTCCCGGTCCTCAGGATCTCACTGAGGGCCCAGATGTAGTTCTTGGCCAGGCGGAGGGTCTCTATTTTGGACAGCTTCTGCGTCTTGGAGTAGCAGGGAACCACTTTTCTCAGGCTGTCCAGCGCGTTGTTCAGACCGTGCATCCGGTTCCGTTCGCGCGCATTGGCCTCAATGCGCCGAAGTCGAACCCGGTCCAGCCGAGCCTGGCTCAGCTTCTTTTTATGAGGGCCCCTTATTTTCAGACCTTCCGCTTGTTCCTCTTCGTCCTCCTCTTCCTCGCCATCCCTCTCCTCATCCTCCCTCTCGGACTCCTCCGGGGCTCTGCCGGGCTCTGGCTTCACTGATTGGACTAATTGGTTGGCAGCCCAGCTGGTCCTGAAGGGACTGCTGCTCCGCGTGGAGGGCGGCTCGTCAAATGGCAAAGTTAACATGTTGTCCTGCAGCATGTTTGGACGAAGTGACATGAAAGATAGACAGAAAATAGTGTGTCTGACGGAGAGCTGACCTGAGAGCAGATAAAACTGCTCATCTTTAATCACATTATCTGTCTGTAAAACACAGGTTTCAAATAACGACGATGATGATGTTGATACATAAATCTACATGAAATGAAAGAACATGAGCAGCCCACCTCCGATTATTCTTTTTCAGTCAGTCGGCTCGGCCTCACACAGACACAGATTTGGTCCATGTGAATGGAATTGTCCTCCTGTCAGTGGATGGTGAACTTCTCACCCAGGTTTGGCGTAAAATTTCCGAGTGCATCTTCCTGAAGCTTCCAGACAGCAAAGACCAGTCCTCCCTCCCTCTCTCCCTCCTTTCCTATCCTCTCCCTCCTCTCCTCTCCTATCCTCTCCTCTCCTCTGCTTCTCATTCTTCCAGCAGTAAAGACATTGATGCCATCTGCTGCTGCTGACGTCATCATCGGGTAGGTTTGTTCTCCAGGGATGCTCTCTCTCTCTCTCTCTCTCTCTCTCTCTCTCTCCCATTGCTTCTGTGCATCTTTCCCAGTCCCCCCAGTCTGGCTGCTGCAGAGGGATTCAGTGCCAGTCTCTTCCCTGCAGACAGATTTGAGTTGAGTTGAGATCAGAGTCTGACAGTGAAGGATGTTGTGAAGTGATAATTCTTCTTCCCACTGAATCAGCTCACAGTGCTGTCTGCATGCAGTCCAGACGGCCATGTTTGCATCAGATCCTCTCACTGTATGAAGGTTGGACAGCAATACCTGTTCAATACATTTCAGTTAAAAAGCTTTGAGGGGATTATTTGCACTCGTCTTTTGTCACTCAACATAGTGAGTTACACAAGTATTTTTTATTGCTGGGTCATTATATTGAATTGTTTTACATTTTGACTTGGTTTCCTCACTGTTTGTCCAGACTTTACAAGCCCAACATTAAAATCTGAAATGACTGCATATTTAGCATGCTTCAGAGTGTTACTGTTTTAACTGAACAAATTGTTGATAATAAAGAATGTCTTTAATAAGTGAAAGTAAAATTTAGTTTAAACACATGACCAGGTCTGAGTTCAGTTAGAAACAAGCTGTATTTATCACATGTAGTCTGCCTCTTACATTCCATTGAAGACCAGCATCAATGTTAAATGTCAGTACAACTTGATTTCTCCCTGTGTGGGTCAATGAATTCAGCAAGCTGGTCACTCAGATCGCCAAATATAGAAAGAAAGAAAAGAAAGAAAAATGATTTAAAATAAAATTAAGAAAAATATAGAATTAGTAAATGCCTTAATAAATAAATCTAAATATCTAAACAGCAATCTAAAATGATAATCAGGAGGCCATAATGAGGACATACAAAAGCATAAAAACATTTAAAAAACAAACAAACAAACAAACAAAAAAACACTACCTCACTGTGTGAAGGTGTTTTTCATAGCAGTTATTATAAATCATAAATAAATACAGCTGTACGAGCAGCATACTTATTATTATAACACTTCACATGAATAGCTTTCTAGTAGTTCTAAAATTCAGTCAGATGAATGATGATATTAATGAATGTCCACAAAAGGATTCAGAAATGCACTCATGATTTATATAATATACATAACGCATACTATGTATTTATATATCACAAACTTGTAATAAAAAAGGTTCACACACACACACACACACACACACACACACACACACACACACACACACACACACACACACACACACTTCTCACTGTATATAAATGTAATAAATAATAAATAGTGCATTTACCATGTGAGCCAGTATGTGTTCTTGTTGTGGGAACACACGGCCGAGCAGGACACAGAATCACGGGTCACCTCCGTGTCCTTTACTGTTCCACTTCACATCCACACACACACACACAGAGAGAGAGAGAGAGAGAGAGAGAGAGAGAGAGCTGCTGTAGTCCACCCCCGTTCCCTGGATGCCTCAGCTGGCTGTGGTCTTTCTGATCCAGTACACACACACCGGCATCTGACTCCCCATCTCAAACTAATCACTTCACTGCACTAATTGCAAATGCAAATATGCAAATTTATATTAATTAATTACTCTGTTAATTAGTTATCTGGGCTTTTGGGGGCAATAAATCATTGTGCAGTAGATAGAAGACAAAGAGGAGGCACCATCCTATTCCTATTCTAAAAAATTGAACACACACACACACACACACACACACACACACACACACACACACACACACACACACACATAGCCTGTATGCTCACAGTGTGGGTGAAAAAAGGCCCCTGACCCACTGACACTGCTGAAAGCTGCAATGGGGGAGAGAGCAACTCTCAGCCTGTTTTTAGCAGTCACACACAGACTGACTTCATTATCACATTCCCTGCTCTTAAACACAAAGTGATGGGAGGCCATTCTGTAAATGACGTTGCATGAAGTTCACACCATGTGGCTGGGTTCACACTCTGCGGTATTAGAGGCAGCAGAGGCGTTTCAGACAATGGTAATTGGCTGAATCTGGAACTCTTTGTAGAATCTGAGTTTCTGAGAGCTGACAGTCTGTTCGTAGATACTCTGATATTTCCTTCAGAGGAAAGTAACTCAGAATCCATTCAGCATTTACAGATTCTAACACTCTCTGTACTGTACACTCCTGCACTATTTACATAGACTAAATTAATATGGGTTACTACATTATAAAAATATGATTTTGTGAACTCATATCAGCACATTCTCTTTCTTGGAGTGACACACAGTGGACCAATAAGTACCACCGATGTTACATATTGGACCAATAGAGGTAGTTGTGATAAAGGAAAAAACTTAAATACTAACAACTCCAGGACCTGTACACCTCCAGGACTCTGAGGAGTGCAGGAAAGATTGTGGCTGATCCCTCCCACAACGGACACAAACTCTTTGAGTCACTGCCCTCTGGCAGGAGGCTGCGGTCCATCAGGACCAGAACCTCACGCTACAAGAACAGTTTTTTCCTGTCTGCTGCCAGCCTTATCAACAAGGCACAGAGCCCCCTCTGTCATTCTCTCACCCTCCACCCCGGCCTCTACATGTCACATTGACATTAGATCCACAAACTTAACGCATAACATTAACACTCAGCCTTTATTTAGCATCTTTTGGACTTCCTTGTTTTTTTTAATACCTGCACATTTAAAATATTCTGCGCACTGTGAACTTTTACACATTACCTGGTACTTGCAATTCCTGCACAGATGTACTGCTCTTTTTATTTTAAAACATATTGTGTATTTATATATATACATACATCCATCCATTATCTGTAACCACTTCTCTTCATCAGGGTCATAGTGGGGATGGAGCCTATACCAGCTGACTTTGGGCAAGTGGCTGGGTACACCCTGGAGTCACCAGCTCATTGCAGGACATGGAGACAAACAACCATTCACACTCGCATTCACACCTACGGGCACTTTAGAGTTGTATATATATTTATATTGTTTATATTTTTTAATTTTTGATTTTCTTTATCTTTATAGTATAGAGAATGTTTGTTATGCACTAATTACACCAAAACAAATTCCTTGTAAGTGAAAACCTACTTGGCAATAAACCTTTTTCTGATTCTGAACTAGTAAAGTGAACATGAACGTTAACCTAACATACAATGCAATGGCTCAATATGTGTCCTTGAGTACTAAGAGCATGTACTGTAGATCAATAAAGGGTCATATATCCAGTAGTCGAGTTGTAAAATGAAACCAGGGGGGATGCTGAAATTTTACATTTATGTGACATATTTTCCAGCGGGGGGTCTGGGGGTCCTCCCCCCGAAAATGTTGTATTTCTTAGATGCAATTTCCTGCATTCTAGTCAATTTTAGGGTGACTTGCTAGCTCGCTGGCTGGCCTCCGCCGGGCGCAACTGGCTGCGACTGGCTCTGGGTCGGCTTGGAAAGGCTCGGGGGCGACTTATCGCAACTTTCGTCCCTCGCTCACGGTAACCTACTATCACATAGGTAATAGGCTGATTATCATAAAGCCCCCCTAAATGTCGAATGGTAATTCTATTTCCAGTGTTAAATAGAAGTAATTTCCACATTGATAAAATGCCACAAGGGATGGAAGAAGGGATGACCATTTTAGAAGAGGGATGATTTTGACCATTTTTTCCCCCAGGGGGGATGCCACCCCCCTCAACTCGAGTACTGCATATATCATAATCCAATACAAGACAACACATCTCATTTGAAGGTAATGTGGCACTTAAGTAAGAAGCACACTTAATATTTGTTTCTTGGGTTATGCTTCTGATGCTGAACTTGGGTAAGTTGTGCCTTGCATATCCACACACAGATAGGACACATACATGTGCTCATATGAGCGGTTAAGCCAGTAAAACAGTAGAATCAGCATTTGACAGACTGCATACGTGTATACTGTGTCCCCTTCCACATTGAACATTACCAGTAGAGATGGAACACTTTATAAATACTTCTCTCACCATGTCACTGTGTTATGGTAGAAGGTTATGGCCAAACTTTATTTTCTTTTTAGAAATCATTCCTCTTTTTCATCTGCTGCCAAATACAAGATTATTAAAATAACTCTATTCCTTGTTTGACTATGGGGATATAATTTATAGATGGGTGCTTCAAAAGTTCGACACACGTTATCATTCTGCTGTTTGATTTGTTACAAATGCCCCCTTCAGAACATACCACTGATCTTTGTATTCTCTGGTCAAATTCTTCAGAAAAGGTTAAATATGGGGCAACTGGACATGGACCCAGAAAAGCAATCTGGTATGTGAGTCCACTGCAGTGAGGAGACCACAGATCTATACATGAAACTGTCACAGTCAGTCCCCGCTCCGCCTACTCCAGTCTCCAGTTTCCTGCCTTGTGTTTGTCATGCCCCTAATCACCTGTGCATTTAAACCCTTTGTTTCCCCTTCCTCAGTGCCAGATTGTTAGTGTACCATGCGTCATACTTTCCAGCGTTTCTCTAGTGTGCTTTTCAGTTTCGACCCTTGCCTGTTTTTGGACCCTGCTTTTGCCTTACCCCTTTGGATTGTTTGCCTGCCTTACCTGACTGAACTCCCGTGTACCGAACCTTTGCCTGTGATTAAAGACTGGTTACCTCCTGCATCTGCCTGCAGTTGAGTCCTGTGTCCGTGCCTTGTAATAGAAACCAAAACAAACCAAACAGCTTCTTACTAAATGCACGGAGAACTCATCAGGACTAGACTCTGCAGTTTTCTCGCTTGTTAAGAGAAAGGGACCCTCTTTTAGTGACAATCACATTCGTATTTTGGACATGGAATACATGTGGTTTGAAAGACCAAGTGATGGATCCCTCAACAAATTGGGAGGCCTAAGACTCCATTTAATCCCCACCTACAATGCTGTGATTTCATCACTTCCCAGGAGACTCAACAACAGTCCACACTGTCCACAACGGCTCTGATGACAGTCATCACAGCAACAATAAGTACTAACGAACCAAGTGGAACACTGGGCTAGTCTGCGATCCTGTCTAGTATAAATACTCAGACTCCCTACCAGTCAGTCAGAAGAACCACTTGGATGCGAGGTGAAACGTTATCACAGATCTACAAACAAGTCCTGTTGCTCCAGATTTAACCTTCTTGAAAAAAGATGACCTGGATGACTGAGGACCTCCACAGACCTCTCTCTTGTCTGGTAAAATAAAGGAAAACAGTCTTACTGTTGATAATCTTATTCCACCGGGCACAGCTAGTAGAGCTGATCACAACAAAGACAGAGTGTGTGATTCTATCAGAAGTGGATCACCATTCTGCTCTATGGAGAATACAAGGTCTTTTTTGACACAGAGCAGATCAAGCTGGTATTACTAGGATAAAGTCGTTGGTTGGTGTGTAAAGGCATGCCATAATGGAGTCAGTCTAGGTTATGGCTAGTCTTGAGTAGCCAGACCAGATGTCCACACTTTGATGGAGTTGTTGGAGCCAATTTTTTGTCTTTAATTATTTTATAATTTAGATGATTTATATAGTATGAGAATAGTCATTTGGATTCATTAATTGTTTATGTATTTAGCTTTTATGATTAACTGATTAACTCAGGTCAGCTGTGGAAAGAGGAAGAGGCGTGTTTGGAAGAGGTCCTTTTTGCCAGAACCCACGGGTGGACACAAAGAGAGAGGACCAAGACAGTTTTTGACCTTATGTTTAATTTGAGAGGGTTTTTGTTGTTGTTTTGAAAATAAATAATGGAAAAGAAGAAACGAGCGACTCAATCCTTATTTTTGATCATTTAAAACATATGAGTCAAGACAGGAGTGTTGTGTCAGGAATGTCTGTCTGTATGGAAGCGAATCGTGACCAAAGTTTAAATTAAAATGCATTTGCAGAAATGCTTTTTGATTTTAAGAATGTGGCTGCATTATTTGACTCATAAATAAAATTAATAATCAGTCATCCTAGTTGCATTTTAATTTTCTTCTTCAAGACTGCTCATTCTTTCACTTAATTAAAATGAAAAAGAAAAAGACATTTGAGATTTAATTTTCAAAATGTGCCCCAAATCCGTGTAAATCCGTGTATCATTCGTTCTTTGCATTTTCAAATGGCAATCAAAAATCAAATAATGAAAAATAGATTGTGTATGTTTTGGTCATTGGATTTCCGTTCAGAAAAGGATGTTAAAAAACAAAAAATGAGTGGTTATTTGATTTTCATTTTAAAATTCAAAAATTAAAATTGAAATTCAAGATATTTTTCTTTATCAGGGTCAAGAAGGGATAAACAAAACTTAAAAAAAAAAAGATTGATTTTCATTTCCTGTTTCTAAAAACAAAAGATAAAATCGCTGGAAGACGTTTTTTTCATATTGTGCATATGAGGACGGTGCTGTGTTTCTGGCAAGAGCACCAAAATATATGACTTCTACCTGTGGTTTCCCTAGCCCAGGCTAAAATGTCTTTGGAACCTTACTCTGACGTGATTTATAACATGGCAAAACAAGGCTTGTCATCTGCAGAAATCACTGCATGTCATGTCTTGATAAATCATGTTTTCAGTTATCCTCCTGTCTTGTCTTTTAGGTCTCCGCCTTCCCCTGTGAGTCATCCCTGCTCCCTGATTACCTGCCTTCCTTAATGTGTTACACCTGTTGCCTGATTGTGTTTCCCCTCCCCTTTTCCCTCTATTTAGTCTCTGTGCTCCCTTTGTTTGTCGCCAGTTCGTCTTGTACAGCGTCCCAGCGTTTCTTTGTCTTGCATTCTTGTTTTTGATTACCTGATCTTCGACCTTTAGCCTGTTTTTTGACCACAATTTTTGCCGGATTTGTACTTTTGCCTGTACTGTTTTGGTTTTCCTAGCTTGTCTAGTAAACTTTTTGAACCATCACTTTTGTCTCTGAGTCTGTATTGTGAATCCTTCTGTGAGCCCTTCTGATACTGCACACATATCACACCAAAGTGGGGGTGGAAGAGATTTTTCTGCAAGAAATGTGAGGAGATTTTGCGCTGAAAATGGCTTACATTTGATGGGACTCCCGCGCGCATTTGGAGTTAGAGGTGGCAAAAGCCATAATCGAGGTATAAACCTACTATATCTCATCTCCCCTTTGCTACGTGTGTGTGTGTGTGTGTGTGAGAGACAACACGGACAAATCCCATAATACAAACACCTACATGCATTGTCTGATTTCATGATTAACATATTAACTGGTATGAATTTGGAAGGTGGAAGTCATGTTTGTTATTTTCTAGACGTGACCTGCATACGGAAGAAAGATGATGAAGGGGTATCTCGCCATGAAAGGAGTGCATGCTGCAGAGACACGACTTTGCATCAGCCTTACCATGAAGCAAGACGTCAGGTTTGTTTTTGTCTCAGCCTTAATATCTTACATCATCAAACTTGTAACGATTATGTATAATAGCTTATATAAGATTACAAACTAAGAGTTTTGATATTAAAGGCTCTAAGTTTTATTTTCTGTTTATTTTGCTCATTTATTTGACAGTGACAATATAATTTAATTACATTTACAAATAGACTGAATTACATTTATAAAGCCTGTAATCATTGCAGAGTAGAGGTAATGTTTTTTTGTATTTGTGCTTCATAATTTCCCCATCTTTTAGGGTGCCCGTAATCTCAACCCCACACCATATCAAGCAGACTACATGGGTCAAAAGGTTCATATGGACCAAAATGAAAAGCTGTCTAAGTTTGGGGTCACCCATGTTTCAGCCATTGATGGCTTCATCAAAAAGGTTGTTGCTCATTCTACAATGCCCATAAAAAACAACCTAGCCATCTATGAAGATGTTTTCAGGTAGTAGCCCATGTATTGTTGTTGACACTAAAAGAATTAAAAAGTTATGCACATATTAAACTTTTTTTTTCATCCAACAGGCCTGCAGTACTTGCCTATGGAATGTGGAATCAGGTGCGAGTAGATCATGGCAAGGAACTTTATTTGACACTCTTCATGCAGGAGCTGCTGTCATCCTATCGCCATAATCAGGAGAGAAGGCATTACTTACAGACTTCATCCACAAGGGTACAGTTCAATAGTTCGTATGACTGTTTCAGCAACACACTATGCCCATTTATATTATATATATTTTTGTGTCTGTGTGTTTTCTTCAGCAGCACTCTCTACTTGCATACATTACATATATTTTCTTTACTATTACTATGCTTTCCAACTTTCTGGGTAAAAATGCCATTGAACATAACAATAACCTCGGCCAAGAACAGTTTTGTATTTAACTCTGGTTATAGGTTATGACTGCTGAGTTTATAAAGTTACAGTAGCAATTCTGCATGACCATGTCTCCCAAATCAACCACCAGAATGAATGAAAAATCTGTGTTTCTGATTTCAGAATCATACAGTTGAACAAATCTGGCCTGAGGTCAATAATCGTGTCAACTATCCCCTGAAGACGTGTGTGTCCAACCTGACTGTACAGTTATGTCAGATTGGTCTTACCAGGGTGGCGGTGTCGTGGAACGCTCACCGAATACCAGGTGAAATAAACCAGTGTAGTGAAGATTAAAATTATTACAACAGACATTCATAAGTTTCATGATCAACCATATGATCTTTATTTTCCAGGTAAAGGCATACCAAATGACTTGGCTGGCAGTGGTTGTCCCAGAAAAATCCAACAGGAGCTGCTGCCTCATTCGTTTGAAGCAGCAGACCTGTACAGGCAACAACTGGGATCTGAACTAACCACACATTCTACATTTGGAGTTGATCCACTTTCAAACGAACAGGACAAACTTAGAGTTGAGAATCAGTTTGCAGAGAAATATTCAGACATATCAGACTTGTTCTCTAGAGCAGTGAACAATGACTTTGCTCCATACAAAGAGGCCATGCTCTATCTCGTAACTACAACTCAGCGCAATGTGTGAAATACCATTTGCTCCATTTGAACTGACAGAATGGAAATTAGTGTTTGGTAAAGAAAAAAGGTTAATGTCAATGTTAATGTCAATGAAATAGTGATGTCAATAAGAATTTTCAACTTCCTTCTTTATCCTAAGTCAATTCTGAACAACAACTCTAACAAATACACCATGGCTTTCTGTGAGTATAAAAGTGCAAAATGTTTCTTCCTCTTCAAAAAGGGATTTCAGAACAGAAAATGTCTCAGCCAGACCATTAACCTCAAATACATTGCTGTGTGTGGAGTTCCCCCTACATTTTGTACAGTAGTCGGAGGTCTCCTGCTACTGTTCCACACATCAAATCAAATCAAATCAGATTTTATTTGTATAGCCCAAAGTCACAAAATACATTTGCCTCGTACAGGGAGTGACACCCTCTGTCTTTAGACCCTCGGTTCGAGTGAGGAAAAACTTGCCCACAAAAAACCCTTTTAACAGGGAAAAAAGGTGGAAGAAACCTCAGGAGGAGCCACAGAGGAGGGATCCCTCTCCCAGGACGGACAGACGTGCAATAGATGTCACGTGTACAGAACAAATCAACACAAACATATTGTACAATTACAATGACTGACAAAATGACAATGAATCACAATGAATGATAAAATGACCACAGTAGCAGATATGGTAGCAATAATGACAGTAATAACAAGTGTAGTGGACGTTGTGCAGGATCACAGCAGCAACCACGATCCACGAGAACCTGCTGGACGACAGAGCACAGAAACTCCGGGGAAGTTTGGTTAGTAACATGCATTAATGAGACATGTATGTCCACTGATGGTGAGAGAGAGAGAGGGGGAGAGAGGGTGAGGGAGAGAGAGAGGGAGGGAGAGAGGGAGAGAGAGAGGGGGGGAGTCCCCCGGCAGTCTAGTCCTATGGCAGCATAACTAAGGGATGACCTGAGCCAGCCCTAACTATAAGCTTTATCAAAAAGGAAAGTCTTAAGTCTACTCTTAAAAGTGTTGACCGTGTCTGCCTCCCGAACCCGGAATGGTAGTTTGTTCCACAGAAGATGAGCCTGATAGCTGAAAGCTCTGGCTCCCAATCTACTTTTGGAAACTATAGGAACCACAAGGAACCCAGCATTCTGAGAGCGCAGTGTTCTAGAGGGTAGTAAGGTACTATGAGCTCTTTTAGATATGATGGTGCCTGATCATGAAGAGCTTTGTAAGTAAGGAGAAGAATTTTAAATTCTATTCTAGATTTGATAGGTAGCCAATGCAAGGAAGCCAGAATGGGAGAGATGTGATCTCTGATCTTGGTTCCTGTCCGAACACGTGCAGCAGCATTCTGAATTAGCTGCAAAGTCCTAAGAGACTTATTGGAGCAGCCTGATAACAAAGAGTTACAATAGTCCAGCCTAGAAGTAACAAATGCGTGGACTAGTTTTTCTGCATCCACTTGAGATACGATGCGTCTGATTTTGGCGATGTTACGTAAGTGGAAGAATGCAGTCCTCGAAATTTGTTTTATGTGGACATTAAAGGACAAATCCTGATCAAAAACAACTCCAAGATTCTTTACGGTGGAGCTGGAGGCCAGGGTGATCCAGTCTAGAGTAACTAAGTCTCCAGAAAGAGAGTTTCTGAGGTGTTTCGGTCCAATTATAAGAACTTCAGTTTTGTCTAAATTTAACATTAGAAAATTGTAGGTCATCCAACTTTTTATATCCTTAAGGCATGCTTGGACTTTAGTTAATTGATTTGTTTCATTAGGCTTGATCGATAAATATAATTGGGTGTCGTCAGCATAACAATGAAAATTGATTGAGTGATTCCTAAATGTTCCCAAAAGGAAGCATATATAAACTAAATAGAAGTGGTCCTAGTACAGAACCTTGTGGGACTCCGTGACAAACTTTGGTATGCATGGAGGATTCATCATTGACGTGAACAAACTGAGATCGATCTAAGAAATACGACTTAAACCAGCTTAGGGCGGTTCCTTTGATGCCAATTTGATGTTCCAGTCTCTGTAAGAGAATTTGATGGTCAATGGTGTCAAATGCGGCACTAAGATCTAACAGGACAAGTACAGAGATGAGTCCTTTGTCTGATGCCATTAGGAGGTCATTTGTCACTTTGACTAATGCAGTTTCTGTGCTATGATGCACTCTAAATCCTGACTGAAAATCTTCAAATAGACTATTGTTATGGAGAAAGTCACACAGCTGATTAGCTACAGCTTTCTCAAGTATCTTAGAGAGAAAGGGAAGGTTTGATATCGGTCTGTAGTTGGCTAAGTGGGCTTTTTAAGAAGAGGTTTAATTACAGCTACCTTAAAGGACTGTGGTACATAACCTGATAATAAAGACAGATTAATCATATCCAATAAAGGAGGACTAACAAGAGGTAAAACATCCTTGAGCAGCCTGGTTGGGATGGGGTCTAAGAGACAGGTTGACGGCTTAGATGCAGAAATTATTAAAGTTATTTGATGAAGGTCGATGGGAGAAAAAGAGTCTAAATATATATCAGGTTTTACAGCTGTTTCCAAACTTGCTGTATCAGAATGCAGATCAGTGCCTGTTGAGGGCAAGAGGTGATGGATTTTGTCTCTAATAGTTATAATTTTATCATTAAAGAATCTCATTAAGTCATTGCTACTTAGACCTAAAGGAATAGATGGCTCAATAGAGCTGTGATTCTCTGTTAGCCTGGCTACAGTGCTGAAGAGAAACCTGGGGTTGTTCTTCTTGTTCTTAAGAACAAGACTTTCAAATGAATTATAATTTAGTTTAGGTTTGGGATTTATTAATAGACTTGAGTCAAATATGGCTTAAACTCCACCACCTCAACCGGTACTTCGAGGAATATGAGTATTACAATGACTTACATACAACATATTCATCCTCCTGCAGCCAGGTTTCAGTGAGACAAAACAAATCAATATCATAATCAGATATTAATTCATTGACTAAAACAGCTTCAGAGGACAAGGACCTGATATTCAGGAGTCCACATTTAATTCTGTTGGAGATGTTGATTTAATTTTTATTAAGTTTTTATGATGAACTCCTCTTCTGTTTGTTTTATCTTTAAATAATGTAGGTGGACGGGGGACAGACACAGTCTTTATACTAAAGGACTGGGTGGGCAGCTGCTCTAATGGAGGCGCAGAGAAGCGTGTAAGACTGCAGCTCTGCTTCCTGGTCTGAACTCTGGTTTGTCACGGTTTTGGTCGACTAATAAACTTGGCCATGTTTCTAGATATGAGAGCTGCTCCATCCAAAGTGGGATGGATGTCTCTCCTAATCAGACCAAGTTTTCCCCAGAAAGGTGTCCAATTATCTATGAAGCCCACATCGTTTGCTGGACACCAACTTGACAGCCAGCGGTGGAATGACGACATGCGGCTATACATGTCATCACTGGTCACATTGGGGAGGGGACCAGAGAAAACTACGGAGTCCGACATCGTTTTAGCATATTCACACACCGATAAAACATTAATTTTAGTGACCTCCGATTGGCATAACCGGGTGTCATTACCGCCGACGTGAATAACAATCTTATATGTATGTATTTACGTTTATCTTTAGCCAGCAGTTTCAAATAAGACTCGATGTTGCCCACTCTGGCCCCTGGGATGCATTTAACTATGGCCCCCGGTGTCGCTAACTTCACGTTTTGGACTATGGAGCTGCCAATGACCAGAGTTGGCCTCTCAGCAGGTGTGTCGCTGAGCGGGGAAAATCTGTTTGAAACGTGGAGCGGTTGGTGGTGTACCGTGGGCTTCAGTTTGGGGCTATGCCTCCTTCGGACAGTCACCCAGCCTCCCGGCTGCTCGGGAGCTACCGGGGGACGGCTAGCTGAAGTTACCTGCGGTGGGCTAACTATCTGAGCTACTGACTGTTCGGTGGTGCGGTACCGTGCCTCTAACTCACTGACCCTCGCCTCCAAAGCTACAAATAAACTACATTTATTACAAGTACCGTTATCACTAAAGGAGGACGAGGAGTAATTAAACATGTGGCACATAGGGCAGGAGAGAGCAGGAGAGGAGAGAGGTCTAAGGATAGTGCAGAGATAAGTAGATAATCGCTGATGTGAGAAATATACGAAAATCTGTTTAGGTGAACAGAGCAGAGAGCACCGTGGCAGCAACACAAATGACACAATACGTTACCGCAAAGCACGTTGCACGTCGTCCTCCGTCGTAGAGGGAGACTGTGTTGTCATTAGACTTGTCATTAGACATGTCTTGCAGCCAATGATGCTTTTGCAACACTGCATGAAGACTGGCTCCTTTATGAACTCTAAAATACAAATTGAGAAAAACTTGTCAGTCTCTATATGTGTGTCCCCATTAAATGGTGACAGTGTTTTCGTTTTACTCAACTTTAATGCTTTTAAAAATGTCTGTTTTTATTACATCATACTATTGCCTGTTACACAAGGGTCTCCATTAGCAATTAATTGTAGTAGATGAGACAAAAATGACCTTGATTAGAGAATGTAAGAACATGTATTTGATAATGTCAAATTCTGGCACACACCAAATAAAATGGACTCAGAATTATTTTACATGTGTGTGATAATTATCCATTGCATACGTACTCAAACAAACAACACAGCTGAAGCCTTGCTTGATGGTCTGTAGCTGGGAAAGAGTCAGGGTGACTCTTTGAGTGGCAGTCACATTTGTGAGCTCTCTGATTGCTGCAGTGACATCTGGTAGGCTCTGTGATGCCAGTATGAGCTCTTCGATTTTTTCTGTGACCTCTCCAATGCCTGCAGCATCTTCATCTTTCCGGCTGTTAACAGAAAAGGCATAATAGATAGGTACTGGTACTTCTAAGGCGGTTTTGGTAATGATAGTCTAACTTTTTGTTTGAAAGATTAGAAAGGTTGAAAAACAACTTAATAACAAAAGCAAAAGCATGTATTTATGAATGTAGCTTGGCCAAGTCAGGGCCATTTGTTATGAAATTAAATTTTAAACAAGACAAGAAAAGTAAGAAGGTTACGGCTAGCTTAACTTCCATCCTTGATTATGTTTTTTTTTTTTTTTTTTTGGGCAGGCTCTCTTACTTAGGTGGAGGAGCTTGTGCCCTCATGGCTTAATATATTGGAACGCCCAATAGATTTTTGTCCCAAACATAAAAGCCATTGTATACACAGAATTAATGGCCAGAGGATAAGCAATTCATTTTAAAGTGAAAAAAAAAAGTTTTATTTAATAATTTAATAATAAGAAAGATAAAGATAAGTTTAAGTAAAAAACAGAACAAAACAATGCATTTCAATAATTGGATAAATAAGAGTCTATCTCCTCTTTGTGCCCTGCAATTCCTGGAAATCCCGTTCTGGTACAGCAAGAATCTTTTGTGCATTTTGTTTCAAGTACTGTGACCCTTGGGAGTGGTGGTAAAAAACAGACTCCAAAATTGCCCTGCACATCAGTTAATATTATGGTGTCATGACTTCCAATGGCATCTTGCACTTTTCCAATGATCCCCTGAAGGGAAGCGGACAACCACCATTCTGCTTGAGTCTTTAACCAACCAGCTCAGCAAGGTACACTGATCTGTGAGAATGTCATCCAAATGTTATAGCACATGAGGCATTTATAGTAGAGAATACCCTTGTGCATTTTATACATCAACAATAAATAGAAAATACAGTGCATTTTCTAGGGAACAATGTTTAAACATCTTTAAAGTGGTATAAACTATTATAACACAATAACTATGAATGAGACAAAGAATGGCAACTGGAGTGGAAATGATCAGATCAAATCTTATCTAGCTCTTGTGCAACAAAATCTAATAATAATTAATTTCTCATCTCGTTATTAATACATTTGAAATCATATAATGTGTTTCACAGTAATTTAACAAGTGACTTTAAGGTTACCTTTGAAATGTTTTGGAGACAGTGGCTCTGTGGGGCGGCAGGCTGAATTCCGGCATGCAGGTGAACTAGCAGTACTAGTCGCAGGTGATCGCATGAACAAAAAACGTTGGCCCGTGATATTTAGAGCTCATAGTGAGCTCTGGGAGTAAGGTCTAATGAGCTGAAAACACCTGATGCTCCAGGAAACAAGGCCACGTTTGCCTCATCAGTCATGTATAGACTTTGAGTTGAGACCTGTGAAAAAAGTAAAATAACCCTTTAAATTACGTTAGTAACAAATATAATGTATTACAGTGATAAACCACAGAGAGGCGGATTTCAAGAATGTGAACTCCATGACAACAACTAGGCTAACAAGGCTGATTATATGTAGTTATTTTTTAGTTTTTACCTGAAATATGTGGCTTAGTTTTTCTGCAGTCATGTCCTCTTCCCTGAGACACACTCTTTTATTGTTTCGAAAAACAATGTACCAATCCATGTCATGTCCATCAACTTTCAGAGCAGTGCCGAAATTCTTTCTCTCATACACAGCGCTCTTACTTGAAAACGTCAACTTCCAGTGGCTTTTTTGTTTCTGTCTTCCAACGATTTTATCTTTTGTTTTTAGAAACAGGACATGAAAATCAACCGTTTTTTAAAGTTTTGTTTATCCCTTCTTGACCCTGATAAAGAAAAATATCTTGAATTTCAATTTAAATTTTTGAATTTTAAAATGAAAATCAAATAACCAAATTTTTTTTGTTTTTTAATATCCTTTTCTGAATGGAAAATCCAATGACCAAAACATACACGGACCACCGGCCAATGGCAGGCTTATCAACAGCAGCAGTCTGTAAGCCAGACTAGGTTGTAACTGATGATCCAGTTTCTGTTCCAGGGCAAATTCAGATAGCCCATCTCTACGGTGGCCCTGAAGTGCAAATCACAACGGCAAATCAGAAAACACAACAACAAATCAAAAAACACAACAACAAGACAGAAAACACAACAGCAAATCAAAAAACACAACAACAAAACAGAAAACACAACAACAAAACAGAAAACACAACAGCAAATCAGAAACGACAACGACATTAACCAAACAAGAAAAGGTAGGTACCCTCGGGCGACATGAATCGTCGCTGATTGGACTGGTCCATCCGTTGAACCGGAAGGCCATGATTTACATGTTTTCAAAAGATGAGCACCGCCAGTGACAACGTACGCACTGCTATTAAAGTCTGTGTAAAGTCAAAATAAATGTGTGTTTTGAGTTTGTTAGACTAAAGAAGAAAGTGTTGATTTGAATGATTAAAAATAATGATATGTTTATGAAATTTGGTGTCCAAATCAGGTAAAAATGGGCAGTACTCTCAGCTCCATGACTGTGGGGACGTGTCACGGTATCACCGGCAGCACGGCGCACCCGGCAGGTGGTCACACCCAGGTAGGTGTCTCTCGTCCGTATGCGCCGTTACCGAAACACGTAAACTCAGATCTGACTACGTATATTCCCTGTCATAGCGACAAGATGCTGTTGAATATAAGAGACGTCCCGTGTCCCGTTACCGGTATATTTTCCTCTAGATTCCGCTCAGGAAACGAGAGCAGTCTAACGATACATGCACTGACATTAAATAACACATGAAAATGATGAGAAACCCTAATGTGATTGTTAGTAAACAATGTAAAATCACGTTACTGTGCACCATATCACCTAATGTTACTGTAGTTACTGTATTATTTTCAGGTCTCCGTTAATATGGCCCTTCACAATCCACTCTTTCTTCATCACTTCGTGAAGGCTGTACGTATTCATTGACAAAGATGAACTCATGGGGTCTGTCCAAGGATTCCAAGTCAAATATTGTCTGTGTAGAAATACACTATACTGTATGTACATGTAGAATTTTGTAAGTCGTACAGAGACAGTGCTATACTGTAGAGTACAATTAGGGCTACTGTATGCATTGATTCACATTGTATGTACTGAAGAGTAATGTCATTCACATAGTATGTGGCAGTACTGTAGACAATCTGGATTACAGTAAATGTGTCTGAATGGACACTTACTTGCACATACTGAGCTTGCAGTTCTTTCACCCTTGGTGAGTTGCGCTCAAAAGGTACTCTATATACTTGTTTCATTCGCATCCTGTTACGCTGGAGGACAGGGTCAATTGTGGAAATGCTCACACTGTCGATTCCCTGGAAGTGTGTGTTGTCTTGTATCACTCGTTCCTGGATCTCTCTGAGTCGTATAAGATTATTTTGAAGGACCATGCTGACTATAACGGCCTCTTGCTCCCGAGTGAATATAGCTGTCCTTCCACCTGCATGTGGCAGCCTTGCAATTCTACAAAAAGTAGATGTGTGGTTTCAAAAATATTCATGCAGTACAATACATACAGTGATGAACTTTACAAATGTCTATTGAAACAGCTGCATACAGTGTAGTACAGTAAATTTGCAATTACAAAAATACAGTAGTATACTGTATCTGTTCTCTTCTCTGAATGTCCTTACTATGGTGGACACAGAAAATCATCTCAAATTGGGTTGTACTCTAAGTCCTGCTTCCCTCATTGTCAGTCCATGGACAAGAACATGGTCAATGACTGTTGCTCAAATTTCATCAGATATTTCCACTCTTTGTCTTCCTCTTCCTCTTTGTCCTCCTCTTCGTCTTTCTTGCCCTCCTCATCTTCCTCCTCGTGGCCCAATACGCACTCGTCCTCGTCCTCTCACATAGTTTCTTCTATCCATTCTCAGACTTTCTCATTCCCACCTTCAACGACCTGTTTGCTCTCTGATCTGGCTTATATTGGTTGTGCCACATCATTTAAAACAAGTGAAATCAATTTTGAGTGGTTGTGTTTAATCAATGACATGTCTGCTCTATTTGTATTTGATTGTTGCCACTTGTGTTTACCAGTATGGTTGACATGTGCATTAGAGTGCAGAATGTGTTTTGAGAATGAGAATGTGTTTAGAGTTTTGCTGGAAAATCTAAGTGAGATCTGCAAATTGTGTTTTACCATGTGAAATGGTTTAAGGTATTGACAACAGACTGCAGAATTAGCTAAATGAGTTCAGGCAACTGAGAACTTTGTTCAGCCAATGGGTTTTAGTGTTTTAAATTGAGACAAACTGTAATAGCAGCGTACATTGTCACTGGCGGCGCTCATATTTTGAAAACATGTAAACCATGTCCTTCCGTTTCAAAGGACGGACGGACCAGTCCAATCAGCAACAATTCATGTTGCCCGAGGGTACCTACCTTTTCCGGTTTGGTTAATGTTAATGTGTTGTCGTTTCTGATTTGCTGTTGTGTTTTCTGATTTGCTGTTGTCGTTTCTGATTTGCTGTTGTGTTTTCTGATTTGCTGTTGTGTTTTCTGATTTGCTGTTGTGTTTTCTGATTTGCTGTTGTCGTTTCTGATTTGCTGTTGTGTTTTCTGTTTTGTTGTTGTGTTTTCTGATTTGATGTTGTGTTTTTTGATTTGTTGTTGTGTTTTCTGATTTGCTGTTGTGTTTTTTGATTTGCTGTTGTGTTTTTTGATTTGTTGTTGTGTTTTCTGATTTGCCGTTGTGATTTGCACTTCAGGGCCACCGTAGAGATGGGCTATCTGAATCTAGACACCTGAATTTGCCCTGGAACAGAAACTGGATCATCAGTTACAACCTAGTCTGGCTTACAGACTGCTGCTGTTGATAAGCCTGCCATTGGCCGGTGGTCCGTGGCCACTGTAGCGTTCTGTTGCAGAGTGTAGCAACTCTGGTTAAACACCAAGCTAAACCTTCGTCAATGAACACAGGAGTCCGAGTAGAGTTGACTTTTACTCTCTGAATCTTCATTTGACAAGCGGTGAAAACTGCAGTTAAAAGAAATACAAAATATGAATTTACATCTTTGTATGTACCTTGAGCAACAGTAATGACCATCAGAAGAATGCTCTTTTAACATGTTCAAAATTACCTTTCTAAGTTACAAATGAAATGAAATGTTTTTAACAATTACCGCTATTTATGCCTTTTAACATCTTCATCATGAAATATATACACTTACGTCGTTGCCCGAACAATGTTTCCAAGTGGAAGACTGAGAGAAACTGACATGCTGTTCATGATCAGGCTTATCCACAGAGTAACCAGGAAGAGAAAGTAAACAAGGAAGTGATGCCGCTAGCAATAAAATCTTTACAAACAATTTTACCCTTTTACTGCTATTTATAACATAAACACATATAAATGAATTATTTTAACACAAACAATAAAGACATAAATGCCTTAGAGGCAACACAGCCACCGTACATCTCTAACCCAGTTTTAATATAAATGGGAGGCATGGTGGGAAATTTGGCTGTTGAAACTAATTAATGTAGTTCCAGAGGGATGATGGTTCTTTGGTCTTATTAAGTCTTGTTTTCTAATAGAACTGCTTAATGATGCATGTCACACTAAGGAGCTAGTGGGTAGGGCAGATCTCAGCACGGTAGTGCGACAGCTTGCTGCTGTTACAGTAATGAGATACTGCTTAGTCTGCATGCGCGCGCACACAAACACATGCATGGACCAGAGATGAAGAAGCAGTGTAGGCAGCTCCAACACACAGCCCATCTTCATGTCAACTCAATATATTTGCCACATATAATCAGGAAGAACAAATTTATTATGAGCTCCCACTTAATGTAACTAAAGTAATAATAGTGATGTCTGGTATAGATGTCTGGATGGAGTAGAGGACCATCTATTGTCATGTGAATGATCCACTCTTTACAGGGCCTTGCAGTCTTGTTTGTTGCTGTTTCTGTAACACACAGTGGTGCTCCTTGTCAGGTTGCTCTTGATGGTCAGGAGTAGAAATTCTTCAGTGTTTGAGGAGGTACCTAGAATTTCTTTGTAGTGTCTCTGGTGAAACAGTCTCTGCCTTGTCTTTCTCACCACAGAGTCAGTATGCAGTGCTCAGGTGAGGCCCTTGGTGATGTGGACACCAAGGTACTTAAAGCTGTGCTCTCTCTCAACATTAATATTTAGGGGGTGTAATTCCTTAATTGCTTCTTCCAAAGTCCAGTTGGTCAGGTCCTCGACATTGTTTTTAGTGATCAGGCCCTCCACAGCTGTGTCATCAATGGTGTTGGAGTCAAAAGTGGCTGAGCTGCATCAGGAGTACAACAGAGGACTGAAACAAAGTCCTGGGGTGCTCCAATGTTGAGAATGAGGGTGGATGAGGTGTATCCACCTACCCTCACCACCTGGGGTCTGCCTGCCAGGATGTCCAGGGTCCACATGCATTAGTGAGGTGTTTAGTACCAGGTCCTGAAGCTTTGTAACCAGTCTGGAGCTGAACATGATGTCAGCTTGTTGCTCATTTATTTTATCCAACCAGCAGTCAGAGAGAAAGAAAATGAGCAAATTCTCACAACTGAGAGAATGACACTAGCTCGAACTATTATATATCGAAATATATATCAAATGTCATAATATCTGTTGATTCATTTTCTGATGACTGATGTATTAAATAATAATGTCAGTTCTAGTACAGTGCTTTCACAGGTTCTTTACAAAAACAGGACATCTTCAGTCCACTAATGACGATTAATGCAACTGTGACAAAGAAAATAAGAAAATAAGTTTTCATTGTGAGACCAGGAGAAACCAGTGCTTAGGATCGACCCAATGTAAACCATAAGTTCACTTTGTGTGGCTTATCTTATGCACACAGCATCAACTTTTTATTTAACTGAAAGCCAGAAAAAATGATTCTGATAAAAAGTGACACCTTTATCAATATAAGGTACATTCCACAGCACGACTGGCCAACTCTGTGGCTCCACATGTGTATGTCATATGTAGGTGTCATAAAATCACTGATTGTTTCAACTCAGTTTTCTCAGATGTCCATCTCACTCACATCCACCTCACCTCTTATGTACTACTATTACACACATCCAGCTGTGTACACAGGCTACTCACACTTCACTTGCACTATACACATGTAAATGCAACCCAGGGCATATTTATATAGACACACTGCTCATGTGATGCTCATGCGACGCCTTTTGTATACACAGTAAAAGGAACATATTGTTGATTGTTGAAATTGTTGACAGTAATGTCAAATAAAGACTTTTAACATGCAGAACTATTACTTGACTGCAAACTCAGTTTTAACGATTTTATTTGTTAAACTTTTTTAAAATTAAACAGTCATAAATGCATGTAATAAAAATAAAAAAAGTTGTCCACACTTCTCCATTTGTTGTTCTGTGATCTGATTGGTTGGCCACTGACTATCTTCCTGAGCCATAGATGATCCAAAAGGCCCATCTGGCAGCCTGCTCAGGGTGCTGATTAGTCATGGACTCGGCCCCCCTGCACCCGGCCCACTCCCCTCCCGACTCCCTTGGGTGTCTGTACATGCCACCCACATACAAGCTGTGCACATGACAGCCTCCTCTGAAAAGCCTTTGGCCCCATTTTTGAACAATGTGAAACAGGGAAGAGGTTCAGGGACTGAATTCATTCAAAGTCAGCTGTACTGGCATAAATTCACAGCCGTGGAGTGGAACACACTGCTATATTTACATTTTGTCCTTTCATTTTCTGTCTCTGGAAGCAGAGCTCCTTCAGGATGAGTGGGAACTATAGAACGATTATTTGGCGATTTCAGACAGACTTAACCAACTTTAACTTCAATATTAATATTAATTCATATTAATTGAGTGTGCCTGAAAGAGCACACTCTTTATTATCTCTTGAGCTTATTATTGAGTGTTCTTTATCTCTTGTTTATTCTTCGTCTTCCGTTTCTTCCGTGTTTTTTCGCACTTCTCCTCCAGAGTTTTTAAAACAGGGTTTGTGTATGTCCACTACAGACATGATTACACCCTCAAAACGTAGGAAAATTCAAGGCGGTCGCAGTGATAACACTGCTGAAGCTGTCAGTGTTATAGTTTTGGCGGGAGACGCAAAGATTCGACAGCAACACGCATCTCCTGCCCAATCTACTCCCATGTTAATTTGAGAGGAGAAATTTCCAGAAGGGCAGGGAGCACCTGCTCTTTACCACATGATTCAGGCCAGAGTTTTTACATTTGGCTCTCAAACTTGACACAGAACTGGTCGACAAGATTCCCCCGCTGACGGTTATTTCGGCTTTTGGATACGACACACCGTTTGGAATGTTACGCCAACCCTTCGAGAGTCTTCATTTGGAGACTTTCTGTGTCTCTCAGGGGGAGAGATACAGTGCATGCGCACACCTGTGCCTAATTACTCTGGCCTGCAGCTCACCCTGGCTGCTTGGCAACCTCAAGCCTGCCTTTGACTAACTTTGTTGAAGTCTCTGTATGATAATCTGTATGGTAATCTGTTGAAGTCTCTGTATGATATCATGGACTATCAAGACAACATTTTCAATGCCATTTTATCCTTCTCTCTCGCAGACACAAACACAGACACATAGATAGAGAGACAGACAGACTCCACACACAGACAGACAGACAGGGCAGACACACACACAGACAGACAGGACAAACACACATGCATGCACACACACACACACACACACACACACACACACACACACACACACAGGACAAGTCTTTCAAAATAAGAGTTCCTTCAAAATAAGAGCCCATTAAAAAGGCAATGATGACACAGCTTGTTGTATTAATACTGAACTTACTGAGCAGTGTCAATAATTTCTGGCCAAACCATTTTCTCTCTGTCTCTCTGGGCATTTCCACTTACTGACATTCTAACAGGTGTAACTGCTCTGCTGATTAGGGCCGGCAGGCAGAAGCCCGGCGGTGGACATTTTAGCAGTTATTGGCACTTAATTTGGACTTGTCTGTCTAAAATGACAGAGAGAACATGGTAGTAAAGACATGTTGATTGCTAACATTAGGTATTAGACATGCATTAGACATGCTCATTGTAGTAAAGACATGTTAATTGCTAACATTAACAGCTAATGCTTTACTACCATGAGCAGCTAGCGCGTTAGCATGTCTTTGCTCATTGTAGTAAAGACATGTTAATTTTGCTAACATTAGGTATTAGACATGCATTAGACAAGCTCATTGTAGTAAAGACATGTTAATTGCTATCATTAACAGCTAATGCTTTACTACCATGAGCAGCTAGTGTGTTAGCATGTCTTTGCTCATTGTAGTAAAGACATGTTAATTGCTAACATTAAATGTTTTACTACCATGAGCAGCTAGCGCGTTAGCATGTCTTTGCTCATTGTAGTAAAGACATGTTAATTGCTAACATTAACAGCTAATATTTTACTACCATGAGCAGCTAGTGCGTTAGCATGTCTTTGCTCATTGTAGAAAAGACATGTTAATTGCTAACATTAAATATTAGACATGCATTAGACATGCTTATTGTAGTAAAGACATGTTAATTGCTAACATTAGCGGCCAATGCTAAAATTAGTTTCACTAATTTTTAGCCACTAAGAATTAAATACATGCTAATTGCTAACATTAGCGGCTAATGCTAAATGCTAATTGCTAACATTAGCGGCCAATGCTAAAATTAGTGTCACAAATTTTTAGCCACTAAAAATTAAAGACATGCTAACTGCTAGCATGCTAATGCTAACATGCTACTTTTTAACATTAACTTATGAATATAACTATGAAATCATTCATTTACAACGTTTACAGTGACACAGAAATGTAGCTGTGCACATTCAGCTAGCCTCCTCAAACTACTGACTCAAACAACCCCTGAATCAGGAAGATCCCAGCTCGAAAATGGCCCTTAAAAATAAAAGCTCCTTCAAAATAAAAGTTCATTCAAATTTATGCCTAAAAGTCAACACGCCCTTTATTTAGAGTGATTATTATGAATGATCTGATTAATAAATGTGGATAAATAATACTTTATTTCTAATGACAATTTGACAGTTTATTTTTATTACTATTGGCTATAACTTCACAGGCAACTGCACTTCAGTGACAAAGAACTTGATAAATTATCTTGTTAACTTGAGATAACAGGATCATTAATTTTTGATGGGATAACAACATACAAAATATTCGTAAGCGCAGCCGATCTCTTGTAATTAAATCAAAATGTTAATTTTATTTATCCAAAATATTTTCTTTACAAAGATTTTATGTTCAGATTTGTGGGCTAGACTCATTTTATCTCACGTAAATAAAAAATAAAAATAAAAACTTTTTTCCCAATTTCCCAAATCCCAAACTGACATCTTCAAACTATTTGTTCTGTCAGACAAGAAGTCCAGAGCCCTGAATTCTAGATGTGTTATGATGGAAGAGTCCGAAAAGCAGCACATTCTTCTATTTTACCTAAAAAAATACTCCTAGTCCTATTATAAAAATAGTTGTTAGAAAACACAAACCACCGCATAAAACCACACGTCTTAATAACTTGGGGTCTGGCTAACTGATTGTGGAAACATATATAATATATATAATAATATCACAGATCAAATAAGTACAATGAAAGCATGAATTAATGACTAATGTGTTCTTTGACCACAGGCCGACTAGTTTCAGTTGCTGATGATCATTTCAAAGAATTGAACTTCTTTTTCTTCCTCATTCATTCACATCTATAAATGTCGTATAATACATTTAGTGTGTCCTTCCAGTCTGCCGTCTGCTCTGAGATGCACTGCAGAGACACCTGTCTTCGGCCATGCCATGCCTCATGAGTCGGAGGGGTGGAAACAAAACCACTTCAGGTATGGGCACCGCCCGTAAGGTCCACACACAGAGGGAAAGCGAGCACACCTCCGCGTCGAGCCATCAACACAACCTCTGAGCAAACATCCCGCAGAGACAGACAGACAGACAGACAGACAGAGAGAGAGGCGTTACTGTGTCTTCATGCTGGCTCGGACCAGCGCGCTTCTCTCTTGCTTCTGAAGCTCAGCTATCCCCTTGGTTCCTAGAGGCCAGGTAAGAGTTTTCACTGGAAGCGTGTGTTGCTGAAAATGTGCTGGTTTGAGCAACTTTTGTGAAAGAAGCTCCGTAAGTTACTTAACTTACTTTACGGCAGCTAACTGACGTCAATGGCGTCTATCGGTAGCCTCCAGTAACGTTATCCCGAGGCTGTGTGCTGGTCAATATGTCTTCTGTCATGTTTGTGGTGGCAAAGCTACACTACGTCATCAAGGAGTTAAACTGAGTCGTCACAGTCACAGCTAACACTAGCCACACAACCGTTAGCACATTTAGCTTTAAAGACAGTTAATATATATATGTGATGTGATGTTGACATATCTGAATGCCACCCCTGCAGATCTTTATATACATATATACATATATATATATGTATGTATATACATATATATATGTTGCTATATATGTTGCTATGCTTTGCTATGCAGTTAAATTACTGTGAGCTTTTTCATATTAAGAAATAAAAGTACCAACTAAAAAAAATTCTAAAGAAATTTTGAGTGGTTGCGCCCATACATTAAGTAGCTGTCAGCGTGTGTGCATGCTTGTGTCTGTTAATGAGAGAGTTTTACAAAGTCTTTTATTTTGAAGGGACACTTCTTTTAAAAGACTTTTGTCTCGTCTGTGTGTGTGTCTGTGTTTGTCTGTCTGTCTCTCTATCTGTCGGTGTGTGTGTGTTTGTGAGAGAAGGATAAAATGGCCTACATTATTGACAGTCATTGTTATTATACAGAGAGTTCAATAAAGTTAATCACAGTCAGGCTTGTGAGGGGCAGGCTTTGGTTTCCAGGCAACCAGGGCCAGGTGGAGGCCACCAATCAGAGCAACATTTCTATGTATAAATTATTTCTGTAGAGTGACATTTGTGGCCTCAGGTACAGTTTACAAATTTATTTTTCTACAATTTTTTCTGCCCCTCTCCCCTCTAGCGATGATGTCACCCACTCTAGCCTCTCCATAAGGTACATAAGGGTACATTGGGGGGAATTTTTGGTATGTTTTTGCCGAATAATTCGAAAACCGCAAAACGCTTAGAAAAGTCAGAGCACACCATTCCCGGCCAAACCGGTCGTTTTTATACCTTTTTTGTGTATGTGCGACCAAAACTGCGGGAGGAATAGTCGACCGAAAAATGTACGGAAGAACTAGAAAACTGCATTTCCTGCGGAAAGTGCGGTGTGGATGCCCTCTGCCGCCCTCTGCCGCCGGCCCATGTACGAAGGCTCAGTCCTTGCCCCAGCAGCCCAGGGTTTGAATCCATTTGAATGTCATTCCCCCGTCTCTCTCCCCACATTCCTGTCACTCTTCAGCTGCCTCTATACTATAAAGCTTGAAAAAGCCATAAAATATATATATCTTAAAAATGTGAAATGAGCTGAAAAGAGTAGAATAGTTTGAAATGGTACAATGTTGTGTAATACTGTAGAAATTTGTATGAAAAGGTAGAATTGTAGAAAATTGTGAAATGTTGTATAAAATTGTAGAATATTATTTAACAAAGTGTGAAATTAGCTGAAAAAAGTAGAATATTATAACAGTGTGAAATTATTATGTATTGATTATATAAAACTAGAGCATTTCTAATGAATTTCTGAGTGTGCCTGACTCTGGCCCTGTCGCCCCATACATTAAATAGCTGTCAGTGTGTGTGTACATGCTTGCGTCTGTTAAAGAGAGTTTTACAAGTCTTTTATTTTGAAGGGACTCTTATTTTGTAAGCTTTTTGTCTTGTCTGTGTGTGTGTGTCTGTCTGTCTGTCTGAGTATGTGTGTGTGTGTGTGTGTGTGTGTGTGTGTGTGTGTAGTAGATTAGTAGTTAGTTAGCAGTAGTAGTTTAAAGTGTAGAAGGTTTGTAGAAAGATACAAACCTTTGTACAATGTATTTAAATAGGGAAAATTTTGTAGAAAAAGTTGAATAATTTGTAAAATATTAATAGTAGAAATTAGTCCTAAATGTACAGAACCCCTAAAACAGGGGTCGGCAAATAAGTTTGGACTAAACATTATTTAATTTAAAACATTAATTTGCTTCTATGTGCTGTTATTACGCCCACTGCTGCATCTCCTGGCGTCTGTCATGAAACAGGCAACCTGCCCTAGCAACCTGCCATAACTAATGTATACAATTGCCAGTTTTTTATGTTTTGGATGCCGTGTAAATCATTAGCTGAAGATTGCTAGCTATCCATGCAAAATGTCGTTGTCAAAAGCCATGAAAAGAAAAGTTGATTCCGAATGCAGGACTTACAAAGAAGAATGGAAGCAAAGGTATGCGTTCATCCTGCCTGCATTTATTAATGCCAAGCCGACGTGTCTCATTTGCAACGAGGTTGTTGCAGTTTGTAAAGAATACAATATTAGAAGACACCACGAGACAAAGCATGGCCACTTCAAAAATGCATATCCTCTCGGGACAGAGGCGCGAACACAGAAAATACTTTTATTTTAACACTTTTATTTTCCACAGGTTACAGCGCACACGTGCCAATTAGCGTTCCAACCTGTGCGTCAAGTAAAGAGGCTGCAAGGATGTTCTGGCTGCTGTTTTGTCACATTACTTTTCAATAAATGTTGTGAAATCTGTGGAATTGTTGTATTTTTGACAGAAAACATGAGGTTTAAAAGATATATTAAAAAATATATATATTTTAAAATAAATCAACGTCATCTAGCGGGCCAGATATAATTGATGGCGGGCCAATTTTGGCCCGTGGGCCGCTAATTGCCGACCCCTGCCCTAAAGGGACATGGAAAAAACCAAAAATTAAACCTTTCTTGTGAGCACCAGAAAGTATCTCGTGAGCACCAGAAACCTTAGGTTAAGCACAGGCAGTTGTGCTTCCTGTGTATATGCCTCTAGGCTCATTAAAATCATTAAAAGAATGGCTCACGATAACGGGCCGCACCGCCTCCACCGTTAATTTATGCCATATTCAAATGTGCATGGAATTGAAATAATTAATGTGACTCCCCCACTAATTTTCCTTGTGGCGGAGATACTGAATGGATACCCATAGGATGTTTATTTTCATCCACAGTCTCTCCACATTTCCCCTACTATTGTTTATGTACACAGTGTATGGTCCATACACAGGGTAACGAACTTATGTTTTTGCACATTACTCCTCAGAGGCAGTGATTCTCTTTCCGGAAAACACAAAATATACCTGATAGTGTCATCAACCAACAAAAAGATGATAAGGTAAAGATAAATGTTAACTTTAGTGACATAAAGGAAGCAATACATGTCTAGCCTAATGATGCTAGCTTTCTCTACCTGCTATGTTAATGTAATTTTTCAAACGTTTTTGACGTTGACATCAATGTCATAGATGTCATGACAGATGAGGAGTTAGGACAGTATATCAAACGATATGGGGGCAGACTTGCACTCAGAGCATTTTGTCGTCAAAGAACTGTGACAAACGAAAAGTCAGGAGGAGTGGAGACAGTGAAGTCCGCTCTCATGCAGAGAGTAAGAGACAGGCTCGGGGAACATCGGAAAACTCCCGCCAACAGAGACACGGAAGGCTCTGGTATTGTCAGCAATAAACATGCAGTCAAAGCCACCTGGCGGGTTGAAATGGGATGGCTCCACTTTGATAACGGCACTTATCACCAGATCAACACAAGAAATGGAGGTGGAACACGGCACCTGTCAGTCCAGAAATCAGTAACTATGGGTGAACTACTGGAGACGGGCAAGGGCTTGTTTTTTCCAAATGGATATTCATCCAAAGGACTGGTGGAAGACTTTGAGTTTGATATTCGTGATTACAGTCACAATGCAGTACCACCTGAAATCACAGTGAGCCAGCTGTACGAGCAGACTAAGCTACGAATGCTGTGCATCTACACAACCTCCAAGGCTAAAGACCGCCAGATGAGAGGCCAATGAAGGTAATTTATCTTTATCTATCTGCCATATTTCTGTTATCAATACTGTAGATACCGAGTTTATATTGATTGATATTAAGGGTGAAGTCTGGAGAATTGGGGGGGGATGAGGCTTAGAATTTATCTGGACACACTGTGTAACAGCTGACCTGTATAGATGTATAGTAGAACACTAGAACATTAACTAAATCTAACATTTATCAAACTTGCCTGAGTGATATTAATAGCTGTACTTATGAAAGAAAATCTCAGTAGATTATGTTATAGATGTAGAATACTATAATAGTACAAATACATGATAGTTGGTTTGTGATTGTGGAAAGCTTTGTTTGTGCACACTTCTGCTAATTAAAGACATGCAATGTAGGGCATTCGTGCTCTTTTCAGTGTTCATTATAGACAATCTGTGTTCTTACATATGACTTTCTCGATTAGACGGCATTAAATGGGGCAGATTGTGGGTGCAAATGCTGCACAATTCTGGTGCAATTAGCAGGTGCAGTTCAGTCTTTGTGGATCTGGTCAAAATAATCTTAGTCTTACAGCCATGTTGTTTATCTGTCTTTCTTCTCATGAAATTCAACAAGTAGAATCAGTAATTTTTGAGGATAAATCTATTGTATTAACTCAATGTTAAATCTATTAGGAACATAAAGCCTGCAAAATATATATTTAGATATTTTATAATATTTACCTGCTGAATCTGGGGTGATAGTTGAGTTGCAAGAGGTCAAGAGATGTAAATGCAATTGTCTAATTATATTTGCTCCACTTCTCTCTCCACTGTGCATGCTTAATCACAATAAATTCAGAAAGACTTGTTTTGAACAGTTGGACAATCATGGCTGTATAAGCCTATAATTTTCTGATCTGCTGATTTCTTTATAGACTAGGACAATGCAGAGACGACCCTTGAGGAACAAAACCAGGAGATGTCATCACTGGAGGACTGGAACTGATCATCGAGTAGATCATCTAGAGAGCTCCACTGATTTAGATCCAGCACCCAGTGGCTCAATGCAGGAAAACCATGAAAAAGTAAGCCCCAGTATTGCATTTTTATGGACCTAGTTTGTGATATACAGTATGGAACTTGTGTTGTATGGAGATAAATTTTTGCCAAAATGTTCAAACAAAAATTGATCAATTAAAATATCAAATACAAAATTGAAACAAAAAAAATTATGTCAAAGATAAAATTCAAAACTTGAGAACTCATGAGGTCTATGAGGACATAGAGATGGGGTTTAAGAGACCATGATTTTGTTGCAAACAACAAATGTAAATCCATCTCAAATTTTAAATGCAGCTAAGATGATGGAAGTGGGCAAAAGGTTTTAAGTTCAATGCCACGTTAACTCAATATGCATATACCAAAACCATCTGCTCAGGTGCAAGATGTTTTAATCACATGAATGTGATAGTACACATGACAGCTTTGATCAGATGATGCAAAAACAAAGATGAGGTAATAATTAAATGTTTGTTTTGTTTTTCTCATTTAATTATCAACAGAGAGGAGAACCAGTCAGTCAATCAAGACCAGCAACTCCTGAGATGAGCAACACAGAGGTCCTGCATCCACCATCCTCTGATGATGTTGGCAATCATACTCGGCAATCGACAAGCAGGCATGGATCTGAAGATGGCTGTTTTAATGCCTGTGTCAAATCAAGATGCAGACCAGTTGTTAAGTGACGAGTTGGATTCACCTCTTGCCCTTGCCATCCAAGCATCTCTTGAGGATGTTGAAATAAACTTTGGACCCGTTTTTGGTGATGATAGTGATAATCAAGACTCCACCCTTCCCTGGAATCCACATGACTTCAACAGTATGCAGGTATAGTGTAGAACTGAAACATTTCTAACAGTGCTGCAAAAAAATATTACTGCCATTATTGATTCTTTCCCTATTTGTTATTCTGTCTATAAAATGTACAAAACAGTGACAAATTGTCATCCCAAGTTCTCTCACACCAAGCTGATGTTTTTAGATTACTTTTTCATCCAAACATTCCAAAACCAAAAGATATTCCATGTATTGTGATATAAAACAGAAAAGCAGCAAATCTAGAACCACAGCATAATTCATTTCTGCATGCTAGTTGATATATTGATTGTCAAATCACACCTAATTACCTTTTTAAAAAATCTTGCAGCACTCTACACTGAATGACAGACCTGTATCATCAAGCAGTTTTCCAGCATCACCAGACCCATTTGAAAAAGAACTCCTTCTTTTAAAATTTAGACGAGTAAACATAGTTGATGATGTCCTTAATATCTTTATAGAACCAAAACTACTGAATGCTAATCTAAAAATGGAGTTTACAAATGAGAAAGCTGTGGACAGTGATGTTGTGTCAAGAGAGGTATACTCCGCATTCTGGGAACATTTCTTGGAACAGTGTGAGGGGGAAGATGAACGAGTACCCAGACTACGATCAGACTATTCTGAGAAGGCATGGCAAGCTCTTGGAAGAGTGTGGTTGAAAGGATACCTGGACCACAAAATCATGACTGTCACCAGGAGGAGGTTCAGATGAAACTCAGATGCATAGATCTGATGACATTGCTTTGATTACACTTAAAACTGAAAAAAAAAAAAAAAAACAGTTTTGAGATTTTTTTTGCTTTGGTTTTGTTATTAATGTTAATGATTTTGCTGTAATATTTGTCAGCACACTGAGTTTTACATTTTGTTTAAGTCCAGAAGACAGTTTAAGTTTAATCATTTTGATATGTCAGAAAAGTCTGCTCTCATAGGTGAACATCCCTTTTCATTTTCATATTATCATGTGCATGTTTTATACGATTGTTATTAAGAAAGAAGTTCAGCATTCAACAAAATAATACCTGTTCGATGCACATACAGTACCATTTCAAATGGCTACCCATGGCTGTTTTTGTTGGAGCCTCATATGGTAAACATACAGACAGTAACTGTCAAGAGTGATGTGTTGAATAAAAATGTTCCTCAATCATGTCCTGCCATGTTGTTTTTCTTTGTTTCCTGTTCATGACTGATGTAAAGGCAAAGTAAAACATCTATGACAATACTCCTATATGCTGTACAACAAATTTAAGTCTCTAATTCCAGCACAAATTACTGAGAAGAGCTAAGCCTGTGCTTCATTACCTGAAGAGACAGAAGCAACTGAGACAACCTAAATCCACACAAGAACTGCTAAAAGTTATCCATGACAGGCAAAACCTGCCAAGTACCTTGAAAAACTGTGTGCACAATATCGCTGCAAATGTTCTTAATGTCTGTAACAGTCAGTGTGCACATAGTGACAGATCAGACCTTTTTCCAGGAGAAAAATCCAAAATTCAAAATAAAGCTTCTACATAGTTCCTGGAAAAACTTTCCAACTGACAATGTTTGGTGAATAAAGCATGGCGGACTGCAGAAGAATTGTCTGATCACATGTTCAGTTTAGATGGATACAAATGTAGTTTCATCTCAAATTAGAGAGCGGATCTTATCTCACTCCTCAAATGCATGTACAAATCCAATGCTTCATAAGCATCAGCTGGAAGATGCAGCTGTGACTCCACCATCAGAATGTTGCAGATGTTGTAGATGTCTGTGTCACATGGCACTGCTGGTCGAAATGTGCAGTTACTCTGACACAACTGTACATCAGCTCTGTCCACTGGGGAAATGTGGTCATCACTTGTGTAGAGTTCTGGAAACATGTACATGATTCGAGGTCGACCACTGAGTACCCTGTCATTCTTTGATGGTCTGATGACGTGACTCCCACACATGGATGGTCTCATAACGGTATATTAGAAAGTAAGAAAACAAGCTAATTGATATGCAATTTGTAATTATCATGTGGCCTTAGATAAGTTTTGAATTAAATCATGTTTAATGCTGACTTTTCTGATGAAGTAAGGAGAAATGATAGGATAGGCGTGTCTGTGCTGATCCAGAGCAGGACAAACGTCACGTTAAACACAGAGAAGGTTGTTGATCCTGCTCTCTGCTTTGCAATATTTTGTTTATTTATGTAAATTTCTGGTAACCTCGTCTAAAAAACGCATTAGGCCTATTGTGCTTGTGAACACAAACAATGAAATGATGTGACGATATGGCAGACCGGTGCACGGTGCCTCCATGCTCAAAAAACCCTGTTGGAGCCATTTTCACGTTTCATTATGAATTATTATTGTAGGACACCACATCGATAACAGGTGGACAGCTGCTCATTGGAGAATGTAACAACAACAAAAAATCATTTGTGGGACACAATTTAAGATGAAAGTAGGTTTTACATAACAATATGATATGATATATTTGTACCTGAATGATTCCCATGAAGCAGAACTGAATTAGACTTCTGTCCAAATATGCACCATCGAACAAGCCACGGTCCTTCAGATCATTAAACAGAGAGATGTAGAATTCCATTGATTCCCTTCTGAGTAAGCCCCACCAACTCTCTATTCGCTGATTTGCTCCGCTTGCCCCTTCAATGTAGCTGTCAGTGCCGGAGCTGTCGTGAATGTTGCGACGGAGAAAATGCTGAAAGTCTCTGACTTTAACATTCTCTGTGCCCCGGTCGCCTCTGACAATCCTTGGACAACCACCTAATCTCTGGACTGCCTCCATGTAGTAGCCTCCGATGATTTTTGGATCACTGCTGGTGGTAAATGCATTCATCCAGATAATTTTCCGGGAAAAGCCGTCAATGCAGCCATTGATACAGATACCAAATGGCTTCAGTTTGCAAAATAGCTTCGGCGATGGAGCCGTCTCCTTCCTCTGAGTTCAACACCCCTCGGGTCAAGTTCTTTTAGAATTAAGCATACCTCTTCTTTCTTGACATGTAATCCATTATCCTTGCATTTTGTGTACATCCACCTATACCCACAGAGTTGGCCAGATGTTTGTAACTGTTCATGAATGAAATTAACTACGCGATCCAAAGTGATGTATCCCTACAAGACTACAAGTCTTCAAAATTCGTTTTAACTGTCTTTCAGACACAACATGACTGTGACGACTTGCAAGTAATGCAGCAATGTCCTTATAATGAAGTCCCAGGTTAAAATATAGCCGAACTAACTCCTGTACTGTCATTTTCACACAGAAACACAAACCGAAATGCAGTGGATGGTCTCCCAGACATCACGCGCGCATGCAATACTTTATGGTGCGCACAAGATACTTTCTCATGAGCACGAGATACTTTCTGGTGCTCACAAAATACTTTCTGGTGCGCATGAGAAAGTATCTCATGCCCACTAGAAACGTTTCTTTTTTTTTTTCCATGTCCCTCCGTATAAATGAGCTGAATCTAATGATATCATTTTTATTTTTGTAGTACAAAATTTGTATTTTGTATTTGAGTATTTGGAGTAGTTAGATATGTGTGTGTCTGTCTGTGTCTGTGTGTCAGTGTGTGTGTGTGTGTGTGTGTGTGTGTGTGTGTGTGTGTGTGTCTGAGCAATTAGGCACAGGTGCACGCGCGTGTGCTCTCTCCCTCTCCCTCTCACCCCTGAGAGACACAGAAAATCTCTAAATGAAGCCCCTTGGAGGTGGCCAAAAATGCTCAAAGGTGTGCTGCAAACCAAAAGCCGAAATGACCATCAGCATCCTCATCTCGTGGACCATTTCCTTGCCGATTTTCAGGCGAAAATTGTATAAACTTTGGCCTCGGGAGTTAGAGAAAGAACAGGTGCTCCCTGCTCCTTTTGGAAATTTCTCTTCTCAAATTAACAGTAAATGGGGCTAGCAGGCAGTAGGTGGTGCTTTGAAGCTCACACAGCCAAAACTATAAGTCTGACAGCTTCAGCAGACAAATGCCAGTGAGAAGACGAATTTTCAAATCATCAAATCAGATTTTATTTGTATAGCCCAAAGTCACAAAGTACATTTGCCTCTGAGGGCTTTACAATCTGTACAGGGAGTGACACCCTCTGTCCTTAGACCCTCGGTTCGAGTGAGGAAAAACTTGCCCACAAAAAACCCTTTTAACAGGGAAAAAAGGTGGAAGAAACCTCAGGAAGAGCCACAGAGGAGGGATCCCTCTCCCAGGACGGACAGATGTGCAATAGATGTCACGTGTACAGAACAAATCATCACAAACATATTGTACAATTACAATATTATTTCCTACGTTTTTGTTCAAAATCATGTCTTTAGTGTGAAATTTGTGGCCACGGTAGTCATTTCCGTTTTATTTTTTAGTTTAAAAACAGTAAAAGATTTAAAAAAAAAAAAGTTAAATACAAGTTTAATAGTTTAAGATCTTAGTACAATTTGGAATTTGAATGAAGTCTGTAGTAGAAGGAGAAGTAGTTTAAAATGTAGGAGGTTTGTAGAAAGATTTGAAGTTTGTACAATGCATTTAAATGGGAATTTTTTAGAAAAAGTTGAATAATTTGTAAAATATTAATAGTAGAAATTTGTAAAGTAATAGCCATAATGTCCTAAATGAGCTAAATCTAGTGATATAATTTTTATTTTTGCGGGACAAAATTTGTGGGACTAGTTATACGGCGAAAAACGTACGAAAGAAAAATAATAAAGATTTGAAGAACAATAGCCCTCTGGGCACCCACACCAATAATAAGAAGATAAATTTTTTCCTGGGTGAATAGTATATAGTGCGCCTTGCAGGCACACTCAACTAGTTTTAGTATAAGAAAAGTGAAAGTTACTCGCCCCCTGGATGGACGGCGACCTGAACATTTGCCTATACTGCCTATGCCACAGGCCGGCTCTGTCAACACTGAACATCTTTTTAACAGCTTTCAGATATTTTTACTATCTGTCAATTTTCTTGTCAAGTTTAAAGAATTTCTTTCTGAACATCTTGAGACCACGAGGTTTCTGACTGTTTTAGCAGAATGTCTAACATTTCTGCTGACCAGATAAATAGAACAGGTGTGACTGGACAGCCTTGAATTTTGTACTTTAATTATATTTGATTATATATTGTATATGAATATATTTATATTATATACACATTTTGGCCCATATCCATAATGTTGTAGTGTCTAGGATCTGGGAGTCTGGGATGTTCTATAATATCAAATTCTTTCTTAATGTCCTAATTAACCTTTTTTAGGGCACTCTTTGAAATACTTGGAAATTTAAAATTTCAACCCTGGAGTGTTATTGGTGGATATAATGGTAAATGGACTGCACTTATATAACACCTTTCTAGTCTTCTGACCACTCAAAGCTCTTTTACACTACATATCTCATTCACCCATTCACACACATTCATACACTGATGGCATTAGCTAATCAGTTTTAGGAGCTAACCATTCATACACACTCACACACCGATGGCACAGCCTTCGGGAGCAATTTGGGGTTCAGTATCTTGCCCAAGGACACTTCGACATGCAGACTGGAGGAGCCGATGATCTGATTAGTGGACAACCCGCTCTACCTCTGAGCCACAGCCGCCCCGTATAAGAAAACATTTTTTATTCTCTAGAGTCTATACTATATATACGGTCCCTCACCTACTAAGGGTTAAAAAAAATCCCCAAAATATGTGGATAGAATATTGTAATACATACACATATAAAGGAACATTTATTATCAAATTAACAATCAGACATATATATTACAGAACTTATGACACACACAGTGTAAAAACAACTTCAGTAAGTCTTAAGACTGTATAGAACCAAAAAGTAGAGTGTAATTTCAAAGTGTACTTTCCAAAATATCCACTAATGTTGCAACTTATGAACATCAACCTAAGTAACATAAGAATGTAATTCTAAATGTTAAAACCCGTCTTCGAACAAGACGACTTTGATCACCTGTCATAGTCCATTATAGTGTCATCCTCACTGATGGCTGGGTGGGCTGGCACAATAACAGCACAGCAGGCCTCCTCTGCACATAGAAGGACTGAGCAGACTGCTGCTGCAAAAGAAATATACCACATCAATATACTATGAAAATATGTAATGAATAAAGACATAAGCAAATCAAGATCAAGCCCACATTGTGTCTACAATTATAATGTTGAAAGATGTTGGATGATCAACAGATATACATGCTGTATTTATTTCAATGATATACATATAAACATGTACTTTACAATTACTTTCCAGCTGTGTCATTATGTTACCATCACTCTTTCAGGTTATAGTGACTTGTATTATATATGTATATTTACATAACGGGACAGCTGCAGCTTAATTTACAAGTTGAACCTACAAAAGCTAATGTGAAAAACAACAATCAGACTTTCTGGTGCCGGTGTTCAGGGGACCACACTAAGCCCTCTGCGGTCATCTGTTTTTTCAGGTTTCAGGGCGTATATGATGCATCTTCTGTCATTTCTCTTGTACAACCTTCTGAAACTGTAATTACACAAATTTCAGTCATTGAATATCAGTTATTCATTATAACTAATAACCTAGACTGCACATGAAAAGAGTACAAAAGATTGATTGTAAGAGGATTTATGTGATACTACTGTAAATGGGAATATGTCAGCTGATCAAAGTGAATCAAACTGTCTGTTTTTAATATGTATTGAAATCACTGACAGTATAAATATATTCAGTATGTGTATTTACTTCTAAATTTATTGTAACGTTACTGTATTCTGACCATGTCGAGTAGTATAGCAGCTCTGTGTGTTACGTTACAATGTTACTGTAACGTTGCTCTGTAGTTTGATGCCTTGCTGTAAAGTGTCATTGCCTGGGAAACGTCAGCAACGTTACTGATTATATAAATATCATGATGACATCATGCAGCGACATGTTCATATTTTTCGACATTTTGATTAGACGCTGGTCAGCCTACAGACTAATCTACAGTAATACGTGTGTGATGGTAGAAGAAGCACTAAAACAAATGCACTGCACGTTTCTGTATAAGAGTTGAGAAATGCTGTGCACTGCACAGCGTTTACATTTCATCATTTAGTTACACTAAATAAGCATTTTCCACCAGGACTGTAAAATGTCATCTGTGTCTGGCTGACGTCAGCTTCAAAACTTTTTTCTATCACGTTACACTTTGATTGAGATCAGCTGATCTCCGGAATGTTGCGGCATAATTTCTGTCCGAATAAAAAAGCCAAATTCTATTTTTTGGAGTAAAACGTTATATGAATCCTGCAACATTTTTTCAACACTGACACAGAGAAAGCATCACTCGTGTTGATGATTATGTTCTGACTAAAGCTATTGTACTGTAAAAATGTATGCATTTATGAAGAAACAGAAACATTTGCACTAAGATTGATCTTTTGATCTTTGTGCTTTTAAGCTTGATTTTTATTTTAAACACAAATAATTCTTTGTGCTTTTCATTTTAAACATGTATATAATTCTTAGTGCTTTTAATGTTAAGCACATATATAATCCCTTGTGCTTATATATATTATAACACATATATAATTCTTTGGCTTTCGAGTCATTCTCATTCTTTAGTCCTTATTTTGACACATATAGTTTGAAGTAGAGGGGCAAAGGAACTGAGAACACATTGTTATGCATGATTTGAGCACAAGACTGCACAGAAAAAGTTTGGTTTGACATAATAATTTTGTAATGAGCATTATGGTAAGTGTGAACCAAGCAAAAGTATGTGGTAGTCAAGATGTGTAGTGAATGCTGTAACATTTTTGATGCCTAAGTAGCATGTAGTAAATGTAGTAACACTTTTACAGCAGGAATGTGTTTTAAAAAATGCAGTAGGAACCATCTATGGTTTAATGGTGTAACAAAAATGAGAATAGTGGGTGCTAGACAAAAAACATAGGCAAAGCAAGTGAGCCTCTAATGATGTCATCTTGAAAGAAGGTCAGCAAAGGAGAGAAGCATAGTGAGGATAGTAGTGTAGTGAGGCCTGCAGCCTGTGAATCATGCTGGAAGACTGCAAGGCCTGACTGTGTGGGAGTGGTGCAGGTCGAACAGTGTGTGAAACTGATGTTACAAAACAGACATAGCAAAACGACAGGCTGATCGGGGCGGTGTTTAGCTCAGTTGGTAGAGCAGCCGCCCCATGTGTGAAGGCTCAGTCCTTGCTGCGGCAGCTCAGGGTTTGAATCCGACCTGTGGCTCTTTACTGCATGTCGTTCCCCATCTCTCTCTCCCCACATTCCTGTCACTCTTCAGCTGTCTTTATCAAAATATCAAATAATATCTATCAAAGCATGAAAAGGCCAAAAAAAATCTTAAAAAAATAAATAAATAAAAAAAACCGACAGGGTGATATAGTCTAAAAAAATTAGATGCCATTAAGGAGGAAAAATCCCCAAAGTTCCACGGAGGCACCTGAGAGTTGCACCGTTATGTCATAAATGGAAGAAAAAAATGGGCTGATTTTATGCCATGGGTGTATAACATTTGAGGCTATAAAAGGAGATGTTTGGGGACAGACAGATCAGTCTATCCATAGGAGACTCTGGCTTTGTTTGTCTGTGAAGATAATAAAGCTCATCTACAGCCAACTTTGATGAATCATGCGTCTTTTCTTGAAGTCTGATACAATTTGACTGATTGGAGCAGAAATCGGACCAAGACATCTAAGCTGACCCATTTTTGACCCGTCACTATCAAACAATTTTCAGTTCCATTTGTAACTTTAGGCTGAATTATCTTTCCAGAAGAAAACAGTAAACTTTGGCATCACATTGAAAACATTGATCCATTCAGTCATCAGAGAAAGTCATAGTTTCTCTTCTGTGATGCAGACTCCTGCTCTCTTAGCTCTTCTTCTGTGTGTGATCCTCCATTTATCTAAATATAACTTCGCAAACTACGAACAAAACACAACAAAGTTAGCCATTAGCAACTAGCAAACACACACCCTCCTCCTCTACATCACATGCCTTCTTCTACTTCTTCTTTTTATACTACTGTGCTACTTTGGCAAAGTGGTGAATCACGTTTGTGCCCCCCTTTGTCTGTTCTGGGCTACTGTGACAAACATGGTGGCACAAAGTGGCGGTCGCTGTGTAGGGTGATCTGCGTACATAAAAAGGCTAAATCTAAGGTAATAAAAACATAACGACTCGTTTCATAGGGTGGCTATACACCACTAACAACATAGTTATGTATATTATATTCCATTTATGCCAATAAATTACGTTATGATATTAAAGGTTGAGTGTGTACCTTTAATAATATCTGTCATAAGATGTATGTTATCATGAACTGATCTCATTCTTAACATAACATGTTAGTTTTGATTTAACATGAGGATATATACGCATTGTCTGAGTCAACTTAAAATAAATCTCAACAAATTTTTTCACTGTTTATTGAATTTCTATAACTGAATTCAATCAGAATAATTGGATTCATTTACATGAAGAGATTTTTTGTGGCTCTAATATGAATACCTGCCATTGAATATGTGATATTAATGTAATCAGAGTTTTGTTTTTTGGTCAAGCAGAGTACACTTGGTGATGTTTCCCTTTGGCTGGAGAGAAATAACTACACGCAAACCTTAATGTTGGTGAGTTTTTTCTTTATTGAACATCAGAGCAACAGAATATAATAATATACTAATAAGTATACTAGAGACCATCCTGTGATGCGATCATACCAGCTGCAATGCCTGTCAACATGTTGATCCGTCACTAGTCATTACTACATTATGACATGGCTCCAGGATTGGACTGCACTCATCTTTGGACTCAATAATAATAATTGGAGATTTAAATTGTTAAATGTTTCCAGTCTTTCTTTTGGGTACCTTAATGAATAAGGGTGAAGTTAGGTGAAGAATATATTATTGTATTTGGAAACAGTTATTCAGAAACCAGTTGGGTCCGTAAAGAACCTCATTGAAAATCGTTCTTTCTCTAAAGAACCTTTATTATTATTATTATTATTATTATTATTGAGAACCATTTATGGTGCCTAAGGACTCATTTGATGGTTGTTTAAAGAACCTCAAACTAAAAATGGTTCTTCTATTGTGTCAGACCAATGTCAGACCATCACCGTCTCAGACTCTGGTTTGATCTGTCACTGCTTCTTAAAAGTGTTTTAAAATTTTTTTATTGGCTTTAATTTAACCTTTTATCACTGTTTTTTTTATGATTCTATTCATTGTTATCTATTTCTGTTTTTATTGTTTCCTCTCTTAAACACTTTGGCTGCTGCTATAGATACACAAAGTTTGAGGTCACTAATCAACCAAAATATTATGAGAATTACATACATGAATTTTATTTGAATGTTTGTTTGATGATGCAGTTTTTTTAAGCTTCATGACTGATTTTGGTAGAAAAGAGATCACAGACCAATTGCCTGTGTTGTAAATCATCTGACGTGATGCTACAAAGTCAAACAAATCTGTGCAATGTGATGAGAGAGAGATACAGACAGGGGAGACTGCCAGAGAAATAAGTGAGTTAGAACAAACAACATTCACATAATGTAGAAAAGTAGAACTTTGAGTTCAGAATGGACAGACTCTCATTGCTCATTATTCAGGCAGTTTAAAGGCAGTTTAAACTGTCAGTCTGTCTCATATGTTCAGAACAAGTAAGGGAGTAAAAGGGAAAGTTTTGAATTTCATTCATGAATTCAAACAGACTTTATTTGACTTGGAAAGCGAAAAGAACATTAATTTAACATTAAGAGTACTGTCACCAGGGGAGCTGCCCAAAATTATGACAGGCATCTCACCTCATTAAGGACTCTTTACCAGCCATCTCCACACTCATCACAGAAATCATCAACTCCTGGACTCAACCCTGACATCATGTCAAAAATCTCCCCTTTCTGTCCAAAATACTGAAGCGTATTGTCGCCACACAACTCAAAGCCCGCCTCTGCTCAAATGACCTGTTCGAACCATTTCAATCCAGTTTCCGTTCCCAACACAGCACTGAAACAGCCCTCCTGAAAGTCACCAGTGACATCATCCTCTCCACAGACTCCGGCCACCTCACCATCCTCATCCTCCTGGGCCTCAGTGCAGCTTTCGACACCATAAACCACACCATTCTCCTCTCCCGCCTTGAGTCCTCCCTCGGCATCAGTGGACTGCGCTCTCCTGGCTCAAATCATACCTCACAGACCGACAACAATTCATCCACATCAACAACTGCACATCCTCCACTGTTCCTCTGTCCCAAGGCGTCCCCCAGGGTTCAGTGCTTGGTCCTCTCCTCTTCATATTTAACTGCTCCCCTTGGCAACATCATTCGCCACCATGGTCTCCATTTCCACTGTTATGCCGATGACGTCCAGCCTGGATGCAGACAAACTTCCTCAAACTAAACTGTGACGAATCAGACCTGATCATTATCGGCCCAAATCCCTCACCAAAACCACAGACAGTTTCCGCCTCACAACTCCACCTTGTCTCCATCCCCCCACAGTCGCAACCTTGAAATCATCTTTGACAGTAACCTCTCCTTTGATCATCACATAAACCAAATCACCAGAACTGCCTTCTTTCATCTCAAGAACATTGCCCGACTCTGCCCATCACTCTTCTTCTCTGCCACTGAAACCCTTATTCACGCCTTCATCACTTCCAGAATTGACTACTGCAACAGTATCATCTACAGAACACCATCCAAAACTTTAAATAAACTACAGTACATCCAAAACTCTGCTGCACGTCTGCTCACCCACACCCGTGATCACATCACTCCTGTCCTCCAGAAACTCCACTGGCTCCCAGTTCCACAGCGTATTCAGTTCTAAATCCTCCTCCTCACACACAAAGCCCTCCATAACCAGACCCCTTCCTACCTCACTGTCTTGCTCCATCGCCACAATCCATCCCGCAGCCTCGGTTCATCACACCTTTTAAAATTGCTTTTAATGTTTAGCTCAGTCTATTGTGTTTTTAGTGTACTGTTTCATATTGTTTTGCTGATTTGATGTTCTTTTATGTAAAGTGTCTTTGAGTATCTAGAAAAGTGCTGTAAAATAAAATGTATAATTATTATTATGACTTATTTATACAATTTTAGAATATACTTTATTAGCCATTTTCTCTAAGCCTGGTGTAGCATTTGAAGTGTTTTGGTGCCCCATAGTGGTAGAAACACAAAGGACAGCAGTTACACAGACACAATAGCCATTTCTTCCAGTTTCTGCTCATTTATTTCTTCTTTTGACTTATTCCACTTTTAGAACACACATGGCTTCATCTCATAAAACCACTGAAAGAGGAACAAATTGCATTTTAAAGGCAAAGGGTTGATAATCAACTTTCTGGCTTCAAAATCCTCTTCTGCTTCAGGCTCACACGGTTGTGAGACCCACACTGCCAGTCATCAGACCAATAATCAGTGTCTCTTAAAGTCAACAGAAAGTACTGTTTTTATCACACAGACGTGGCAGAAAAGGCAGTGACACAGGCTTGTGTCAGTGACAGTTTAACAAACCACATAATTTGCATTGATATAAATAGACACACAGGACAAAACAAATGGTCTTGTTGGTGATGGAAACAGCGTGTTACTGCAGCACTGCTATGGAAATATATAAGACAAAACATTGACATGAGCTACGTGAACTGCTTTGGACATACAACATTTGAAATAAAGCCCTAGAAGTTATCAGATCACTTTAACTTTAGTAGGAAGCTCATCAGAATAAGGCATTATTCTCTCTGCTTAAAAACAACCTCTGATTAATCATCCAATAATATATATCTATAATATAAATAATAGAGAATTGTAATTAAAGCTACCATTCTAGAAACATGACAACATTTCCTGAAACAAGCACAAGCAATATCTGTAACCATGTACATGCATACATCCAAGTTCCTGCATACGTACACACAGCCTCACAAACACTATACTTCCATGGCAAATTTCTGCCTCCTCAGGTGAAAACTGTGGCCACCAAAGGTGTGATCAACCAACAGAGTGAGCTCTAGAGCTGCTGGCTGTGGCTAAAAATATATTCTCCTTCTGGCCGCAGGCAGGCCCGACAGAAGCTGATAAAAGAGGAGCAGGAAGTAATGGAAGGCATTAAGTCAGCCAGGAAGCAATACTTCCTTGTATGGCTCAGAAGTCTAACCAAGTCATTTGCATGTCCCTCCTTTTCTCTAACATGTTTACTGAGCAGGACAGGAGCTGAATGAGAACTGCTGTCGGTGTTGCTCTGCCTTCGGCTCCTGCTCTGGAGGAATTTCCGCTCACTCTGTTGCATTTTCACACTGTTGCTCACTGCTGGGATCAGCTCAGCTGCTGCTGTTCACGGCCATGTAAAACCAGGAATTATCTGTCAGTCATATTACACAGGTAAGTGCTGTGTGGAGAGGTGTCTATGCTTGCTGGTGATTTTTTTGGTGAACTGTTGCTTAGCATTTAATGAGATGTTGATCCTTTCTGTGGTTTCCACCATTCAAGTTTCCTTTCATGGCATGTGAGGAAGCTGTGGCCAAGAGGGCCAAGACGGCCAATCTGATGGTGTCCAGGGTCCACTGGAGCCACATGGACCTACATGAGTCCATTGCAGCTCAGGACCAGGAGGCTCACGGTATGGAAATTATGAAAATTTCAGCCCACAATACATACTTTTGAACAAATTTACTCTAATTTACTTTAAATCACATATTACTGATAGTGAATTATTATTATAATATAAATAATAATATTATAAAGAGTACATTCCAGATCTGCTCTGTATGGAAAGTGTCATTAGAAACTTCTGGGTAACACTTTATAATGAGTACACACTGTTAAGCATTAGTTAAGCATGAATAAATACTGGATTCATCATTTATAACGCATGAATACTCATTGGTATAGTATTAGTATAAACACAGTTACAAATGTTTTACTCATCATTGATAAGCACAGTAGTTATGGATTAGTAAATACTGAATTCATCATTTATAAAGCATGTCTGTGACGTAAATACTCATTAGTATATGGTTTATAATCACAGTTAGAAATGTTTTACTCTTCTGTACTAATGGTTAGTGAGTGTGCATTTCCAATAGATGACCTATAAACAGTTATTAATGCAGGAATTCATGAATTCAGGCAGTTCCAAAGCACTTACTACTCCTTAATGAAGTATTTTGTGTGAGCTCATCTAAAGTGGGCACTATCTGTGCCTTATAAAGCATTTACAAATGAGATTTAAAGGCTGGCAATGCCTCAAGACTCACAGAAGTTTCAGTTATCTTAACAGACCAAGGAGACACACAACACAAAGGGATATAGAACATATTGCATTGATATTTATTGCAACTTTCCAACATATTGTAACTGTACAACTGTTCTGTTGATGTAAAAACACGAACAAGGGTAAACAAAGCTGAATAAAAACTTGCCAACACCAACAGTGGATCAGAAAGGTTTCAGTACGACAAATACAATCATTGCCTTTAAATTTGTGAGTTTTTATAAAACATCTACTAACACTCACTCTCCATTAGTACAGAAGAGTAAAACATTTATAACTGTTATTATTATAAAGCATATACTAATGAGTATTTACGTCAGAGACATGCTTTATAAATGATGAATTCAGTATTTACTAATCATGTGCTTATCAGTGATGAGTAAAACATTTGTAACTGTGTTTATAAACTACATACTTATGAGTATTCATGTGTTATAAATGATGAATTCAGTATATATTCACGATTAACTAATGCTTAATGCTTATTATATATTATATATTATTAAGTGTTACCAACTTCTGTCATATAAACAAAATTGAATTGAAGTTAAATAAATGTTCAATCATATGCTATTAAAGGTTTTAGTAAAATCATGTGCAGTCAAATGTAGTGGCTTTATGCTGAGCTGCTCTGCTGAGTCTACCCGTATAGTACAGAGTAAAGCCTGCAGTTACAGTGTTGGTCAGTTCTGTGGAAGTTTCTGTCACTTTGTGTTTGCTATCAGTGGCTGCTTGTCACAGGCCTCATTATAATTTGTTGCATCATGCCAACCACAGGAAGTTCGAGGAAGGACAATGTCAGGAGATGGCTCACCACCACTGTCCCTGAGTGAGTATCAACATACAGGCTACTGTATGTCAACAGGCAGATTTCATTTGTCAAATGTCCAACATTTAGGCTAAAGGTGCTGATCTCACACAGAGTCTGCCATGGTGCACTGACATGTTTCTACAGTAGCTCAGAATGGACAAACCAAATGCTGGCTTGTTTTTTGTAGGTTCTGCAGCCACCGTAGATTCTCCTACACACTTGGAAGGAGAGAGTGTTGCAATGTACAATCTTTCTGCTAGATTCCACTAAATCCTACACACTGCACCTCTGAATCTTTGAAATAACAAAACATGCTGTTGAACTTTACACAACTTTCAACTCTTTATGATCAGAAATAGAATTTATCTGAAATGACTTGTACTGAAAGATTTTTTTCTTTAGGATTATTATTTTCATTATTATTGTTGTTATTTTAAATCTATCAATTTGAGAAATGTTGCACCAATAATTGCATCTCTTCTTTTTAGTGTCATAATGCAGAATGCACATTTTCACACACACACACACACACTTTCTAGTCCTGTCCGTCAGTAAATAGATGTAGTATTTTGGGGGAGAGAGAGAGAGAGAGAGAGAGAGAGAGAGAGAGAGACTGCAGATCTATCGAAATGTAAACATAGGTAAAGATTACATTGTGGTGTTACTATGTGTCAAAAGTAGAACTGCAGACATTCAGGCCTCATAAATAAAATGACATTTCTATTGGAGGAAGAGTTGAGATAGACCACAGTAGTGCAATATCACAAAACAGTGGTCAAGTTTTTAACAAACAACCAGTAAATGATACAATAAATACATGATACAAAACAGTTCACATTTCACTTTTCTAAAAATGCCCATAGCAACGAACCAATGAATTTTTATATTTACTTGTTCTGAATTTTAACATAAACAGCAGTTCAGGGGGTGACCTGGGTCAGCCAGGACTGACTGTGCCTTCTTTGGGGTCCTAGTCTCATACACTCAAAAAAAAAAAAAATCCACCCATTTGAATGACATGGTTTTAATATAAATTATGATAAGATTTATGTAATAATAAACTCAAAATGACTGCATTCATTTTCTCTGTTGGGTTTGGACAAACAAATTGAATGATTAATATTGAATGCATAAACCTGGTTACTACTACACTACTGTGTAGTGGAAGCACATTGAGTTTATTAGTACTGTTAATCTTATTACTTGCTTCACATTAAGTTTATTAGTTAATTTATATTAAACCTATGTAATATAAATGAATAAGTCCTGCATTTTGGCCCAAACTTTTTTTTTGAGTCTAAACTGTTACTTACTCGTTAAGAGAGTTTTGGGCAATTTTGCCACACACTTTAACTACACACTTTTAAAAGTGAGGGACCCATACCAGCTCACAAAAGCAAAGGTAAAAACAGTTTCAATAAAACATTCTCATAAAGAACAAGTGCTGATGGCATTTTATGCACACATCGTCAACTTGTGGCTCGAAGGTCAGTTTGTCATCAATGATGGTGCCATGGTATTTGTATTGCTTCACAATCTCAACAGCTTGACCATCTATGATGGCGGAAGAGAGTGCAGGGGGATTCTTTCTAAAATCAATCAACATCTCTTTGGTTTTATCCACATTAATATTAATAAAAGACGACCTGCACCACTCGGTGAATTTGAAATAGGGCCATGTTCGGGGTCGTTGCTCGTCAGCAGCGACATTGTGGCCGAGTCGTTGACAAACTTAATGATGTGACGCCTGCTGTGCTGGCTTTGGCTCATGTTTGTGTATAAAATAAATAAAATCGCGGACAGGACGCAGCACCGGGGATCTACACATTAAGGGGTTGGATGCAATTAAAAGCTGAAGAAAAGTCAATAAAAAGCAGCTGCAGAAAACTCTTTGCACCCTCAAGATGTGTGTAAATCAAGTTAAGAAGGTTACGTATTGCATCGTCCACTCCTTGTTTTGGCCTGTAGGCGAATTGGAGCGGGTCCAATTGGTTCTGAACAGAGGTCAGAAGTGTGTTCCTCACAATCTTCTCGAATGACTTCATAATAAGGGATGTGAGCATCACAGGCCTGAAGTTGTTGAGAGACTCTGGAACTTTGTTTTTTGGCACAGGCACAATGATCAAGTCAAAGCATGGAACAATATGAAGATGTAGAGACATTTTGAAAATCAAACAGAAAATACTTCTCTACTTTGTCCTTATAGTTATATTTTGCAAGCTAAAGTTCTTTTTAGCTTGTTTTTGAAGTACTCTATATCAAGTCATGTCACCTTGGTTGAAACTAATATTTCCTTGGTTAATTATGCTTTTGACAGATTTAGAGACAGTCTCTGTGAGCTTGTAAATGTTCTTACATTCATTTTTTAAACAAGTCCCAGTCAGTGTGGCTGTAGTAGTCCTGTAGACACTGGATTGAGTCCTGCGATTAAACCGGAACTAACCGGCCATTCTGGCTTGTTTCTCTTCAGTTCCGATTTGTATGATGGAACCAGATAAAGAGTGTTGTGATCAGACATGCCGAGTGGAGCTCGCTGTAGGATTTGTAAGCTCCTTTGACCAATCCAAAGATTCAGACTTTTGGTCCATCATATTGGACAGGTGACGTACTGATTCAAGTTACACAGGGACCTGCCTGCTTTACAGTTATTATGGGGGGGCTGCCGACTAGATGATCTCTGCTGGGGGGTCCATGATGCCCACATCAGAGTTGTGCAAGAACAGGAGAGTATGTATTTGAGAGACTCCCGGTGTTCACAGAGTACGCCCAAAAGTTTGCACAGGAGTGTAAAAAGGATAAAACAACCTGTTAAACTGAGGCGAGTCATTGTTATGACCGCCACATGCAGATCAGTTAAAATCCATGTTAGTAGAGACGATAAAAATGGGTTAAAAACGTTAAAGACAGTACTCTCACTCTCACTCTGCACACTGCTGATTTCTGCGGTCTTACACAGCATTAACCGTCAACTTCTGCTTTAATGTTTAACATTTCTAGAAAACACCTTATATGGGTGGCACGCTCCCTAAACCATACTGTATGTTCTGTGTGTGTGTGTGTGTGTGTTTGTGTGCGTGTGTCTTCTTGTACACGTCCCTCCTTCTAATAAAATGTGACCTGTATTTGCAGGGAAGATGCAAAGCACGAGCCACAGCAGGAAGCTGCAGGTATGACCAATGGAAATCTTCTTGTCTTTCTGTTTTAACAGTGGAGAGATGTCTGTCGTTTTTACTCTCTATCAGCTCTACATTGTCTTCTTCCTTTGTGTGATTCAGTGGTACATGGCGGTGAGTACAATATCTGTTTGTTTCAGAGCACCTCTGTAGTCTAGTGAGTCTTTTTGGTGCATGGTGAAATGACTTGAAGTCTTGAGATTTGGTCAGATTGTGTGGCAGAGAGCTGTATGTTTTATGTCACAGAGGTCATTAGTGAGGAAAGGACAATGCAGATGTACAGTGAACTATATAACAATCTGGTTAACAGAACATGAACACTGTAGCGTTAGAATTATTTTTTTTTAAATCCGTTTTTAATATTTGAATCAATCACTTGCTATAAATATTGGTTGAATGAGTGTTTTACACTTTCTCTTCCATAACACTGAATATAAAATCTTCTTTCTGAATTAATGTAACTGAAAATGAATCTGGTGGCGTGAAATCAAATTTCTGCATGTTGTTGTTGAGCAGTGTGTATTATCTAACCTACACATCTCCCTCCACCCCTCCCAGAGGTCAGCCCATTCAAACAGCATGCAAATGGTGGTTGAGAAAACCATGGGAACAGCAAATTGCTTCTTGTGACTCTGACCACTGCCCCCCTCCACCCTTGAAGTAAAGCCCTGCTTGGCTGTTTGTCACTCAGGCTACCTTTGTCAGCTCTGCTGGGTTTGTTTGAGGTTTGAGGTGAAATAATTGTGTGTTTCACCAAAGTCAGCCAGACCACAGTGATGGTCAGTTGTACAGAATGACGAACACAAATCATTTGGCCGTTATGCCTACTGGATGAAGATTTAAAAGCAATGTCAGCAGTTTGAAGGTTTGATCATTGAAAAGAAGCATGGCTGACCGACCATTCTGCTGCTCCACAGTCAGTCAGCAATAAGAATGAAAGGCAGTGAATGTATTTCATGTGATTTTATTTCCCTAATGTTATCGTGTTAGTCTGTGTCTGAATTACTTGATAATACTGATCAGATGAAAGCCTGTTTGTTGTTGTCACTATGCTAAACATGAAATAGAGCTGAGGATGACAGAAGACGGACAGTTTTTCTTGTCATAAACAGAACTGGGTCTACAAGTGATTACAATTTATGACACAAATAGGGATTTCTGTTCCAAATTTTATGGCAATCCATCCAACAATGTCAAAACATTTCACTCAAAGCCACAAATGCGAACCTCATGGTAAGACTAGAGAAGTCACTAAAGTGTTTTGTCTGCTGAAGCATACATGCATTGAGAAAAAGGAAACAGCAAAAGGGTTGGCTGTTGAGCAGCAGCTCTTGTAACATGCTGCATAAAGGGATGAAGGAAAGCTGCCATTTGACAAGACAGATAGGCGACTGTGGCTCAGGAGGTAGAGTGGGTCGTCCACTAATCACATGATTGGTGGTTCGATCCCTGCATGTTTAAGTGTCCTTGGGCAAGATACTGAACCCCAAACTGCTCCCGAAGGCCATTGCTGCCATCGGTGTGTGAATGGGTGAATGAGATATGTAGTGTAAAAGCGCTTTGAGTGGTCAGAAGACTAAAAAGGAGATATATAAGTACCAAACCCATGTCATAAAGCATACACGTTTTTTGATGAGTTGATGATACACATTTTCAGAGAACCTTCAGCTCCCCCAAAATAAGTGTGATTGAATAATACTAATACTTATAATACTACTACTACTACTAATAATAATAATAATGGTGGTCAGACAAGATCAAAGTAATTGTGGAAAAGCCGTCTCCCTCTCTTTGTGATGAGGTATGGCCATGGCATGGAGGATGGGCAGGTTATTCAGCCACCAGATCATCCTACCAGGTGGGAAACTACTTCATGCCTGCTGCCATCAGACTGTACAACAATGGAGGCCACAGTTTATCTGCTGGACTGTTTTATAATGCACTAGACTATAGATGTACATGCATACAAACATTCTATCTTATGCTTTTTTTCATTTTTTTACTATACCATGTAAATGTTACATTAACTTCATTTATATTTTACAGGTATAATATACTTTTATTACATCTCTATATTAATACGGACAAAACTAGGTTCCATTAATTGATCATGTCATATATTAATCTGGTGTTTGCTGTTGACATTGACTTAACTCTGTTGTCACTTTAATTCAATTCAATTTCATTTATATATCACCAAATAATAACAAAAGTTAGCTCACAAAACATTCCACACAGAGCAGGTTTATAATATTATTTATAGAGACCAACAATTCCACCATGAGCAAGGATTTGGTGACAGATGGAACAAAAGCTTCCTTTTAATAGGCAGATACCTCGAGCAGATCCTGGCTCATGGTGGCTGGCCATTGAGTCAACTGCACCACTGTCACTTTACCTGGAATTTTAGTTCCAAATGGAATGGTTAGTACTGTCACCTCACAGCAAGAAGGTTCCTGCTTTGAACCTCAGCTGGGGCCTTTCTGTGTGGAGTTTGCATGTTCTCCCCCCTGTCTGTGTGGGTTGTCTTCAGGTACTCCCACAGTCCAAAGACATGACCTTAACAGGTAAATTGGTGACTGTAAATTGTGAGTGTGAATGGTTGTTGTAGTCAGCATTAGTGATTTGAAATTAATATGGGCTGCAACAGGTAGCCAGTGGAGCTCGATGAGCAGCAGTAAACATGTGGGTTGATTAAAGATCAGGCTTTTGTTTTATATGCAGTGCCTCTATTATTTATTTATTTTACTTTCTTTATTTCTACTTCTTTCTATACTACAGCATTTATTTCTGTCTGTCTGTTTCTTAATACTGTGATGTTAAAACAAACCAAGTTCCCCATTACACATCAATAAAGGTATCTTATCATCCCCTCATTTCTTCCTACAGTACTTCTGGACATGTTTTAATATGAATAATAATAATATGAATTCCACTGAGAAATGTTGTCACACTCAGTTACTGTATTTTCTGGTTCTCACGTTGCTGTGTCCTGTGTCCCCTGCAGAGCCTCAAAGGAGAAACCCTAGCAGTGATGATGACCTGGTCCTTGGTGTAGAAGGTAACAGCCTCCTCTCCTTGACTTGTACGCTCCAATCCTCAGCAGGGAATCTTCCCAGGCACATTCTGGCAAACAGACAGACAGATAGATTAGTGTGTGAAAGAAAGACAGGCTTGTTTAAACCTCTTGTGTATTTACACTGAGGTTGCTGAGGTGTGTAGGGAAGGGCAGTGTTGTATTGCCTTGGTATAACAAAAGTGCAAGGCACACTAACTTGCAATATACTGTCATTATCCTCAACAACAGTTAAAATGATTTACAAGATCAAATAACATAATAAAAATATGCAACACACATCATTAACAAAATAAATCCAACCAGTGTGCATATACTGTATGTTATAAATAAGTAATGACCTGTTGAATGTTGTTCTGATTACATTACTTCGGATCAAAAACTGGCTAGTCGACAACTTTGCTAACAGCCAAACATCAACAAGGTCACCAACAGCAGCCAGCTAATATTACTGACTAGTCCAACAGCAGTCAGCCCAGCTCGGCGTCTGTCTTTCAGCCTTTTATTTCACCAAGCTCTCACCAACCACTAAAAGTCAATGCCCCTTTCAGTCTCTTCTTCTCTGCCATTATGTCCATAGAGGCTGCTTACCCAGCTCTGATTCAGCATTCCTCCACATCCTGGGCCTGAAAACCTCCAGCTATTTCAAAACAGTCCCAAATGCCTGTGGTACAAACACTAACACTCCCCTGGTGCTCTAAGATCACAGTCCGGACAGCCCGGCTAACAAACTGAGCTAGCATTAGCTGCAGCAGCTACAGTTTACTTTACTGTCCGTTGGGTAACTCTGTGGGTTGTGCCGTTAAGAGTTATGTACTTCTTGCCAGTGTTTGTACCCGGAGCACAAAGTTACATAGTGTGAGAACGAATATACAGGGTGCAGAGTGGGAGTGACAGAGACAGCGTGATGTCAGCATAGCATCAACATGATATAAATCTGTTATTTTATGTTAGAAAAGTTACTCAGTGGGGCTTTGAAGGAAACAGATGGCTCTTTTACCCAAATGCCTGCACGTTAAGTGGACATAGGACTATTTTTTTTGACTGAACTGTTAAGGTATGATAGTACAGAGAGAGAAGAACTACTTGACACCATGCCAGTGTCAAATGGAGTCCTAGTCTGGGAGAGGGAGGGAGACGCGACTGCCAAAATCCAGACACCCTCTGGAGAAAAAAAAAGAAGAGAGGGAGGGTGAGAGACATAGCCAGAGAGAAACACTTTCCAAATATAGCTCGAGGAGCCCTGACACCAGACCTGGACAGGATGTACTGACATTCACCCAGCAGAAAATCAAGAATATGTTTCCCTGTGTTCTACCTTTTCCTTTCGTGATGTTTCCTTTTCTGCTTGTGTAATTTATGGCTCCACATGCCCTGTTTGCTTCCCCGTCCAGATAACATGACCTTTCTTCCCTGCAGCGTCTTTATATGGTAACCAGGGAGTGAGGACAGTCCAGGAGTTTCTGCGGTAAGGATGCCTCTCTTCTTCTTGTTTTTGTCTCCTGTCAGATGTACAGAGCCACACAGCTAGCAGTGTAGAGTGAGGTTGAACTCACCCTTCATCCAGTAAGATTATACAAATCTTAGAGCAACAAATCTACATTTCCCAAATTTCAGTGTAATGCTTAATTGTTGACATTTTCCATGTCAAAAACACATTGCTTATGTTAACCCTGTGATGAGACCTTTCCTCTCTCTATTGCTGCTGGTTCCCTTCACACTATGCAAATCTGTGGCAGGAGGTTCTCTCAGGTTTTGAGGTTTTTACATTGCTTTGCCTGTAACATAGCCTTTAAAGCCTAGTATGCTGTGGTGGTTTCTGAATACCACTGAAGGCTATCTGCAGCAACAACAAGCCCAGATCTAACACATGTTCGGCATACCTTCATAACACACTGTGATGTCATGTTCATGACACTGTTTTGCAGGCAAGGTTTTAAGGTGTTCATCAGAGAACATCAGAGTGTTCTCTTTAACCACAAGGGATAGAACATATTTGTGATTTCTTAAAATCAGGAGTCTGCTCATTATTTGATTTTATTTCATCTTTCATAATATCTTGTACCTTTTGAAAATGCTGTGTAAAACCAGGGCAAACAAGCAAAAACTCTGAGCAGAGTTAGCCTGACCTTGTTTCCTTGTCATTCCTCCATGTCATCAGTTTGGCTGTTAGCCTGGTAATTCTGTTTATAACTCAAACAGATAAAAAACAAAAACTTAAGAGGCAGATATATGGAACACATGCAAACAAGTAAGAGGGAGAAGAGAGAGAGAGAGAGAGAGAGAGAGAGAGGTAGACAGACATAGAGAGAGATAGAGAGAGAGGGAGAGAGGGAGGGAGGGAGGCACATTACATAACATTCACTTGAAGCAGACAGCAAGCTGTTATAAAGGCATGAACTATAATGTGGTTACAGAAAGCTCCATTATGTTGAGAGGAGCTGATAACCTTATGCAAAATGGACCCAGTGATTAGTGTTACCAGTCTGAGCTTCATAGAAAGTCTGAAGAGGATGTGGTATTCATTTTTTGAATCATCTTTTTGAGGTCATTAGCAAACAAATGTTTCGTGGTCAGTTTAGACACTATTAAAAGTTCGTCTACTACTGCAGTGTGTCTTTGACTCACAGTAGGGTTCAGGCCTGATAACCGCATCTGGACCTGAACAGATAGTTAGACACGTAACTACAAGTCATATTTACCAGGCAAATAAGCCTCACCTTTCCCTCTGCACAGCACACAGCAGAGTTTGCATAGAAAGCGAAAGATCAGGGAAAAGTTATTACAATGCTTGACAGCTGCACAGAAAATATGAATCAGCAAAAAGCAGAGGGGATAAGTATACAGAATCAAAGACAGCAGATCAGCAAAGACCAGCAGCAAGATGTGAGTATGCAGCAGCTGTTATTCCCTGTATGTATGCATTCTTTCTGTTATGTATTGTAGAGGACTCATTCAAATCTTACAGTTATTCAACTATGTATTTATATATTCAGCCTCTTCATTTATGTGCCTGTAGAGGATAGGTTGCAGTTTGGTTGCCATTTGGTTTTGAACAATAGAAGCAGCACCACAGGATGTGTCAGTGTCCAAATAAGGTAATGTCAGAACTGGCTATAATGAGTGATCAATCAGGCCACTGATTATCGAATGATAACTCACAATTCATTCAAGTCAGTCTTACTACTTTACTTTAACATGCTCTGGTCATTTACTCAAACAGCTGGGCACTAGCTGTTGCATTTGTCAGACGTTAATCCTACAGGCAGTGTCTGGGGCTGCAAGTGTGTGTGATGTGTGACGAGTCAAAATAAATTACAGTGTGTGTTGATGGTGATGAGGAACATGTGACCCAGTGCAACAGTGTGACTCACTGACATGTTCTTAACAGTGGACACATAACACTTAGTATTAGCTTAGTAGCTAGTTTGTAGCATCAGTTCATTGTTGGTTTGGTATTTAATGACAGAAATAAATAGAATGTCCTTTAATCTGAATAGACTTAAACTGGATTTAAATATGCCGATCATAATTTGAATGTTATTATTAGTTTATCAATAAAAATGTAATGTTACACATCTTAAAGTGCTTCAGCAATTCATAAATAAATACACACATCTGACTTTGTTGTTTACTGTACCTATTTAGGTGGAGCAGGTCAAGTCCAGCTCTCAGCAGGTGGAACAGCGTCAGCTCAGCAACTTCAGCTCGCTCTGGACCTCTCAGGTTGGCAGGACTCACTTCATATGGAACTGTTTAGTAGTGTACATTAGTGACTGAGTTCTGTGCAATGCTCCTTTGGCAGTGTGATGGACATACTCAACCTGTGGAATGATGATCCTGAGGAGCTTCTTTTGGACCTTGGCTTTGGTTGTGATGAACCTGACCTCTCTGGACGCATCCCTGCTCGATTTATCAATTATCAGTCTCAAGCAAGGGGAATAAACCTCCAGGTGTTTCTAGAGGCCCAGAAGAGCCGGTTGGATCTTGAAAATCCGGATGTCAGCAGTAAGTCTAACTTTCAGCAGTGTCATCAGTGATATATGTAGTATGACAATGTTTAATCATGTTATCCTAAAACAGCCCACAGCAACCAAGATGAAAAGTACACTTAAGTGTTATATAGAGTCACATGCAAGAACAAATATCCCACCACACACAGATTGACTGAATTCATGTCCTGAGTCAGATGTAACCGTCTGTTTCTACTTGATACTTGATACTTCTTCCTCAGTGACCCTCAGGACATGATTACACATTCAAAGATGTTTGGTGCAACTGTTATGATTAGTCTAATTAATTAGAGGTAATGTGGCAAAAATATCCACATTTTGAATTCAATTGAAATAATATATACTGCTCAAAAAAATTAAAGGAACACTGAAAACACATCAGATCTCAACAGGAAAAGAAATCACGCTGGATATCTTTCCTGATATGGACTGGGTAATGTGTTAAGAACGAAAGGATGCCACATCATTAATGGAAATGAAAATGATCAACCTACAGAGGGCTGAATTCAAAGACATCCCCACAATCAAAGCAAAAACAATTATACGGCAGGCCATTTTGCCAAAATTTCTTTGTAGCAACTCATAATGGTACTCAGTAGTTTGTATGGCCTCCACGTGCTTGTATGCATGCCTGACAACGTCGGGGCATGCTCCTAATGAGACGACGGATGGTGTCCTGGGGGATCTCCTCCCAGATCTGGACCAGGGCATCACTGAGCTCCTGGACAGTCTGAGGTGCAACCTGGCGGCATCGGATGGACCAAAACATAATGACCAAGAGGTGTTCTATTGGATTTAGGTCAGTCGAGCATAGGGGCCAGTCAATGGTATCAATTCCTTCATCCTCCAGGAACTGCCTGCATACTCTCGCCACATGAGGCCGGGCATTGTCATGCACCAGGAGGAACCCAGGACCCACTGCACCAGCGTAGGGTCTGACAATGGGTCCAAGGATTTCATTCTGATACCTAATAGCAGTCAGGGTGCCGTTGTCTAACCTGCAGAGGTCTGTGTGACCTTCCAGGGATATGCCTCCCCAACCATCACTGACCCACCATCAAACCGGTCATGCATGATGATGTTGCAGGCAGCATAACGTTCTCCACGGCGTCTCCAGACCTGTTCACGTCTATCATATGTGCTCAGGTTATACCTGCTCTCATCTGTGAAATCACAGGGCGCCAGTGGCAGACCTGCCAATTCTGGTGATCTGTGGCAAATGTCAGTCGAGCTCCATGGTGCCGGGCAGTGAGCACAGGGTCCAGTACAGGACGTCGGGCCCTCAGGCCACCCTCATGAAGTCTGTTTCTGATTGTTTGGTCAGAGACATTCACACCAGTGGCCTCCTGGAGGTCATTTTGTAGGGCTCTGGCAGCGCTCATCCTGTTCCTCCTTGCACAAAGGAGCAGAAACCGGTCCTGCTGGTGGGTTAAGGACCGTCTACGGCCCTGTCCAGCTCTCCTAGAGTAACTGCCTGTCTCCTGGAATCTCCTCCATGCTCTTGAGACTGTGCTGGGAGACACAGCAAACCTTCTGGCAATGGCACATATTGATGTGCCACCCTGGAGGATTTGGACTACCTGTGCAACCTCTGTAGGGTCCAGGTACTGCACCATGCTACCAGTAGTGACACTGACTCTAGCCAAATGAAAAACTAATGAGAAATTGGTCAGAAAAGATGAGCAGGTAAAAAATGTCAGCAGCCTCCACCTGTAAAACCATTCCTGTTTTCGGGGTCGTCTCATTGTTGCCCCTCTAGTGTACCTGTTGTTAATTTCATTAACACCAAAACAGATGAAAATGATTAACAATCCCCCCCAACTACTTATCTGACCAGATCAATATCCTAGAAGTTGAATTGACTTGATGCTATACTCTGATTAAAAAGTGTTCCTTTAAGTTTTTTGAGCTGTGTATAATATGAATAAATACCTACAATAACAAAACAATATACAAAGTTCCAACAGATACACAGAAACATAGCAATGAAAGGCAGGTAAAATCAGACATGGTAGTGTTTAGCAAACACACTACTGTTACTATAGATTTGGTACAGTCACATGGTTGAGAGGATTGCTGTATATATTTGAATGGTTTTGCTATTGCTAATGGTGTTTGTTATTGTTTCAGAAGTTAGTTTAGAAATGTCACATCTGGTATAATACTGATTTTTCCTTGTCCTCTGTGTCCTTTAGATCGTTTTCGAGAGCTTGAGGTTCTCCAGCAGGTGACTACAGCATTCTCTACTTTGGTGAGCTCTTCCCCCTCCCCTCTCAGCGCATCCCAGGGGAAAGACCTGCCTCCCGAGGCCCGGGAAAAGAGGAGGCGTCTGGGCCAGCTGTTCAAACGAGTATCAAAGAAGTCACTCAGCCAAATGCACAACAATAAATCCCAGGACCTAACCACACCTGCTCCACCTGACTCAGTTCAATACACAGCTGGCCTCGGAGACAAGAAAGTCCTCTTAAAGAGTCAAACATGTACCTCAGGAGATTGTGTGTCTGAGTCCTCTGGCAGAGGAGCAAGGACCAGGTCCAGACCCTCAGGCATTGCATCATGTGCCTTCTTTTATAGCCCCGGAAGGAGCAGTCACACCCTTGTCCCAGAGCCAAGCCAAGGCTTTTTTACAGAGGAAGAAGAGCCCAGGACAAGTCAAGGAATCATTTGAAATGGAAGAGGCAAGTCAAACTGCAACTGCAGTTCACTGAAGACATCTCTAACTATTAGGTATTAGGTTGTTTGTAGGACATGAAGCCCATGCACATAGTAGTAGTAGTAGGTCTAGTAGTAATAAATGTAATAATATAGTAATAATAGTGATAATATTGAAGTAACAGCCCAAATCTACACACACTCTGTAAGCATGAAAACATTTGTACTCTGTCAGATGGTTAACAGATTCTCCAAACTGTCACTCCAAATTTCTTATTCCAGGACTAATGTGCTTCTGTCATAGCTTTAACATTTTTATTCATTTTCAAATCAAATCAAATTGTATTTGTATAGCCCATTTTATGATTATACAGAAAAAATGCTTTATGCAGAAACAGGCACGTATGGGGCACACAGTGGGAATAACAGGGACACCACTGATTACACATCAGTGCAGCATCAACGGCAATTTGATTGATGATTTATGAGTTATTTAATGGTTGAAATGTTACGCAATGTTACTTTAAGTGTAGGTGTATGTTATTTTCAAAATATTATTTTCATATATTTTTCTGCTGTCATATTACTTATCCACTTGTTTGCAAAGTTTATTATTGTTGTCTGCTTTCATGTCTCATTCCAGATCCACAGTTTTGATGAAAGTAGTGTAACAGGGAGCTACACGGGAGGACCAGTAACTTCAGGTGAGTCATAAGTTTGTTACAAGCAAAAACATTCATCACTAAACTGAATAAGTGAGAGTTGAATGAAACATTTGCAACACAAGCAACTTGTTCTGCTTTGGAGTTTGTTTTAGATATGCAGTTCATGGGCACATAAATTTATAAGTCATTTGCATATATCATGGGACTGTCTTACCAGCCATGATGCAGAAATGCAAAGTCATTAAAGGCTTCTGTTATTTTCATATGGGGGTCATTGCTGGTTATAGTTCATGTCACGGCTCTCCTGTCAAGCCAAAATATTAAGAGGTGAGTTTTACCAGTTGCACATTTTCTGTTGTGTCTACTGAATATCATCGAGTGCAGTACCAATGTGTGATAGAAGAAGCTCATGTAGTTTGCCCTTTCTTTACCTCTCTCTCTGTCCCTCAGGTACAGGGACTACATTATAAGTTACAGAGTAGGAGAAATTCAGTATTCAAATTTATTATGTAAGAGCCTACAATAGAACATTCTGTGGAAGACTTTGGAAGCCATCTTAAAAGATAGTTAGTCTTCCAGTCTTTGTTCTATCTCTGTCATGAAATGAATGCCCTCTTGTATGCATCTTTGAAAGAAGAAATAAAACCACGTTTCTCAAAATATTGGACTGTTGTCATTTCAGGCTAGATACACTGATTATTACCAAGTTATGATTATGAAGTTATGATCCCTCCTTTTGCTTTAACTTTCCTCCCTTTTGTGTGAAAGCAGTGCAGGGTGTAATACGGACCAACAGCTGCCAGTCAGACAGCAGTGGTTTTCTAGAGGAGCCCCTCATCCCCTCCCACTCTCAGCAGGTGTCACCACCATCTGATCTCATCAAGGTCTCCTCACTCATTTCTACATACTCACCTCTGTCATAAGTGCAATGCTAAATCAGTGTACCCTTTAAGTAACTAACACTGACTGGATGACAGATTGTGCTAAACCACTAAAATATAATGTACAGTGTTTTACAGTATAACAGTTGTTTAACAATGTTTGACTGTATTGTCTACTTGATTGCAGGCTCTGTCAGGACTGTCAAAAGAGGACATGGACAGCCAAAGCAGTGACAGGCCAGACTCCAACTCAACTCTCCTACCCTCACTATGTCCTTCATCACTGCATTCATTACTCTCTGACTCTTCCCCGTCTCCTGACTCATTGTGTCTCCCAGAATCTAACGTGCAAATGCCAGAGACAGTGAAAGCACCAGATCAGGATCAGTCTCCACCTGCTTCACTGCCTTCAATGGTATGCAAGTACCTCCCTGTTTGCTCTTCCTTACCTCAGTTACACAACATCATTTCCCTCTACCCTTCTCCTGGCTCTTTAACCCCTCTCACATCTACACTTGCAACCTGCTTTACTCATTAGAGGGTTAGGTTGAGGATGATATGATATGACTCCAAAGCCACAGCATGCTCTAGTTCAACTCCTCCTGCCTCAGCTTCTTCTCCCTCTCCAAATTTGAAGATTTATTGAAATGTAACAATTTTTTTGTCCTAATTGATGGCAATTAGTCTGCCCAACTTCTACTCTGGGCGTAGGTAAATATAGGACCCCCCCCACACACACACACACACACATTTACACCATACCTGGTTTTCATTATCCTTCTGCTTTAGTGTCTTTAGTGTCTTTCCCATTATGACTGTATTCCGTCACTCTCCGTCTCACAGAGTCCAGAAAACAATCAAGAAGATTCACCTTTAAAGGGATCAGGTGGGAACAGCCTTTCTGATCCACCTACGAATACACACAAGAAAGACGAAGAAACAACCTCCTCTCTCTCAGTTCAGTCTGATGTAACGCCACCCTCTCTCAATTTGGATTCCTTGAAGAGTAAGAATGGTTGTTCCACACTGCCCTGCCCATCTCCTCACCCTTCCATTCCAGTTTGTCAGCCCGCATGCTCATTACCATCACATGATCCAGATTATGACCCTGTTGGAAGAATTTCAGAGCTGGCAGAGCAGTCCATTTCCCAACAGGATGGATCATTTTCTCATGAAGGTAACACAGACCCTTCTCCAGCCTCTCCCATCCAAGATGTTATTTGTGTTAAGATGGATCACCTCTCTTTGGACTCAGAGGATACCCTTCAAATGAATAGAAAGGAAGAGGCTGAGTGTGAGAGACATACTGACACTGTGCAGACTCAAGAGGCTGTTGTTTACAACTCAGATACAGAGAGTTCTGCCGGGCTGTCAGAAGATTCTAGATTAGTCTCTAAGGAAGTATGTAACCAAACAGAAGAAGATCCACAGGTCCCCTCCTGTAGCTTGCAGGAGATTCCAAATGAAACCAAACCATCAGAGTTAAGAAAAGTCTGTCAAATGGAAAGTGGTGGCAGAGATAGTGAATCCCCCAGAGGTCCTTTAGTTTTACATGATGATGTTCCAGAGGCACAGAGCGGAACTGAAGTAAAATCTAAAGAACTAATCGAGGTTGACAGCTTAGATCTGGTATTTCAAACCTCTGTGGATGGCTCGGAAAGTGAAAATGGAGATGTGGATGCCTTTTTTCAGCAGCTGGATAATGAAGGTCGTGCCTATTGGGCAGAACCCATCCAGATTTCCAGTTCAACCTCTGTGCTTGAAGAGTCGGACAGCTTTGAATCCTCAGACGGGTTTCCTGGGAATTCTCTATTGTCTGGAGGCCGTGATGCTCTGGATTCATTTTCATCTACAGACAAAGACACACCTTCATCTTTGTCATCCCCAACAACAATGGGCAATAAACAGAACTCAACAACAATGGGCACTGAACAGAATTCAACAACAATGGACACTGAACAGAACTCAAGAAATGCAACTGCCTCCTCAGATACAACCTCCTCCTTGACTCAAGCCTCCTCCCAATCCCCGTCTGCAGTCTCAGACCTCAAGCCATCAAGCCGCTCTGTTTCTGTCCAGATGTCTTCATCTGTGTCTTCTCACATTGTCAACAGGAAGGATATTCCATACACGACTGACTCAAAACGCACCCCTCTCACTAGTATCCTCCCTTTGGACACTTCTACCCCTTTCCGTGCTGTCCAGTCATGGACAGACCTGCAGATTCAACGCAACACTGTCACCAAACAGTTATCTCATGGGGCTCTCCATAAGGTCCCAAACAAAGTGACTATGTGCATGAGTGCTTCAGAATTGACACAAAGACCTACACTGATCTTCTCTTCATCTCCATCCCTCCCTCTGCTGTCTCATGATCGATCACACAACTATCTCCCCGGAATGGCTAGAAATTACCATCCTATGTCAGTCTCTATGGATAAAGGGCTGTGGCCTAATGAGGAGGAAGAGGTGGACCGAAATAGAAATGAAGATGAAGAGCATCTTTGGGAGGGTAATCAGACAGCCACCATATCATGCTACTGCAGCTGTGATCATAGAAAGAATAACAACAAGCAACACACTCTGGGAAACATCCCTGTGAGTAATACTGCACCCTCAATGATCCTTTCAATCAAAAACAGTCCTCATATGAAACACTGATAGCTTTACTGTGTGATATTCCAGTTAGCATCCAGTTTAGTCATGGACCACTGAAAACATTTGATTTGGAATTGAGTCACATTTCTCCTTGTTTTGCTGACCTTTTGTGATTTCTAGCATGAATACATGTCTGCAGCTCAGTTAGATGTGGGGACAGATGCTTTGTGGCTGTACTGGAATATGGCAACCCTTTGTTGCAAGTTTTTATGTTTTCAAGGCATATGAGATTGATAAATATAATTGGGTATCAATAGCATAATCCTAAATCCTGACTGAAAATCTTCAAATAAGCTGATTATTGTCTAGAAGAAGAGTGTTTTTTTTTTTTTTTAAGAAAAAGTGCTACTTTAAATGACTGTTAGGGGCTGTTTTTCAGGTCCTTTGAGGGCAGGGGCAGCTTCTTAAAATCCAGCTGGTCTCTACTGCGCTTCTTTTTTTCCACCAGGTGTCACAAAGGCCTGTCCTCACCTCTGCTGCATATGTATGTAGTAAGGAGTCCCAGGGCAGCTCATTTGTCTTAGTGTTTTTCACATCATGCATGAAATGCATGAAACAGATGTTTAGTCCAAAAAATGAATACATTTTTACAAACAACAAACTACGTATAGGTTCTCTATAACATTAAGAAATCCCTTAATTACAATCCCAATCACTGCACATTTCGCACAAGTAAACTGCAGTCAGCATCCTGTTGCTCACACTCATCATAGGCGTGATGGATCCTGGGCATTACTACACCTACTGAGAGTCACTGCTGCCCAAATAAGGTCATTCTAAAGCCATGTGTAATGATCCTACTGGGTATCGGAAACCAAACATGGACATATGCTTACCTAAGCTATCCTAAGTTACATTGTGTGTCACTTTGGGTCACACATGGTACCTTCTACACAGATACAGTTTGTTTGTTCTTTTTTTGTCTTAGTGCCAAATCTAGCAAACTAGAACTACACACCCATGTAGTGTTTTGCTAACAGCACGCAAGCAAGCTAAGGTAAGCTGGCTAGCTGCTAACAAAGTAACAAATTAACTTTCAAACAGCAAGATAGCCAATTGACCAGCCAGTAGCATACTAGAATGCTAACATGCTTTTACAAACTGCATCTAATGAGCACAGTATTAAAAACACATACACGTGAATTTACTTTCTGTATATTGTAATATGTCCTTGACCAGGTGTTATGACCAGTGGTAGAAAGGTACTGAAGTTATTGTACTCAATTAGAAGTACTATTACATTTATGAAATATTACTGGACTACTAAGTGAAACTACTGGTGTTAAACAAGTCAAAAAGTAAAAGTACATTTTCTTCTCAAAAACTACCCAGACTTTTAACAACTGATGTTCAATGCATTATCATCATCAGGTATTCAATCCAAAGTGGAGATCCATGTAGCTCTACTTTCATCAAAGCACATTTCTCTGATTAATGATAAAACATATGGATCAAACCAAGATAATTAGTTTTCTAAAAAAAATCTGCAGATAAAGCAGGAATGTAAAAAATACTAATGATCACAAAGAATGTTAGAGACAACAGAAGGTTTCTTCTTAACTCCAGACATTTAGAAAACGTTAATAATAAAACAATTACTACATTACAGTTTGAATGAATGAATGTGTATTGTTTGTGTTCACAAATATGACAAACATGAGTGAGCAGTGAGTCATGATGAGTCCATGTTCCAGTGAGTCACGATGTTTGCACTTTCATAGAACAACATATTTGTTATCATGTTACCATAGTTCCTGAGATGGAGGCCTTTCAAAGCATCATATTAACATATGAATATCTCATTTGCATGTGGAGCCTGTAGAGCTCTCTCTTTATTCAGTCTTCTCTCCATTCTTGTGTTTTCTCTCTTTAAATTTATCAATGTGTTTCATTAACAACCATAAATGACACCCAAATTTACTGTGTGCTGAATTTACATTGAAATATAGAAAAGACAAAGGCTTATCTCCCTTATATTTAAAGTCTTCCTCATCTTATAAATGTCTTTGTGGAGAACAGGGAGATATCTAGGATCAGGTATACAGTCCATCAGTACAGTAATATTACCAACTGAATATGAAAATAATCTGTTTTAATCTAATAAATAAAAGTTATAATGGAAATAAACTAAATGGACAGAAAAATCAAAAATTGTTACAGTGCTTGCTGCATATACAGTGAACTGAATACACGGCAGCAGTAAATATGCACAGTGCACAACTGTCTGTTACCATAATTACTTATGATCAAAAACTAGCAAGTCGGGGTGTCGATTAGCTCAGTTGGTAGAGCATCCGCCCCATGTATGAAGGCTCAGCAGCGGCCCAGGGTTTGAATCCGACCTGCAGCCCTTTGCTGCATGTCGTTCCCCATCTCTCTCTCCTCACATTCCTATCACTCTTCAGCTGTCTCTATCAAAAATAATGCTTGAAAAGGCCAAAAGAAAATCTTGCAAGTCAACAACTTTGCTAACAGGCAAATCTGTGCCCTCCTTTAGCTTTTAGGGCTGACTTCAGGTCAGGTTTACGCTTGTCCTGGGGCTTCTTGGTAGCCATGTTGGTTAAGTGTGCCTTGAATTTTGAATAAGTCACCATCTGTTCACCTTCTCTGCAACTTACAAAGAACCAAAAATCTCAAATTTGACTCATCGGACAGGATGTCACTGGTCTAATGTCCATTCTTTGTGTTGTATTTCATGAGCTTCAAATAAATCCACACCTTTTCTACTATTTAATAATATTTTTTTTGGTTTTGTATTTCTGGAGCAATGCTCTGTAACTTGAAAATGTTCTTGGTAATCCGGTCATTCCATCTGTAGTTGACAGGTAATTCTTGCACTTACAAAATGACTTGTATCTTTCCCCCAGTACTCTCTGGATGAGTTGGAGGAGATGATGCTGTGTCTGCAGCAGTTCTGCTCTGTGCTCAGCAACATGGAGGAGCAGCTCTCTGAAGACCAGGCGGCAGTTTACAGTGTTCTCTCTGACCAGGATAGGTACACACTCAAGTTTATAAAGCTTACTTTGTTTAATTCTAAAAGAAATGTCATTTCATCTTTTAAAAGTTTATGAACTTAAGTTGTTCATGAGCCAGTCTGTTCTCTGTCTCTGTCTAAGATGCTTAAAATACCTAAAAATACTACATCTGACTGTGTGTGTGTGTATATGTGTGTGTGTGTGTGTGTAGGGAGAATGTTCGGGACATAGAGGAGCTGAGGCGAGCAGTCAAACAAGAGGCTGAAGAGCTGGAGATGCAGTTGAATGAACTCGCCCATCACTATGATGATAGCTTGAAAATAGTAAGACACTCAGTCACACCATCACACTCATGTCTGTCTGATGGGCCTAAAAAGTGATTTTGCCACTTTTAAATGTCAGTTATCAAATCATGTTTCATTTCTCTAATACTACAGTAATGGGCCTTAGGCCAATAATGTTTATTTCGTCCCACAATATAGTGTTGAGCAGAACATAGTGAGGACTTTGGCTGGAGTTAGTGGGGGTTCAGACAGGATCAGGCGCCGTGGCAAAAACAAAGGTCTTTCAATTCATTTCAGTGGGGGTTGTGCGCTTCTGCACCGGCAGTCAGCAACGCAGGGGTTGCCGAAAAAAACACACTGGCGTGTGGGAGAGAAGTTGAGCCAGATTGAACTTTTGGGAAACCGGAGCCCCACGTCACGTCCACAGGAAGACAGGAAGAAGAAGAATAACCTTGGGTACGGTCGAATAGTCAAAAAAATTAGCTCCTAAGTCCTTTCCTAACCACTTTTCCTTGACCTCGACAGAAAACGTCACGAGGTCAAGGAAAGATGTGAAGGAGAATTCATAAGGAGTTAGGAGAAGACGACTGCTCTTACACTTAGACAATGTCATTATGCAAAAGTGAATGTTATTGACGTGATCTGTGGTAAAACTACAAAGTTCAGAAGATGGACTACAAAACGTGCATCTGAGATACTTACTAGATACTCCCCGTGTGCTCTGACCGTGTTGTTTCATGCAGGAAATATAAACGTGGAAAACCCGTGAAAAATACGACTTCATTATCAACGTGAGAATTCAAATACTAAATGAATATTGTCCACCTGTCACAGAAGTCAGATGAAGTGTTTGTTACGCTGGTATGGTCGCTCACCCTCCTGTCCACTCATATAGAAACATATTAAGTTATGGCAAAGATATATGATTAATCAGCAACAGTAACTTCATGATGATCTGCAGGACGCTGCATGTCACAGTTACAAACAGTTTTTACTCTGTGTGTGAACGCAGCTCCACAGTCAACAACAGAACACACTTCATGATTCAAAGTTTTTTACATCACGTCAACACGTATGTTCATATTCACACGCTCTCTGCTGCAGGCTGCATCACACTGTTTAAATACACTGATGTTTGCTGGTTGTGAATGACTGAACGGTGCGCCGATTTTTTTTGTCGCTGCCGCAAGGAATTGTGGGGCGGCATTACCTCCTTACCTTTTGTAAAGGATGGTCCGGTGTATCCTATGCTAAAGGAGATAAAAAAAGGAAGCATTGAAGCTCCTTTCCTTAACAGTTAGAGAATTTGAACAGCTCTTATCATGGCAGCTACGTTAATACTTCCGGGTCATTTCATTCAGTGAGGAAGGTTCCTAAGCAAAACAGACTATTCGACCGCACCCCTTGTTTACCATGGAGCGTAAACATTTTGCTGTCATCTGTTTTGGTCCGCGATAGGAAATGAAGGAAAAGCTCCAAGTCAAAGTTCTTATGGGCATCTTCTTCTTCTTCTCTGTTCTTGGTGGGATAACAGATTGGGGCTCACTACTGCCACCTTGTGGTTTGGGGTAGTAATGCCACCAAAATGAGCCAAATAGCGACACTCCCCCACCACTGGTTGCCGGAATCCCTGATTCTGTCTGAATGTGCGCTTAGAAATGTAAAGTTTGTGGATCTCCTAGTGGCCTGACATTTTGTCCTGTAAGCTAATAGAATGACCAAAATGAAGAGGGCTCATCCTCCTCATTTGAGCTGCACAAATCAACACACACGTCACTGATATAGACTATTGCCACCTTCACTTTGGTATCTATTTTGTCATCTAGTCCAGATTGAAATGACGTTGCATGAAGGTTCTGGGTTCTAACCTGCTGGCTAACTTGGCCTCTTCTGTCTGGAGTTTTTATGTTGTCCTCTCCAGGGTTTCCTCCAGGTGCTCTGGTTTCCTCCCACAGTACAAAGAGACATTGGTTAGGTTGATTGCAGATTCTAAATTGCCCGTAGGCGTCAATGTGTGTGTGGTCCATCTGTATGTGTCAACCCTGTGACTGAATAGGGTATACGACCTCTTGCCCAATAACAGCCATCCACGGCCCTGTGAAGGATAAATAGGACACACTGTTTATGTTTATGTGCTCATCCTGTACGAGGCTGGATTAAAGTCACTCTGTGCAAACCTAAAACTGGAATTTAGCAACATCTAATAGGATAATAAAAATATGTGGAACTTTTTTGCTTAAGAAATTGTTCGTATTGTTGAGCAGTGTGAGTATCATTGTCCAGTGATAGTTTGTGCTGTGTTTCCTGATTATAACTCTCTGTCTTTGAGTAGAAGATGCACAGACTATTGGACGAGCAGTCTCTGCTCTGCTCTCAACTCAGAGTCTTTGTACCTGGAACGGTGCCCACAACATTGAGCCCTGCCCCCAACAGGACAGTAGCCACTCAGTGCTGTTTGGTGCCCTGGTTCCCTCAGACTGACGTGCAGACTGGCCACGCCTCTTCCTGGAGTGCCTGGAATGTGGACTCCCCCAGACAGTCACCTCCTGGATCAGAAAACATCTGTGAGGGCCAAGGCCGTTCTCCCACAAAGGCAGACAAGCTGGACATAATGGGCCTTCTTCAAAGAGTAAGAACATCACATTATGATCTGCAGGAGGAAACGTCTACTGTGGCCTGAAGATTTTACTATCAATTATTCTAAACCAATATAGTTTATAAGTCCGGGCTGCTTTACATGACACAATAATACATATGCATTTATAATTTACTACAATATGTGTATTATTTGTCTGTTAGTCTTTAACAGACTAACAGACAAATAATACACATATTGACACATAACAGTTTTGTCTACATATATAAAATGTGTGAAATCACAGAGCCTATAATTAATTAGATTATTTTTTTTAACAGCCCTGAATATGACAAGAGCTTTGAGTCGTCGGTAGATGCATTCAGGCTAACCTAAAGACAGACTGCACCATAAGAGGAACAAACTCTTTCAATCTCTGCTACGTGCCATTCAATCACGGTTACAGAGCAGAGTGACACCAGATATCTGTTCTTATACTATTTTGAACTGATCACATTGTAGGAGCTTAAGGAAATACATCTCACTATGAGTGAGAACTGCTATGATTATATGCATTAAATAAAAATAATTGATATACAACATGTAATTCTATGATGAAGTCATACTACTTTTTAAATGTTGTGTCCTGTTTTTCAGTTGAAGGAGTCTCTGCGTCATTCTGTGAACACAGACTCACTGGAATGAAAGGTGAGTGAAAAACAACAGTTTGTTTCACTTTTGACATTCTTAATTCAAAGTTTCATCTATTTTCTCCACAATGAAAACTCATGACAGAACGCTCTATATAACTTTGATAACTTAACACATTAAAGCATATAGTCCATATACTATAATACCATAATTATAAACTCTGTTCATTTACAAAGACAGAGAGAGGTGTGTTCCACATCTGGCTGCTGTTACCTTCAAGGACACATGGGAAAAACAGTAACTAATCAGTCAGTCTCGTCAATTTGACTAAAGACTGAGAGCATGAACTCATGAGGAAACTGTTGAGGGAATAAATCAAGTGAGAATGAGTCGTTGTGACTCAGTGTGACTCACTTTTTGTTTTAGCCATTTTGTCCCGTGCTGGCCATTAGAAAGAATGCAGGATACAGACACTCTACATCGGCTTCGCTTTACAGAAGCCCAAGCTCAGTCAACTAATTTTTGATTATAAGGAGGGGAAACTCCGGGTAATACTTTATTTTGATTGGCTCGATCCTCATCAGATATTTGGCTCTGACATAGTGCATGTGTGTTCTAAAGGAGTTCCATATTGTTAGTGGGATAATCTGTAAATAATATTATAAAGAGTACAGTCTAGACCTGCTCTTTATGAAAAGTGTCATGACTTTTGTTATGATTTGACACTATATAAATAAAAATGAATTGAAACTGAATTGAATCTGCTATGACTCCCGTGGTTAGCAGATGAATCAAATCAAATCAAATTTGCCTCTGAGGGCTTTACAATCTGTACAGAGAGTGTTACCCTCTGTCCTTAGACCCTCGGTTCGAGTGAGAAAAAACTTGCCCACAAGTCCCAGGACGGACAGACGTGCAATAGATGTCACTTGTACAGAACAAGTCAACACAAACATATTGTACAATTACAATGAATGATAAAATGACAATGAATTACAATGAATGATAAAATGATTACAGTAGCAGTGGAACCTGTGATAGAGATAGAGAGACACAGATGGCCAATCTACTTTTGGAAACTATAGGAACCACAAGGAACCCAGCATCCTGAGAGCGCAGTGTTCTAGAGGGGTAGTAAGGTACTATGAGCTCTTTTAGATATGATGCTGCCTGACGGTGAAGAGCTTTGTATTCTATTCTATTCTATTCTAGATTTAACAGGTAGCCAGTGTAAGGAAGCCAAAATGGGAGAGATGTGATCTCTGATCTTGGTTCCTGTCAGAACACGTGCAGCAGCATTCTGAATTAGCTGCAAAGTCCTAAGAGACTTATTGGAGCAGCCTGATAACAAAGAGTTACAATAGTCCAGCCTAGAAGTAACAAATGCGTGGACTAGTTTTTCTGCATCCGCTTGAGATACAATGCGTCTGATTTTGGCGATGTTACGTAAGTGCAAGAATGCAGTCCTCAAAATTTGTTTTATGTGGACAAATCCTTAAAACAACTCCAAGATTCTTTACAGTGGAGCTGGAGGCCAGGGTGATCCTGTCTTAAGTAACTAAGTCTCTAGAAAGAGAGTTTCTGAGGTGTTTGGCTTTTGTTTGAATTTAACATCAGAAAATTGTAGGTCATCCAACTTTTTATATCCTTAAGGCATGCTTGGAGTTAACTGATTGGTTTCATCAGGCTTGATCGATAAATATAATTGGGTGTCGTCAGCATAACAATGAAAATTAATGGAGTGATTCCTAATAATGTTCCCTAAAGGAAGCATATATAAACGGAATAGAAGTGGTCCTAGTACAGAACCTTGTGGGAACAAACTTTGATGCATGGAGGACTCATCATTGTGAACAAACTGAGATCGATGTTAAACCAGCTTAATGCCAATTTGATGTTCCAGTCTCTGTAAAGAATTTGATGGTCAATGGTGTCAAATGCAGCACTAAGATCTAACAGGACAAGTACAGAGATGAGTCCTTTATCTGATGCCATTAGGAGGTCATTTGTAACTTTGACTTGTGTGGTCTCTGTGCTATGATGCACTCTAAATCCTGACTGAAAATTCTTAAATAAACTGTTCTGTAGCTAATCAGCTTTCTCAAGTATCTTAGAGAGAAAGGGAAGGTTTGATATCGGTCTGTAATTGGCTAAAGTCTCTGGATCTAAAGTGGGCTTTTTAAGAAGAGGCTTAATTACAGCTACTTTAAAGGACTGTGGTACATATCCTGATAATAAAGACAGATTAATCATATCCAATAAAGAAGGGCTAACTGGAGGTAAAACATCCTTGAGCAGCCTGGTTGGGATGGGGTCTAAGAGACAGGTTGACGGCTTAGATGAAGAAATTTTTGAAGTTATTTGATGAAGGTCGATGGAAGAAAAACAGTCTAAATATATATCAGGTTTTACAGCTGTTTCCAAACTTGCTGTATCAGAATGCAGATCAGTGCCTGTTGAGGGCAAGAGGTGATGGATTTTGTCTCTAATAGTTATAATTTTATCAATAAAGAATCTCATGAAGTCATTACTAGTTAGACCTAAAGGAATAGATGGTTCAATAGAGCTGTGGCTCTCTGTTAGCCTGGCTACAGTGCTGAAGAGAAACCTGGGGTTGTTCTTATTTTCCTCTATTAATGAAGAGTAATAGGCTGCTCTGGCATTACGGAGAGCCTTCCTGTATGTTTTGAGATTATCTTGCCAGACTAAACGAGATTCTTCCAGTTTACTGGCACACCATTTGTGTTCAGATTTATGTGCCTCTTTAAGTTACGAGTCTGCTGGCTATACCATGGTGCTAACCTCCTTTGTTTAATTATCTTCTTTTTCAGAGGTGCAATAGAGTCTAGAGTTGTCCGTAATGAGCCTGTAGTACTATCAACAAGATTATCTATTTGTGAGGGGCTAAAGGAAGCAGACAAGTCCTCTGCTACATTGAGACATGGCATTGAATTCAATACTGAAGGAATCACTTCCTTAAATTTGGCTACAGCACTATCAGATAAACATCTGCTGTAGAAGTTTGTGCCAAAAGGCTTATTGTCCAATAGTATGAACTCAAAGGTTATTAAAAAATGGTCAGATAGAAGAGGATTCTGTGGAAAGACTATTAGATGATCAATTTCAATGCCATATGAGAGAACAAGATCAAGAGTGTGGTTCAGACAATGAGTCGGTTTATTTACACTCTGACAGAAGTCGATTGAATCTAATAAAGAGATAAACGCAATACTAAGACTATAATTGTGGTTGTCCACATGAATATTAAAATCACCTACAATAATTACTTTATCTGTTTGAATGACGACATGCGGCTATACATGTCATCACTGGTCACATTGGGCAGGGGTCCAGAGAAAACTACGGAGTCCGACATCGTTTTGGCGTATGCCAGGGGTCGGCAATGAGCGGCCCATGGGCCAAAACTGGCCCGCCAGATGACGTTGATTTATTTTAAAATATATATATTTTAATATATCTTTTAAACCTCATGTTTTCTGTCAAAAATACAACAATTCCACAGATTTCACAACATTTATTGAAAAGTAACGTGACAAAACAGCAGCCAGAACATCCTTGCAGCCTCTTACATACTTGACGCACAGGTTGGAACGCTAATTAGCACGTGCGTGCGCTGTAACCTGTGGATAATAAGTGTTAAAAGTATTTTCTGTGTTCGCGCCTCTGTCCCGAGAAGATATGCGTTTTTGAAGTGGCCATGCTTTGTCTCGTGGTGTCTTCTAATATTTGTAAAGTATTCTTTACAAACTGCAACAACCTCGTTGAAAATGAGACACGTCGGCTTGGCATGAATAAATGCAGGCAGGATGAACGCATACCTTTGCTTCCATTCTTCTTTGTAAGTCCTGCATTCGGAATCAACTTTTCTTTTCATGGTTTTGACAACGACATTTTGCTTCGATAGCTAGCAATCTTCAGCTAATGATTTACACGGCATCCAAAACATAAAAAACTGGCAATTGTATACATTAGTTATGGCAGGTTGCTAGGGCAGGTTGCCTGTTTCATGACAGACGCCAGGAGATGCAGCAGTGGGCGTAATAACAGCACATAGAAGCAAATTAATGTTTTAAATTAAATTAAATGCATTTTTAAAGTTAAATAACGTTTATTTTTAATATAATAGAAAAAATAGAAAACCTTTTTTTTTTCCCAGTAGGAAAGCATGGTCATGGCCCGCGATGGAATTGTCAGAAAAACAATTGGCCCCGGTCCAAACTTATTTGCCGACCGCTGGCGTATGCACACACTGATTATTTTAGTGACCTCCGATTGGCGTAACCTGGTGTCATTACCGCCGACGTGGATAACAAGCATAGTATGTCTACGTTTATCTTTAGCCAGCAGTTTTAAATTAGACTCGATGTCGCCCGCTCTGGCCCTGGTCATGGTTGCCAATGACCAGAGTTGGCCTCTCAGCAGGTGTGTCGCTGAGTAGAGAATATCTGTTTGAAACGTGGGGCGGTTGGTAGTGTACCGTGGGCTTCAGTTTGGGGCTATGCCTCTTTTAGACAGTCACCCAGCCTCCCGGCTGCTTGGGAACTGCCGGGGGACGGCTAGCTGAAGCTACCTTTGGTGGTACCGCACCGGCTACAGGGGACTTGCTAACTATAGCAGCTACTGACTGTTCGGTGGTGTGGTACCGTGCCTCTAAATCACTAAGCCTCGCCTCCAAAGCTACAAATAAACTACATTTGTTACAAGTACCGTTATCGCTAAAGAAGGACGAGGAGTAACTAAACATGTGGCACACAGGGCAGGAGAGAGGAGGAGAGGAGAGAACAGGAGAGGAGCCATTGCTACAGCTAGGCTAGTTAGTGTGACTAGCAGAAACTGGTAAAACTATCAGATTGTGGTCACTATAGTAAAGAGACCTGTTCGTGCACAAACAGAAACAAGTCTAAGGATAGAGCAGAGATAAGTACATAATCGCTGATGTGAAAAATATACGAAAATCTGTTTAGGTGAACAGAGCAGAGAGCACCGTGGCAGCAACACTGATAACCGGAAGTGACAGAATGTGCTTACCGCAAAGTGCTTAAATGTAGCAAGAGGAAAGATTGTCAGTCTTGACTCAAGTGTTTAGACTCAAATATCTTGTTTTTACTAGCACAGCTCAATCCAGAAAACACTGTGGTATTTTTAGCTGGAGCTGATCATCACTGAACACTGAGGCCTATTTCACAAAGATTATTTTATCTTCCTTTTGTTCTTTTTTTGTTCGTCAAATCTAGATTAGTTTGACAAAAATAAATACTGAAAAATCTAGCACCCACACTCAAAAAAAAGAAAGAAAAAATAAAAATTGGCCAAAATGCAGGACTTATGCATTTCAATTACATAGAAAATTTCCATCCATTTGAATTACATACATTTAATATAAATCAACTAATAAACTTAATTTGAAGCAAATAATAAGATTTATGTAATAGTACTATTAAACTCAGTGAGATTCAACTACACAGTAGTGTAGTAGTAGCCAGGTCTATACATTCAATATTAATATTTGTTTGCCCAAACCCAACAGAAAATTAATGCAGTCATTTTGACTTTATTAGTACAATTACATAAATCATATAACTTGCTTCACATTAAGTTTGTTAGTTGATGTATATTAAAGCCATGTAATTCAAATGGATTTAAATTTTCTATGTAACTGAAATGCATAAGTGGAGTGCACTTAACGCTAAGAACCTCCCAGCATGTCTCAGCAAGCTCCTCTACAGCTTTGTACTGCACTGAGTTTTTTTTTGTATTGTTACACTTGTCACTGGATTTTAGAACTGTTGAATTCTTCCAGATAATAACTCTTTTACACCAACAAAGGTGAACAGACATGTTGGAGTTGAAATTATTTTAATAAGTTACTTGCAAATACTGAATAAGACCTAAATAAGACTAAGATGTCTTTTCTGACCTGTGGGATCTCTTTCCACTCTCTGATCAACATAAATGTGAAATGTTTTGGATTTTTGCTTCCCACACAACTTTGATCTCATGGTGTGTTTCAGGTGCTGCATGGGACTGCATCAGACTGATGAAAATCTCCTGATGATTTCCATTCACTGAAGGATATGATTTACACTTTAGCTTTTACACGGTAATCATCACATTTTGTGATACTTTTTATATTTCACAGTCAAATTTTTAAATCAGATACAAACTTTTATTTTTCTTTGTCACAAAACTGAGTGACTGAGAAAGAAAATTTTAAATGTTAGGATCTAAAATAAAAGTGTAATGACATAGGAAAAACTGTTGTTAAATGATTTAAGTTAAGTTACGTTCTTCTGACACATTTGACCTTGTAAAAAGCACAATTTAAGTATGAATATTTAATGAAGATGTTATTTCACACTAGTCCTCTGCTCAGTGCACGGTGCATCAAATGAATAATATCACACAATAAACCTTAAAAGAGTTGAACATGTTTTACTTTGTTTTTTTATGTGTGTTCTCTCTGAGTTTTATTGTATGAGAACACATGGAGGCTGTCGTGCTGCAGAGGAGGTTTGGAACAATAGCTCCAGTGAAGAACAGCAAACACTTGAGAGCAGGATGTGCAAATGAGCAGAGTACAGTCCCTCATCGACACTTCAAAAGGCTCTGGTCTGATTGCAGCATCACAAGTGTTTTATTTGTAGAGAACAGAGCTTATATAACTCACTGCTGATAGCCTCTGTGAGCTATATGAGCTGTAAGCTTTAGAACAATAATCATAACATTTAGATTTGTTAAAATAACATTCATGTTTATTAATTATCAAAAAAAAAAAAACACACATTAACCATGTTAATGACAAAAATACAACCATCCACAGTAGAGATGAAGGAGGCAGGGTTGAATGGAACATTGTGTAAAATATGTCCAGAAAAACTATTCAAGCCTAAATGTCACCTCACAACACAAAGCTCGAGGTCAGACCTGTACAGGCCTGATGTACAGGCCAGTCTGATCCAGCCACACTGTGATGGATTCAAATACTAATATTAATATATGTAGTTCATTAAATTTTTAAATGTTTGACAGCAAATAAATGAAGCATTTAATGAATTCAAATGGACTACAGTGACTTATCAGATATTATAATAGTTCATAATTGCTGCAACCTCACTGCCTTTTTTAAGGATCATAATTGTTATATTGCTATGACATAATAACCTTTTTATAGTTGATTATAATCAATATCATAATTTGGTTCAAAGTGGTCATTGGGTGCTTTAAGTAAATAATGACACTTATTGAGGTACAGAGAGATATGATATTATATCAGACTTTTATTTTGTTAGCAGATGTCTACAATCGGTTTCTACGTACAATAAGGGTTCATGCTGTGTCCATACCAAGAACCTGTTCTTGACCAAACATCATGTCATGTAACACGATAGATGCCATGAAGCTTTACAATAAGTGACAGCAACATATTTATAAAAAATCAAATAGAGGTAAAAATGAAGCTGATGCTGCGTTTACATGGACAACAAAGCCAGACACACATAAGATACTGCTATGGAGATGTTGTTCACAAAGAATGGAGTAGAACATGAAATAAAATGATTTAGTGTTTATTCTACCCACAGTGCACTTCAGATGATGCACAGGGCCTGTTTCATCAGCATGAAGTGCTTCAAAGTTGTCAGCCTCCAGTTTTTATGAACATTTAGGCATTCTGCCATGTTTTGAAGGTTCAAATATATTCATAATTAAATATTAGCTGTAGCTGCTAGTATTTATTACACGCTCAAAAAGAAAGAGTGTACAAAGCAAATGAAAAGATTTGCGTTTGTTGTGTTAGTCTTCTCCCTCTCAGTCAAAATTGTAATTCTATCTTCAGCAGCTCATTCATGGGGGAGGGGATGGGAGGGGAGGGTGAAGATGAGGGGAGGGGGATGTCTCTCAGATAATGGATGCAGCGGAAAGAGTATGCTCCTCCTCCACGCTTCATAACTCAAACTCCCACCGCTCCAGTCTGCCTGTGTGACACTGCTGAGCCTGAGGTAAGACACTGATTCTTTATTCATCGCCACTGCTCGATTCTTTTTTCTTTTCTTTTCTTTTCTTTTCTTTTCTTTTCTTTTCTTTTCTTTTCTTTTCTTTTCTTTTCTTTTCAGTTTTTAGTTCTGTGAATTCTTTCTTTTCTTTCTGTTTTCCTCTATGTACCATGCTAGCTGATGAAGATATATTATAGACAGCTAATTTCTGCAGCTAATGTGATAACACTCATTCACATTCATCCACCGTTGACCCACTAAAAACTGTGAGTGTGGTGCTTTGGTTGAAGCTTGTGTTGATGCAGTTTTGTCTGAACATGAAGCAGATGTGTCAGTGAGGCAGTCTCACACACAGACCACTGAACTGCTTTATCCTTTGTTAGTGTCATAAGGTCCACTAATGAATAATGAAGTGTGTGTGTGTGTGTGTGTGTGTGTGTGTGTGTGTGTGTGTGTGTGTGTGTGTGTGTGTGTGTGTGTGTGTCGTGTGATCTGTGTAGACAGCCCAGAGGGCCTCAAAGATGACGACTGGCTGTGTGAGGTCAACCCTGGAGCCTGAACATCGACTGATGACACAGGAGAGCACACGCTGTAAGCACATATGTCTGTCTTGTTTTGTGTGACAGTCCTCACAGTGAGATCTGTGGAGAGAACAGTCCAGGAAGCTAAATCTAAAAACAGCTCTGTGTGTGGACAGATACAGAGGGGGAAGATGTAGTTTGTGTTTGTTTTGGATGAACTTGTCATCATCTCTGTTTTAGAACAAACACATGATGATCTGTCATCTTCATCTTCAAGTCTCAGTATCATTGGATCAGTTTTTCTTCCACATGAGGTGTAAATGTGTGACTGAAAACAGGGCTCTTATCTTATTACATTTTTTGTATAAGTCGGTTTCTATGGAGACCAGACTGGTGAAGTTGGTTGACAATGTAACAGTTTGACTGACTGTGTGACAGACCAGGATATGCTGGAGAACTTCGTGGATGGGAAGTCAGAGATGAAGGATGATGATGAGGAGGAGGTTCTCTGCACAGACAGTCAGGCGGAAGACCAGCTGAAGAAACCTCGCAGAAAAGATACACCTGTCCTCAACTCTCCTCCTCATATACCAGGTCAGCACACACACACACATACACACCTTGTAAAGCTGCATACATTTAAGAATTATATGTTTATTTCAAATTGTAGAAATTATAATGATCTGAGCTCAAATTTCCCCTAACCCAGGATAATGCCTTCCAACCCTCAGTTGACCCTCATAAAATAATTCAACTATTTCCTGATACACACCACTAATGTTAGGAAAGAGCATGTTTGGGTTAAATAAGTACTTTGTTGACTTTCGTGCACTGACGGTGAGACTCGTGAAACTTTTTCACAACAAGTGAAAAACGCATTTACAACATTTAGAAGCTGTGGCACGAAAAGAGCACACTGACAGCGTACGTACAGATATGACATCACGTGTCTCCGTCTCTTTTCCTGCCGTGCACACAGTGACATAAATTACCATGGTTACAGGCAGGTTGGACTGGGCCTACACTCACCAGGTGCTTGCCCTTGGTGGGGATTGTTGGGACAGAGTTGGGTGTTCTATATGGAAAGTGTCCTGAGATAACTATTAAATTAAAAGTGAATTGCAGAGCTGGGCAGTCCAATACACTTTACAAGCCCCGCTAATTCTACAAAGCCCTCAAATCCTCCCCTTCTGTCAAAGCGGGTGTCAATGTATAGTCCAGATAGTATGATTAAATACTGACTTCAAAATGTTGGTGTACTGGGCAATATGGATGCACATCTCCCAGTAAATATTAAAGTCCGCGTAAAGGCAATTCCATGTTTTCTTTCAAAACACAATAAATATGTTGGAAAATAGTTGCTGAAAACACGTGAAAAGACTTTGAACAATGTATCACTGAAATGTGGAGTTAGAGGTTCAAACAGTTTTTCACCAGTTTTCAGTCCAGGATTTTGTGGGCGGTCCTAAAACGAGACTGCGTGACGTCTTATAAAATTTGCATAACTCCGCCCCCTAGCGCAACAGTATAGAAGCCTTAACGTACAGATTGTGGTTCTGGTGGCTCAAACATATAGGGCTGAACAATACCAATAATACTGCCAGCTGTAGCATCCATATTGTGTTTGTTACAGTCCTAAAACGAGATCACGTGACGATACGCGGTGATCATTAACATAACATTTGCATGTTCCACCGAGTGGGCGTGGCGTCGGCGCGTTCAGTGGACACGCCCCCACAGTCCTGGAGCTGAGAATACTGCTCATTTTTACCTGATTATGACACCTAATTTCATAAACTTGTCGTTATTTTTTATCATTCAAATTTGGCTGGGTGGTTAATAATACTTTCTTCTTTAGTCTGACAAACTCAGAACACAAATTTATTTTGACTTTACACAGACTTTAAGCATCAATTATTCAACAAAGTCATAGAATGAAGAGTATTTTATATTAAAAATATAAAATGTCTAATATTGTGAGGACTGGACTAATTAGCAGGTAGTTCCACAGAAAAGTGAACTGAAACAAACATGTTACTGTCAGCAACATTTAGAATGTCTTTGATTATGTTTCAGGGTTCAGACCAGAGGCTTGTCTCATCTTGTTATATTTGATTTATAGATGCTGTCAATCAGATTTTGTAGTTTTTGCACATGAGCTGTGTGGTGCTAAGTCAACATGTCTTCATGAATTCAAACCTGCAGGTAGAAGCCTCCCAGTCATTTCCCCAGGTACCGTCTGGAGGTTAACAAGCATACTGATGAACTGTACTTCTTCAGTCGATGATCTCTGACTTGGCGTTTCATCTATAAATAAAAAAAGTATAGCTGCTGATTTTTTTTTTTTAAATGAATTTCCTGCGGATTGAGGAATGATGGCCATTATCACTGTAGTGATAGTGTCATTCATAAAATGCACTAACTTCACCAACCACTGTCACTCCAAACTAAAGAGATAAGTACTCATGTTAGCGGACATCTCCACTAAGTACAGTAGGTAAACTGATGTTTTAGCTGTGGCAATAAGTTTACTCTTCACTTTTATTTTCTTTGAAAAAGATTGTTTCCTTCCTTATTTTTTGACTCTTCTGTCTGAGTTAGTGTTATTGTAACTGTTGGGTGTTGGACTGGATCTTAGAAAATCAAAGTTATCAAACTTGTACAACTTGTTCTTCATGTTGTCCTCAGCCATCTCGTTGTGCATTCATCTTGAATGAAGCTTCTCCAACCAAACATCACAATGAACTGGTTTAAAGCTGACAGTGCACATTTTTCTTCCCTTTAGGAGTCAGACTGCTAAAGACAGAGAAGCAGATGGTCCACTTAGAGGACGAGGAAAAGGATGTGAAGGATTAAAGCTTTCTTCAATTTGTGTTTTGTTGTTAATAAATGCTTTTCTGTTCATGGTCTCATTAAATGTTGCTTTGACCAAACATTATATGTCACAGTGTCTCTGCTGCTCTTTTTCTTTACTGGGTACAATGAGTACTTCATGTAATGAGTTCACCAACCACACACATCTTGTTCGTCACATTGAATTGGCCATTAGCTCCAGAAATGTTGAAATAAGCAGGCTGTATAATAATGAAGACATATTTAAGGCATTGTATGACTGCAGGATAAATCCTACAAGTTTTTCATTTTCAGTACACATTGATTCACAACATTTTATTCTAGCCATTGATAGCAATTAATGATTCATCCCACATCTATCAGTCAGAAACACTTGTCTTTAAAATAATGATCATGACAGGTATTTAAGGATTCCTGCTGCTAATTTGTAGTCTTCAGTGTGGCTTTCAGTCCCACACTGTGTTCACTGTGAGAGGAAAGCATCACCATGTGAAGCACTGAATGAACTCCTCCCTGAACTTTGAGTCCAATCAGCATCAGCCCTGTCCACGCACTTTAGTGTACCTCTGGTCTGAGTCAGTTTTTTCCTTCTAGTTCCAGTGAAACAATGTGTTAATGCTCCACATACAATCATATTTAAGACAATATTCTAACTATGTCAACATGACAATGCTTCCGTAAACAACTGCTCCAGAAAGAAATTGTTTTCCTAGTTTGGTGTGGAAGAACTTGAGAGGTCTGCAGAGCCTTGAATTCAATCTCATCCAACATCTATGGGATGAAGTGGAGCACTGACTGTGAGTGAATTGCTCTTGAGGCTGCAGCCAGTTCAACATGTGGAAAGCCTGAAACCAAAGAGTACCCTAGAACATCCAGATGATGACCAAATGATGGCCTGTAGGAAATGCTGTGAATGTCTCTCAGATGAAAGTCTTCCGTTCTTTTCAGTGTTTGTGCTTTCTCATCAAGGATCTTTCATGATAGCCTCATCTCTTCTTCTGTGCTTCTTCTGCTGGTGGTTCTGAGTCTTCCTCTGATTCTCTTGTCTTCCATGTGAATGTCTGCTTGGACATTGATTTATTTTGTCTTCTGAGAATGTGGCTTCACCACCTCCACCTTCTTCTCTGAAGTTCTTTGGGTTCTTGCTTGGTGCACACAGGTTTGTCTTGGCTAGAATTTTCTATGTTTTGGATCCATTTTACAGATAGATTAAAAATGTTCAGTTTGCTTTTAAGTGTTCGGGTTTTTTGTTTTCCAGACATTGTTTAGGTTTCTGAATCTTTGGGCTTTGACATCTTCCTTCGTTACATCCTCACTAATTATGCCCCTAAGGTGTGTAAACCTGTCTGCCTCCTCTGGTTGGTTTTCGATGTGTTGAAGTGTAGTTGTCAAAGATGATAAATGTTTTCACAGGTCAAATCATCAGCTCAGGTATCGTCACTAGCTCACTCTTTCACTATTGCAGAAAGCACACAAACCTACAACTCTACATAGGTAACACTGTGAGGAGTTAAAATGACAAGATGATTTCAGATTAGCAAAAAGGTTTGAAGGGACCATTCATCAGTACATGGCATCTAGTCAGCCCAAAACACACACTGAGAATGAGCTGAGTACAACTAAGAATAGAATCTTCAGGCTGGACAAGAAGGCGGACGAATGCAGAAACCACACATATAAAGTCAAATCATAAAACTACTGTTTAACATTTTTAACAATGGGCCTTTAAATAAAAATAAAACATAGAAATTAATTAGAAAAATGTATTTTGCAAAAGAAAAAGTAAAGTAAAAGGAGATGATATATATATATATAAAAAAAAATAAGATAAGAAAAATGATAAAGTCTACACAAAGCAGGTGTTGGCAGTGTTAAAGGGGAGGCAGCACAGTGACCAGCTGGAATAAAAGGCTGCAAATCTGAACAAAGATCATTGTGTCATGATGTTGCACTCTATACTAAGAGATCACTTTCGGCGACGCAGCGAGATGCGCTGCAGTCTCCTGGCTTTTCCTCTGGCATCGATGGGTCGCATCTCTGTGACCTTTGACCTGAGCAGTCGGTAGGAGCTGGCACAATAGCTGGGTCTCTTGTAGTAGTGGATAAGAGGGCAGTCAGGCTGAGGCTCTGTAGAGACAGCAACATTTAAGTTAGCATGAAGTCACATTCTACCCTTTCAGCTTCCTGTGTCCTGTGTCTGTGTGTCTTTATTGACTGTGACAACTTCCTGCAACTTGAGGAGACTTTCTAAAAGACTACAAAATATCAAGTCAACATGATGCCATTTACACTTTACATTCGATTAGAGAAAAAGGATGCAAGGCACATCAGTGACAGATTTTGACATCAGGTCATCAGGTCAAGTTTCCTCCTGGTTATCAGTCCTGTTAAGTTCTGGCTTCATTGATCGAGGTGATATCGTTCACTGAGAAAGCAACTTTACTAATAGAAAAGCTTAGCAGAAGTAAGTAAGTAAGTAAAGTACCTTCAAATTGTATGTAAGTACAGTACTTGAAGTTTTGAAGTGAGTGTACTTTGTTCCATTTACACTGTACTGGTCAATTGTTGGGGTGCGTACCATTCTGAAACTGCCGCTGCTGCATTCCTGTGTTCTTCTTGTCTGTGAGATTTGGACCTGATCTCAGCAGGGAGCCTGCAGCTGGTCCATCCTCCTCTTTAGGGTGTTGCTCCTCCTGCTGCTTCCTGTCCTCCACCTCTTCCTGTCCCTTAATGTCTGTGTTCATGTCCTCCTGTCCTGTGCTCGGTCTGTCGACAGTTCTCTTTGACTCCTTTTTCTCCTCTGCCTCATTCTTTTCCTGGTCACCCTCATTTGCCTCCTTCTTTGACTCCAGGTCTACAATACACACACAAGAGCATCAGCATTAATTAACTGCATTAATGTTCCCAGAATGGGGGATTCAGAGTTAATTTAAAGTGTGCTGAAGTGTTCTATCTTTTGTCATGTTGGTCATGTTCAGCTTTTTACCATTTGGGGGCAGTGAACACAACATTAACATATATTTTAAGTTGATATGATGAACTTGTTAGTTGCTTATTTACACATTCAGCAGTTACAGAGCAATATGATCATTTATTTGAAACGTGTTTGTGTCATCTGATAAATCTATGTGTCCAAGCTTCACCTCTCTTAGCTCTGTTTATGGTCTGTTTATCTGTCTCTAGCTGCTAAATGCTCCTCTATGTTTACCAGCTTCTCTCAAAGTGTGTAGTAAGACTATTAGAGTGTTGGCCTGGACAATTAATAATTAGAATTAGAATAACAGAGCTGCAAATTGATGTTTCTTGAGGGACCATTTGATCTGATCTGCAGCATTTCTAGTATTAACTGTTTACTGGCGTGGCCATGCTGCTGCTGTCTTAACCGTCTGCTCCTAATGAAAACATCTTCCCTGCAGTAAGCAGAGTGAGTGAATTAGCACAGAATGACCAGACTTGTTTATTTGAGCTACAGTGGAAGAAGGATCAGCAGTACCAACATTAGCTGCAGGCTGCAGGATGACCACTACTCACATAGCCTTCAATTGACTTATTTGAGTTCGAATAATGAAGAGATCAGTAAATTACCCTTGGCTGCCTGGGCCTTCCATGTGTCCTTGTTGTGACGGATCTCTTGGGTCCATGTGACCTTGAAGCTCTTGAAGTCCACTGTGGTCAAAGAGCAGCTGCCCTCTGACCCTGTGCTCTTCACACTGGAATGTTTTCCATCGCTGCCACTAATACTGTTGACACTGTGGACGGTGGAGACGTGCACATCACAAATACAATTAATATGAGTCTTCACACACTCAATCACGCGTAAATGTTGGGGCTGTAAAGTCGAAAAAGAGGCTGAAAAACAACAACTTCAATCAGCGTTCGTCAAAAACAACATGAGCCCACAAGCTTGTGACTCAGTAGATTTTTTTTTGTTCCCTCAGCTCAGAGTTGATGGTGACCAAAGGTCCAGTTGTGTCATTTATTTGTCATTTATTTACAGAATATGGAATATAATATTCATAACTCTGTTTTCATTAGTGTATAATTACCTGAAAATTAGAATCATTCTTTTCTTGTTACCTTAGAATGAGCCTTTTATATCTACAGACATCATTTGTGAGGAAAGTGACCTGCAATCACAAGATAGCTATATGTCACTAAATCCTACACACTGGTCCTTTAACACTGGACTTATAATCATCAGCTGGATACAAACACCAGTTCAAATGAATTATACTGTTGCTCTATATCAGCTAATAACACATTAACCATGAAACCATTAAAAGGTGAAAAAAAAACAACATTAATGCTTAAAATGTATCCATTCAAAGATTAACTATACCCTCAGACTGTGCTCCCTCCTCAGATTTAAAATGCAGCACACAGTCACTATGGGGTGCACGGCTTCATGGCTACATAGTGAGCTAACACTGAGCAGAATGACAGACTGAGCACCAGGAATACAGCTGCTGGCAGTCAGAGCTAATAGAGCTTATCAGCTATGAGCGCCTGCTGTCAGACTGTCTGGATTATTATTATTATTATTATTATTATTATTATTATTATTATTAACATGTTGTAGTGTAACCATTTAAAGAGCTCCCATTATGAACCATGGCTCATGTACAATAGTAGTCAGCTGTACAAACATTAGTTTAATAACAGACTACAGTGTCTGTTGTCACTGTTTTACAGTCATACAGTAATGACAGCTGGTTGTCTGTAAAGAGTAAAAGTCATATTGTTCCAACTCATCTCATGGCACCACACTGACATCTAGTGTTGAAATCAAATATAGAAATTTGATGTTTTTTGTGTCCCTTTCTGATTTTTAATTCTCACACACGAACATTTATAATATCCACATTTAGATGTTCAAGAAGAATCTATTCAAGAAGTTAAAAAAAAATAGTTTTATGTGTTGCAGTTTAAAGTAGTTATATATTTTTTAATCTTCATTCTGAGAAATCAAGCCATACTCAATGAACCATGAATGTTAAAGGTCTTATTATTGGAAAACGTGATGTGAAAGTGTTCTTAACCACACATAGAATAATGTTGTTTAAACTTCTAATTCTATACTAATTCTATTTTACATCTAAATTATACTTATATTGCATATAATAATTGTACTTACTCTTACATTAATCAAAGTACATGACTTGTCAGGTGACCTTTTTGGGCAGGTACTTGTAAGTCTGCCTCTCTGAATAGTCTTTTTCGTTCATGAAGGTTTCTCAGTGATGTGACATTAAGTATTTTTGTGGCAGCTGTTGGAATTCTCTGAATGTTAAGGAAAGGTGCTTTAGTGCTTTAACTCTTTTTTTTTTCATGTCTTTCTGACTGTCCCATAATTCTTTGTGGCAGCAACAAAAAGGCGGCACGCCTCACAACCAGAAAATGAAATGCAGATTGTAGCTCATGAGACTGAGAAAGCATGCGAATATGGACACTATTGACATATGAAAAATATGAATATATGACAACAATTTGATCATGAAGTCTAATGCATCTAGTCTGCTCTCAGTGCTTTTGATCCGTTTATTTCAATCAAATCACAGCAAAATGTTTCATTTGGGTTCTTAACACTAGCATTAGTTCATTCAGTTCAATAGTTAGCCACACGAATAAACACAAATGATCCCGTAGTCACATCGGGAGGTTTTCAGATCTGGTCTCACTGCAACGTGCTTTACGGTAAGCACATTCTGTCACTTCCGGTTATCGGTGCTGTTGCCACGGTGCTCTCTGCTCTGCCCACCTAAACAGATTTTCGTATATTTTTCACATCAGCGATTATCTACATATCTCTACACTATCCTTAGACTGTTCTGTTTGTGCACGAACAGGTCTCTTAACTTTAGTAACCACAATCTGATAGTTTTACCAGTTTTGTTAGTCACACTAACTAGCCTAGCTGTAGCAATGGCTTCTCTCTCCTCTCCTGCTCTCTCCTCTCTCCTGCCCGGTGTGCCACATGTTTAGTTACTCCTCGTGCTCCTTTAGCGATAACAGTACTTGTAACAAATGCAATTTATTTGTAGCTTTGGAGGCGAGGCTCAGTGATTTAGAGGCACGGTACCCACCACCGAACAGTCAATAGCTGCTATAGACGTCCCCCGGCAGTTCCCGAGCAGCCGGGAGGCTGGGTGACTGCCCGAAAGAGCATAGCTCCAAACTGAAGCCCACGGTACACCGCGAACCACAACACGTTTCAAACAGATATTCCCCACTCATCTGGTCATTGGCAGCTCCATTTCACGAAACGTGAAGTTAGCGACACCGGGGGCCATAGTTAAATGCATCCCGGGGGCCAGAGCGGGCGACATCGAGTCTAATTTAAAACTGCTGGCTAAAGATAAACGTAGATACAGCAGAGCTGCCAACTTTTCAAAAAACCTTGGAGTGAGATTCTGTAAGGGATGGCCAAAATTTTGTACCGCGCACCCCGTGCACAGACACGTATGCGTTTTACCCATGTCGTGCCCTGCATTCTAGTGGTTTGCGGGGCCAAAAGCCATTGATTGGGGCGGCCTACAGGAGCTGGACAATATTAGTTACAGTCTGTGAAGCAAAGACAGCTGAAGGAAATTTTGGATTAAGGAGATGTGATTTCCTGCATTCAAGTGGATTTTGGGGTGGTATGCTAAAAATGTGTAATACTTTATTCTGATTTTCTGTTCATCTGATCATGACTTGTAGGGCCTTCTAAACTTGAGCTAAATATTCATCAACCAGAAAACCACTGTTGTGCCTATGAGTGTACTGTATGTACCACAATATCGCCTTATTAAATTATAGACTTTTGTTTAAGATTTGACCAAGGTATTCATTGACAATCAGTGGTATTCAACCAATTCTTCACTCAAACTTAATCCATTTAAATATTTAATTAATAAATGTATTCGTAAGAGCACTCAGATTTATGTTTACCAAAAAAATGACACAAGATTAGTTAGGGAGAAATGCTTCACTATTGAAAGCCCACAAACAAAACAAATACTGAGCTTACACATCAGCCTTTAAAGCAAAACATCATAAATCAATGGATCATAAGAACATGAAAATAACAATGACAGGCTAGCATTTGTAGGCAATGTTGTAGTTTCCTGTGGCCTTCTTGGAGGCCTTGATGACCTCAGTGGGGGGCTCCCTTCTGAAGCAGGGTTCCAGGTTGGCAATCTTTGTAACCATTATCGAGGACAGGGTGCCATCTAATGCCAGGCTATTTCTGGTTTTGGTCTTGTTAAGACCGAAGGCTGAAAACACCGTCTCCTTTACTCTTCTCAGAACGGAGAATATTTTTATTTTCTTCAGCGATTGATGTTCCACTGCGCTGTTGCTTCTCCTCCTCCGACTAGCGCCCACTGAACTCAGGGTGGGTTACAGTGGCCACTTGTGCTTATCAGCGCCACCTACCCTCACGGAGTTTAAAAAAAGAACGAACGCGTCTCTGCCCAGATTGGATTTTTTTGGGAGGCGTAAGAAATTGGATGTGTGGCGTGAGAGCGTGTGAGTTGGCAGCTCTGAGATACAGTAAGATTGTTATTCACGTCGGCGGTAATGACACCCAGTTACGCCAGTTGGAGGTCACTAAAATTAATGTGTCATTGGTGTGTGCATACGCCAAAACGATGTAAGACTCCATAGTTTTCTCTGGACCCCTGCCCAATGTGACCAGTGATGACATGTAAAGCCGCATGTCGTCATTCCACCGCTGGCTGTCGAGGTGGTGTCCAGCAAACGATGTGGGCTTAATAGATAATTGACACCTTTCTGGGGAAAACCTGGTCTGTTTAGGAGAGACGGCATCCATCCCACTTTGGATGGAGCAGCTCTCATATCTAGAAACATGGCCAAGTTTATTAGTCGACCAAAACCGTGACAACCCAGAGTTGAGACCAGGAAGCAGAGCTGCAGTCTTACATGCTGCTCTGCACCTCCATTAGAGTGGCTGCCCACCCAGTCCTTTAGTATAGAGACTGTGTCTGTCTCCCGTCCACCTACATTATTTAAAGATAAAACAAACAGAAGAGGAGTTCATCATAAAAACTTAATAAAAATTAAATCAACATCTCCAACATTAAATGTGGACTCCTGAATATCAGGTCCTTGTCCTCTAAAGCTGTTTTAGTCAATGAATTAATCTCAGATTATGATATTGATTTATTTTGTCTCACTGAAACCTGGCTGCAGGAGGATGAATATGCTTAAAGCTTAAATGAATCCACTCCTCCCAGTCATTGTAATACTCATATTCCTCGAAGTACCGGTCCAGGTGGTGGAGTTGGAGCTATATTTGACTCAAGTCTATTAATAAATCCTAAACCTAAACTAAATTATAATTCATTTGAAAGTCTTGTTCTTAGCCTCACTCACCCAACCTGGAAAACATCACAGCCAATTTTATTTGTTACAGTATATTGAGCTCCTGGTCCTTACTCTGAATTTTTATCTGAATTTGCAGAATTTGCATCAGGCTTGATCCTTGAAACAGATAAAGTAATTATTGTAGGTGATTTTAATATTCATGTGGACAACCACAATGATAGTCTTAGTACTGCGTTTATCTCTTTATTAGATTCAATTGGCTTCTGTCACAGTGTAAATAAACCGACTCATTGTCTGAACAACACTCTTGATCTTGTTCTCTCATATGGCATTGAAATTGACCATCTAATAGTCTTTCCACAGAATCCTCTTCTGTCTGACCATTTTTTAATAACCTTTGAGTTCATATTACTGGACTGTAAGCCTTTTGGCACAAACTCCTACAGCAGATGTTTATCTGATAGTGCTGTAGCCAAATTTAAGGAAGTGATTCCTTCAGTATTGAATTCAATGCCATGTCTTAATGTAGCAGAGAACTTGTCTGCTTCCTTTAGCCCCTCACAAAAAGATCATCTTGTTGATAGAACTACATGCCCATTACAAACAACTCTAGACTCTATTGCACCTCTGAAAAAGAAGAAAATTAAACATAGGAGGTTAACACCATGGTACAGTATAGCCAGCAGACTCGTAACTTAAAGCAAGAGGCACGTAAATCTCAACACAAATGGCGTGCCACTAAACTGGAAGAATCTCGTTTAGTCTGGCAAGATAATCTCAAAACATACAGGAAGGCTCTCCGTAATGCCAGAACAGCATATTACTCTTCATTAATAGAGGAAAATAAGAACAATCCCAGGTTTCTCTTCAGCACTGTAGCCAGGCTAACAGAGAAACACAGCTCTATTGAGCCATCTATTCCTTTAGGTCTAAGTAGTAATGACTTCATGAGATTCCTTATTGATAAAATTATAACTATTAGAGACAAAATTCATCACCTCTTGTCCTCAACAGGCACTGGTCTGCATTCTGATACAGCAAGTTTGGAAACAGCTGTAAAACCTGATATATATTTAGACTGCTTTTCTCCCATCGACCTTCATCAAATAACTTCAATAATTTCTTCATCTAAGCCGTCAACCTGTCTCTTAGACCCCATCCCAACCAGTCTGCTCAAGGATGTTTTACCTCTAGTTAGCCCTTCTTTATTGGATATGATTAATCTGTATTTATTATCAGGATATGTACCACAGGCCTTTTAAAATAGCTGTAATTAAACCTCTTCTTAAAAAGCCCACTCTAGATCCAGAGGTCTTAGCCAACTACAGACCGATATCAAACCTTCCCTTTCTCTTTAAGATACTTGAGAAAGCTGTGGCTAATCAGCTGTGACTTTCTATGACTTTCTCCATAAGAACAGTTTATTTGAGGATTTTCCGTCAGGATTTAGAGTGCATCATAGCACAGAGACCGCATTAGTCAAAGTTATAAATGACCTCCTAATGGCATCAGACAAAGGACTCATCTCTGTACTTATCCTGTTAGATCTTAGTGCCACATTTGACACCATTGACCATCAAATTATTTTACAGAGACTGGAACATCAAATTGGCATCAAAGGAACCGCCCTAAGCTGGTTTAAGTCGTATTTTTTAGATCGATCTCAGTTTGTTCACGTCAGTGATGAATCCTCCATGCATACCAAAGTTTGTCACGGAGTCCCACAAGGTTCTGTGCTAGGACCACTTCTATTCAGTTTATATATGCTTCCTTTAGGGAACATTATTAGTAATCACTCCATTGATTTTCATTGTTATGCTCACAACACCCAATTATATTTATCGATCAAGCCTGATGAAACCAATCAGTTATATAAAAAGTTGGATGACCTATAATTTTCTGATGTTAAATTTAGACAAAACTGAAGTTCTTGTAATTGGACCCAAACACCTCAGAAACTCTCTTTCTAGAGACTTAGTTACTTTAGATGTGATCACCCTGGCCTCCAGCTCCACTGTAAAGAATCTTGTTTTTAAATCAGGATTTGTCCTTTAATGTCCACATAAAACAAATTTCGAGGACTGCATTCTTGCACTTACGTAACATCGCCAAAATGAGACACATCGTGTCTAAAGCGGATGCAGAAAAACTAGTCCACGCATTTGTTACTTATAGGCTGGACTATTGTAACTCTTTGTTATCAGGCTGCTCCAATAAGTTTCTTAGGACTTTGCAGCTAATTCAGAATGCTGCTGCACGTGTTCTGACAGGAACCAAGATCAGAGATCACATCTCTCCCATTTTGGCTTCCTTACACTGGCTACCTGTTAAATCTAGAATAGAATTTAAAATTCTTCTCCTTACATACAAAGCTCTTCATGGTCAGGCAGCATCATATCTAAAAGAGCTCATAGTACCTTACTACCCCTCTAGAACACTGCGCTCTCAGAATGCTGGGTTCCTTGTGGTTCCTATAGTTTCCAAAAGTAGATTGGGAGCCAGAGCCTTCAGCTATCAAACTAGAAGCTACCTCGTCTGTGGAACAAACTACCATTTTGGGTTCGTGAGGCAGACACGGTCAACACCTTTAAGAGTAGACTTAAGACTTTCCTTTTTGATAGAGCTTATAGTTAGGGCTGGCTCAGGTCATCCCTTAGTTATGCTGCCATAGGACTAGACTGCCGGGGGACTCCCCCTCCCTCCCCTCCTCTCTCTCTCTCTCTCTGTCTCTGTCTGTCTCTTTCAGGGTTATGCCTAGTCAGGCACGGTATTGGTTGAAGATGCAGTCACATCTCCCTTTACTGAAAACTCTCTCTCTCTCTCTCTCTCTCTCTCTCTCCATCACCATTACCACCATACATACATGTCTCATTAATGCATGTTAATGCATGTTACTAACTAAACCTCTTCCCCGGCGTTTCTGTGCTCTCTTATCCAGCAGGTTCTCATGGATCGTGGCTGTTGTTGTGGTCCTGCACGACGTCCACTACATATATTACTACTGTCATTATTGTTACCATATCTCTATTACAGTTTATAGTTAGTTTATGATTTGCTGCTGCTGTGCATCTGTGTCTCTCTATCTCTATCACAGGTTCCACTGCTACTGTAATCATTTTATCATTCATTGTGATTCGTTGTCATTTTATCATTCACTGTAATTGTACAATGTTTGTGTTGATTTGTTCTGTACACGTGACATCTACAAATAAAATTTGATTTGATTTGATTTGATCGTAACCACTTCATCACTGTTAGAAGACGTGTGTCTAATTTGAAACAATCTTGAACAGTGTCATTACGTCGAGGGTGGGGCAGATGAAATGCCCTGTATTTTCTTGAAGCATGTGGCAGGAATGACATATTGCCCTTTTAAAATGACACAGTGACTTTGTGATTGAGTCGTAGGGAAACAGTGAAGATAACGGATAACAGTCACGTGAGGTTTTTTTTTAAGATGATGTCAGTAAGTAGTGTTCATGTCTCACAGGACATGAGGGTCTTGTGTGTGTCACCTAGAGCGTCTGAAGCCAGCCAGTCCAGAGCGAGATGCCTCTTCAATCAGTGGTGTCACAATTTGTTCGATCATTTCTGTCAACACGGTGAATGTTGGCTCCACGATGAAGTCAATGAATCCTGCAGGAAACAATAACGGAGTCAAATCTGTAACTTCTGCTTGTTCTTGTTAAGACCAGGAAATTATGTCACACAAACACACACACACACACACACACACACACACACACACACACACATAGTTTATTGGATAACTAATTACACCTGCAGCTTTTCCTACTGCTACTACTGCTGGGTCTCATTGGTCTCCAACCAATGAGATCCAGACCTCCATCACTGCTTCAAGCACCACAGAGTGGTATGTGTTTCAGGACAACAACATTAACACTGCTTTACATCATTGAGGACCTGAGTCAGACAATGACTCTTCTTCCTCTGCAGGCTGAGGAAGCTCTGCAACAAAAAGCTGCACTGCACACCTCTATGTCAAGACCCAGTGAGGAGGAGCATTAGTTCAGTAGTTTTATAGCAGTAGCATTTGTGTACCTTACCGATCTGGGACTGGGCCACCATGGTGGATTTGCGGTCACAAAGAGGAGAGAAAGGGAGGCCCAGCTCTGCTTCTTTATCACCCTGAAAATCAGAATCAGGTTTATTGTCAAGTAGGTTTCATATAAAAGGAATTTCGGTGCAATAAACAATGACGAAGATAATAAGAAAATTAAAACAGAGAAAATGATTAATATGAGCATTAAATGGAAAGCTGCACCTTTTCAGTGGCAACTCTCTCATGACCTTTACCTTCTAAAACAAACATACAATTTATCCCACCACTGTCACTAACAGTATATACAGTTAAAAGAGGCCATGAGAGAGAAAACTGATGATGGAATTATGTTCATTAGAACTTTTCTTATCATGATCAGTCCCGACTGATCATGATAAGAAACATCCAACAACACATTCTCAGTGTCATGCAAATCAGAAATTCTACTTTTTGTTTCAACTACTCAACAATTCCAATACAAGGCACACACCACCATTAAATGTATCTTCACACACAGAAACACCTGCACACACTGTGCCATGGCAGCAGACAATGATGATAAAACCATCATCATCAACGTCCAACTCAGGACTCGCAAGCCACTCGTTGCTGCCTTTTTTCTTTATAGATATCAAAATGTAAGTACATGATTGCATTGACCTGTCCTTTTTGTATACAATAAACTTACAAATGGAACGTTTAGTTGCCCTTGAACAGAACAACAGGATATGACTGGTAAGATCTACCAAAGACTGCTCCAAATAACGCCAGCTGAGATTAGGGCAGTTTTGAAAGTCTATGAAATACATATTTCTAAAAGAAATCTAGCACTATTAACATCTGGTCAAGACATCTGGTTGTGTTAAAATATTTAAACCTTAGCTTTATATATACCTATATCATCACAAAAAAGAAAATGACCAAACTGATCTGCAAACTGCCATTCTCTGCTTGTCATTACTTGTTATTTGATTTGCATCCTGATCTGGAAATAATGACTCAGTTGTTCATGTGAATTAATTGGTCAGTAGCTTTCATGTATTGATCTAATCCTGTGTGCAGACCTTACAGCATAAAAGCTCATTGGTGTTGTAATAACAGGAAATCTCTGTATCAAAGTAAGCTCCTTTTCCTGGATTAACAGGTCCCAGGCCAGTGAAGCAGGAAGTAGATGATGAATCTATTGGTGACTACCTGTCTGAAGAACTCCTCCAGTAGAGATGTGGTCCAGCGGTGATGAAGGTTCCAGTGTTTGGCAGGATGGCTGATGTCAGCGGTGTGCAGCAGCAGTGATAAGGCCTTTGATTTGTCTATCCTGATGATACAGTGGGATGAGATGCTGCTGTCAATGACACAACCTGCTGCTTCTGTCCAAATGATCAACAGAAGGATTTTCCTCTGCCAAAGTTTGGAAGGTCATGTGACGTCTTTAAAGGAAATCTATAATAGACTGTAGTGCTTTTTTAGTCACACTCAGGGCACTTTTACTTTAATTCAATTCAATTCAGTGTTATTTATATAGCGCCATATCATAACAAAAGTTATCTCGTGACACTTTTCATACTGAGCAGGTCTAGACCATACTCTAATATTATTTACAGAGACCAACAGTTCCACTATGAGCAAGCACTTGGCGACGGTGGCAAGGAAAAACTTCCTTTTAACAGGCAGAAACATCGGGCAGACCCAAGCTCATTGGTGGACGGTCATCCACCACGACTTTACATATCACACTCACCTACTCATACACACATTCATACACTGACGGCAACAGAAAGTAAGAAATCACATTCACACACCAATGACTCAGCCTTTGGGACCAACTTGGGGTTCAGTATCTTGCCCAAGGACACTCTGACACCCAGACCAGAGTAGTCTGGAACCAGCCATCTTCTGATTGGGACAACCCTGTGCTGTATTTATACAAATGTTGTATTCACATAGATTCAAGCATGTGCAGGGTAGATGGCAAACCAAATATTTTACTTTTCATCAGAAAATAGCAGACTTCCATGGTGGTGCATTTTTAGAGTAGAGATGTGTTTCCTGAATGACTTTCACCATTTAATCAACAAAGAACTCAGTGCAAGGCAAATTATAAAAATAACATAAAAATAACATCCCAAACATGATTTTTTTTTTTAGTGTCAGCATTCCCACCCCAAGAGATTTATGAAAGAGCTGAGGCAGATGTCAACAAAGCTGACCCTGACTCAAAAGTGGAATCCAGTACTGACCCCTCAGGCTGTTGCAGGAGGCTTTTCATGGCTTTGATCTGCTGGAAATGGCAGGACATGTCAGTAGCCAACACCATCTCCACCACCAAAGTCCGCAGCTCTCTGAAACAATGAATGAGTGTAATGAGTCAATCTATTAGATGGACTGCCATGAACACTGATTGAAATAACTTTTCCAATATCTTGGTTCATTTGGAGCACAGAAGGTGTCACTGAGAAAATGAAATGTGTGCTTTTGATTTAAAATGTGTTTGTACGGATTACTTAATTCATACTGTCATTTAAAAAACAAGCTCTGTCTATTGCTCTCTCACTGCCCAATCAAAGCCACAAAGCCGCTGCTTAATAATATGCTCAGTGACTAGCGTCTCCAATACAAGTCTCCAACAAGCCTGGTTATGTGATTCAGGGATTATGTAAATGGTTTATGTAACATGTATGACATTCAGATGTCATACAGGCTACATCATCATCTGTGTGTACATGTATGCTTCCACCAACTAAAGTAGTGGCCAAGACAAATTTTTGACAAAGTTTTTCTTTAGTTTTACTTTGGCCTGCGTGTAGTCACGAGGAGTGGCTTTGAGGCTTTGTTTGGTGGGGATGCACTTATCTAATGCGTACAATGATCTCAACAGGTACATTACAAACACTAACAAAAAGTAAAATTTAGATTTTGGAACATAAAATACCAAACTACTCAGTCGAGTACACACCTGGGAAAGCAGCTGAGGCCAGTTTTTGTTTGGAGCTGAATTGGTAGGCTCCATTTTGAAATGTTTGAAAGATGATTTTAATATCGAAACTATAGGACCATGAAATATTTCTTTAACTCATTATTTGTTGCATGAATTATTTTATTTATAGACTTTTCATGTTGGTGAGGGACTATATCTGGGAATGATTGTTTAAATACAAGGGAAGGGATTATGTTCCAGTTTAGAAAGGTGCATGATTTACTTTGACATTGCGTGTGTGAATGGTTAGCTCCTCAAACTGATGAGTAGTTGGCACCTTGCATGGCAACTAATGCCATCTGTGTATGAATGTGTGTGAATGGGTGAATGAGATATGTAGTGTAAAAGTGCTTTGAGTGGTCAGAAGACTAGAAAGGTGTTATATAAGTACAGTCCATTTACCTTTGCATATGTCTTGTAAAGTTTCTTTGGTATATTAATGTGTTTCTGTTTCTTTTAGTTTCCAACAAAGATACTTTTAAAGAAACCAACCACTGTTGAGTTGAGTTGAATTTTTTTCTGCCTCTTAAAGGGGGACTGAGTGGTATGCAGCCATTTTGCATGTGTGCTAAATAATAATTCACTAAACATATAGCAGTTTATTACATTTTGTTTTACAAAACTAATATTACTTACTAGTCCAACAGCAATCAACCCAGCCTTTTATTTCACCAAGCTCTCACCAACTACTAAAAATCAGTCCCAGATTTACTCTCATCTGGCGGCTTCTTGCTCGCTCACTCTCTTCTTTTCTCTTCCTAGCTTCCTCCGTCAACATCCTCTTCTGTCTTTTTGTTTCTGTCATTATGTCCATGGTTACGTTGCCCACACGCCTAGCCCCGGTTCTGTCACCGGCTCCACTCCTCGTCTGCATTCTCACACCCCAGGCCTGTGGTACAAATACTAACACTCCCTGGTGCTCTAAGCTCACAGTCCTGACAGCCCAGCTAACAAACTGAGCTAGGATTAGCTAATAGCAGCTACAGTTGGCAGTAGTTCACTTTAGACCATCAGATGATCGAGTTCACCAGAATCAGTGAAATAGTTGGTGGTGTGTGTAACATCAAAATGATTTAAAATCTGTTATTTAATGCTAGAAAAGTTACACAATGTTGCTTTAAGAATAGTCATTGGATCTGAGAAATTATTAAACAGTACAATTACTAATTTGAGAGCACAAATTTCATATTTAGTTTTTGTTTGTTCTCTCAGGCATCAGCGGTTTATTAACAAATCCCTGTGACCATGACAAGTAGGGGTGGGAGAAAAAAATCTATTGACATAAGTATCGTGATTATAACAGGAATCTGGTTAACAACTTCGACTACACTATCTATACCTATCTGTATAGACTATACTGTCTATACTTTTAATTCATTCTGTTAGAAAGGTTTCAGATGTGGAAAGTATATATTTTTTATATACTATTTTTTTTTTTTACCTCTTTTATAAGCAGTCCAGGCTTTTGAAAAGAGAGTGTAAGTTCAAATGTAGCAGTTAAAATGGTTCAAATATATTGCTGCTAAAGAAATCTTAAAAACTGACTCACATGTGATGTGCATTTTTTGGGAAATATGGCTCCTGATATAGTCTGTAGACATCATCATCATTCAATTCTTTCACATGGTTTGGTGTTAAAAAAAGCAAACTAAAAATCGCAAAAACGGCAATATCGAAGAATCGCAATTTAAATCGAATCGGCACCCAAAAAATCGTAAAAGAATCGAATTGGGAAAATGCATATCGTCCTAGACCTATTGACAAGTTTGACATATTTATTTAGCACACTAAGATGATGGCAAAAATTACATGCTAATGTTTAGCATGTTAACATTGTAACATATTAGCATGCTGATGAGCTGCTATTGTGACTCTGTGATCATGTTGTTTTATAGAAAGTAAAAAAGCCAAAAGATTATTTGTTTCCTCTCACCTCCAGTCGTCTTTGGAAAGATTAGAGAGGATGTTCATTTCATCATCATCCTGTAGAAGGCGATAGGCAGCACTGACATGGTGGTTTTCCAGAACAGCTCGATCATTGTACAACATTGCTGTGTCTGACCTGCAAATCCACACAGCTACATTCATCACAGGGCTCATAGTTTGACAAAAACCTTTTCATTTTCTCAGAATGCTGAGTGCAACACTACCTGGTCTGAATATGGAAGTTATTGGTGGTCCCTGTATGTTCAAAGTCGTGGATGGCAGCTGCAAAAATGATGGCAAAGATTTCCAACTCAGTTAGCCAGTGCTAAAAGGGAGAAAGAGAGGGGGGGCAGTTTGGTAAAGGCATAAACAGAACAAATAAAAAATGGGAGTTCACTGGCTACTTTGAAGAATCTAAAATATAAACCATATTTTACTTTACACTTTGTTTACCACATAATTCTGTATGTGCAATTCCATATGTTCATAGTTTTGATGATCTACAATGTGGGAAATGATGGAAATAAAGAAAAAACATTGAATGAGAAGGTGGGTCCAAACTTTGGACTGGTTCTGTAAGCCAGCAGTTCAAAGGCCTTCAAATGATTTTTAGGAAAAGACCTTAAATTTGGTACGAGGAAGGAACAGCATTACATCCACTGCAAGGTCATTAAAGTGAAACAAATGAACAAATACCATCATGATTGCATTGATTCAAATTCTGAAAAACATTTACAACTTTTATCAGATGCAGCAGTTAATGATGGTCAGATGTCTAACTTGTGGACATCTTTCCTGCCTGGCTCACAGAAAACGCACAACTGAACTACGCCACGCAAGTCTGCACAGTCATGGAAAGTTTGTTTTGGGCATTACATAACAGCTTTTCTGCTACGGCGTCTGTTGATGCTCTGGATGATTGCCAATAATATAACAGACACATGTACATCCCCTTATTGTTTCATCACAGAACATTGCAGTGTTCAGCTGGCTTCATCCACAAAGCTTACTAATGCTGATTCTACTCCCTCTACCCCACCTTTTTAGTTTAAAAGATGAAGTGATGAGCACAGTGGTAAACATGACCCTGTTCAACAGCAATAAGTTTTCTCAGTTTGAACATTTGATAAGTTGTCTTTGTGCCATTTTCAATTAAATATTGGGTAGTATGCCAACTTTATTGGAAATTATTCTATATGTGTGACGTGATACATGATTCTGAATATTCATAATTATTATTTTCTATTTTTAACAAATGATCCTAATAAGAATTTAAAAGGCAGAAATTTCTTTGATTTCTCGCTGAAATGTTAATCTGGTCAACATTGATTTTTAAGTGTTTTATTTAACTTTTTACATAATTAGTATTAAACATTATTTCAACAACTGACATCATTTTAATAATATTTCAAGACTGAATGTTTGCCATATGCTAGATTCAAGGTTTTATCAACAATGTTTTACATTCATGATTTTGTATTACTGGTGAAGTACTAATATAATATAATATAATATAATATAATATAATATAATATAATATAATATAATATAATATAATATAATATAATATAATATGCATTCTTTCTCTTCTGAAAAAAGTTTCTACTTTGCATTAACTAACAAAGACTTACCACCATGCCAGTCTTAAGGAGCAGGTAATGGATGGTTTGTGTGACATCAGCAGCATGCATCAAGTTGTGGTATGGGTTCTTGTATTTGCTGTAGCCAACCTCCAATGAGTCCACAAATGATATGAGAGCAGAAACAGGGACCTGATATAGAGACAACACAATAACAAATACTGCTGCTTTTATAGAAGTTAATTAAGGCCAATCCAGATTAAACTAAAAAAAAAGATGCAATTCAACAATAGGTTGAAGAAGGATGTATTCTTCAAAATCTTGCTCTACATTACCCACAATGTAAGTGAACCCCTGACAGGTCAGACATTCTTTACACAGCCTGTACACTCCAAAATGCAGGACTTGTGCATTTCAATTACATAGAAAATTTCCATCCATTTATATTACATAGGTTAAATATAAATTTACGAATAAACCTAATGTGAAGCAAGTAATAAGATTTATGTGATAGTACAAATTAACTCAATGTACTTCCACTACACAGTAGTGTAGTAGTAACCAGGTTTATGCATTCAATATTAATAAGGCCAATTTGTTTGTCCAAACCCAACAGTGAAAATGAATGCAGTCATTTTGAGTTTATTAATACTATTACATAAATCTTATTACTTGCTTCACATTAAGTTTGTTAGTTTATTTATATTAAAACTGTGTAATTCAAGTGGCCTAAACATTTTTTTCAGTTTAGAGTGAAGAGTATGCTCTTCAAATGTTGTGTCATCTGCTAGAATCTTGCTGTTTGGCATATTAAACTGAATGTATTTAAACTCCTTCTTTGACCCATTATTATTATATTATTGTGACTAATAATAACAATAAACACATGATGCCGCACAATTACATATTATCCAAAGTGAAGTCATAAATGGAAGTTTGTTGGCATACCTTGAAACGATTAATCAAATCATATCTGGTAAGCAACTCATAGAAGACAAACTTCAGGGCGTGGTCTCCACTAGCTTCATTCAGTGCAAACACATCAAATGACCACATGTCAACTTGCTGGAAAAGAAACATGCAAACAAGTTTCATTAACATGAAGTTAACATGAATATCAATATACCCGTTCATTAATATGCTATCTTTTTAGGTATCATAGATAAGAACATACCAGTGACATTCCAGTCTAAATGTTGACACATCTGTATAAAATGAAAGAACCCTGCACCCACCCTACAGTGCTCATCATTACTGCTTTGTTCATTCACAGCAGTTTCTCCCAGCTAATGTCAAACTGTTTGTCTTTTATCTAAATCGGGACATCCAAAGTGCAGCCCGAGGGCCAATCATGGCCCGCGGTCAGATTTCATGTGGCCCTAAGCTTCATTTTTGTAATATATTATTTATGGGCTGCTAGGATTGTCAGATACTGTATGGCTGAAAGATTTGGCTTTTTTGGTTGACATAATGAAGCATTTGAACCTTTAAGGACATAACTGCTGGTGTTATATATCTGTAGATGTGATACAAAATATTACTCTCTGAATGATTTTGTTAAAGACAAGAGCAAGTGATACATTCTAAACTTAAATGTTAACAGACTTTGCATTACTCATAATAAGTCATGTTTAGAATGAACATGATCTTAAGATTTGTATCAACTTCATAGAAGTTTAATGTATTCCATACAATTTATTCTGTGTTATTGGACTTCAGATGTAAAAGAAAGGAAGAACTGGTTTTTAGATTTGTTCACGCCTGACTGGCTTAGATTTGGTTATATTGTAATTTAAAAAAATTGCGAAATTGTGATAATGAAAATAAAATTACAGAACAGTGCATTTGTATGTAACGTTTATTGTTTTTCATTTTTTAAATGTTAGTATTGGACCTTCACATTGTCAAATCTGGCCCTCTTTTTAAAAAGGTTGGACACCGCTTATCTAACTCTTCAACCTCATCCTCATGTCATACCTCAGTTCTAAACCTCACTCTGTTATTGAACCTACAATTCAATCATGGATTGATGGATGAATTAAGATTTTTAAAACTCAGCGTGCTGGCCATTAAAACCTTTTGTACAAAATAAAACATTCAATGCTATTTGCATGCCCATCTATTACAAGCTTTTCACAATACACAAATAAACATACAAATATATAAATACCTTGAGCACTGTGATGACATTTGAGGGATAACTGAGACCAGCCATGTTGGATGTTCTTCTGTACATCCTGTCAAAAAAAACAAAAACAACATTCACTGGATAGACAGGCTCTTTATAAAAAAATCTTTTCCATCTCTTAAACATGCAAAGAGGAATTAGGACATATAATATCTACAAAATCCATAAAATGAGTCTGAAAGTTGGAAAAGTTCCATCAAGCAAATTCAACCCACTACCTCCTCTCTCCGTTCATGCATTAACAATAGCTTATGCAGTTGACAGCGAACCTAGCTATTGTCACCATAACATAAAAAGGGAAGATACTACACATCATCCCTAACAGGACAAACACACCGCAAACAAAATCAGAGAAACCTTTTGGAACTTCACAGAAATAAAGCTGCTTTATGGTGCAAAGCATGACTGTTCCAAGAAAATTGACAAAAAGCCGAACAAACTACTATGATCTATGTTTAACTGACAAGCAACCTGTAGCATCCACATGAGTTATCAAATCAAATCAAATCAAATCAAATTTTATTTGTATAGCCCAAAGTCACAAAGTACATTTGCCTCTGAGGGATTTACAATCTGTACAGGGAGTGACACCCTCTGTCCTTAGACCCTCGGTTCGAGTGAGGAAAAACTTGCCCACAAAAGAGAGAGAGAGAGAGAGAGAGAGAGAGAGAGAGAGAGAGTTTTCAGTAAAGGGAGATGTGACTGCATCTTCAACCAATACCGTGCCTGACTAGGCATAACCCTGAAAGAGACAGACAGACAGAGAGGGAGAGGGGGGAGAGTCCCCCGGCAGTCTAGTCCTATGGCTGCATAACTAAGGGATGACCTGAGCCAGCCCTAACTATAAGTTCTATCAAAAAGGAAAGTCTTAAGTCTACTCTTAAAAGTGTTGACCGTGTCTGCCTCACGAACCCAAAATGGTAGTTTGTTCCACAGAAGAGGAGCTTGATAGCTGAAAGCTCTGGCTCCCAATCTACTTTTGGAAACTATAGGAACCACAAGGAACCCAGCATTCTGAGAGCGCAGTGTTCTAGGGGGGTAGAAAGGTACTATGAGCTCTTTTAGATATGATGGTGCCTGACCATGAAGAGCTTTGTATGTAAGGAAAAGAATTTTATCATTATCACTTCATAGGACAGATGTCAGGTTGTATGGAAGGGTTATGAAAGGGTCCAACGTTGGCACAGTAAATATAAGGAAATACAGCTGGTGTGTGTCGCTCCCCCCTGCAAAGAAATCAAACCTTGGCTATGACATAAAAAGCAGTGCAAGTTGTCATGTCATGGCACTATTAATATAATGATACCACATAAGTTTATACAGTTTCAGTTTTCACCCTTTAAAAATAATGGCCCTCTGGTGGACACCCAGTTTTACTTGGTCAGAGAAGCATTAGGAGCTGCACGCTAGCAGCTATTTATTAACATCAGAGGTCAGGTCTTCCAGCTTGGATCATCATTTGGTCAGATGCAGGTTCTAAGGATGGAACGTAGAAGGCAATGACAAACAATATATTTTAGTTTGTGTGTCGGATGGATCAATATCACTTTGATACTATGATGCTCACTTGTTCTTATGCAGATGACTGATAACAGAATGAAATAGCAATGACACCTGTATTATATGATCAGCTACTAATGAGGCATAAAATGAATGCCTAATTTTAATGGTAAATAGACTGTACTTATATAACACCTTTCTAGTCTTCTGACCACTCAAAGCGCTCTACAGGACATATCTTATTCACCCATTCACACACATTGATACACTGATGGCATTAGCTGCCAACTGCTCATCAGTTTGAGGAGCTAACCATTCATACGCATTCAAACACTGATGGCACAGCCTTCAGGAGCAATTTGGGGTTCAGTATCTTGCCCAAGTACACTTCGACATGCAGACTGGAGGGGATCGAACCACCGATCATCTGATTAGTGGACGACCCGCTCTACCTCCGAGCCACAGCCGCCCAATTTTTTGCTGTAAGCTAATATGAAAAATAGATTCATTTATAATAATTCATGATCAAATTATTATTGACAAACAATCTCACAGAACTTGTAAAGACCCAATAAAGTCAAACGTAAAGCAAACAAATCAAACCTCTCCACAAAGATGCCAGCCTGCACTGCATGGACAATGCTGCGGAAGCGTGGTTTGTCTTCACTACGCCGTAGCATCAGGCTTCTTTGCCGGGTAAAAGTGGAAGCCAGCCAGTCACGGACCTCTGAGGGCACCGAGTCTGACTGGATGTCACTCAGTTCATCCTCTGGATCCACCAGTCGCCTGCAGGGAGAGACACATTCACAAAAACAAAACTTCATACAATGTACAGATATGGAAGAGATATCTCTGATATGACCGGTGTTCTCATTTGTAACCATTTCTGTGTTGTTTTTTTAAAGCTTCTATGCTTGCATCTAAATTGTGCACAACTGCTGCTATTTGTCAGCCAAAAAAGAAACAGTCACAGACAGTCTACTGTGTCTGCTGTGACATCTTAAAGTTTGAGATCATCTGGTTTGAGTTTAGCGGGACCATCATTTGTTTTTTTAACAGGGCAATGACCTGTGACAGGACAAGACACAACTCCAGGCTATTGACGGGTCAAAAATGGGTCAGCTTAGATGTCTTGGTCCCCGCCAGAAAGAAGTCCAATTTCTGCTCCAATCAGTCAAATTGTATCAGACTTCAAGAAAAGACGCATGATTCATCAAAGTTGGCTGTAGATGAGCTTTATTATCTTCACAGACAAACAAAGCCAGAGTCTCCTATGGATAGACTGATCTGTCTGTCCCCAAACATCTTCTTTTATAACCTGAAATGTTATACAGCCATGGCATAAGTCCAGCCCATTTTGCATCTTCCCCCCAATCTATGACACAATGGTGTAAATCTGTACCAGGTGCATCCATCAAATTTTGGGGACTTTCCCCCTTAATGGTATCTAAGTTCTTCAGGCCATTCCCCTCCCATCATTTTGCCCTTGCCTGTGCTATTATGTTAGCCTCACACACTGTTCAACCTGTGCCACTCTCGCACAGTCAGGCCTTGAGTCTGTCTTCCAGCATGATTCAGAGACTGCAGGCTCACTCTCTGCGTGGCCTGCAGGTACTCTTTTTTTCCTGGCCTTCTCTCAGGATGACACCATTAGAGCCCCACTTGCTTTGCCTATGCTTTTCTTATACACCCACTACTCTCATATTTATTACACCATTAAATCATAGATGTCTCCTACTGCATTAAAAAAACACACCCAGTGCTTTAATAGGTGTTGTAAAACTGTTACGACAGTCACTATCTTTACTTCTTGACTAACACGTTTTTGCTTGGTTTATACTTCTTCATACACTGTTTTAAACTCAACTCAGAATGAAATACTTCTCACTCTTCAAAGCATTCTTGAATCAACTTTAACTATTACCATTGATAGTGCTCATTACAAATTATTATGTCAAACCAAACTTTATCTGTACAGTCTTGTGCTCAAATCATGCATAACAATGTGTTCTCAGATCCCACAACCCTCTTCTAAACTACTTCAAACCTGATATGTGTCAAAATGAGGATTATATATGTATAAAGACAAGAATCACTCAAAAGCACAAAGAATTATTTGTTTACAACAGGAAGGGCGAGCCCGAATAGTCCAAAAGTAGCCTTCTTTAAATGGAAGTATAGTATATATCATAAATAATTGAACACGCATATGTATTTTAAGTTCTTCAAAGAGGCATGGAGGTGGGGTCCACATTTGAAACACATTTGAGCATTTAAAAAATTACTTGAAAGTAACGCAATAGTTACTTTCCAAAGTAACTAGTTACTTTTATATTTGTAACTACTTTAGTTACTTTCTGGGAGAAGTAACTAGTAACTGTAACTAGTTACTTTTTTAGAGTAACTTGCCCAACACTGATGAAAATAGAGAATGACTGACTTCTGAATTGACCACAGGTTGCAGAGAGGCAACCCTATGTCACAACTCAGTGAATGTGCTGAAAAACATTGATTTATTCCATAGGATGCTTTATTTTTATATTTTGAAGTTTTGAATGTAAAAAGGTTATGTTGTCATAATTTATGCCCATGTTAATGAATCACTATCAAATTTCAAGTATCGACTGAGTCATGACTCTTTATCATGCAAACTAATCAATACAGCTTATCATGAGATTGAAACTTTTCACATTTGTGGTCTCTAAGGGGCAGAATATTCCAGGACTGCTCACATCATAATGGGACCAAGCAGCAGTCATTTTTTATAAGATATATATGATATATGTTCATGTTGATAGTAATTTGAAGCAGAACTGAGCTGAAATCTCCTTGCCTGGTTTCCTCCATGTATAGAGATTCAAGGACTGAGGCGGCATACTCCAGGTTTTTCTTCAGATCCATCACTGATGCCTCCCCCCTCTCCAGCTGTTTTACAAGACATCTCAACCTGCAACACAGTCACCACACCAACATGACATCAGCACTTCATCTAAACAATGCCACAAGTTTGATTTGGCTGTAGAATAAGAAGTTGTAGAGAAGGAAACAAACTGCTTATTACATCATTCAACTGTCTTTTACATTGACACATTGATTTAAGATTAGGCACTCAAGTGGCCTAATCTTAGAACACTAATCTGTGTTTTACCATCACAGATATTGCTAAATACAGTCCAAGATAAAATTTAAAAAGCAGCCTTAATCAATAACAGACTACAGACCACAGCAAAAGGTATGGATATTATAAGACAGAGTAATAACTAACTTCAACGATCTTCTAGGATTGAGAGTTATTAACTCTTTATTAGCCTGTCAGTAAACACACATCTAACACACACATCTCCAGTGTAAGTGTAACTTGGCTGATACATTTACATTAGAGATATAAAAGCTGCTAAGGAGGTAAGTGTACTTTGTGTTTCTGATGTGTGTTGTTTCTGTGTGACGTTTGACCTGATAGCAGTCTTCTCCATGGCATCAGGCTCATCAGGGACTGGCAGCTCATCAGCCAGGATCTCCTCAGTGCTGCGTAGGTCCGTCACAATCCCTTTGCGGTCAGTGATGCCAGTGCAGGTTGTGACAGCTGTACAGAGTGCATTCTGGGACCTTGAGCCTAGACAGTTTTCACACAAACAAACATCCTTTGCTTGCTTTAACATCTATGTTCAACCACAGCACCACAACGTATCTACCTCTACTACACACTGCATGATACTGTAATAACCTGAAAATGGTCAACTTTGGTGAACTCACGTGCAAAGCGGACCAGAGGACGGTGGTGGCTTTCCCCCGCCTCATTGGCAACTGTAAAGAGATGAATTAAAAAATAGTTTTATGCTAATATGCACTGACCGGCCACTTCAGCAGGTACACTTGAACAATCCAGAGTGAGCTAATACAACAACTCTGCCAGAGAGAGAGGGAATGGTTGATTGGGGGAGTACAGCTGAAATCAGGCAGAGAAGGAGATAAAGTGCAGCCAGATTACGGTCTGTGACAGAGGCCACTTCATTAGTGATAATGATTCCCTGAGCTCAGCACCCTAACAACTGACAACACACACATTTACTTGCTCCAGTCAAAATGATGTCACAGTCATTTCCTATCTCTTCTGGTTCCCATAGAGACAGCAGTCAGTAAACACACACACACTGTAAAAGTAAATGGCCTTCTGTTCTACTAATATGAAAAATAGACATGTAGTGTTTATTTTCTGTCAAACAAAGATGTACACAGGTAGCAGCAAATAATCTAAATATGAATTTGGCATTAACAGCAGCTGGGGTGTTCATGCTAAAAGATTTATGGGTCATTTTGGATGGTAATGAAAAACATCCATTTTGCTATGTTGGTACTGGCTCAGGTCTTATATTTATGGAGGATTCGTGGCTCTATCCATGCCCCTGCAGAGGAAAATTCTGGGAGGGCAGGTGCAAAACTGTTCTGTAAAGCAAAGAGAGGGAGAGAGACTAGCCATGGAGAAAAAAAGAAAGGTGGACCTGATTTATACCTATGTATAAAAATCTGTGTTTAAATATGTTATCTGGATTATGACATCTGATTGTGCCTTTGCATCCTAACCTGTTGAATGACATCACCAGGGATCTAACTCAGACAAGCTGCTTGCTGGCTGTGTAGCACAAGTTGCATCATTAAATGTGTTCAGGGAGCCAACAAACTACCACTGCTGTCTATGTTACTGTGCAACATGGGTGATGAGCTGTGTAACGCACATCAAGGCCTGCTACAAGTGTTGTGAGAGCTTTTTAGTTTTTACAGAAACCTGGTTTTATAACAATACACAAACTTATCCTACATTTCTTGTGACACTGTCAAGAACTCAAAGAAACTAAGTGACAACTCATTTTGCGATTAAAGACAATATATGCAACTCCTTGAAAGACAATTTAAGGGAATTTACCAAGTGGTGTAAGGTGAAGCCAACGCAGCCAAAAACCTCCCTGGCTTCATTCAGCTCCACCCACCTCTGTCAAGAAGCGGGAAGTTGGATTAACAGAGAGCTGGACATCAGGACAGCTAAGCTGGCAAAGGCCATAGCCACCACACTGAGGTGAGTGACATCATGGCGACTACTTCTATGTTTTATACTGTCTGTGTGTTCATATTTGTGTGAGCTGTTTCTTTTCCAGCAAAAACCACCACAGCACAGTCAAATCACTGTGTGATGTGTTCACCATCTACTAAACAAGTCTTTTCTTTGTGCAGAGCTTAAAAAGTCCCTGCAAAAACCAGTCAGCAGTCCCTTACACCATAATGCCACAGTTCGAGGTTCAATTTTCTATTGTTGTATGGGCTGGGTCCAGGTCAGGTCTTCACTGATTTGAACCCAGGGTCATACATCACACTTGAAGCTGCTGACTCTCTTCATTGTTGTCCTGTTTGTAGTGAGGGAGGTGTGTCCTTCTCCTGTTCACTTCCACTAGTCTACTTTTTTTTTTTACTGACATGGAGATGGAAGTCCTGGCTGCTGGGTGTTTTGGAGTGTCCTATGGGCATCGTTGATTTTATCATCATGCTTGCTAGTTAGTTGCTAATATTAATGAGCCAACTAATAGCAATAGTGGCCTAAGAAATGTGCTTGGGGTGTTGCTAGATGTCATCCTGTTTTCTTTTCATTGATTCTCAAGTTTGAGAAATGCAACAGAGCTTATCTTTGAGTTTCTGTGCATATTGAAATTATTTTTTGCTTTTTAAATAATCATTATGTTTTTGGTGCCACCTTCTATACTTTTGTGTTTTTGTTCTTTTCTTTCTTTCCTCATTCTGACTATCCCATGAGAGGCGTTGAGGTGGGACCAGTCTTTCTGCTCAGGTCATGCTCTCTAAATCTGCCATCAAGCAGTTTGAAATTGGAGCTCTAATGACTGGATGTCTGGGGGTCAGTATTTTAACATTATCTTGTTGAATGCATCTCCTATCTTAAATACATTTGAAAGTATGTGATTTTAATTCAGAATTAGAATTGGCTTTCATCCAAGTCTGATGGTATTAAGTGTCTCATGACAGCCCACACATCCTTTTCCCATGACTCGTCCCATCTTTAATTTTAGCTGCATAAATATTCTACATGAGGGATTTTGGTGATGATCATTGTGTGGTTGGTGCTATAGGGACACCAAAGTCCTCCATACTAATTTTAAACTACTACTATGTAAAAGTAAATGGCCTTCTGTTCTACTAATGTGAAAAACAGACATGTAGTGTTTATTTTCTGTCAAACAAAGATGTACACAGGTAGCAGCAAATAATCTTAATATGAATAATATATATGAATTTGGCATTAACTATTTTTAAACTACTACTATGTAATCTTGAGAGAGAGGGCTACAATTTGGAATTACATTCCAAACTCTGGGCTTAGGATAGTTGAGGAGCTAACTCAGTCCACTTTGCACAAAGCTATGCTCCATCCCACTCACCCTATAATGAAACTCTGTATATATATATATATATATATATATATATATATATATATATATATATATATATATATATATATATATATATATATATATATATAGTGTAAATATAGTGTTTAACTCTCAAACATTGAAATAGGTATGAGCCTTACAAATCTAGCATCTGTAGGTCATAGTCTGCATTTCCCTAGAACACAGTATAATAATACAATGACCTTAAGTAAAGAACGCCATCTGTTCTGCTCACACACACACACACACACACACACACACACACACACACACACACACACACACACACACACACACACACACACTGTAACATAAGAGTTTCTTACCAATGGTGAAGCTGAAGCCATCAATGCTGAAAGTGGCACTCCGACACTTTTTAAATCCCTGTTTTTTAGATGTCCGTTCTGTCATTGTGGCTCTTGATGTGCACTCCTCTGCTCTCTGTCAGTCAGAGGATGAGTGTGGAAAGTAGAGCACTGTTTCCCAGGAGAAGAATGAACCCAGAGACTGTTCCCCCCTGAGTGCTTGTAACCCTGGCAGTGCTTTCAGTCCCGCTGGAGGCTGGAGGAGCTTTCAGTTGTCGTGTTCAGGAGGAATGCATCCTCCCCTCCTCCTCCTCCTCCCTGCTCTTCATCCCTCAAGGCCACCGTGATCCTGCAGGAGCACTCACAATAGCAGCTCCCTCCCTCTGTCTCTCTTCTGCTTTTCTTTTACCTCCATCATTCACACCTGACTCAGCAACAGTCTCTCTACATCTCTTTCTCCCGGTGGTCTGTTATGTGGCCATCCTCACTATGTTAAAGCCAGTCTATTAGTCTCCTCCTCCTTTATAGCCTTCTTGTTCACACCCCCCTACCTCCCCGCCTCCCTCCCTTCATCTGCAAAGAACTCTCTGTGTTTCCTCATATCTCTTTCTCTAGTGATCTATATGACACACCAGTCTAACTGTATTTACACTGGGATAAGCTGTATATGGTCCTCACTTGACTGTCTCTTTCCTACTCACATTGTATGGTAGTAAACCTAAGAGAGGTACATTTAGATTCTTCATCTGGATTAGCTAATAAAATCTAGTGTATCACTTAGAATGTTCACAGTTTAAGGACCTCAGCGGTGACACTATGAGGTTCAGACACAGATTCTGTCCAAGTTACCCTCTAAATGTAGTCCTGAAGCAGAATGTGAAGATAGAGAGTGCAAAGCCTAACACTCCCAATTCTTGGAGGGTGGAGAGAAAGATCTGGTACATGATGGTGTCTTCCCATCCACAAAGACTGGTCGTCAATCAAAATGCCGAATAACAGGCTGTAACCTGGAAATTAAATACATAAAGTCAGTCTCAAGAAATACACCTGTTCAGTAGATGGGTCAGTTTACTACTTACTTCATGTGATTACAAATATTGTTCTGTCATTTTGTTTGTTTTCTTGTCAGACTGTAGTAACATCTTGTAACATTGCAGTGAGTGATCTGATGAATCCTGTGTTTGATGGGGCATTCAAGGATCCATCAGACCATCAAAAAAGGGGGTCATCTATTGGAGGATTAATTTGAGTTCATTCAGCAAGAATAAAAAACAATTTAATTATGAACCAGGTTTCAACTTGTGGCTTTCATCAGGGTCAGTGTTTTTTCATGTTCATCCTATGTAAAATGGTCTTCGTAATGATTCATGATTCATGAATATTAAAAGTATTGCTGTTTATGCAACAGTATGGCCAATCTGTTTACACTGCCATCAGATCAACTGTCCTGTCAAAAACAGATTCAGATTGATGGGTTGTTCTGGTTTCTGAGCTCCGCTCGAAGGATCTTCATTTCTTCATCTTCATCTCTTCATCTTCCTTGATGATTTCGTATCTCAACAAGAGACAGTAGAGAAGTAGAAGATGTTTGTAGCGTTCTGCCTTGCAGCGGTGGGGAGGTATCTAAGGAACACCTTTTTCAATAAACCTGAGTTTAGTTCTGACCCTTCTGGAACTAATTTACTTTCCACAGAGTGATCTGTAAAAATGGGGACCAGTGTCACATGTTGTACAGTTTCTAGCTGTTTTGATTTCACATTGCAGTTTCCATCCCTAAATTTCTGAACCAGATCTGACCTCAGATCTAAACATGCATACAGGTATGCTCTGTTGACTGTTCCAGAATGTTCCAACTAGCCTCTAGGCCAAAGGTAGCACTAGTTAGTTTGTTCTTACCTGCAAACTGGTGGTAGTCAGTCTAGTCTTTCTCCATTCCTGTTGGAATTTAAAATTCATAATTTTTAGAGGCAGACAAACCTTAAAACTAAGCAGTCTGAGTGTGAGAGAGAAATTCTATGTTTCCTGATAAACATTCTGCAGAGCTTTGGAGGACTATGGCCACTTTAGGAACTGTTCCCCAAAGCTCTGCTGGCATCTATGGTACAATATTTAATGTAAAATATATATAAGGCATCAACTGTTTCACAAATGTAGAACAATGCATTTAACAACACAATCACCACAGTAGTGGAGCAGAATGCAAATATTTACATGAGAAAGCATGCTGAAGTAAAGCAGATCCTCAACAAGGCTGATTGGAAGTGAAGATGAAAATGGGGACTGTAGTCAGGGATGAATGATTCAAGAAACAAACAGTATGCCTGATCGAGTCACAACAGATGACTCTCGGGGATCGGAGCCTTCAGCAGCATCAAATTATCAATGACCACGAGGTTAGATGAAAAGAAGGATATTTGATAGGGTGGAAAAGAAAATAAGAAACGTCTTGTGAAGAGTGCAGCCATCATTGTGGTCAATAAGGCTATAGATATTTAAACAATGAACTGGAAGTGAGAGCAAGTGAGAAAACAAAAAGGCAGAAAGCAGATACAATACATGAATAGTCTTTCAGGCCTTCAGTATGTGAGCAAGCAGCAAAAATGAGACCTTTAGTTGGGAGCTTAACATGCAAGAACAATAACAAACTATTTTGTTAAGAAAAAAGAAGCCTCACCCCTTAAATGAGCATCAGGGAAAGTCCAATGAATTACATTAAATACACTAAAGGACAAGAAAGAGACAAGACGCTGCATACAGTCCACAAGGTCAGACATGTTGTCAGGAGTATGAAGTCTCTGCACATAGATGCATAGTTACATACCAACATAATACCTAATATGGTTTACATTGAGATACTTATCTGTGTAGCTAGCTGTTATTTTAGTCCATCTGGACTTTGGGGTATTGGGATAGGAGTACCGGCGCCGCTGTCAGGTGTGCTAATATATGTATTACAATTTATGTTAAAAGAGCCATATGTTGGGGTATCCTGGGAGAGGGGCCTCTCTTTTACCTTTGTCCATCTCTTACACAAGAGATATACTATTGTTTACTTTGACTGCATGTCTTGAGAGCATAATCTTCACAGTATATAAGGGCTTGTCCCGCATAGTTTGGGAGAGTCTCATTATTCGGCCGGAGGCTCTCCAAGTAATGTTTTACTTGATACGATACTGAACTTATTGTAATAGATTTGTTATACAACTAAGACAGTGTCGGCAGAGTTTCTCTTCAAACATCTTCAACTGCATTGCCACTGAATATACGACAAGTACATCACACACACACACAGGACAGACTTAAAATATATAGCCTACATAAGCTGTTTTATACACATTCTGTACAGAGCTAACGGCCATGCACTGACTCACGTGGTACACACCCTACACTAAGTACACCTTTCAAGTACAGATATGCAGGATATTATGCATCCCGCTTCATTATATGAGCATTACTTCTTCCAGTTGCCGAGGTATAAATGTGAGACTGGCTGTAAATGAGGAGGATGTGAGGAGTGATGAGCAGCCAAGCAGAAATCAAATCAAATTTTATTTGTATAGCCCAAAGTCACAAAGTACATTTGCCTCGGAGGGCTTTACAATCTGTACAGGGAGTGACACCCTCTGTCCTTAGACCCTCGGTTCGAGTGAGGAAAAACTTGCCCACAAAAAACCCTTTTAACAGGGAAAAAGGTGGAAGAAACCTCAGGAAGAGCCACAGAGGAGGGATCCCTCTCCCAGGACGGACAGACGTGCAATAGATGTCACGTGTACAGAACAAGTCAACACAAACATATTGTACAATTACAATGAATGATAAAATGACAATGAATTACAATGAATGATAAAATGACCACAGTAGCAGATATGGTAGCAATAATGACAGTAATAATATATGTAGTGGACGTTGCGCAGGATCACAGCAGCAGCCACGATCCACGAGAACCTGCTGGACGAGAGAGCACAAAAACTCTGGGGAAGTTTGGTTAGTAGCATGCATTAATGAGACATGTATGTCCACTGATGGTGAGAGAGAAAGAGGAGGAGGGGAGGGAGAGGAGAGAGAGAGAGAGAGGGAGGGAGGGAGAGGAGGGAGAGGGGCGGGAGTCCCTGGCAGTCTAGTCCTATGGCAGCATAACTAAGGGATGACCTGAGCCAGCCCTAACTATAAGCTCTATCAAAAAGGAAAGTCTTAAGTCTACTCTTAAAAGTGTTGACCGTGTCTGCCTCCCGAACCCGGAATGGTAGTTTGTTCCACAGAAGAGGAGCCTGATAGCTGAAAGCTCTGGCTCCCAATCTACTTTTGGAAACTATAGGAACCACAAGGAACTGAAGCTGTGTGCTGAGAGTGTAGAGCGTAGAACAAACAAAATGAATTGTGCGTAAATATTCTTTGTATTTCCTGTTTTCTTTGATCAACAGGATGTTTTTTTGACATGCTGCCTACAGTGGTCAGTATCAGTATTAGTGGATGCACAGACAGAGGCTGACAGCAGTGTGTGTGTCTCTATTCAATACTGCCTCTAGGTGTCTCTGTAAACCAAACATCTGTGCACATTCTCCTTATTGGCTTTTCCTCAGAAGTAAATTGAATTTAGGCTGATAGGCACATGATCATCCTGTGATTTTTGCCTTCCTCCTCCTCTTATGTCTTTCACTTACTGTGGCTGTTGTCAGTGTCGTGGAGTATTAAGTCCAGACTGAATTTTGCTGAAGCACTTTGGAGCAGAATGAATCCAGTTTGTTGGTTCTTTGCGGTTCTCCTGGCAGCTGGCACCTCTGAGCTTTGTTGTGCTGGCCCTCTCCATGCACAGTGCAAAGTGGAATGGTACGATTTATTTATTTTGTATGTACAGAAATATTGTTTGCTTTTCATTCAATATTTTTGTCTTTGCTTAATATTGTATTATTCTGCACAAAATGGCTATATTAGAAAATGTTGGAGGTTACCACAGTCACTAAGAGCTGTGTGTTTGACTATATATAGATATATATATATATATAGATAGATAGATAGATAGATAGATAGATAGATAGATAGATAGATAGATAGATAGATAGATAGATAGATAACGATATAAATGAATATACTATTAGAGAGGGTCTGCAGATCATTCTTACTGTGTTTATGTGCTGTGGTTGATGCATCATAAATACAGACATGCTGAGAGAATTCACTGTGAATTCCTGATTATCAGACCTTTGTAGCGAGCATGTCACTCAGATTGTATTCAGTTTTATGATCTGCATGGCCACTTTTATAATTGCAATTACAATTATGATTGTGTGGACAACAGAAAGGCAAAAAAGGCTAGAGAACCTACAGAGGTCATCTAAACGCATGCTGACTATTGCTGCATGCAATTAGCCTGTTTGTCCAGTGTGTGGCACCACAGGAGAGGCCATGAAATAACTTCACCCTCTGAAGTCCCATCAATCGCCCACAATTGCAAAAGCAATTTATAGGACCAATGATGGGACCCCAGAAGGTTAAAGCTAGGATTGTGTCAGAAAACTTGGGACATGGTAATCTGCCCATTAGATTTGGATATTTCCTGTGTTCAACTGGAAGTGGTGGTCTGAAAAAGGCTCTTGAAGCCATGAACATTAGTTATTGAAATTATTACAAGATGAACCACATTAGAGTCAAGTTAACTATTATTGAATTGAAAACATTTTGACATTTAAGATTTCTTTCCATCAAAGCAACAGTGTGTGCATCCAAGAGTCTGTTGGGAAATAAAATGTTATCATATGATCATCTCATTAACAGTAATGTAATTAAGCTAAACAGTCTAATCACAGACACTAAGCTACTGAGACATCATTTTCATGTTTCTACAGTAGCCCAGAATGGACAAACTAAACACTGGCTCCAGATAGGGACTTGAGGCCACAGTCACTGAAGTTTGACACCAGGAAGAGAGAGGTTCAAGGCAAGGGGTTGCAGTCAGTGACTACATAATTTAGATGCCACTAAATCCTACAAACTGGTCCATTAAGTGAAGAGAAAAAGCCAAATTTCCATTAGAAATTAAGTGATATAACTACTTTTTCTGAATCTGAGCTTTATTTTATTTTTTAAATAAAATAAAATAAAATAAAATATTAAAAATTAACAATGGAGAAAGTGTGTTTTACACTAAAAGGATAAGTACGGTTGCAGCTCACATACTGCTGCAATACAAGTAGTAGTCTTCCTTTCAGAGGCAAGCAATTGTCATACAGTCAAAGAACAGCACAGCACTTACAACTAACGTCCACTAGATGCCACTACTGCATTTACAATCATTTCAGGATCCACACAAACGTCAGGTTACTCTTGTGGACTCATGTGGACCTGAAGCAACCAATGACTGTGCTTGTTTGGTTTTTCTTCATACAGGTACTTTGGGATACCATGCCAAGCCGTTTATGAATCGCTGGTCTCACAGATAAAGAAGTGGAGAACCATGACTGGATGCACCATGGGAGGACAGAGGTGCCTCTATAAGGTGTGTGTGTGTTTCCCTTCATCAAACAGACAGAGTTTAAGTAGACTAGAGGACAGCTGATTAAAAATGTTTTAACTCAGCATGTGTGAACCTGTATTAATTTTTAGCTGCATGTTTCAGAGTTCTTTTCCAACTTCCTCAGAACTTGTGAAGAAAGAAAGCCCATGTGTAGTCAAAACAGTGATATTGTGGTTGATTTCATATCACATGTGATATTTACACACACCCCAAAATATTATAAAATGAAATACTTGACTTTACTCTAAGCACACGGAAAAAGGAGTTCTTCATTAACTCAAACTCAAGCAGCAAAACATACAGTAGAATCTCTTTGTCAATTTCAAAGCTCAACAGCTGTTACCGCCACTGTAATCACTCAGACTCTCTCCAGTCACTGTAAGGCCCAGGCAGCACCTTTTTATACCCGTAGCTCCTTCCGCTAGGCCTAAGAAAATGAATTAAATATATTTTCCATTACTTAAACACCAATATATGTTAACAATTATCTATATTTGATTTTCCTTCAGTGGAAACACACTAGTGACGGCACAAATTAACATTAAAAAAAAAAAAATCAGTCACATGACCATTATTGTGCTCATATTATGCCCCTCTTCTATCACCTGAACACCGGAAGTGGACAGGATGACTGTGCGTAGTAAGTCATGATGATCTGCATGAATGTATGCATGAGTAAATGCAGAGCTGTGTGTGTGTGTGTGTGTGTGTGTGTGTGAGCGTTTAGTGAAGAACAGAAGGGTACACACACTGAATGATGTGTGTGTGTGTCAGTGTGTGCGCTGTGTCTGCCTGAATCTCAATGCGGCCTGTATGTGTGTGTGCACTGGCTGCAGTCAGTGAGGGAACCACTCCGTCACACCTCAACTATGGACGGCTTCACTGATCTCAATCTGCTGGACTGAATTTTTGAAATGAGTGATCTTCACCAGCTGGTTGACATTTTTGGTTGTTGAAATAAAAATAATTGTAAAACCTTTACAACTGGACTGTCATGACATTTGACTGACTTTTAAATAGTGGAGTTCACTCTTTGACATGTGGCATGAGGATTGATCTTTGTGGTCATGTCGTCATCAGGACATTCGCACACATGTTTTGGACACTCGGGTGAATTGGGAGATGGGTTGAACCTGGCTTCATCTGCTGTCAACTGAGTCATTTCCACATTTCATGAGCAGCATGGACTCGTGCTGGATGTTTGCATCACATTATGAAGTGGGCTGAGGATGTGCAGTCACAGATTCCTGGACATGTTGCCACACAATCGTTCTAATGTTTGCGAGGTCTCACTGGGAACGGCATTCTGAAGCTGAATCTCCTGTTCAGATAAGACATTCAACATCGCACCGGGAGAGTTTCACAACACTGTGCCCGGCAGTTCAGAGCGGTGGAGTCTTTGGAGTCTGAGGCACCTTGTTCCTCGCCTCCACTTGCTCACGTGGGCAGCACAGCTGTTCACCGTGCACTTGGCACCAGGTTGGCGTTCGCATGATTGACTTTGTGGTCGGTGTTTGCCCACATGTTTTGGACGTGAAGAGCGGAGCTGTCAACTGATCACCACCTGGTAGTGAGTTGGCTCCGCAGTCAGACCTGGCAGGCCCAAACGTTCTGTGCGGGTCTAGGGAAGCCTGTCAGAGCCTGAAGAAGGAGTTCTGTGGAGCAGCCGGAGCTCGGCGGTTGCGGCAGCAAACCCGTGGGAGAAGTTCGTGAGCGCCGCGGAGCAAAACTCGAGAAGTTCGAGGCCGGCTTCGAGGTGGTTCTGGACCACCATCCGCGGCTCGGGCGGGGAAGCAGTGCACTGTCAACACTGTGTTCAGTAGGGACGGTGTGCTGCTGACCTCGACTAGGGACGTCTTGGGTCGGTGGGGGGAATACTTCGAAGACCTCCTCAATCCCACCAGCACGTCTTCCACTGAGAAAGCAGAGTCTGGGGACCCCGTGGTGGTCTCGCCTATCTCCAGGGCTGAGGTCACCGAGGTAGTCAAAAAGCTCCTCGGTGGCAAGGCCCCGGGGGTGGATAAGGTCCACCCGGAGTTCCTTAAGGCCCTGGATGTTGTGGGGCTGTCTTGGTTGATACGTCTCTGCAACATCGCGTGGACATCAGGGGCAGTGCCTCTGGACTGGCAGACTGGGGTGGTGGTTCCCCTCTTCAAAAAGGGGGACCGGAGGGTGTGCTCCAACTATAGGGGGATCACACTCCTCAGCCTCCCCGGGAAGGTCTTTTCGGGGGTCCTGGAGAGGAGGGTCCACAAGATTGTCGAACCTCAGATTCAGGAGGAGCAGTGTGGTTTTCGTCCTGGTCGTGGAACTGTGGACCAGCTCTATACCCTTAGCGTGGTCCTGGAGGGTGCATGGGAGTTCGCCCAACCAGTCTACATGTGCTTTGTGGACTTGGAGAAGGCGACCGTGTCCCTCGGGGAGTCCTGTGGGGGGTGCTCCGGGAGTATGGGGTTCTGGACCCACTAATCGGACCGCTATCCGGTCCCTGTACTCCCGGTGCCAGAGCTTGGTCCGCATCACCGGCAGTAAGTTGGACTTGTTTCCAGTGGGAGTTGGACTCCTCCAGGGCTGCCCTTTGTCACCGGTTCTGTTCATAATCTTTATGGACAGAATTTCTAGGCGCAGCCAGGGCGTTGAGGGGCTGTGGTTCGGTGGCCTCAGGATTGGGTCACCGCTTTTTGCGGATGATCTGGTCCTGTTGGCTTCATCGGAGCGTGACCTTCAGCTCTCTCTGGAACGGTTCGCAGCCGAGTGTGAAGCGGCTGGGATGAGAATCAGCACCTCCAAATCTGAGGCCATGGTTCTCAGCTGGAAAAGGGTGGAGTGCAGCCTCCGGGTCGGGGATGAGATCCTGCCTCAAGTGGAGGAGTTCAAGTATCTCGGGGTCTTGTTCACGAGTGAGGGAAGGATGGAGTGGGAGATTGACCCGCGGATTGGTGCAGCTTCTGCAGTAATGCGGACTCTGCACCGATCCGTGGTGCTCGAACGTAGTCAGTCTACGTTCCTACCCTCACCTATGGTCAGGAGCTTTGGGTAGTGACCGAAAGAATGACATCGCAAATACAAGCAGCCGAAATGAGCTTCGCAGGGTGGCTGGGCTCTCCCTTAGAGATAGGGTGAGAAGCTCGGCCATCTGCGGGAGCTTGGAGTAGAGTCGCTGCTCCTCCACATCGAGAGGAACCAGTTGAGGTGGCTCGGGCATCTAGTGAGGATGCCTCCTGGACGTCTCCCTGGTGAGATGTTCCGGGCACGTCCCTCCGGGAGGCGGCCCCGGGGAAGACCTAGGACACGCTAGAGAGACTATGTCTCTCGGCTGGCCTGGGAACGCCTTGGGGTTCCCCTGGAAGAGCTGGACGAAGTGGCCGGGGAGAGGGAAGTCTGGGCTTCCCTTCTGAAGCTGCTGCCCCCGCGACCCGACTTCGGATAAGCGGAAGAAGGTAAGACAAAACGAGGCTGTGTGTAATCTTATGAGACGGCAAAGCAGTGCTGACATGATTAATTATTTAAACCTCTAGTCATGGCAGCAATATTTGTCAATCTGTCCTCAGAATCCTGAGCTCCATCAAGTCTGTTGGGACATTTTGATTAGAAGAAAAGTCCCAACTCCGTTTGAAGAATCTTTTATTTCCATCATGTCAAGTTGATTATTATATTGAGTTTTCCATTATGTTGCTTATATGCTGCTAACACATACAGAATGTTAGTGAAAACATTTCACGCTTGGGTTCAGTTTGCAAATCTGTAACCTGCCCCGAATCTGGACTTTTCAACACAATCTAGACTGCATGGTAGCTGATGAGAGCAAACACGCTACAAAACATTTCCATTAGGAGAAACATGCTGCAGCTTGATAAATGATGCCCATTCAAAATAGCTTACAAAGAATCAAGTGCAGGTAAATAACAGTGAGAGAGAATAGAGAGAAGGGGGAAGAATGAGAAAGTGAACAAGAGGGACTAAGAAAATGCCAGGAAGCAAAGAAAGGACATTAAGACAAAATAAAGTGATGAGGAAAGGAAAAAGAGCATTAGACTGTATACCACTTATTAAAAAAAAAAAAAAAGTTCCACATGACCAACATCAAAATGCAAAAACATAGGTCTACTCTATTTTATCCATGGACACAGGAGCCATGTTCATTCCTCATAAAAAGATTTACTGCCGTCAGATGAAGCCACTGTGCAGAGCACATACACCACAAGGTGTAACTAATCATGGATGTGTTTTCCTTTGATATTAATAGTGTTATGTTTTTAGATTCATTTATTTCATTTTAAATAAATATTTTGGACTTCCTCAACATACCACTAGAGGGAGCTTGTGTACTACCCAGAGCATTGTGTGGCTGGATATGAATTTTAATAATAATAATAATATATATATAATAATAGCATTTCTAATGATCTGCTAAGTCCCACTGCTCTTTTATTTGTTTCTATCTCATTTTTCTATGACTCCCTCTGTATTGAGTGTTTTGTCAGACTGATTTAGCTGTGCACTGTCCTACATCCCTCATGGCACATGGAGAGCTGTTTTTCTTTACTGTTCTCCTCTACACTGGACTGTTACACTCTGTAACCATTGTCTCCATTTTTCACAGCAGTAGGTTTTATGTTTTATAGTTTAACTTTCCTCATGGAGAATATCGGGTATTTTACTTTATGTGTAACATCTGTGTGAGTATGATATAATGTAATACGCTGTTGCTCTGTGATGCATTGGTGAGCTATAGACTGGTTATTTCTCATGAAGTTGGTGTTTATCATGTGTACAGACCCAGTGGATCATGGACCATATCTTGCTTCACCCTTCTTCCGCTAGCAATAGCTTTAGAGGGTGAAGTATATATGAAAGATAACATCCAAGATAATATTCATTATAACTCCAGTCTATAGTTTAAGTAAGGGCAATAGAGTTTCCTTTTTAATTTTGGTGAAATAGTGTAAACTGTCCTGGCCACAATGTCCATGTGTATTGTCCCGCAGAGGTCCTCTGTGATGTGCACATCGAGGAGCTTGTAGTGAAGCTGTTGACCCTTTCCACCTCAACATACATATGTTACATACATGGATGCGGAGGTGTCCACCGCTTTGTTTTCTCCTGAAGTCCATGATCATGTATTTAGTTTTGCTGATGTTGAGAAATAGGTTGTTGCTCTGCTGGTTAGTGTCTTCACCTCTTCTCTGTAAGCTGTCTCATCATGAGGCATAGTTTGTGTTGTATTGTCAGCAAACTTATTGGCCATTGGAACTGTGCTTGGCAGCACAGTCGTGGGTGAGCATCATGCATGGCCCTGTTTGGTCTGTATGCAGACCATATATGTAGTGCAACGGGGTGGTAGTTGTTTAAACAGGCGGTAACTGGTATCTTTCGTACAGGAACAATAGTGGATGTCTTAAAACGTGTTGGGACCCCAGACTGACTCAGGAAGAGGTTGAAGATCTTGGTCAACACCACTGGGAAACCATCTGGCCCTGGTGCTTTACGGTTAACCTTTTTATAAGGATGTCTCACACTGGCTGTTTCTAGGATCACTGTGGTAGTCTCCCTGCTGACAAGTGGACTTGTGCTGGGCATTACAGTATGTCGTGTGCATCAAACCAAGTGTAAGTACGGAAGCCTAGAACGGCCATGGATTTTCTTTTTTTATGCACTGTTATCTTGTGATAACGACTTATTATCTTGTTATCTCGATATAACAAAGATTGTTTTCTCTTGATAACGAATTAATTTATTTCGTTATCTCGACATAACAGAAAGACTTTTGTTGATTTCAGCCTACAAGAGCTGCCACTGTCTGGTCTAGGTGTGTCCCAGGGATGTGAAAATGGCAGATCACATTATTGATCAACGCATCAGGATGTACTTCAATAAAGGTCTAACACAGGCAGAAATTGCATTGTGCCTTTCTGTTAGAGATGGCATTCAGATTAGTCCTCGTCAATTAAGGAAAAGACTAGCCCAGTTACAACTTCACAGGCGATGGTTAAGTGATCCTGCTGAGATTGTTAACTTCATTAGCAACCAGATAAGAGGACTGGGTCGTCTTCATGGATACCACATGGCCCATGCAGAACGCCAGTCTCATCTTCTCGGAAGAAGTGTCGCAGCCTGTTAACATGGACATTTTCAGTTCCCAAATCCGATTGGATTATCTTTGGACACCTCCCAAGTTCTGTGACTACATTAATGAAGTATGTTGCGATGACTTTGGTGTTACTATTGGAAGAGTTTGCTTGCATCCAGATTATATGACACGAAAACCCATCAATGCATCCATTTATTCCAATGCCGAAAGGGGTCAGCTTGTCATAGGAGTCCATATGCCATAAATAATTGGGCCCTGGGACACTATAAGATCTTCTCCGAAGTCTTGTTCCTCTCCGTTGCTGTATGCCCTCTGGGTCAAGATGTGACTGAACCTCCTGTACCATGTCTCGAGTAACGCACAGTCCAGCCAATCTGCACCTCTCGTGCATCATTCGGTAACCATGAAGACGACCCGGTCATCTTATCTGGTTGCTAATGAAGTTAACAATCTCAGCAGGATAACCGTTGCCTGTGAAGTTGTAACCGGGCTAGTCTTTTCCTTAAATGACGAGGATTAATCTGAATGCCATCTCTAACAGAAAGGCACAATGCAATTTCTGCCTGTGTTAGACCTTGAAGTACATCCGGATGCATTGATCAATAATGTGATCTGCCATTTTCACCTCCCTGGGACACACCTGGACCGGACAGTGGCAGCTCTTGTAGTCTGAAATCAGGACGATCACATTAACCAGCACGCAATCATCAGACAAAATTATCCCACAAAAACAAAAGAATTTCTGTTATATCGAGATAACGAAATAATTCATTCGTTATCACGAGAAAACGATCTTTGTTATATTGAGATAACGAGATAATAAGTCGTTATCACGAGATAACAGTGCATAAAAAAAGAAAAATTCATGGCCATTCTCGGCTTCCGTATGTAAGTGATTTAGAACAAATTTGTTTAAACTTTTATCCCAAGACAAGAAAGACTTGTTCGCTTTTTTACCAACGGATGATGGGAAAAGTTTGGTCTATCAAGCCTGGCTTACTACCTAAAGCCAAAGAAAAGTTCAACTTTGGGTTTAAACAGTAAAACAATGAAGTAAATCAATAAATAAAGACTTTGTTCATTCTGCAGCTGCAGTCTGCCTCTGTGCACTTCATAGTGGCCAAACACACCACTCCCTTTAAGAGGTACGTGGACGACATCAACTTCCGGCTGGTCTCATATCACTTCTTCACTTCCTGTCACGTTTCGGTAGGTTTTTTTTACTTTGCCCTAATTTATTATCTCATAGACTCTGTAAAGCCAAACTAGCTAAATGTCCAGTGTCATCTTCACTATCTCAGTCACCATGTTTCTGTCTGTTCTGTTTGTCCTTTCATGATATGTCATTATTCCTCTTACTGTCTACGCCTGATTCTGTACAGTCTTATTTCTTAAATTACACATAGTTTTAACTTTGTCTATAGGCCATGTCCATCTCTGAGAGCTGGTATGCAGTCAAAGACCATGGCACCAACTACTGCAATCTCTACAACCTTATGGAAGGTGAGATCAAACAACAGTATGGTGATGAAACCACTGTCACCCTTTTAATAACCATTCACTGATTGTTTGTCCTGGAGCCTGGGATGGATGGTGATGACTCTGTCAGTCACAGCACAGCTTTACTGTGAAACAGGAATGATTACATTTACAGTGATTCCATGCTCTGTCTTGATGGCCACAAGCAGTATAATCATAGGATCACAGTTACATTACATGCTACTCTACCTGAAGTCTATACTTGCACTTTAGAATGGCCAACATAGCATACTGGATACCGGCACTTTGCATTGTTGCTAAGGGTGGCTGAAGGGTGGCAAAGTGTGCGATGGGAGAGGATGCTGGTGTTTTTAAAGGGTTCTTAATTATTTAATAGCTCTTAACTAATGTTAAGTCAATTTCTGTCCATTCTGTTTAGCCCACCTTGATAAGAAAATGTGATAAGGGATTCACTTGAAAGAAGTCCCTAACACTCACACATAGTCATTCAAGGGTAAAATTAGTTTCCATTATACATTATTAATGGGCATCTGAGAAAACATAAAGCCATATTAAACTTTTAAAGTCATGTGATCATGTGAATATGTAGCTCTTTCTGTAAATGTGCACACATATCTGATTAAAGCCATGAGTAACATTTACACAAGATTCACTATCTTGATAACAAAAGCCATTATTTTAACAGGCTGATGAAGCCAGCAGTTAATATATATAAATTTTATATAAATATAAATATATAAATATTATATAATCCATGTACACAACATGTTCAAACATATCATATGTTGCTCATTCCTATGCAGTTCTACAAGTTCATGTCTTTTTCTGTGGACAAACTCACCTCATACTTCTTCTGTTCAACAGGAAGTGGTCTAACTGAAGCCAGGGGTTATAAAGAGGTCACCAGCGACTTCCTGTGTACCCAACGCTCCTCAGCTGACTGCACAGTCTACTGACCTGTCTACTGACAGAATATGGCGAATGACCAGAGACAATCACAGTATCTTTTCTTCTTTGAGTGGCTAGAAAAATCATGTACATGCACTAATAAAATTAGAATAGCATGTCAATACCTGCTTACTTCTGTTGTATTTTGGGGTTCACTGCATTCTAATTTCCATTATGCAATAAATGCACAATGTATCCATGGAAACATTATATGCTTTTCCAATTCCATCAGTCCATCCCAGATGATCTCAGTCCAGAGAAGTCTGCAGTGTTTCTGGATGTTGTTGATAGCTGTCGTTCTCTTTGTGTGGCAGAGTCTGAGCTTCACTTGTAGACGCAGTGATGAACTGTGTTCACTGACAACAGTTCTGTAAAAAGTTTGTAAACCCATGTAGTAATATCCTTTATACAATCATGTGGGTATTTTATGCAGCACTGCAGAGGGGTCAAAGGTCAGGGATGTTCAAAACAGAGAGACTTTGCTGTTAGACTATTTGCAGTTCTTCATTAAGTGTTGAACCTCACCTCATTCTTGTTTGTGAACAACTGAGCTTTTTGCTTTTAGCCCTTTCAGACCCAATCATGATACTATCACCTGGTATCTGTTCTTAACTATAACCTGTTTACCTGCGGAAGCTTCCAACATTTTAGTAGTGTCCCAATACAAAGGTCCAATACAAAGGCAGTTTGAACATTAAATATGTTGTCTTGTATTCACGGAATATAGCTCTTGAAATAGATTTTCTTACCATGACATCCTGTTGTCATTTATGCTCTACACAGTGGCCCAATGTTTTTGGAATTTTGGTTGTTTGGTCCAATGAAATCTGATCTCATTTTTAAATATGAAATATTATAAATGCATATAATAAATACATTTAAATCAAAACAATATGACTAATAATTCCGAAAATACAAACAAAATTTATACCACCAGTCCAGTTTTGGTTCTTGGTTCTTTGGGTGCAGTTGAAGGGCTGCTATTTAAATTCTGAATTAAGATATCTTAATATAGCACTGCTGCCTCAAACAGCAAGAAGGTTCCTGCTTTGAACCTCAGCTGGGGTATTGCCCAAAACAAGAACTGACTAGAAGAAAAAAAGCACCAGGAAGAAGAAAACCAGGCTCATCAACTGGTGTGGTTCTCTTACAGTGGGAAAGCAAATGGACACAGAGGCGCCTGTGTAACATGTTGTAGACTCTCGTTCTCCATCATCTCTTTTGATACTGCTGCAGTCATCTCATGTACAGAGCAACATGCTGGATAGTTCTCTGCCTTGCCTGCTGCTCATACTGGGCAGCTTCTTGTGAAAAACCAATAAGGTTTGAACACCAAACCTTTAAATAATGTAAGTGGACGGGGGACAGACACAGTCTCTATACTAAAGGACTGGGTGGGCAGCTGCTCTAATGGAGGCGCAGAGAAGCGTTTAAGACTGCAGCTCTGCTTCCTGGTCTCAACTCTGGGTTGTCACGGTTTTGGTCGACTAATAAACTTGGCCATGTTTCTAGATATGAGAGCTGCTCCATCCAAAGTGGGATGGATGCCGTCTCTCCTAATCAGACCAGGTTTTCCCCAGAAAGGTGTCCAATTATGTATGAAGCCCACATCGTTTGCTGGACACCGCCTCGACAGCCAGCAGTGGAATGACGACATGCGGCTATACATGTCATCACTGGTCACATTGGGTAGGGGACCAGAGAAAACTACGGAGTCCGACATGTCCCTCTTCACCCATGACTGTGAACCTGTACATGGTTTCCACACAATCATCAAGTACATGTTTCCAACACCATCATCAAGTTCGCAGACAACACAACAGTGATTGGCCTCATCACCAACAACGATGAGACAAACTACAGGGAGCACTGGTGCACTGGCAACAACCTCACTATTAACACCAAGAAGACCAAGGACATCATCGTGGACTTTAGGAGAACCGAAGGTGGCACACACCCTCATTCAGATCAACAGAGCAGAGGTTGAGCGTGTCTCCAGCTTCAAGTTCCTGGTGGTCCACATCTCTGAGGACCTTTCTTACATTTACATTTAGTCATTTAGCTGACATTTTTATCCAAAGCGACTTACAGAGAAGGGAACAATCAAGGTACAGTGCAATAGGAAAGTGTAAGTGCAGCAGTAAGTGCTATGACAATTCTTAAAGGGGCAGATTTATCAGGGAAGGTACTCTCTGAAGAGCTGGAGGTCTTCAGTTTTTTAAATGTAGAGAGGGGTGCCCCTGATCTGGTAGGAACTGGTAGTGCGTTCCACAGGGAACAACAGATGAGAAAAGTCTGGATTGCCTTGGTCACTCAATACATCTACCCTGGCAAAGAAGGCTCACCAGCGCCTCTTCTTCTTGAGGAGACTAAAGAAGGCCCACCTGTCTCCTCAGATCCTGGTGAACTTCTACTGCTGCACTATTGAGAGCATCTTTACCAGCTGTTAACAGTCTGGTACGGAAACTGCTCCATCTAGGACCGGAAGGCACTGCAGAAGGTGGTGAAAACTGCCCAATGCATCACTGGTTCACCACTCCCCACCATTAAGGCTGGTTCAGAGTATGCGGCGTCTGCGGAGGGCACGCAACATTGCCAGAGACAGCTCTCACCCAGGCCACAGACTGTTTACCCTCCTTCCTTCCAGGAGGCCCTACAGGTCCCTCCTTTGTAGAACCAGCAGGTTCAGGAACAGCTTCATCCCTATAGCTGTCACCCTGCTAAACTCTGCACGGAGGTAACACCCATTGACTGAAACCTCCCCTTACCCCCCATATTTGTGATTATTTACGCCCCCACACACCAATTATTATCTATACTGTCTGACTGTATATATCATGTATACATAGTGTTCTTTGAAAAGAAAGAGATTGTTGTTGACTTCCAGAGAGCCTCCACCCAGCACCCTCCACTGACCATCAATGGTGCTGCTGTGGACAGAGTGAGCAGCACCAAGTTCCTGGGTGTGCACCTCACTGAGGACCTCTCCTGGAGCAGCAACACCACATCACTGGCCAGGAAAGCTCAGCAGCACCTCTACTTCCTCCGCAGACTGAGAAGAGCCAGAGTACCAGTGTCCACCATGTGCACCTCCTACCGTGGAACCACGAGAGCATCCTGGCATCACTGTGTGGTACGGCGGCTTCACTGCATATTTCACGTATATTGCTGTTTGCACCAGGGATATGAGGGAAACACTATTTCAATTCTCTGTATGTCCTGTGCATACGGCAGCATTGACTCGACTTGACTTGACTTGACTTGACTTGACACACTTACTCAGATTATTCAGATCTAGCTGTTTATTTTGTATATAATGCTGACCACATGCACTATTTAATGTTACTGTAACTGTTCATACTGTACATAATATGTTAGTATCTACCTGTCGATGCAGCTTATACTGTACATATTCATATACTGTATATATTCTATAACATATTCACATACTGTATATATCCTATAGCATATTCAATCTATACCTGCACTATATTTATATATCCTGTTCATATGTACATACTCTGCACTCTACTACTCTGCACTTCGGGTTAGATGCTAACTGCATTTTGTTGTCTAAGTACCTGTTACTTTGTTCGTTGACAATAAAGTTGAATCTAATCTAATCTAATCTAATCTAATCTAATGACATTGTCTAGGCCAGTGGTGTCCAAACTTTTTTTTAAAGAGGGCCAGATTGGCCAAAAAATGTAAATACAAATGCACTGTTCTGTAACAATTTTATTTTCATTGTCACAATTATCATTTCTTAATGGCATTATAACCAAATCTAAGACAATCATAAACACATCTAATAACCAATTCTGCCTTTCTTTCACATCTGGAGTCAGATAACAGAATACATTGTATGGAATCATTAAACTTGCATGAAGTTGATACAAATCTTAACCTCATGTTCATTTTAAACATGACTTATTACGAGTAATGCAAAGTCTACAGATATATAACACCAGCAGATGTCCTTAGAGGTTAACGTTTCAAATGCTTCATTATGTCAACCAAACAGCCAAATCTTCCAGCCATACAGTATCTGACAATCTTAGCAGGCCATAAATAATACACTGAAGTCTTGATTAGAGACTTGAAATCAAATAGCAGCAACCTAATGATTGTACTAATTAGATAGATAGATAGATAGATAGATAGATAGATAGATAGATAGATAGATAGATAGATAGAGTACTTTATTGATCCCGAGGGGAAAATTGACTGTTTATTTCAAGCTACAGGACTTAAACATATGAATGTTTATCTTTTTGCTTTTAATTTGATTAATCCAGAAGATCTTGATGATTTCTGTAGCAAGCTGGATGGTCAAGAGTCAAGAAGCAGTTTCTGACAGCGTCAACAACAGGAAATACTGATTCAATTCATATTCAAAACACTGCACAGCTGTTGTAGAAAAAAAACCCAAACAAAACAAAAACCCAGCAACTTTTAAATTGTAAACAGTTATAAATTGTGAATGCATTCATCTAGTCAGTTCAAGTCAAAGCATGGTGGGAACCGAGGATCGTTGCTACAGTATGTTGAGTGTTTATAGGTTTGAGCTTCAGAACTTGTTCTGATAAGTGAGGGTGAAGTAAGGAAGTGAAGGTTTGAAGACTTGTGTCACACCATTGACAGTCAAATCAAGCTGTAACTTAGCTCTCCACGTGTACAAAAAGGGTCCAGCTTCTGTGTTTATAAATGATAATCAGTCTTCCTGTTTCATCAACTCAGCACATTTCTTTTTCATGACAGTGCTGTGGCTCTGTTTGTCTACTATCAGCCAAATAAAGAAAGATCATTTTAGGTCTGATGACAGCAGGTGTAAGTTTGTCGATGTCTTCAGTATTTCTTGTTTGTTCTAGGCCTTTGGTAAAAATAAGAGTGAAAAAGAAAACAGTACACACAAACAGAGAGCCACTTGGTGAGGATATAGCTGTAGATACCGCTCAGAGGTGAGTCGCAGTCTGACAAGGGGCATCATTCTTTGTGACACCTAAACCAGTTTTCACTCTTAAAAATGATGGTGCAGTGAGGAGGGCGGAGGGAGCCACAGAGAGAAAATACACCCTTAGCTGCGTGTGGATTGCAGGGCAGCTTTTATTAAGGGAGCAATATGCTCAGCCGGGCTTTGCCATCCATCACTAAGAACTCCCCCCCCTCCTTCACCACCCTTCCTTCCCCTGCCATGGTGGACTTTGGTGTCTTTTCTCAGGGCTGAGCAACTGACTGGCAGGCACCTGTAACATGGATCTAGGTAACACAGGATCAAAAACTGTTTGATTGCTAGAAAACCTCACTGATTTTACTTAACTTCACTCAGTCTACTAGGATTTATGGTGGTGAGACACTATAAGGACACTAAAAGACTGTACATTATTTATTTTACCTACCATTTTGAGAAAATGCCAAAAGAAAAAAGAACTGATACAGCTGAGTTGAGTTGCTGTGTGATTAACCTCTGTTGCCTTATGTCATTTTGTGTCAGTATAAAAACCCAGTACATTTATTTCTCTGATTTCTGCCAACTATGATCACGTCAGTACAGAGTATATATTTACACTGTGACAGGGTGAAGCAAGTGCTCACTGACTTCTAAAAGGTTCTCTTCTTAAGATTCTCACTGCATTATGGAAATTCTCTCAGAAAGTGAACATCTAGTATGGTTCTTGGCACTGGATAATTCAGGAAACGGTCAGTTCACTGCTCACTGAAGCAGGCAGCTGTCTGAGACACACCCAGAATGAGCATGCCTGTGTGGCATTTCATCAGCCTTGTCCCTCAAAATGTCTGTTGACGCTCATGTCTATGAAATCACATTCAGAAGTCTTCTGTATACTGCTAAAGATGGTCATCTATTTAAGTTAGACTATTTTCCTATTATGTGCTGTAACTGTAATTAAGTGATATTACTTTAAAATGTTTCAAAGATGAAAGAGAGATTTGTGTCTCATAACTAACTCTGCTCATCAGACTTACATTGGGAGAGGGCAGTAGTATGTCTGACTTCAAAATAGCTTTGGTTTTCAGAGATCATTTTTAATTGACAGTTTTCTGTCTGGCTGACACGTTTTATCTGCCCCTTCTGTGTCCGCATGTGAATGCATTTCACTCCACCCCGATCTGTCCAATTTAAGGGCTACTTTGCATGCGACGTGCATTACTGCGCATGTCAATATTGTTTATTCAAGAGTAAAATGCATACTGTTTTAATATGTCAGTGTTATCAGTTTTTTGTTTTGTTTTGTTTTGCTTTTTTTTTTTAAGGATGGAATGAGGACAAAGAACTGCCAAGAAAATACATACCCATCCACACAAACACCATCTCCACCTCTCCTCTTCTCCTCACTCTTTCTCTTTCTTTCCGTCTCTCTGCCTCACTCTCCACTTTCCTCTCTGTCTCTCTTTAGTTCAAAGGCTGCCAAATCCTTCCCAAACCAATTAGAGTATATGTAAGGTCCTCAGGGGGGGCCTGTGGTGACAGTACAGGATACGGAGTGGCAAGGGGTCTGGAGAGGCAATCACAGTGTGCAGTATTCAACAATATCAGAGAACAACAATAGCAGGCCATAAATCAGCCCTGGAACAGTGAATAGACAGTGACTTGTTGGATATGTGGAGACAAGAATAGTGGCTGGTTGAAGCAGCAGGAAACACACATACAAAATCACAGAAATCGAGGAGGCCCCAACAAATGTACACAAGCGTATATAAAAATCACTGTGATTAGTAGGGCTGACACCTTCTTGTTGGTTGTTGGTCATTGTTACTCTCGTGGTTGCTCTTTGACCAAGTTCTTGTGGTTGGACAAACGCTGGTGTTACTTTTCATAATCCGTTATATCCGGTATAATTAAGCAATATTACACGAGAGGGTCTGCTTTCACATCATTACTGGCAAGACAGTGATGTGGACAGTGATGCCAATAATAAGTTAAATCTTAGCTTTGAATGTAATATTGTGATTATACAACAATTACCAACTTAAATAATATATATATTATATCATATATAATCAAAAGGTATTCATATTTTGGGGAAATTTGCTCTCAAAATAAACGTTTTCCGTTCTGATCTGATTCCATGGAGTGACATCAGTGATATCTGGTGATCATTTTTGCATGGACAGATTCATGGACAGGTCTGTGAACGTCAGATTTATTTTTAAGCTAATAGTGCTGTATTTGAGATGGCTGTAATTGGGGCATAAGAATGAGGCTGCAGAGTGCGAAAGATCAGAATCAGAATCAGAAGCAGAGAAATCTTTATTGCCAAGTACGATTTTACACATACAAGGAATTTGTTATGGCATTGTTGGTGCATGACAACATTCTCTAAATATAAATAATTAAAAATTAAAAATATAACAATATAGATACACAGTATGTTTCAAAAGTAAAAAGAGCAGTACAGCTGTGCAGTGATAGTAAGTACCAGTCAAATGTTCAGAAATGTGCAAATGTTCACAGTAGTGGGGTATTTTAAATATGCAAGTATATTACAAAACAAGTCCGAGCTGAGCATTAATGTAACGCATAGAGTTGTGGATGCAATGTCAATGTGACATGTAGAGGCAGAGGTGGAGTGTGAAGAGTGTCGGGGGGACCGAATGACTCGCTGCAGTCTGCTCTTGTCCTTGGCGATGGCAATAGTGTACCAGATGGTGGTGGAGGAGGTGAGGATGGACTCAATGATGGAGGTGTAGAAGTGCACCATCATTGTCCTTGGCAGGTTGAATTTCTTCAGCTGCTGCAGGAAGTACATCGTCTGCTGTGCTTTCTTGATGAGGGAGCTGATGTTCAGCTCCCACTTGAGGTCCTGGGAGATGATGGTCCCCAGGAAGCGGAAAGACTCCACAGTGCCAATTGTGGAGTCACAGAGGGTGATGGGGGCAAGTGAGGCTGAGTTCTTCCTGAAGTCCACAACCATCTCCACTGTCTTTAGATCGTTGAGCTCTAGGTTGTTTTGGTTGCACCAGGTCACCAGATGGTCAACCTCTCACCTGTAGGCGGACTCGTCACCATCAGATATAATGTAAAACAGATCTACAAGCACCATTTATTAATTTATAGTAATCTTTGACAACAGATTATGATTTGTTTGGCTGTGGCTCAGGAGGTAGAATGGGTTGCAGATGATCGGATGATCAGATGATCAGCTCCTCTAGTCTGCATGTTGAAGTGTCCTTGGGCAAATATTGAAATTGCTCCTGAAGCCTGCACCATCAGTGTGTGAATGTGTATGAATGGTTAGCTCCTCAAACTGATGAGCAGTTGGCACCTTGCATGGCAGCCAATGCCATCAGTGTATGAATGTGTGTGAATGGGTGAATAAGATAGGTAATGTAAAAGCGCTATAGGTGCTATATAAGTACAGTCCATTTAACATTTGTTTATTTACTCTTTTTTTTTGGCTACTTATTCAGAACGGACAGTTTAAATTTATTTATGCAGCTCACTCAAATATATGTACTTTTACTCAGTCTTGTTTTTTGTATTTCTGCAATTAGTTTTTCTTGCTTGATTTATAGTAAAACTACAATAAAAATGGTTACCAAAATCAATGCTGATGGAAAAAGGTCAAGCTATAGAGTTACACGCTTCTATGAATCGCTGTTAACATCCCCATTTTTTTTTTCAAATAGGGCAGTAAAAACAACATTATAACTCATCAAATCTTAAGATCATGTTCATTCTAAACATGACTTATTATGAGTAATGCAAAGTCTGTTAACATTTAAGTTTAGAATGTATCACCAGCAGTTATGTCCTTAAAGGTTCAAATGCTTCATTATGTCAACCAAAAAAGCTAAATCTTCCAACCATACAGTATCTGGCAATCCTAGCAACCCATAAATAAATTTATTATAAAAATGAAGCTTCGGGCCGCATGAAATCTGACCTTGAGGTCGTGATTGGCCCCCGGGCTGTACTTTGGATATCCCTGCTCTACACCAACTGCAGAATTTGGTAAACAGATGGGATATTACAAAATCCACACTACACTGTAAAAAAAAAAAAAAAAAAAGTAATTTTACAGGAAATATTCTGTATTTTTTTTTTTTTTTACAGATTTTTCCTGTTTTCCAATAAAACAATGAAATGACAGTTAGATGTACAGATATTTTTTAGTAATTTTAGATTTATGTTTAAAATTACAGTTAATTAACCATAATGTAAGATTACATTAATAGTATGTTTTTTTATGACAATTTATTGTATTTGTACATCTTTAACTCTAATTTTACATACAATTTTCTGTATGTTTTTACAGGTTTATCACCATTTTCCATAAGACAATGTAATAACTGTAAATTAACAGATACTAGCAGTAATTTAAATATTTACCTTTAGAATTACATGTAATTACCAATAATATAATATTACATTATTACTATGTTTTTAAAAGCAACTTAACATGTCTTTTTCATATTCAAATGTAATTTTACGTCATATGTGATGTCATTTTACAGACCTTTCCTAATAATTGTAATGAAGAAATGTATATAAAATTACAGAAATGTGTTGTTATTTCCACAAAATTTCAGGTTATTTAGCATGTGTGGTTGAAGTGATTTCATGTTTTTTTAACTGTACATTACTGTAGAAAGACAATTTAAAATATTATTTTATGGAACATGCACTTTAAATAATGTAGTTTTACAAAAAGTATTCTTACAGGTTTTGACTTAATTTTTTTTGTTTTTTGTTTTTGACATTCAAAGAAACAATGAAATGCCTGTAGATTTGGAGATATTGGGAGTAATTTAAATTTTTGCCATTAAAATTCCAGGTAATTTACCATGATTTAAGATTATGTTATGTTTTCAATGGCAATTTATCCTATTTGTAAAGATTTGAAAGTCATTTTAAATTAAATGTGAGGTATTAATTTACAGATTGCTGTCCATGATAACGAAGACATACAAAATTACAGAAATCACATTCAAAGTGTTTTCCTTAAAATTGCAGGTAATTAATCATGTGTTTAAAGTGTTTATTATAAAGGGCAATTAATGCTATAAATAAAACATACATGCATCATACATAAAAGTAATTCACTGAAAACTACTGTAAAAACCCCAAATATTTTACAGAAAGTACTAAGATTTTTTTGTGAAGTACAGTGGCATCATTGGTGTTGTTTTCATTACCATTACTGGTGAAAATCAGATTTGATGAGATATATTAGTTTCCTTTTTGGTTTATAAATCTGGACTTATGGTGTCTTGTAAGCCCATGGGGACTGGGCATATTAATATGCAGGCCACTATAATAAAGATGTCATTCATCCATTCATTCATTCTATCTATCTGACATCAGTGATGCCAACTTAGCAGGTCTGCTATCAAGCCTGCGGCTAAAACTATCTGGACTGCCTGCGATATCTAATGTAATGCTAACAGAGAGAAGCTGCTCTAACTTATGTCTCTTTAAAAGACACACCATCTGCAACAGCAGAACAGGAAAAATCAGACAGGCTCCATATTTATAACATATTTAATTAAATCATGTCATCATCATCAATTTTGATGACAAGCAAAGAAACACCTCCCAAACATCATCATTAATATTGAAACAAAGTCAAATTTTCACAAAAAAAAGTCAGGGTTTGTCCAAGGGGAGGCCTACAATTTGAAAACCCCTGTTCTATGAGCATCGACACCTTCAGAAACTTTGGTGGACAGAAAATGAATCTCTTGTTTACTGTATGCATACATACTACATAATGTAGAATTCAAAAACGAATGGTTTACAGAACTGACTTAAGATTTTTCAAAAAAAAGGTTTTTTTTTGTTTTGTTTTTTAAACTCAAAAAAGATATTACAAATTCTGCAAAAAAAGTTTAAAAAAAAATCTAAAATCTAAAATTTTGCAACAAAGTAAAAAATGTTCTCAGAAAAGTAAATAAAAGGTGCAGGTGACCCAGCCTAATCATTGTGTCCACTGTACTGAAAATTTGTTTTTGGTCTCATCTTTTGACTCATTTGAGCTACCCTACTAATTCCTGATGTGCTCTACAGAGGACCTGGGCTTTCCAATGATATCTCATGAGTTTGGGTGGGATAATGGGAATTTTCTTTTCATGCTGAGTAGGGATGTAACGATGCATCGTCGCACGATTAAAAATTGGTACAAATGCGCGATGATTTGCACTGGTTGGCAGAAAAAATTAATCGCGATTCTTCGTGAATGCGAGAGAAGTAGGATATGTTCTTTTTCTTCTTTTTTTTTAGAAATAGGTTACGTTATCCTAAAAAAGTCACTGGTTGGTGATTCATTTGTTCAACGTCAGACGTCAAGTCACGTGACTTACGTCACTACGTAGGTACGGAGCACAGAATGAGGGAAGACATGGCGACGGTAGAAAATAGCTTTGAAATAGAGGATGCACCGAGCAGTTTTAAATCACCTGTGTGGCGGCATTTTGGATTCCTATATACACAAATACAACCGGTGAGAAATGGACAGACAAAACCAAAACAGCATGTAAATATTGCAAGAGACTGCTAACATATAGCGGCAACACAAGCAACATGCAGCAGCATATTAGCCGCCACCACAGTGAGAAGCAAAGTAACGTTACGCCACCTCGTGAGCGAAAATTGCCGAGGGGGCAAACCACCCTGACGAGAGGCTTTGCATCTCCTCTCCCCCATAACAATGCAAGAGCGCAAGAAATTAGAGATTTAGATTTTATATTCTTTTGTTATTTAAGATACTGAATTACGCCAGTTAACACCAGTTTACTTGTGAGATTGTTTCTAAAGAAAGGAGATATTTTTCATGTATTTTGTTGTTTAAGATGACCATGTAAGTTGCACTTTTTACAAGAGAACACAAACTGTTTGAGAGTTTCTGTAAAGAAAGCACCTAAGATTTTTTTCCTACAAATAAAAAGATAATTTTATTTGGTCATAATTTGTCTGTAGCTCATTTTGATTAAAAAAAATCGTGAGAAAAACGTATCGTGAACAAAAAATCGTGAATCGTGAGTTGAGTGTATCGTTACATCCCTAATGCTGAGACAAAATGGAAAATGTAGCAAAATGCCCATGCTGGGAAAAGAGAAAAGATAAGTCAAATATTGTTAAGATATAGTTTTTTTTTAAACCTATGGTAATCATATTTTCTTTTTTAGGAACATGTCAGGATTTATAAATTAGTGTCAGAGTGCAGTTAAACTTTTTGTTAGGAAAAATAATAGCCTTTTTATGAATGTCATCTGTAATGGACATCAGAATGATTTAATGGGGTTAGCTAATAGATAACTAGCTTGCTAGTTCTTTGTTTACATTCAAATCTCTGCCCCAAAACACATTTCTTTGTGGGGTAATAAACATGTTGAATGTATTTTCTATGTAAAGTAATTAATGTAATAAATAAATACATGTTTATAACAATGTTTCATTCAACCTCTTAAATGTTTCCACTATTGTAGGAGGCAGAAGAGGTCCTGGAGAAAGTTTGTAAAAAGAAAGTCTGTCTGTCTCTCTTCCCCTGTCTGTCTGCGTGGGAAGACATGATTGCGTTGGACGCCTGGTTTGAAGGTCTTTCTGCTCTTTTTCTCTGTGGGCCAGCTGACTCCTGCCCCTGTCCTCCTTCCATCAGTGGTCCAGCCTACTCCGGCAGACTGTGCTCTTCCGTCGACGGCCCGTCCAACTCCTGCTCTTCCGCCGGTGGCCTGGCCAACACTAGTCCCTGCCCCTCCGTTGGAGGTCCGGCCGTCTCCTTCTCTTCCGTGGGTGGCCGGGCCGACTCCTTCTCTTCCGTGGGTGGCCCGGCCGACTCCTGCTCTTCCGTCGGCGTCCCGGCTGACTACTGGTGACCCTGCCCCTCCGATAACGTCCTGGCCGACTCCTGGCGACCCTTCTCCTGTCGGCATCCCGGCCGACTCCGGCAGACCCCGCTCCTGTGTCGGCGACCCACACATTATTTCTTGATTAAGATGTCAGATTGTAGTTATTTTCTTGCATACATTACTTGCAAGAGAAATAGTTTTAGTGGTTGAATGTTACAGTTGATTAATTTCTGACTTCTCAGAGAAGCCCAGTGAGCTGGCTCAAATTAAAAGGTGATTCGGTTTGAAATTCCTCATTCCTGTTCAAAATGGTAAAACTTCGAGCACACTGAAAATGAAACAGTCCGTATAAGGTAGTAGGTCACAAGTAGAAGGTAGACTCTGGAGGTTGTGTTTTAATTCCCCTTGCGTGGACATTTATTGAAGTGCTTCCAAAAAATGTGAAAAGCAACAAAAAACAAACAATCTTTACAGAACTGAGGAAAAATCAACTCCCTGAAATCAAATTAACAGCACTTGTCCAAGCTGCTCTCTTCCCCTGTAGTGTTGTGTTGGTCGTGAACGTATCGTTCAATTTGAACTAATCTTTTATAGGACTCGGGAGTAATGAGTAGTCTCAGTGAGTGATTTGTTCATTTTCATGTAGTACGTTCCTCGCCACATGGCAGCTGCATAGCCACTCAGGCTGTGTGAGGAGCAGTAAGCACAGCAGTGCGTTCAACGTGCTAAACCTAATGAAATATATAAGGAAATGAACAATAAAAGTGACTGAAGAAACAACCTTTGCCTGTCATTATTGCATTAACCTTAGTCTATGGATGTTAGAAATTCAAAAGAAATATAAGGCTGAACATAAACAGACCCGGGATAGGCATTATCAGCTGGAATGAATTTATGGTTAACGTAAACAATAATGACTAAACAAAGAAGGTGTACAAACGAAACAACAGGTAAATGTAAATGAATAAGTGACAATGGTAGAGGTGAGCGAGTCCACTTTGTCACAGTCCGTATTAAAACACTTGATGTTGGATAGTCTCTGACAGATGGTCTAATAAATTTGTTAAGCACTGTATATATGAAGGTATGTAAAGATTGTAATACAAAAAAAAATCAATAGTACAATTGAGCTCTGCAGACTAACTTGCATTTCCGGCATTTGAGAAACTTGAGGGGATACTCTAGTCATTATGGGATAGAAAGAATTCTACAAGGAATGTATAGTTCCACTACAAACACCAACTCATCTTTATTGAAGGAAATATTCCACCTACTTGCATCCCCATAGCTGGACTGATCCCATATGATCCTACATGCATCTCCCAAGCAGAGACCCGATGTGGATAACCTGCACGATTATGACTGGGAGAAGAGGCCCAGATGAGAAATAAGCAGCGCTTCAGAATCCAATATATGACTATCTCCATACCTCTTGAATACACACAGATGACGTACCCCTGGGTGTTGTCACAGGCTGAGGTGGAATCACATGAATGCATTGCATAGTTTGCAGTTTTGCTGCCTAGAAAAAAGCCCATCATGCCACCACAAAACAATTGTGTTTTGTATGAGCACACATTTATATCAATATTGTTACGTACCCAGTTGGACCAGGGGATGAGGGGAGTAATATCTAATTAAATAACCGGGAGTTTTGGCAGACAACGGTAGACAATGTAACCAAAAAGAAGTTTATTTACAAAACAAAGGAGAAAACATGCCAACGTAGGACGGGCTGCCTCAAAACACGGGGAGCCGAATCACCTATAACATGAAAGACAACAAGTTACGTTTGGACCAAAAAAAATTCACTCAAACAAAGAGCAGGCTACCCACTGGTTTCTTAAGTGGCTCACTCCTGAACCAGATCACACGCACACCCAGACTCTACCACACAGGCCAACCCACAGAGTGAGAGAGAGTGCGGCACCAGCTCCACCTCCTGGTTATATATGCCCCGCCCGCTTGAGTGGCCACAGGTGAACCAGATCATTCACCAAAACACAAGGAAAAAGGGGCAGAACCTAGAACAATATATATATATATATATATATATATATATATATATATATATATATATATATATAAGGGGATGCAATTCCTTCTTAAATAAATGTCACAGACTGGGATTCTGAGGATCCAAAGTCAGTGATTGCAAGCAGAGGGAAGGGGACATACTGTATGCCGTGGCACTCACGTCCAATTCCCTCCTTTATGCCTTCATGAGAAAAGTATCTTGCCTCAACCCTAATGGCTGATAGATATTTGCCTTTTCTCTTCTGCCTCTGCAGGGAGAAAAGAAAGATGAGGTTAGAAGAAGGAAGGAAACATTTGGAGAACATATTCTGTAGCAGTTGGTCTGTCTTTGTAATGATAGAGCTTGAACATTAACGTCAGAAAACTACAGTTCCTTGTGGCTTACTCAGTCTTATCTTTCCCTTCTCTCTCTTTTGTGTCTTCTTTTCTCATCTCTTCCACCCATTCAGTACTCTTTTGTCCTCCTTTCTCTCATAGCTTTCTCTCTATCTGCACATTCTAGTCTCTGGGCTCCAGTAAATGTCACACTACATCATTCACACTGACCAGCGGCCAATTCCGAAGCCAGACGACTCAGAGATGGCTTGTAAGAGGCCATCCATCCTACCTAGGCCCTGTTTTCATCATCGTCTCTCCATCAGTATTCCCTCATTCCTCTGTCTTTTTCCGTGTTACCTGCTTCTTTATTTTTATCTCTTGGCTCTGCATGTCTTTCTTCCACTATACTTGCTAATTACTACATATTGTCAGTTCTCCATTGCTAGCATTTAAAGCAGGACTGTCGATTCTAAGCAGTTTGGTTTACTCCTGTGGGCAGGATTTTTACATGAGAGGGACGCACCAGTATTAGTAGGATGGAAGGATGGAAGAGATGCTGCTGGGGCTTTGAAGTGATAGTTATGGAATGAATGAAGAATTTGACCTTGAACTGCCTCTCATGCAGCATATCACTATCTATCATGTATGGGTTGATTAGTAGTATGCTCTGCTGGCTGTGAAAAGAGATACTACAGCAAGACTAAATGTATGATGTTATAGCAGCCCCTTGATGCTGTAGTGGTTATTAGATACATCAATATGTAAAGATGGTGGACAAGATTAACAATTAATATTGCTATCCTGATGACTAACCCCCTGTTGTGGACAAATTGCTGAAAATCAATGGCACCAGGTCAGGAGAGAAGAAAGTGTTCAGGAGCCTCTGATGTCTTATGCTGTAATATTTATTGAAGTTGAGCCAAGGAGGATTAGAGACATTCTCACACACAATCTGGTATGCATATGAGTTGGTCTCTATTCTGCCCAACTCATGCTGGTGGTCAGACTTTAAACCCATACTGATGACACCACAAATATTATACGGCTCAAAATAGTCAAAGAGAATGCATTTACCCATGTTAGTGTTACCTTCAGCACATTCTAGTCTGGAGCCACTATTGTCTGTTCATGTTAATGGAACGTCAATGGCAAGCTATCTTTTACATCTAGGAAGATAACATTCAGTTTTTTCGACCCTGGTCATCAGGCAACGTTGAGATAGGCTGGCACCTGCACTCCTCCAGTAATCCAAACAGCGGCCTTGCATTCCAAAGAGAGAGAGTCTTCTCTGATATGATTTAGTGCTGTCACTATCTATGACCTCAAGGCCCATGCATGACACTGTGTAACCTAAGGATAGAGAATTCCATAACACCCCCAACCCTAAAAATATGATGATGATGACGATGTTTTAACAGGTGCCTTAAAGACCATAAAGACCATGAAGGTTCCAAAGACCATAATTGATGCACGGTGCCAGAGACAAACACAACAACAAAAAAATATATATCATGTATGATGTATGAGGTCACATTAACCTATATGACTTCATTTGACTGTATAATGGTGTGAATAATTGAATGAAAGATCAGCCATGAGCAGCAATGACCAAAAGTGCCATTGCTTCTGCCGGACCCGAGCTGGCAGAAGCAATGGGCATGGCAACACCTTCCAGAAAGCAAATAATATTACACTTGTCAAGGCTGACAATGCAACATTTAATAGAATACAATGATGATGACAACAACAAAATAAAGTTGTAGTATTAACAGATCTTCCATTTGATGACGATGATGAAGATGAGTACTGAGTATTTTTAAGGGTACCTACAGCTGTTCAATGACTATATGTATGTAATAATACTGCTCAGCTCTGAATGAATTAATATAATTAGTTTTATGAATTTGTAAAGTGCAGAGGTAAGCAATGACTGGACTACTGGAAAAAAAACACCTTCACAGCTTCTATTGGAGTTCATACAAAACTTTGAAGAAAAACTGATGTGAAGGAATTTATTGTGCTAGTAAAAAAAACAACAGCAATAAACCAGAGCTGGCTCCAGGGATCTACTGCAGCTCTTCCTTTTATGCTCAACAACCCATCCTTTTTTTTGCTCCTTATCACTAGTGGGTCAGCAGTTTCTAAAAAAGTACCCAACCATAGTAACCATATGACCATTGTACTCAAGGATAGTTAGCATACAAGCATACTGGAATAGCTACTTCCACAGTTGTTTTTTTCACCTGTTGCTTGCCCCTGATATAACATTATCCTGCCTATGAAACAACTATTGCCCCCCTGTCTTTGAATTATTTGCAAACATGCTTTAATTTGAACATAAGGAACATGATTTGTCAGTCATTATTATAACATATTGTTAGTAATGATTAATCTGCATTGCATTTGGTATGAAACTTTTTCCGCATTTCCTCCCTTTGTGACTAAAACATCTTTCAAACCTCCATTGGATAAAAAGTCTATTCTATTGGGCAAAAATATGGGCCTCATGGTACATGTACTGTACTTATATATTTCATATTTCACTGATTCATTCACAGGCGCATATTCATACACTGATGGCAGCCATGGAAGGTGCCAACTGCTCATCAGTTTTGGGGAACTGTTGCAACCAATAATGATAAACACATTCACACACCAATGGCACAGCCTTTGGGAGCAATTTGGGGTTCAGTATATTGCTCAAAGACACCTAGACATGCAGATTAGAGGACTGCCGATCATCTGATTAGTAGACACTCTACCTCCTGAGCCACAGCTCCCATTTTGGCAAGGTATTGGTTTCCCTCCATTTACTGAAAACTCTACTCAAACCTTCTCTTTCTCTCTCTCTTACCCTCTCTCTCTCACACCATCTGTAAACATACATGTCTCATTAATGATAAATGGACTGTACTTATATAGCGCCTTTCTAGTCTTCCGACCACTCAAAGCGCTTTACAGTACATATCTCATTCACCCATTCACACACATTCATACACCTCCTGAGCCACAGCTGCCCTGCATTGGGCCATTACTACATCATGTAAATGTATGGACTGGAGTAAATATACTTCAAAACAACAACAATGGAGATACTTGAAAACACCACTCTTGATCATTTAAAAGCATAACACATGATTTGGTGAATATGATAAATAAGTAATCACCTTATTGATGGTTATCAGGCTGCTCCAATAAGTCTCTTAGGACTTTGCAGCTAATTCAGAATGCAGCTGCACATGTTCTGACAGGAACCAAGATCAGAGATCACATCTCTCCCATTTTGGCTTCTTTGCATTGGCTACCTGTTAAATCTAGAATAGAATTTAAAATTCTTCTCCTTACTTACAAAGCTCTTCATGGTCAGGCACCATCATATCTAAAAGAGCTCATAGTACCTTACTACCCTCTAGAACACTGCGCTCTCAGGATGCTGGGTTCCTTGTGGTTCTTATAGTTTCCAAAAGTAGATTGGGAGCTATCAAGCTCCTCTTCTGTGGAACAAACTACCATTCTGGGTTTGGGGGGCACTTTTAACAGTAGACTTAAGACTTTCCTTTTTGATAGAGCTTAGAGTTAGGCTGGCTCAGGTCATCCCTTAGTTATGCTGCCATAGGACTACACTGCCGGGGGACTCTCTCTCTCTGGGTTGTGCCTAGTCAGGCAAGGTATTGGTTTCCCTCCCTTTACTGAAAACTCTACTCAAACCTTCTCTTTCTCTCTCTCTCTCACACCATCTGTAAACATACATGTCTCATTAATGGTAAATGGACTGTACTTATATAGCGCCTTTCTAGTCTTCCGACCACTCAAAGCGCTTTACAGTATGTACCTCATTCACCATTCACACACATTCATACACTGATGGCATTGGCTGCCATGCAAGGTGCCAACTGCTCATCAGTTTGAGGAGCTAACCATTCATACATATACACATTCACGCACAGCCTTCGGAGCAATTTGGGGTATCTTGCCCAAGGACACTTCGACATGCAGACTGGAGGGGATCGAACCGCCCTACCTCCGAGCCACAGCCGCCCCTTGCATAATGCATGTTAATGCATGTTACTAACTAAACTTCTTCCCCGGAGTTTCTGTGCTCGCTCGTCCAGCAGGTTCTCATGGATCATGGCTGCTGCTGTGGTCCTGCACGACGTCCACTACATATAGTATTACTGTCATTATTGTTACCATATCTCCATTACAGTTTATAGTTAGTTTATGATTTGCTGCTGTGCATCTGTGCATCTGTGTCTCTCTATCTCTATCACAGGTTCCACTGCTACTGTAATCTTTTTATCATTCATTGTAATTCATTGTCATTTTATCATTCATTGTAATTGTACCATATGTCTCTGTTGATTTGTTCTGTACACGTGACATCTATTGCACGTCTGTCCGTCCTGGGAGAGGGATCCCTCCTCTGTGGCTCTTCCTGAGGTTTCTTCCACCTTTTTTCCCTGTTAAAAGGGTTTTTTTGTGGGCAAGTTTTTCCTCACTCAAACCGAGGGTCTAAGGACAGAGGGTGTCACTCCCTGTACAGATTGTAAAGCCCTCAGAGGCAAATTGTGTTTTGTGAATTTGGGCTATACAAATAAAATTTGATGATGATGATTTCATGTTTGGAGACTTGAACATAATCCTGTGGTGTGAAGAAAATACCTAGCTATTTGTGCATTGTAAAGGGTCATTGCTGTGTACAAGGCTCCTGTTGAACTCTTTAGGTATGCCATTTCTCTCTGCCTTTTTCTTTGATTTTCTTGAAACGGACAGGTGGTATGGAATTTAGTCATTTGCCGTGGGGCTTCCTCAACATTTGATTGTCTTGATGTGTCATCATCAGGAGAGTCTTCATCTGAAGAACCCTCGGTGCTTGAGCTCATGAGTCCCTGGCAAGCCTCAGCTGTTCTGTGATCTCAGCATTTCAATCCAGTGTGGCACACTGCCTGGGATAAATAAAGTATATCTATCTATCTATCTATCTATCTATCTATCTATCTATCTATCTATCTATCTATCTATCTCCTGTTGGAATATGACTTGATTGAGCATGGTGGTGAAGTGGTTAGTACTGTCACCTCACAACAAGAAGGTTCCTAGTTTGATCCTTGGCTGGGGCCTTTCTGTGTAGAGTTTGCATGTTCTCCCCATATCTGTGTGGGTTAAAGCTGGTGACTTGTCCAGGGTGTACCTCACATCTACAGTCATGGGTTGAACCATGAGGGTTTTTCTGTTGCAGTCTCATAGCCATCAATAAGTTCAGTTGCAACACAAACCTTGGACTTGGCCTCTCTCTCCTTTGCTCTCCTGTCCACTCTCACAAGTTGAAAGCCATCCAGAGTTACCAGCGAGTCCGAAGTGAGTTTATTAGCCTGGTTAACGCTGTTATCTCCTCCATCTTATTGAGGAGAGAGCTTACATTCCCCCACGACGACAGATGGTATGTATGGTTTGATCCAGCTCTGCATCCCTGTCTTTTTTTCAGCAGGGATCTCCAGTCTTTCCACAGAGTACGCTAGTGCTGCCTAGCACTAACAGCTGTCGAGTGTAAACAAGAGAGCTGTGTCTGTTGAGCTGTTTTTTTTTTTTCAGATTATTTTTTTGGCCTTTTCAAGCTTTATTTTGATAGAGACAGCTGAAGAGTGACAGGAAACGTGGGGAGAGAGAGATATGGGGAATGACATGCGGGAAAGAGCCACAGGTCGGATTCAAACCCTGGGCTTCTGCAGCAAGGACTGAGCCTTCGCACATGGGGCGGCTGCTCTACTAACTGAGCTAAACGCTGCCCTGGAGCTGTGTCTTTTTTTTTTTTGAACAGGTCACTGATGTATCTTAAGGCAAATCATTAATCTCCATAGTTCAAGTCCATGTTTGCACAAAATGGATGTGAAAAGACTGGTGTTGAAAAAAAAAACACAGAACTACTGTAACTGGCAAGTGGAAATGTTCTCAGATGGAAGTGAGCAGCAACAAGGCGAAGGCCTTTAAGCTAATTTATAATTCCCACGGAAACAGAAGGACAGAGTTGTTTAATACTCTACTCTAGTGGAAGAGAAGATCATTTTAGTGCAGATTTAGGACCACAATGCCTGATCAGACATCGGTTTTGCATTAAAACAGTTTCAACAATGCATATCATATTATAAAAAGAACTAAAATAAAATAAAGGTATTGTGTGTTTAAACTGTGCAGAGAAAAAATAAATTAACAACTTTCTCATATGTAGCATAGCAGGAGCAGTTAAAACAGCTCAGCACAACGCACATACACACAGAGCTTGAGCTTCACTAGAGACCAGAGACTGCCTGTTACTTTGCATGTGGAAACAGCACTAACTGTAATGGGGCATACTGTGCCTCTTGCCCAGTGCATGCTGTCAGACTTGTCCATAACAGATAAAATCCCCCACATTCATCTCAGGACAAAAGCATATCACCATCCAGGCCTCATGCAATCCAACTGCCATCTGTCACTAGTAACTCACCCTGTTTCTACGTGGCATTAACATGCAACTTAGGTGATCCCAAGACACATTGAGAAATGATGTACATGTTTATTTGACTATCAAGTGGGAGTAAGAAGTGATGTACTTAGAGCTTTACACTTGTGATTGGATCTTCTAAGGCGTATGTTAATGTAAACAGGGCCTGAGATACAGCTCATCTTTGCATGTGTGTTTCAGAAATGAGGGAGTGACCAAGCGTTCTTTGGTGGTCCAGTCAACAGCACATTTTAAAGGTTTAAAATTGATTCTTTGTTTCACACAAATGTTGCTATAAACACAGAATCACAAAGTAAATGGTAAATGGACTGTACTTATATATCTCCTTTCTAGTCTTCTGACCACTCAAAGAGCTTTTACACGACATATCTCATTCACCCATTCACACACATTCATACACTGATGGCATTGGCTGCCATGCAAGGTGCCAACTGCTCATCAGTTTTAGGAGCTAACCATTCACACACCGAGTTCAGTATGTTGCCCAAGGACACTTTAACATGCAGACTGAGGAGCCAGGGAACAGTAGATCATCTGATTAGTGGACAACCCGCTCTACCTCCTGGGCCACAGCCGCCCCCAAAAATAACAATCTAAATGAGAGAAACACATAAACAGTCAGTGACAATTTGATGTGAAATGATTGTGTGCAGTAAACACAGAACTTTAAACTTTGAATATGATGAAATGTGAGAGTCGATCATTGCATCCACTATGCAACCCACTTGGGTGCCCAGTCACCTTCCTGTCTGCTCCTGTCTCTATGCTCCCACCTTTCTCTATCAACCAAGTTGACAGGGGCTGGGGCTTCAGCGCTCATGTTGAATGAGCGCAGAATCCAGCTGTGACAACCATTTATGTGTGATTAATGGGCAAGCCATAGCCCATGTGGGCGACTAGAGGTCAAAGTGACATCAAAGCCCCTGTAAATTACACCAAGAAAACTTCTATTCATATGCCATCTATTCCCTAATGGGGGTCCAGGGTTCATGATTGCCCACCTAGTCTAGTTGCTATTTATATTTTACAAATGCCCTATTTTTATGCAAACATAGCACAAATTCTGATGAATTGCCTATAAATTTTCCCAAATAATTTTGTTTAATTTGTTTCAAGTGATCCAAATATACAAATGAGTGCAGTGTGAATAAACTAACACAAATTTGTCACTCACCTCTTTTTATTAGCTTCCTAATCCTCTTTATCTATTAGCATATGGTTTTGTCTCACTTTTCCAAAGACAGCAGGATTAAACAAGCTCTGATAAACCGATTGTACACCAACTGCCTAATGACTCACTAGACTGGTTTCGTGAGAGGAAAAGTCAAACATCCGTTCTGAGTTCTTAAGAGATGGCAAAAAATGGCAAACTATGTCATGACTGTGTGTCTTTCGGCCTGTTACGGAGTCCTTCTGGCATCTTGGGGACAATAAAAAAAGAAACAAGATGCCATTTCTGTGTCTGCCAGCTCAATCTGCTTTATATACCATAAACCAAGTGTTCCAAGTGTTCTAGAAAATGTCTGTGATTCCACCAGAAACAATTCCTTTCACACCTTCCACTCTTGAAAGTCTGGTAGTAAAAATGCTCCACTACTAAAATATTCATTTTGTGGTATGAAGACCCATGGAGAATGGACAGCACAGCCACCAGTGGAACTTAAGGGTTAAGATGTTGTGTTCTTTGTGAACCAGCACACCTCCAATAACTAAGGCAAACAACGTTGCTGTTCAAACAACGGGGCCTATTTCTCAGACACACACACATATACACACACACTCTGTCTGGTTAGTATGTTTCAGTTGTCTCTGGGCAAAGACCCGCCTCAAATTCAGCCCTCTTTCATGCGAAGGGGAATTACAATAATTTGTCATTGCAATCTGCTGGGTGGTAGAAGAGGGATCAGAGGGTATGGAGAGGCAATTAAATAGGAGGAGGAAGACTTTGGAAAGACAACAAGTGAAGGATTTTGATTCATCACTCTGGCCCAACAACAGAGATTAATATTTGAATGTAATTATTACTTCCTTGGTTATTACTGACCATACTAAATGAAATAATCTGTGTAACAGAGAGAGATTGAGTAAGACACAGGTATTTCATTAAAGCTTCAGCAGAACTGGAGGAGGTGGTATTACTTACTGGCCAAATGAAAGAATGATTGGATATGTTGAGATGGTGAGGATAAGAAGGTACTGAGCATCCTAATGAGGACAGATATCATTATCTTGAGCAGGTGCTCTGTCTGTGATTCATTTGGCCAGTCTGCTATAATTTGGCTGACACCAAATGAGGCATAAACTAATGGCAAAGTGGAAGATTGTTGTGTTTGAATGAATTGGATTTCATTAAATCAATTGAATCACTTTCCAAACCTAAAATCAAAAGTTTGCCATAAAGGTCTGTCATGAATCTTGAATCGTTTAATCTTCAACTGCGCATGTGTAGACCTTTGAATCAATAACTTTCTCCAGGTCTCTAAGTCATTGTCAGTGTAGGTCTACATCTACATACTACATCTCTTCCTTTCTTTCTTGAACATGAAAAACGTGAGAAGGCATAATGTAGCAATTACATTAATTATTAATTATTACATTTGGCAACATTTTTCAAACTCTTTTCCTTCAGTACCTACTGTGAGGTATTAACACAGGGGCAACTCTTGAATAAAACTCTTTTATTTTATTTTCTCAAAAAGAACAGTTCTTTTGAAGGTTTGGGCTTGAACAAAATAAAAGATAAATAAAACCAAAACGGTGAAACTTTTCTGTTGATTATTCAGGAGTGGAGCTGGATCCAGCAGGTTCCCTACAGCTCTGCTCTGATCCATCACTCAACCCTCAACAAGCTCATTAATCCTGACAGAACATGAGCACAGCGAAGAAAGGCAGAAAGAGAGGGATGAAGTTCCACTATGACCCAGTGACTGCCTCTGTGTTCACAGCAGCAGCACAATGGATGACATTAGTGTTTGTGTGTGTTCCTGAATGACAGTGCTGTACTGGATACTGACATGACTGAATATCCGTTTGTTCTGTTTGGGAACATTTGATTTTGCATGCATGTGTACATTCCCTGTGGTGCAAACATGCTGTGACAGTTTGATGAAAGTCTGTCTATGAATTAGTTACATTCAGCTTTTCTGCATCAGTGATTTATGTTCAATGACAGCCTTTAGCGCCAATGGGGGATGTAGTGTGACATTCATAAGGACCAGTGAAATGTGTCTGGAATGTAAATGATCATATAAAATGCTTGCCTTTAGGAGTGGTATCTGAGGTTAACATGTAATGTCATCAACATTTTTCTGAATAAACCACTTAAAGGCAAGATGATAAGAGTGTTGGGCTGTTTTTCTAGGGGAGGGCTTGACTCTTCCTCCTATATTTCCTTTTAAAGAATAACAACAAGATATTTTCCTTATTACATATAAATTATTTAATTTTCTTTGTCATTAAAAGCAAAGAAGTTCCATCTATGGCAGTGAAGAAGTGCTATTTGAACCCCTAAATGTATCCAGTCCTCACTGAATTTGAAATATTTATATATGAAACTATATCAGTGTTGAAAATAACCCAATAAAGTAAAGTAACCTAAATACAATGTTGATGTATTGGCATTTTCTACATATAAACTGTGAGTGCTGTAAAACAGCAAAATATTATTACAAATACATTATTAATACTGATAAGTCAAGCAGCAATTTAATAACAGTAAAGCAGTAATAGTCAGATTTCATGCAAAATTAGTACTTCTACTTTAGTACTTAGTAAATTTAGTTGGTAATTCTTCTATACCTTCACTTAAGTCAGATTATAAATGCAAGATTTTTACTTGTAATAAAATATTTTTACATTGTGGTATTAATGTTTTGAAGTGAAAGATCTGAGTACTCTTGCAACACTGTGGTCACAGAATCTTATGAGAAGCTGTTTGAGAAATAATTCAGTCTTGCGCTCACATGTTACATCATACTCTCTCACAAACACTACTATAGTGTCACACACAAACTACTATAGTCTCGCACACTTCCTATCATAGTCTCTCACAAACACTACTCTATAGTCACGCATACTTACTATCATACTCTTGCATACACCATTATACTGATTACTAAAACAGGAAGTTAGTTTGTTTAAACAGGAAATCATATAAAGCCTCATTCCTTGATTGGTGCACAGCTCTGGGAGGTTACTGCTAGCTGAATGGAAGCTGTATGGGAGAACTGAAATCAAGGCAACTTTATAAGTACAACTTTATAATTTTATAAGTAGCTGCAGTTGCAAATATGATTTTTCCACTATAAATATGATTTTACCTTCTTTTTCAAAGCAATGTCGTCGTGCAATTCAGCGAAGAATATGTAATGTTCAAACTCCCAATCAATTGTGTTGAGTATTTTGGTTGTAACTCAAAACATTTTATTTATTACTAAGTACTTGTTACTAACTTAAAAAGTAATACTAGCCAGCTTACTCATGAGAAAAGTAATTTGTAACACTGCTCATTATATTAGTTTCCCATTACTCCTTAAATTCTTGTAAAATGCCCAATCCTTACTGTTTGTCCAAGAAATGAACCATTAGAGGATATAAATAAACTTTGTCATATTTGACTTGACAAAAGTGTGTCATTCTTTCAAGCTTGCTTACTGCAGGTCGACATGCATACAAAAACTAGTAATGTAGGTAGGCCTAATTGCAGTGTTCAATTAACAGAAAAAGTAAGCTAACAAGATGTTTTATGCAAGAGTTACTGTAAGTAATTGGTTGCATTATGGGAAAAAGTAATATTCTTACAGTATTAGTAGCTACAGTAATGGTGGTACTCAAAGTTAGGCCTACTGATGCTACTTTAGTCTTAAAAATTTAGTTGAACAAAGGCATATGGTAGGTGGAAATACTCAATATACCTCTGTTGTTTCAAAAATGTTGGAGCTTCTTAAAAAAGACGACGATCACTACCGCTTCTCATTCATATTTACTGATTAAAATACGTAAACACTGTTACAAGGAAGGAAAACAACAACGGCGACATAAAAGGACGAGGAGGAAAAAGCACATCCTGTTACCTAGCAACCATAGGATTCTTTTGTAGCAACTTAACTCTAAATGCTACACTAACGGAAGACAACACAACACATTTCTATTTCAAAATAAAAGCATGTTATTGTAACCTACTATAAAATATTTACAACAACCTCATAATTGGAATGTAGTTCATTACATCCTACCCGTTTCACAAATCTTATTTGATGCTTTGTTACTTAGCCTACAGTGAATTGTCTTAGTTAATTTTGTGGCTTATTCCAGGTGCATCTCAATAAATTAGAATATCATGGAAAAGTTCAGTTTTTTCAATAGTTCAATTCAAAAAGTGAAAACTAATACATGATATAGATCCATTACATACACACTGAAGTATTCCATGTCTTTATTTCATGTAATTGTAATCATTATGGCTTACATTTAATAAAAACTGCAAATTCAGTATCTTAAAAAAATGAATAATACATCAGACCAATTAAAAAATGATTGTTAATAGAAAATTGTTGGTCTTCTGGAAAGTATGTCCATTTATATGCACTCAGTACTTAGTTGGGACTCCTTTTGCTTCAATTACTGCATGAATTCAGGGGGGCATGGAGGCAAACAGCCTGTGGCACTGCTGAGGTGTTATGGAAACCCAGGTTGCTTTGATAGTGGCTTTCAGGTCGTTTGCATTTTTGAGTCTAGAGTGTCTCATCTTCCTCTTGACAATACCCCATAGATTCCAGGTGCCAGATCCAGTTGGAAAATTAAATCAGCATCTCCATAAAGCATGTCAGCAGAAGAAAGCATGAAGTGCTCTAAAATTTCCTGGTAAACGGCTGTGTTGACTTTGGATGATATCATGTATTAGTTTCACTTTTTGAATTGAACTATTGAAAAAACTGAACTTTTCCATGATATTCTAATTTATTGAGATGCACCTACATGACCAGTCTCAATCTCAGGGCTACACTTAAGTAATTATTTGTCATTTTTCTCCCCACAGGCACATAGATGGGAACCATAAGCTGGTAAGGTGGCGAATGGTCTTTCATGGATGTGTGGATGGCTTTAGTCTAACTATCATTTACTTACAGTGTCTCAACAACAACAGGACCTCAAGTATACTGGGACTGTTCTGTACTGGTGTACAGACCTTTGGTCTGCCTCTAAGAGTACGCTGTGACCACGGCATGGAGAACACAGGGGTTGCCAGATATCTGTTGGAGAGATGAGGGCTGAAGAGAGGCAGTGCCATTACTGGTCGCAGTGTCCATAATCAGAGAATAGAACGTTTATGGGCAGAGCTTAACAGAGTAATATCATTTCACTTCAGAAACCTCTTCACTTTCATGGAACATGAAGGCATATTGGATTCAACAGATGAACAACATCTATTTTGTCTCCATTACATCTACTTGCCAAGAGTTCAAAGGGAAGCTGCAGAATTCCAAAATCAGTGGAACAACCATGGATTGTCTACAGAGGGAGGACAGACGCCTCTACAACTGTGGCACAGAGGTGTTCTCCAGTCTGCTGGAGCTGGTGCTACTCAGGACATTTTTGATGAAGACAACCCTCCTGAGTCAGAGACTGAGGACAATGTTGTTGTTCTGGAAAATGACTTCACTGTGAATGCAGCAGTTATGGACAGAATTCAACAAACAATAGATCCATTGAGTGATGATGGTAATCATGGTATCAGTTTATTTTTAGGCCTGCTACATTTTCTTAGTCAACATTAACAAGGCCACACAACACTTGCTTAAGCTATGATGTAACTGTCAAGTAACAATTAATAACATTAAGCAGCAACTGTAATAAAATAAAATTAATCAGCCCCCAAAATAAATGGTCTCAAAACAAACTGACCATCTAAGGCAAAACAGGGTTCCTAAATTCAGTAATATTACTCTCTATACCAAAACCCTGAGTATTTTCTAAATCAAAGCCCATTATGTCTTTGAAATCAGTGTAAATGTGTCAAAAAAAAGTGGCAGTTTCAGACAGTTGTTTCATGTGTTGGCCATAGGTAACACTAAACTATGATGTAACTGTGAGGTAGCAAATAACGTTAAGTGGTAGACAATTGTACACAACAGTATTAAAAACTTGGTTAACATTTATCACTATTCCTCTTTATAGTCTAAAAACAAATAAAAACTGTTACCCAAATCATCTACTCAAAGTCATATCAATCAGCCCCAAAAATAAATGGTCTCAGCAAATTTTCAACCGACCATATGAGGGAAAACAGGGTTCCTAAATTCAGCATTATTACTCTCTACCAAAACCCTGAGTATTTTCTAATGCAAAGTCCATACTGTCTTTGAAATCAGTGTATGTGTCATAAAGTGGCCGCTTCAGACAGTTGATGCATGTGTTGGCCATATGCAAACAGAGTTCTGGGCTTACAGACTGGTCATGTAGGAAATCAATTGTTGGTTGAGGGGAGAAGCCAATTGGTGGGGTGATGCTTGCACCAGTTGCAAAGGCTAAGACATTGCTTAGCTTTGAGGCTAAGAGATGTCTTAGCCTTTGAACAATGTCAATGTACAGAAAATATCACACTATATACATATATATGTATATATACTTTGTCATGAGACAGAGCCATATGCAACACCAATATTTACCCTCAACATCCAACAAGTAATCTCTCCAAAATGGCACAACATGTTCCTTTGCCATTCTCCTGTTGCTTCCCGCTACAGTCTTATTTGGAAAAGCTGATCCATGGAGTTGGCTGTGAGTGGAGGTGGTTGATGGCACAGCAAGGGTCTAAAACTCTCCGGGTACATCCTCATGGCATCCAGGACACCTAGGGTTTTCAGTCCCTCTTTAAATCTGCAAAAATTAAAAGATGAGACAACAAAATAAAATCCTTCAAACTACTAATTCAAAATGCCAGCAGAGGTTAAAATGACATCTAGGCTGCTAAAACGTGAAATATTTGTCTGTCAGAATCTGAAATAACTGTGTTTATATCTGGTAAATACATTTTAAAGTGTAGTTTGGTTAAAGATGTACAATGTTTCTAGAAGATCTAGCAGAATGTTGTTCTTAAAATGCTGTTCTATGTGCAGCCCATCTCTATGATGAGATTGTAATTGTAATATGTGAAAATAGTATAGGGCAGTGAAATTAAGGAGTTGCTAACTGCATGAGTTGTTTGAAACCTTTTCCAATTTGATTTAAATGAAAAGTGTTCCCTTCAATGTTATGTTGAAGGGGGGCATGGAGGCAAACAGTCCTTGCATTTGGAGATGACTGTTGTAAAAACCACCAGTCATCTTTACAATAAAAACATTCTGAGTTGTGTTACAAACCTTACAAATGCCCCAGAGACTCTGTGCACCACCTGGAACATCACAATATCTTGAACTAACAGATCTCAGTCTTCAGTGCATTTCAATGGCCTGAGACACCCAGCATTTGCCAGATAATCTTGCAGTGGTTCCGTGGCAGGCATCAGATCCCCAAAAGGTGTACTTTCAGACACCTAAAAGCAGCACACAATATAAAGACAGAAAAAATTAGCAATAGCATAGCTGAACATAATGTGTATTTATTCACTATATATTCGGACCTTTTTGACTTTCTCATAGAGGTCAGCATCAGCGATGTCTCCTGACAGGCTTTATCGTGGAACTGCCACCAACCAGATGGAAGTAGAGAGCTGGTGTAAAGAATCAGAAATCAGAATGAACAAAAGGAAAACAATTATAATACAAAATTATAATAAGCTAAACACCCATTCAACTATACACAGGGACCAAGCCCTGGTTAAAACACAGACGTGATAAACGTTTACTGAAGCTGATCTGGTACACAATACTAATCACGCCAAGCACCAAACAGACGGCACGCAGCCGTACACAGCGCAGCGTGGAGAGACAATGTTTCAGAGGGAGATAAAGCCTCAGCAGAGACAACACAGCGGAGGCGAAGCTTCACCGGAGGCGGAGCTTCAGCTGAGACAAACAGCGTGGAGACAAACAGCGTGGAGACAAAACAGCGCGGAGACAAAACTTCACCGGAAACAAAACAGCAGCGACCCCTAAGCAGCTGGAGCACGCAGCAAGGAGAACAGAGCCGCAAGAGGAAGAGCTGGTGGAGGAGTGCCACTTTTATACTGGCCCACCTCATAACAGCCACCTGGTGTTAAGTACCAGCAGGGTCACCCAATAACCTAGCACCTCTATACTGCTACACAATGATGTCTGAGCTGAAAGTATGTGGAACTAGTAGAAGTAGTAGACAAGTTTGAAGACCATTCCAATGCATATCCAATGGGACAAAAAAGGCAGAAAATTGTAATATTGCCAAAATGTATAAAGAATATTACAAAGTTAAACACAAACAATAATGTGCAGGAGAAGCTACGCATAATTAGTAAATGGAGTAGTTAGACTGCAAAAAATGGTGTAAGATGTGAGCATAATAATGAAAAAAGATTCAAAGAACAATAAGCATATAGAGTTCCCAAAATACAGCATGTGTTTTTATCATGTACCTGTGCTGTCCAATGCTAGGTTCAATCTCCCTGCCCTCCCCTCAAACATTGGTAAGACTGCAAGGGCTTCCACAAGTAAACGTAGGAATCCCCTTCTCGGGCCACCAAGGTCCACAGCCTCTTCACTCAGTCTCAAATCATCGGAGAACTTGATATTCATCTGATACTTGGGATTGTAGGACAGCCTCTTGAATCCCCAAAGACCACCATCCAGCACTGAGGACCTGTTGATGTTGAATCTGCATCTCTTGGTGACGTCAATTTGAGATGCAAGACTGAAGAGGACTTCTTGTGCTGATTTTGTGTTTGTTTGTTCAAATACCCTGTTGAGTGAAATAGAGAAGAAATAAATATCAATAAAGTGTTACAATTATCTAGTTTTCTGCATAAAATGTGATAAAATAATTAAAGTTGGTTTCTTCAAACATAGCCATTGGATCTTCAGTGTTAGTAGAATATAACACTGTGGCTAACTATAAAATTTATCCGAACAGAAAGTACTGTTTGATGTAAAAAATGATTTAGTATGTAGAACGAAAAAGACTCAGATCAATGATCATTGATCAGGCCTTGCCCTTGTCAAAAACAAGCTGTCAATGGCACAGTTAACTAGATATATAACAAATACAAATTTGCATCTCTTAACCATCTGAAGCATCTAGCTTCTAGCATAAATGCTCATGAAGAAACTAATTACACAATATTTGATTCATGGGCTACATAGGCATGACTCTAGAGACTAGCCATTATAGCCTGGTTTAGATCCTCATCATCAGAAGAGAGGTCTGAGGTTGAACTCATGATGGACAGGTAGGCAGCATAGTGGTCAATCCTCCCTGCAACACCACTAGCACTGGGTGCAACCCCATTCCCTGTACCATCACAAGCGCTGGGTGCTTCTGGTGGTGCAGCTTCAGTTGCAATGTCACTCCATGCTTGTGGTGCAGAGAGCAGTGTAGCTGTCGAGGTGGTGTCACTGGATGCATGTGGGGTGGCAGGAGGCTGGGTTGAAATTTGGTTTCCCCTGGGCCGTGTACACATATAGCCTCCAGCTTGGAAGTTGTTGGATACTGTTGTGGTGTTAATCTCCACACAGTCATCCAAATCTGTGCTATCAAACTAAAACAACAAAAAATACAAAATGTTGGAGTTATTCTCAAAAATGACAACTGTATGCTATCTGGATAAGCATTTATTTTAAATCCCTTGCCTGAAATGGAAGATCCCTTCCTGGCCATATGTACAACGCCTTTGCTTTAAAGACTTTATGGATAATGAGGCTTTTCAACTCCTGGCCCTCACACAACTTTGGTGACACTAATTTGCTGCCACAAGCCATCAACAGTTCAACACTCGGAAAATAAGAAAAGTAGAATAAAGAAACATAGAAAGAAATAGGAACCAATTGCAAGGCCAGTTTCAATCCATGATGTATCAAAAATTCAAATAATATAATACCTGACATCCTCTGGAATTTTGTTTTGGAATGCCTCTCAAATCTCTCCAATGACTTTCCTGTAGTCCCACATTTTCTTAATCTCAAAGGCGCTTAGAATGAAGCCATTCTCATGAAGTTTTCTTTTTGTTTTATGCTTACAAACTTCATCCCATGCAGAATGGGGTAACATGATGACATCTTTGTTGAAACTGGGATGGTTTGGGTTTGTTAAAAGCACCTTAAGCCAGGCATATGCTGTATGATTTCAGGCACGTTTTTTACCCGATTTGGAGTCGCATGACTCTCCCTTGAGACTTTCAGCGCCTACATGTCGTTTGTCATGCCTTGCATGACAAGACAAGAGACGATTATCCACTCCGAACGGCAGGCAGGCAGCAATCGAACGGCCCAACGGATTTCTGACGTCAAATATTTTGGTTGGCCGACTGAAGGATCTTGCACAGTTGAAGCACAGCAACGACTCAACTTAAGCCTATCGGAATACACTGTACGATTTTGTAAATGTTCCTGTTCAATGCCAACTCACACTGTACGAGTAAATCGGTCGCGATGTGAGGCACAAGCTCATGATTTATGTGCTCACACTGTACATAATTAAATAAGCCAATGTCCAACTTTTTAATCATAAACTCCTATAGGAATGGAAATCAATGTAAACAGCTTCATTACCTTTCTATCACAACTCTGCAGGCTTCTGTGGTGGCCATATTGTCAGAGCTAAAATGTGTCAGAGAGACCAACAAGACTTCAGGAGAAACATGTGAGATTTTAATAAAATCTGTAAATACAAACCATTAGTATAAAGGCAGATAGCGTACAGCAGGGGTCGGCAAATAAGTCTGGACCCGGGCCAATTTTTTTCCGGACATTTCTATCGCGGGCCATGACCATGCTTTCCTACTGGAAAAAAAAAAGGTTTTCTATTTTTTCTATTATATTAAAAATAAACATTATTTAACTTTAAAAATGCATTTAATTTAATTTAAAACATTAATTTGCTTCTATGTGCTGTTATTACGCCCACTGCTGCATCTCCTGGCGTCTGTCATGAAACAGGCAACCTGCCCTAGCAACCTGCCGTAACTAATGTATACAGCAGCGCAGATCTGTTTCCCCATGCCGCTGATGTGCATTCACATTTTTTAATTAGGCTATTTGATATTTGAGCCGACCTTGTTTGGTTTTGTTTTTTTAATTTAATGAAACATATTTGTTCACGTTGTCCGTTGCAAGAGGGACACAGGACACTTTTATTTTCCACAGGTTACAATTAGCCTTCCAACCTCTGCGTCAAGTAAAGAGGCTGCAAGGATGTTCTGGCTGCTGTTTTGTCACGTTACTTATCAGCTACTTTTCAATAAATGTTGTTGTAACGTCCATGAAATGTAAGGTCACATTTTTATGTAATTTTGTTTGTTTTATTTTGAAAATAGTATTTCTGTGAAAGAAATGTGTTAATATGTGCCAAAGTGGTCAATTATTACCTCTTGGTAAAAGCAAAAGTAAAGAGAGCTATTCAGTGTCACCAGTAGGAGGCAGTGTGGCGCCTTTGTTGACTTCTCCTACTGAGTTGCACTGAACTTGCCTGTCTCAGTTGATTGACTTTTGAAATTTCAAATATGATGTGAGGTCGATTTTGTTAAGGTTACTGAAAATGCTTGAATGATTTTAGGAACAAGTGGCAAAACATAGTTTTCTGTGTGTCGCGAGTGACTCAAGATGGCGCCGCTTTATACTTGTTTTTCTGTTGTGACCAAACCATGTCATAGTTTCTGGCTCCAGCACATTTAATTTTGGGTTAAAAATTATTCTTTTTGGTACAGTATTTTGTCACGTGTAAATAAATGTGTTGAATGAATGTTACAGTTATAGAGAGATACATTTGGTTAATATCGTCAGCAGTTAAAAGTGTTAAACCTTGCAAGTCTTCAGCTCAGGCATTTATCTTGAACCAACAGTTAAGAGTAATATGCTAGTTTCTTTCTATTTGCACTACGAGTGAGGTTAAATAAGGGAACCTGTGAAGGCCTATACGTTTTGTGTTTCATGGTATTATTTTCAGTAGTTGTGAACTAAATGGTAGCTCAGTTAATTAACTGAATAAGGATGTATTAATACAGTGATCGCTGAACTCAGGATTATTCTTTATGAAGAATTGGAAAACGTGTGTTTTATTTGGAAACGAGGATTATGCTATAACTAGCTGTATTTTGGTTTTGTTTCTGGTGTTATGGATTTTGTACTGCTTAATGACATTTGAATATGGAGCAAACAAATACAGAAAAAAAGATAAAAGAGAAGAGAAAAGAGATATTTTGCAAATTGATAAATAAATTCTACCGAGTGAAGCTGCACTGAACAGAAGCAAACGGTTGCCTGTCTCATTCTTTCTCCTCTTTTACAGGAAACCTTATCTGCGTACAGGTACTCTGCCTGGGACCTGTAACATTGTGAAATCTGTGGAATTGTTGTATTTTTTTTTAATCCAAGTCTTTTTATTGATGTTTATACAAAGAAAGATAGTGTACAAAGTACATAAGTACAGAAGCATAAGTGGTCAGAAATAATACAAATATAAACATCACCCCCTCGCTCCAACAGAGCCCCATCCCTGCAACAATATTACTGTACCATTTGACAACTTAATATTGACTGAGCTTGTAAGCGAACACTTGTATTACATGCATCATGTACATTTCAAAAGTACATATACGAAAATATATGTAAGTAAATAAATACTAGTTAAAAAAAAAATAAATAAATAAATAAATAATAAATAAATCAAAGTTAAAATTAAAAAAAAAATTCAGTAAATAATCAAAAGCGGTCCTTATGGGTTGCAGATTATACATAATACAGGATCAGTCATATTAAACACCAATATTAGCGACATCTAATTTCTCTATATAACTTAAAAAAGGTTTCCATGTAGAGTAAAATTTTTTAATACATCCTCTTGTAGAATAACGAATCTTCTCTAATACCAAGTGGTGTAGAAGGTCATCGATCCACATCTTAAAGGTTGGGGGAAGTTTCTCCTTCCACTTAAACAGTATTAATCGCCTAGCTATAAGAGATGCAAAAGCCATCATATTCTTTGCCTGGCGGTTAAGTTGAGTGTCATGAGGAGTTATTCCAAATATGGCAGTAATGGCAGAGGGTTCTATAGGTACTTGGAAAACATCTGAAAAGGTTTTAAATATTAACTGCCAGAAATTGTCTAGTTTTGAACAAAACCAAAACATATGTGAGAGGGTGGCTGGCGTTTGCCTGCATCGATCACAAATGGGGTCAATACTAGGTGTGAACTTTGCTAGTCTTACTTTAGACCAATGAAGGCGATGCATAACCTTGAACTGGATAACCGTATGTCGTAAGCAGATTGAAGAAGAATGTATTCTATCTAAAGCTCTTTCCCAGATATTCTCAGGAAGTTCAAACCCCAAGTCGCCCTCCCATTGAGTCTTTAGTGATGTCAAAGGTTCCAAATTATATGTGTTTAGTAGGGAGTATATGTTCCCAATAATCCCTTTGGAGCCTGAGTTAAGCTTCAGAATGTCATTTAAGAGGGAATTGGGTGGCTGGGATGGGAAATGAGTAAATGATTTTGATATAAAACTACAGAGCTGCAGAAATCTAAAAAAATGAGAATTTGGGATGTTAAATTTAAGCTTTAATTGATCAAAGGACGCAAAAGTATTGTCAATGAATAAGTTTTCTATTGTGGCCCATTCATGAAAAGCACCGTCTATAACTGATGGCGTGAACTGGTGGTTTCTTGTTATATGAAGGCAAGTGGGCAGATCTTTGAGAGAAAAACCTCGTCTGAACTGAAAGAGTGTTTCACAATTGGATTTGAGGTGTGTTTAGATATGGATTCCGAAAGAGGGAGTTTTGAGCATAACAGTGAGTGTAAAGAAGTATGAAGACAAGAGGATTTTTCCACTTGTAACCATTCAGGGTTAGTGTCACCAGATAAAGAGTCTTTCCAAAACAGCATAGTCCTAATGTTGGCAGCCCAGTAGTAAAACTGGAAATTAGGGAGGGATAATCCTCCATGTTGACGATGCTGTATTCGAGGGTTTTTCTTGTTCCATATAAATCCCGACACCAGATTGTCCACTGACATAAAAAAGGATTTAGATAGGTATAGGGGGACGCACTGAAATATATACAGGAATCTGGGCAAAACATTCATTTTAATTATGTTAATTCTGCCTCCAAGCGACAGGGGGAGTAAATTCCAACGTTCCAAATCCTGCTTAAGGTGGGTTAATAGTGGTGAAAAGTTAGCTTTAAATATATCTTTGAAGGCATGTGTTATCCAGATTCCTAAGTATTTGAATTTTTGTGGACTGACTTTAAGCGGGAATAACCCAAAGTCAATTTGCTTAGCTGCTGTATTCACCGGCATAATTTCACACTTCTGTAGGTTAATTTTGTATCCCGATAATTCTTCAAGCAGGTTCAGAGCATTTGGTAGACTAGTTAAAGGATGGGACAAATATAAAAGCATGTCATCAGCATACAAGGACACCTTATTATCTGAGTCATATCTCCGTATTCCCTTTATATTAACTTCACCACGTAAGGCTAAAGCCAGTGGCTTGATCGCAATAGCGAACAGAAGAGGTGACAGGGGACAACCCTGTCGGGTGCCATGAAGGAGAGGGAAGTAAGAAGAGAGATTGTTATTTGTTTGGACAGCTGCTAGTGGAGAAGAATACAGAACTTTAATCCAAAAGATACATTTTTCACCAAAGCCAAATTGTTTGAGAGTGTAGAAGAGATAATCCCACTCCACCCGATCAAATGCTTTCTCAGCATCAAGTGATAATAATATTTCTGGAATGTCGGGTGGAGTGGGAACATAAAGAATATTAAGTAGGCGTCTAATGTTAAAAAAGGAGTGGCGACCTTTAATAAAACCAGTTTGATCGTCGGCTACAATTGAGGGCAAGACCGCCTCTAGGCGACAAGCCAGAATTTTGGAAAGGATTTTACTGTCCACGTTTAAGAGTGAAATGGGACGGTAAGAACCACAATCTAGAAGGTTTTTTATCTTTTTTAGGAATAAGGGAGATGACCGCCTGTCGCATAGTCAGAGGAAGGGAACCGGTGGCATATGACTCCTCAAATACAGAGAGCAAGATGGGAGATAGCTGATCTACAAATTTTTGAACGAATTTGCTTGGAAACCCATCTGGTCCTGGGGATTTTCCAGCTTGCATGAGCCTAATTGCATTAGTAAGTTCTCCTACAGAAAATGGTTTGTCTAGCTCGGATGCAGCTCTGCTACTAATTGTGGGAACATTTATTTTCCTGAAAAACGAATCAAATAAAACATGGTCGCCAAGGGATTCGCTATCATACAGCTTTGAGTAAAATCTATGAAAACACGAATTAATCTCCGAATGGTCTATATGCTTAGTGCCCAATTCATCATTTATCTCAGCTATAGTTCTATCCACAGTTTTCTGGTGGAGTTGATGGGCAAGAATCTTCCCTGTCTTTTCACCATACTCGAACGTTTTACTTTGTGACTTATTTATTAGGTTTTTAATGCGTCTTGTTGATAACAGATTGAACTCTGTTTGGAAAGTTAGTCGCTGTTTGAATAAATCATTGGATGGGGTGACAGCAAGTGTAGCATCTAATTTGAGAATATCATTTGTTAACTGTTCAAGTTTCATATTATGACGCTTTCTTTGTTGTGTGCTATATGATATTATTTGTCCCCTAGGTACGCCTTCATGGATTCCCACACTGTTAAAGGAGACATTCCTGGGGTCTGGTTATGTTCCAGGAAGAAAGTTATTTCAGAGGAGATAAATTTAATAAAGTCTTCATCTGAAAGTAGTAAAGTGTTAAGACGCCAAGGGTGATAGTTGGCATGGGAAATTGGTATACCTAAAGTCATCGACAAGGGGGCATGATCCGAAATAATTATAGCTTGATATTCGCACTTTCTTATTAGTGAAAGAAGACTTTTATCCAAAAAGAAATTATCTATGCGCGAGTATGTCCTGTGGACCGGAGAAAAGAAGGAGTAGCGTCTAGCTGTAGGATTTTGAAAGCGCCACGCATCGACTACACCATTCGTATGAAGAAAGAGCTGCAATTGGGATGCTGCACTGGATTTGGACGCAGTCCTAGACGAGCTACGGTCCAGAGTAGGTGATAACGTGCAGTTCATGTCTCCTCCGAGGATAAGATAATGCGTATCCATGTTAGGGATATGAGCAAAGAAATTTATAAAAAAAGAATTGTCATCCCAATGTGGTGTGTATACGTTGGCCAAGATAACCGGTGTGTTGTACAGTCTGCCCACTACAATTACGTAACGGCCAGCGGAGTCTGTTTCAACCTTCGACATAACAAATGGGATGTTCTTATTAATGAGGATGGTCACACGCCTAGATTTGGAATGAAAATTCGAATGATATGATTGTCCGATCCATCCTCCCCTGAGTCGGAAATGATCAAAGGTTCGGAGATGTGTCTCTTGAAGAAAGGCAATTCCCGCTTTTAAATTACTCAAGTGAGTCAATACTTTCTTTCGTTTGGTGGGGTGGTTCAAGGATTTCACATTCCAGCTTACAAAGGTCACATCGCAATGAGCTGATCTGTTTGAAAGATCTGTGTCAGTCGTAACCATATTCAAGACAGAGAAAAATTAGCTGTCTGTTTGATCTGCCTGCACTTATACTTTCTAAAACTTTGAAAGGGACCTTTAAAAAATAAGTAAACATGAACAAAAAAACAAAAGAAAAAAAATATAGACTGCAAACCCAGGTACAGCAAATCCCCAACCCTCACCTGTCAGAACAAGGTGATTCCCAAACCCCTCGCAAAAATGTCTACACATTTAAGTGCTTGTGTGAGGATACACTAGCTTTGGAAGAACAAACTCTGCTGTATATAGAACATACTTTTATATAAGGCACCTAAGAGAACAGCCTAAGACAAATGTTATTTCTTCTGTTGTCTAAGCATTGAGCATAAGTAGAAAAGGAAATAGTAACGATAATAGAGACACGCTACAGTATTCTGACCAGTCAGATTGTTATATCTGTTGTAAACAAAATAAAAGAGTGAGAAACAACAGTTTTGACTCCGTAGGCGCTTTGTGTTACTTCATCTGGAACAGTCTGGAACCATATGGCTCTGTAGAGTGTTTCAGTCAAGGTGATCTGTTTAAGTGATAGAGTGGGAAGCACCAACCTTATTCAAACGTAGAAATCAGCTATTCTCACTCCTTTCGAGTCATGATCAGTCTTTTGAAGCGTCCGGTAGGATTTTGGCCTTCACATAGGCCATGGCTTCTCCTGGGTTATGAAACCGCTTCTCAGCTCCATTATAGGTGATCCGGAGCCGAGCTGGGTAGAGAAGACTGTATTTAACATCGTCTCGTCCGCGGAGCAGTCGTCTCACCTCACCGAAGGCCGACCTGGCCTGCACGACACTCGGGGGATAGTCCGGGAAAATAGAGATGTCAGTCCCTTTAAACCGGAGCGGTCTGGACTCCCTGGCGCGGCGGAGGATGTCGGCACAATCTTGGTAGTAGTGGACTTTCGCCACGATGACCCGGGGTTTGCCGTCTTGGCTTCTGGGCTGCAGACCTCTGTGAGAGCGGTCGATCAGGACGTCTTTCTACATTTTCAGCACCTCTCTTAGAAGTTTGGAGACAGCAGTCGGGGTGCTTGAGCCAGGGGTCTCTGGGACGTTTAATATTCGGATGTTGGAGCGTCTCATTCTTCCTTCCATATCGGTACATTTCTCCCGCAAGTTACCGACCTCTGTCTCAAGTTTGCCCACTTTCGTTAGTAACGAGGACACGTCGTCTGAGCAGGATGAGAGTCCCTGCTCCATGTGTATACACACTATACTATACTATTTCATCGTCTCCACGTCGGAGCGGATCGCCGCGGTGTTGTTAGCCAGCTCCGTCTTTACTGCCTGCAGCTCGAATTTGATATTTTTAAAATCGTCAGCCAGAGCGGTCTTGAGTTCTGACCTGATCAGCATAGCTATATCTGCTTTCAGCGCCGTGAGGATTTCTGCCTTCAGGTCCGCGACGTCCATTTGGTCGTCAGGCTGAGGTGTGCTACACCCGGGAGGCAAGTCACTTGAGCTTGAGGCTTTGGGCCCGGTTGCGGAGGCCCCTGCGGTGGACTCGAATTTTCGCAAGTTGTAGGCCATTAATGAAAGAAAATATTTGTCGTGGTTTTTGTTGATATAAGGTGCCAAAAAATAACTTTTAACCCGAAATTCAGCAGAGCACGTTGCTTATGCTGCCTACTCCATCGCCTGCTCGCTAGCGCCCGGACTTCCATTTTTTATCTTCGGAATTGTTGTATTTTTGACAGAAAACACGAGGTTTAAAAGATATATTAAAAAATATATATATTTTAAAATAAATCAACGTCATCTAGCGGGCCAGATATAATTGATGGCCGCTAATTCTCGACCCCTGGCGTACAGCAATAATATATGCACAATGAAATGTATAGTTCACTGATATACTTCAAATTAAAATAGGAGCAGGAAGAGAAATTGTTAATAAACTATAATAATTATTGGTAAGTTATGTCTATTAATGCAGTTTTTTAATATAGACTACTGTTAATCTTATTGAAGGACACAATTTAGCTACACTTCAACCTTCATCAAAGGCTTTTTGTGAATGGAGAACTTCATCAATTACATCTGACAGCCATCGGCCACATGAAACACTCCCGGTCGCGGACACAGTTTACAACAAATTCCAGCGAGTTTTATCTGATTACGGGCAGAGTGCAGCGGCTCTTCCCAGAATGCGAGTGGGATGATGCTACATTTCACTACAACTCAGAAACACGGGTCAACCCGTCCTGTACAGGTTCAAAACGGGACGCGCTGTTTAATCCTCAGATATGCTACGGGGCAATTCTGCCGTGACGGGTGGCAACCTGCCACAGGACACTATCACAGCAGACTACAACTACCAGGAGGGAGAGCAATGTGCCATCACCTCAATCACAGCCTCCATTCAGAGAAACACACACACACACACACACAGTAAAAAAGAAAAAGTTGAGAAAACGTAAAATATCAAGGCAACATGATGCAAGAGATTTTTGAGTTTTCTCAACTTTTGCCTGCTGTTGTTGACTTAACTAAGGTTTTCAAGTTCTGCAAAGAGTTCTGCCAACTTGGATCTTCTTGTTCACCTAATTAGGATAATCCTTGTCGAATTAATAAACAATTATGCCCTCAGTGTCATGTATTTCTACCTTCTTAAAATGTATGTATTCTTGTTGAATAAACGTACAATTATCCCATCAATGGCATATATTCCTAGATTCACCAAACACAAATATTCTTAAAAATGTATGTTTCTGTAATTTTATTTAAAAAATCTTCAATAGATGGATAATTAATAAAACAGAGTACAGCTGAATGTTATCTGAAATATTTATTTATATTTATCATTGATTTTGAACAGACGGGTTAAGCGCCTTTGTAAAAAAACAAAATAAAAAACACAATATTGAAATATGCTCAGTGTTTTTCTTTTCATGTCTGAACAGTTATTGAACATACTGGGACTCAACCACCTCAAATCTTTTAAGTCCACCCCAAATAAAATAAAAGCATTTTCTTCTGAATAAGTGTAACAGCTGTTTCAGCTGTTACACTTATTCAACAACAATGTCTTCAGAATACAGAATAGAATACAACTGAAGTACATAAGTGATGTCCAGCCATCTCTCTAGTTTTGCTGTCAACCTCCCTGTGTGTTTTATCTTCACCTCTGTTCCAAATGGCATGAGAATGAGTAAAAACATACATGAAACATTCATACTGTGCTATAGTTAAATAACACTCAGGGTGAATCTTCCACCACGCTGAAGATTTGAAATCAATAATAGGCTTACTGAACATGTACATAGTGGTTATTTTCCCTCTATGTTTGGTGGCTTCTGAATTTACACGTGAACAAGAACTTTTCTGAGAAGATAAAATTAGTCAGTATTGAATGACTGGTCTGTGCCATTTGACTATTTTTTGCATACACATTAAAGTTTTACTTGAGCAATAATGAATTTAACAATTGAAACACTAAATATGAACTTCTTGGTAACCTTTTACATGGGTGTTAACCACAATACACTAGAACATGGTAAAGAACAGGCTAAAGTCATGTCTGGCTTCCCCAACAGTCAAAGTAAATGCTTCATTTTGAGAGACCTTGTGCGCTGTGAGCATCGAGAGCCACCAAGCTCAAAAAAGATGGTCTGGATCGCTTCTGTTTTGGGTAATTAATGTTGAGGGCATACAGAAGGCCGAAGAGGTACGCCAGGGCAGTTGAGAGGTTTGCAATGTCATGCAGCACGATGCCCTCTTCCAACACAACTGCCTGGTCTCGCACAGAGATGTCGGCTTCATCTCGTAGGATGGTGAGGATGGCAACAGATGCACCTTGTAGCACTGGTGCCAAAGTGTCAGTGTCCTGAGGATAAATAACAGATGCATTATTAAGAGCTTAGAAAAACCAAGACAAACTAAAAAGAGCATTTTCTGAAGAAAATGTGTGTGAATGCTGAAAAGGTCCATGCTAAAGCTGAAAAGTATAACGTGTAGGCTGAGATATGATTGGCTTCATAACAGCTAAAAACTGTTGAAATGTTAAAAAGGCAGAAGAAAATGGGCAGCTATACACTGGAACCTGACAGTCAAAGAAAATTGATGAAGCAATGCTAACATAGCTGAAGTAATAGCTGAAAATAGATTTAGTAGTTTAGAAGTAGAACTTGTGAAAAGGAGGGTGATCTACATAAACTGTAAAAAAGTTAGTGTGAACAATGTATGAAAATATAAACAAATCAGAGAAATATGTAATGTGAAGAGTGAGAAAAGGGCTGAAACTGCTGGACAGGAGAGGGATAAGCCAATGTCATGACATGGAGAGGCTGTAAATTCTGAAATCGTCATTTTGTGAACAAACTCAAATGTATTGAATATAAAGACATTGTTGAAGATGCTTCAAAATTCCCCTCAAATGTATGAAATCACCGAAGGAATGAATAGTAACGGGTGAAGTAGCAGAGAGCAAAATAACATTCTGTCTTTTATTTTTCTTTGCCTGAATACGCAGAAAACTCAGGTATATCAACACTGCGAAGCTCAGGGCTTCCGTTTGTTGTGACATCCAGGAGAGGGCAGTGCAGTTTTCTGTGTCCTCACTGGTCTTGCGTTTGGATTTTTCATTACGAAACCAAGCAGGAGTGTGAGTATTTTCTGGTCATTTTAGAGTAAATATTTTGGGAAATAGAGCGAATTTCAAACCGAAAATGTTTGTATTGGAGTCTATGGGCAGCAGGGAGGGAAATACTAGAGGATCATCCTTCAAATTTTTCAGCATTCACACTAATAATTTGTTTAAGAAAGATTTGAAGAACAAGCGCATTAAGGCTAAACACATTTTTACTGATTTTGAACTTAAACATTAGTACCACACTACTGACATGCCATTCAACTTGTGGAGGTATTAACCAGAAAAAAAAGCACCTCTTTCTTTAATCAACTAAGAATCTACTAAGGAACACCACCCAACAATGACCAGGTGCTTCCCCTCAGCAGATAAAAGGGAGCTAAAGTGGAAAACTGCAGAGTCACCTCACCTGACAATTATATAGACAGATAAACTGCACTGGGGAGGTGTATATTTCCATTTTGGATGAACTACTCCTTAAAACATCTCATGTGAATGAGGAATTAGCTACATGACCTGAATTATTTATCTTTTTGCTACAGTCACTATTACTTACCAAGCACTTCAGGAAAAACTGTTGCATCTTCTCGGAGGAAAATGGGCAAGCCTCTCAGTGCTGCTATCTTTCGGTGGGACACAATGTCGGATGTCTAAAGAGTATCCAGTGGAAAACATGTATTTCAATAAGTATAGTACTGTACTGAACATATACATAATGCAAATTCAGAAATCTTTTACAGTAATGCAGATGAACACACAACTTTAACAAATTTAAATACTGTTAAACCAATTATAAGAAAGTATATTCATGCTCTTCTAAAAATGCCATGCAAAGGAGCACTTCACTTCACTTTTGCAGATAGTTTGACCTGCACTTCACTCACCTGATCATCAAGTTTATCCAGGAGGCCTTCCATCTCTTGACCAAATGCTCCCCTCTTAGACTGGTACAGTTTCAGCAAGCCAGGTCCAAATTTGTCAAGGGATGCATTGAAAGTCCCCAGGAGGTCTTTGCCCGTGAGTCGATGAAATTCTTCAGATATCTAAATAAGACAATCAACAAAATATTGTCATTTGTTCATAACCATAATGTCAGGATTCCTCTGTACAGGAAATTCCTGGGTAACTTGTTCTGATGCTGCACCATGTTAACAGCAAAATGTATTTCAAAAAGCTACACTTGACGTGCACAATATCTAGTAGTCTACTTTAAATTATAATTATATCTCATCTGCATATCTCATAATTATGACTTTTTATCTCACTTTTTATCTTTTAATTAAGCATAGGGATTTTTAACTGGAAGAAATGGGCTTCCATAGACGTGAGATGGTTAGGGTAAGAAAATTAGGACAGGTCACAGAATCAAATGGATCATAGATTTAAATGTAACACTGGCAAGACAGAATGGCATTTGTAAACATGGATTTTGAGGATTTAAAATTTCAATAAAAAGGTGACTATACAGTTGCAGAAAGTGATGTACTCCATGGAAGACATAAAAAACACAACAAAACATGGGTATTATAAATTTTGGGACTGATGGTGTAGTTGGTGCAGTGTGTAGGAGGGGCCTTGAGTGGAGTGGTAACAAAGTTTGCTGACACATTTCCTCAGTAGATACTGTATTTTTTCCATTATAGTCAATGTAGTAGTATAAGCCATGGCCAATTTATATAAGAGAATTACTAAATAAATTAGGACATCCTTACCTCCTCAGAAGAAAACAGCGCATGCCACCTCTCTTGGACCTCAGATATCATAGACAACCATACACTCCACAACTTCTCTCTGCCTGAGGGAAAACGTCAGCTCCATCTTCTGCTGTATCAATGTCATGTTCCTTTCATTTCATCGACCAGAGCAACTCTTCAAGGGTAGAATCATCATGGTGTTGTGGATAATCTGGCACATGATTGACCACTCCACGTGGCTTCTTCAGGGTGAACGGACTGTCATCTTTACCCCCATTTTTTCCTGTTTACATTTACCTCATTGCATCCTGTCTGACGAAGCTTTGATCTGCAGTTTCCAAGTTTGTACTTGATACTTGTTTTCCATCCCTCATAGCCTGTGATGCCACCTGGCTCCTTCAGGCATGGATACTTATGAACCAGTGCAGCAGCAACTGACTCAAGCTCATCTTTCTCGGGGTAGCTTTTGATTTCAAAAATTGCCTGTGCAATTTTATCCAATATCTCCATCTTCATGTCTCTTGTCACTGCAAGGCCCTTCTTTGACTTTTCATGTGTGTCATTGGCCTTACACAATTTCAGTTCAACATCATATGCAAACTTAGGGATAGGAAATGGAGATGGCCACTCTGCAGCTTGCCTTAAATTCTTCTGTATAGAATCAGTCCAACTAGGTCTAAAATCTTCAGTGTGTCTTGAGAGGAGACTGAACTAGTGGATTGGTCAAGTGGACACGAATCACAGTTCCACATTATATGCAAGACGGCACGCTCAGCTGGTAATTCAGACATTTCTGTTAAGTTGCAGAGTGCATTTCCAAACTCTGGATCCTCAAACTGTAGTGAGAAATCACCTTGAAGTTCGAGTCTCTCTTTAAGTATATCAATCAATTGCCCCACAGATGTTGGGGCATCTAAATGAATGCCACCTCCTCTGCATTGACAAGAATGGTCACAATCTTATGGAATTCCGGGAGGCCACTGCACTGCCCAGCAGATAAAATCATGCCTGCTGCATACTGTGTCCCATGCAGGTGAATCGTTTTAGACAGAGACACACTGTCTAGATGTGGGTACTTCTGTATTTCACACTTGAGTGATGGATCCAATTCTGAAACCCTGACCACTTTCACATTTTCAACATACAGTTTTGGCTTGAAAAGGATCCCACTGTCCAAATGGTATGCCATCATCTGCTGGTGTTTTGAGGAGAGAGTGAGCAGCACATTTTTCCGGTTGTGAGTGTCATGGACCTTTTTTTGTTTTGCCTCGAATCTGATTGTCCATAATTCCACTAAAGGCCCATAGCAGCGAAAAAGTTGTGGGTAGTAGTCAATGAAGTGGTGTTTTGGCCTCAGTCTGAACTCTGGAAAGGTACTGTTATGGAATTTTCTATCCTTAGGTTACACAAGGTCACGTGTGGGCCTTGAGGTCCTCAGCAGTATTAGTTGTTTGGCTTTGGTTGGGAACAGTAGGTGCCAGTCTATCTCAACACTGTGGTGGCCAGTGTCAAAGAGACCTGTTGCTGCCTTCTAAGACATAATAGATAGCTTGCCGTTGACGGTCCAATCTGCGTAAACAGACATCTGTGTCTCCAGACTAGAATATGCTGACAATAACACCTGCATGAATAAAAACATTCTCTTTGACTAATTCTGGGCGGATAGTATTTGTGGTGTTATCTTGGGGTTTAAAGTCTATCCACCAGGATGAATTGGGCAGGATATGAGAACGACTCAGGCACTTCTAATGTACTTTGAGAGTGTCTCTTATTCTCCTTGGCCAAGCGTCAATAAATAATACAGCATAAGACATCAGAGCCTCCTGAACACTTCCCTCCTGACCTCACCATTGACTTCAGCAATTTCTCCACAACAATGCGATTTGACGAAATCATAAAAAACTATGTGCTCATTTAATTTACCTGGAATATAGAAACATCTAAGACCCACCAGGGGGGTCAGGAGCTTCAGTGTCTTGGGGACAATGTCCTGGCTGAAACCTCTGGCGATGTTTGGAACATATGTCATACAAACATCCCAGTTAGATGTTCAATTGGCATATTGATTAAGTGAGAAATCAAGAAAGCTGACAATGGTGTAAAAAAAAAAACCCAAAAACTTTAAAAATAAAAGGAGCTGTAACCAAAATTGATTACAGAGCAGTGTACAGTGTGTGGATCTGAAGGGGGGCGAGTTGGGTTTATGACTCGCGTGGCCACTACGTGGCTGTTGGTTTCGGGACAGTTTCGGGCTGCACTCGGCACAGAGAGACCCACCTGAGATTTAAACTATAGAAAAGACGCTGGGAGTTTAAAAGTACTCCTTCGTTTAAATCAAGATTGGGGACCATCTACTCTGTGTCCTGAGGGAAACATTGATTTTAAAAGTGTATACACTGGGGCGAAAAAGAACTGAGTTTCACCACTGCTGTAGTTAGAAAGATGTGGAGACAGACCTTTGATGCTGCTGTATTGTGGATTGAAATCTGTTTGTATGTGTAAAGTCTTAATGCGCAAGCGAGCATAGGTAACAATCTGTCCAAAACAGTAGACAAATCTGAAAACTTCTGTAAAAAAATCTAATAACCAATGTAAAATTAGATGGTCAACCTGTCATTGTTAAGCAGTATGCTAAAACAAACACACACACACACACACACACACACACACACACACACACACACCTGGCACGTGTTGCACACGGACCAACACATGTTGGAAGAGGCGTGATAAATGATGTTATTTGCTCAAAATGGTTTGTGCATTACACTAGTTTCACAAACTTTTGTAGATAGTTGTATGACGTGCCAACAGACCAGATAGAAGAAGAGCACAGTGAAGCATGACCATCTGGAACCTCTGTCAGGTTCTTTTTGTACATTTGCAAATAGACTGTACATATGCAAAATTGTTAAGGCAATAAATATTTGTTAGTCATAACTGATCGATTCTCAAAGTGAGTCGAGGGTTTCACGACAAGAAAAGACACTAGCACAGTTCTTAAGTGTGCTAAAAGAGGTGATCCCCAGGTTTGGGGTGCCACAGAATATAGATAGTGACAAAAATTCAGTTTTTGTATAAAAAAATCATGCAGGATCTGTCAGAAATTTTAGGGTTGAAGTTGCAGTTGCATGTTCCGTATCACCCACAAAGTTCTGGTCAAGTTAAAAGAATGAACACAACTATCAAAGAACGGTTGACCAAAACAGTAAAGGTCTGAAATGGCCTGACGCACTGCCTATTGTGCTGTACTCCATCCAAAGTGCACTAAGTGCAACAACAGGACTGAGTCCTCATGAGATGTTAATGGGGAGACTAATGTCCACAGGGACAAGTCAACCTCTGACACCACACAAAACTTCTCTGCTTTGGACAGATGAGTTTATGACTGAATATGTAAAAAGATTAACTGAAATTTGGAATTTTATCATAACAGGTATCAAATGGCTCCCGAAACCATCGGAGGGACCAATCCATACTTTTAATGAAGGAAATTTTGTATTAATCAAACGTCTAAAAAAATGTTTTTGTCTCCCAGATGGAACCAGGTGTTGATGACAACCAGGGCTCTAAATTAACTTTTTTGATCACCAGCCAATGTGGCTGGTAAGTTTCTGAAGTTACCAGCCAATCAGAATTTCCACTAGCCACATTTTTTCCCGTGCCAAAAAGACTGATTATGAGAGCAACTGAATTCATTTGATAATTTTATTAACTAAAGCTTTAAATTAATCTTACAATGAAGTTGGGAATGTATATCCAATTAAAATAATTACAATAAAATGAAACTTAAGTATATACAAAAATTATCCTAACATTTCATTACTCATTAACCCTTACATACTATTCATGGTCTATATCTCCATTTTTTGTACATAATAAAATAAAAACATTAAAACTTATTTTTAGATAGAAATTTGACAATTTATCTTAATGTGACCCTGAATATACAAAAAAGGAAATATTTTTAAACTTCTAACTTTCTAAACATGTTTTAGTGCAGATAATTCACAGCAGCGGGTTCCCATAGAAACCGCGCTCACGTGTCCCGTGAAATAGATGGTAAAGTGCCTGTAGTTTTGAGAAAAAAGTGGACACCAGAAAATTTTAATGAGTACAGCCTCCAGGTCCCTCCTCCTTCCTCTCTGCTGCGCTGCACCTCCGCCTTCTACGCCCCTCCCCACAGATGAACCTGCCGTGCACGCTACACGCACGTGAAGGCTCGTCCCCGTTATTTTTGACGCCTGACGCGAGCAGCACGCGTCAATTTCCACAGAGCACCTCGAGCGGGCGGAAGCCAGACACAGAAAAAGCAAAGAGAATCCGGTGGATTTTCAAAATAAAATACCCTGTGCAAACTGCCGGTTGTAAAAACAGACAAAAGCAAAACTAATTAACTACGTAGCATATTTACAAATGTAGAAGCATGTTTAGAAGAACATACACTGGGAAAATTGTCAAATCTGAGCAAGTAAACAAAGGGTGTTAATTTAGAGCCCTGCTGACAACGAGGACTTGTATTTCCTGCGCTCTAACCAAACTGCCTATTAACCAAACTAGCCAAACTGTTAATCCTGTTATGTTTGACTGTCCAATTGACAGATGTGATGACTGTTATATTGCTCACCCCCTGACTTTCTCGCAAGGTAAATGGTCGTGGACAATGCATGATAAAGCTCTGATTAAGACGGTGCTGAGTGCACCCAGGTAATGAAGGTAACATTCACAGCTGCTGTACCTTTGACTGAACCTCTGGAGCTGTGGTGTTTGACTAAACAGCCATTGAAAAGTTATCCTGATTATAAACTGTGGGGTGTTAATTACCAAGATGTTCCAGGGGAGGTGCAGAGCGGTAAGATCTGTACTATGGTGAAACTGGTAAGGACGTTTTCTATATATTGGTCAATTTTCTCCCATAAATTCACTCAATGTAGCCAAAGCTAAAACTAATAGAGTTACAGGTAGTGTTTCTTAACCTGTAGTAAAAAGAAAAAACAAATTCGGTCCTCAGCCTAATGATTGATTTTGCGAGTGATGGTAATCAGTAATTAAAAAAGTAAACTGCCAAAATATGCCATCTTCTATACACTCTCCAATGACCAACTTGATTCCATTCTCCAGAGCTGATGTGTTGTGAAAATGTTGCGAAATGTTTGTGCAAAATAAAGTTGAAGAAACTTACTTTAATATTTTCAGACAAAAATACCAACCTTCTGCTACCTCTGTGTTCAAGTTTAGTTTAGCTTCGTTGTGATGTCTCTAGCTTTGCTTGTGTATATGATTATTGTTGAATAAAAATGTGTGACCTTTGATAATTTAAAGATTGCCATTTTATGAATCAGTTTAAAATCTACTCCAAAAGATAGTTTTCACAGTAATATGGTATTATGATTAAATTGAAATTTACAATTATGTTATGATGATATGCAACTGATGGATATCGACTGTTCATGGGATTATTCTACGAAGATGGATTCCACGCCACCATGCATTGTATGTGCTAGTAACCTCTCCATGGTGGTGACCCTCGACTGTACATAATGTACATGGGTTGAAGACTTTACAATACCTTCATTGCAACAATGATTGTTGTGATTGATTTTTATTTTTAATTGGAAAATGAAAAGAAAATTTGATCTACAATATTAAATCAATAGTTTTATGGAACCCCTTCTAATTGCTACGGTTTTATCTACTAGGTGATAGAATAAATTTGATCTTTCTCTTCTCCCAGTGGTAAATTTTGCACGTGATCTGTGACCTCCCTGATGACCTCCTTTCACACCATGGTGTTGTAGGGGATCTTCACTTTCTTAAGGGTTACCCTTTAAATGCCCTTGTTGGCCTGAAGGAGGAACTCACACATCATGGGGATGGGATGATGGGGTACATAAGAGGGGTTCTCACTGATTGTATGAATTAGTCTTAACTGACTGTTTTGTTTGATAAATAATTTCTATTGATGTTCTTTTAGAATAATTTTGATTTCAAATACTCCTGATTTCTGTGTGATTAAGAATGTTTTGTAATGTTTGTGTCGTTCCCGTTCTGACTGTGCTCTCTGGTGGTCTCTAAATTTGGTAATTATTAGTATTCGGTAGTTAGTATTGATCTTATGATCAATAAGGGGATTGTTATGGAATTTTCTATCCTTAGGTTACACAAGGTCATGTGTGGGCCTTGAGGTCCTCGGCAGTACTAACTGTCTAATAATCTCATTACATAATAATCTATCTCAACACTGTGGTGGCCAGGGTCGAAGAGACCTATTGCTGCCTTCTTAGACATAATAGATAGCTTGCCGTTGACGGTCCAATCTGCGTAAACAGACAGGCTAGTTCTGGCGTAACTAGCAGAACTGGGCGTATAGTATTTGTGGTGTTATCTTGGAGTTTAAAGTCTATCCACCAGGATGAATAGGGCAGGATATGAGAACAACTCAGGCACTTCTGATGTACTTTGAGAGTGTCTCTAATTCTCCTTGGCTAAGCGTCAATAAATAATACAGCATAAGACATCAGAGGCTCCTGAACACTTTTTTTCCTTCCTGACCTCACCGTTGACCTTTGACTTCAGCAATTTCTCCACAACAGGTACTAGTTAGCAACTTGTGATGATCAAGTAGTTTGCAAGATAAATAACACAGTGCTTCCCTCAGAGAGCCTGTTTGACACAACAATGTCAACAATTTCCTTGAGGTCCATTAAAATCTCCCAAGCAGGCTCCTGTTCTGGTATCTTATGTCCAATTATAAAAGGAAGTAAGCGCACCAGTGTCCAATTTTCATAACCATTACCTGCAATTGTTCCTTTTTCAATGCTTGCTTTTGGAATTGTTTGAGGCTTGTTTACTTTGTCTGAATACTTGTAGGGAAATGATTTTATGCAGTCATTTAATGCATCAAATGTCAAAGCCTTTTGAGATCAGATTTTTCAAACATAAGGACAATTCCACAGGGATGACTCCTTCAAAAGGACATGCAAAACATCTGGAGGAAATCCAGTTATTGGGTGAAAGAACAGGAGATGTTTGCCCAGGACACATTCACTTTTGACCCCATTAACGCTTTTAACGCCCTTCTGCCTAAGCTCCTCCAGAAACAAGTTATGTTGATCAACACTTCTCAATTGAAAATCATTAACTTCAGTGGTTGCAATTTGGTCCTGACTTATCAAACAAAACCGACAGAACTTTTCAACAATAAAACTTTCATAAAAGCCTGCAAGACCATGTGCACCAAGGTTATCAGCACATACACAATATATAGTGCTTTTAACAAACGGACCCACAACTTCAACAAAATTCCTCTTGTTCTAGACACTTTATGTCTTTAAGCAATGGCTCAAGAAACTTTTCATAACCATATTGTTTGACATCCACACTTTTACGCAAGAGAGCTAGCTGAATTGAAGTGAGACTTGATCGAAACCTGGCTAGTAAATTTAGAACTACCCAATATACTGCAGTAATCTTGTGAAGTTTTCTAGAGGTACCCAGTGGGTTACAAACTTCAAAATCATCAACATAGAATGCCAAACTGATACAGATGTTTTGTTGTCCCAGTAGCTTGTTCTCCTTGTAGTACTTGCCGTCCTGAAAAGAAATTTTTTTTGATCAAATACAATTTTGTCGAAAAAATCTGAACATCCAAGTAAAGTTTCAAGTACTTTAGTCACTGATATACAGTATATACAAATGAGTTTTTATAGGCTGTGTTGTACAGATATTCTGTGGGTTCAATAACAGGAAAGTGCTCTTTGAAATATATATTCCTTTGGTGATCTGTAGATAGGGAACCTTTCTCTGATGTTGTTACAATGAGTGGATTAGTTTGAACTATAGCACTAGAAATTTCTTGCAAAACAGAATCATTTACTTCAATTTTATGTTTTGAAAGGATCTCTTTGACACTGTTGAAAGTTTGAATGTTAGAGAAAGACAGCAGATTATGCAAATCTTCTACAATCTTTTGTGTTGCACCTCAAGAAACATGCAACACAGTTTGCATAGATGAAAAGAGAGAAGCTAATTTGTGCTCAAGAGTCTCACTATCTACATCCTCAGCACTATCTTCAACCTCATTTAGTCTCACAATATTATGAGCTGATGTCCCTGCTTCACTATCAGATTGTTCACCATCAATTATCTCAGCTTCAGTAACAGTTCTTGCTATTGTTCGGAAATCCTTAAGTGTACAATTTTTATGGTTTCGACTTTTGTGAGAACTGAAGGTTGGGCGAGTATTTGTTTTAAAAGGTACACCTTAGAAAGGGACATTGTACAGTTTCTTGTCTCTTTAAATGATGTCCGAGATGGTTCCAAAAAATTTTTCACTGCAAACTTTAAAATCACACAATTCACATTGAAATGTTAAATCTTCATGGGATTTCACTGTTGAGTGTGATCTTGAGGTGTGATCGTAACGCTCCAGGTGTTTTAAATACACAAACACAGTCTGTATGAATGCAAGGCCAGTGTGTACCTTGTCTGTGATGAAGTCGAAAATGTTTGAGAAGGGTCTCTTGACTGCAGGTTGCGAATTTGCAAAATTTATACTGCATGAAATCCACCCTGAAACACAAGAGACACATATAGCACAAAGTCAGTTTTGCTAGAAGCACTTTCAGAACAGTCTCTGTAATTTCTAACACAACTAGAGATGTCAAAGTCAAATCCTTTTAGGGATTCGAATCTTTCTGAGTCACTAAACAGATCCAGATCTTACGAGTCATTTGTCCAGAAGCATATAAATTCTACCAGTGGAACACAAGCCCGCCTGTCTTAGACTACAAATAGGCTAAATTAATTAAAATTATATGAGGAGGGCAGTCTACTGTTTGTGCATTTGAAATTTTGATGCAGGAAATAAAACTTTACATTTTCATCTTATTAAAAATTCTCTAACATTACCTATGAGATTGTAAGTAGTTCATAATGTTTTTATTTAGCTGGCATTATATTCAACTGACACGAATACAGTATTATATTCTCATATCTCACAGTCAGCATCACTCATTCACCTTTAAATACAGTAAATGACATCATAGAAATGTGGAGAATATAACTCCATAATTATTGATGACAGATTATAATAACACATAATGCTGCAATTCAAATGCATCTCTCACAGTGTTTAGGCTATATTAGCCTCTAAAGTTTAAGTCTAAAGATTTAACACTTTATTGTATTAAATCAAGTGCAGCGAATAAGAACATCATTAATAACAACATATAATGCTGCAGTTAAAATTACGTTCATTTTGTTACGTCCCTCTCACATTGTTTTTAGCCTATGAGCTATATTAGCCTCAGCTCCATAAAACGAGTGTTTGTGTTTTAAATAAAGTTTCTATCATTATGTTTATTGCTGTGTTTATCTTTTTACATTTGACTGGAGGAAGTCTTTTGACAACACAACTTTGTGAAGTCCATCCGAGTCTGAATCTGCCTCGTTTCACTGTACGGAGGAAAAGATGCAGTCGACTCGATTCAATCAGTGAATCATCTGGGTCTGCTGTCCGCGGGTCTCCTGAGTCTCGGGTGTTTCTGGCTCTGTACGGATTTACTCGTGCAGGATGGATCTGAATCTGAATCCGGGTCTGTGCTACCGAGTCTGAGTCTGCTCTGCAGGAAGTTACGCTGACCCGCAGTCAGCTCACGTGAGTCCAGGCTACCGAAGCTATGCTAGCGGTGGAAACGAGCTTATTGTCCACAATAATAGTGGAATTTCTGGCAGCCTTTTAGGCGGATGGACTGGGACGTGTTGTAATGAGATTGTACAGGTTAAAAGGAGAGGAGTGAATGGTGCATTTTAATTTGCATATGTGGCCTGCAAATGTAGGCGGACGTAGGACGGTAAAAATCCGGTTAATGGAGACTATCCCGAGTCAGTTAGAGGATCCAGGTTAATGATCGGGATGAATCGCGATTCATACACCACTACTAGCTACAATTAAAACATATCCTCCGAGCTCCGCTTGATATTTCTGCCCCATGAAAGCGTCTGCATGACGACTCGCGTTTGCATGGCGGATTACAAAATGAGTTCTCTTAACAAATTTAGCCACAGCAAAAGTGCTATAAACATACCAATCTGAGCTAATGTAATTTAACATGAAAGTAAAAACACACTTACCTTACCTGCTTGAGCAAAATGGTTGTAGGCTCCACGTAGTTGTCTATCAAGAAAATGTCCGATGTGCGCTCAGGTTCAGCAGAGAAAAATCTGATTTACAAATCTTTGTTGTGCTGATTTAAAATAGTAATTAGGACAACAATGAGAGAAAATTGCTGGACAGACAAGATTTTATACATTGCATATTGCAAAGCCTTATTTCTGAGTCAGTTTAATTTGAAAACTCTAATGAGATCAACAATTACTAGTTACCATTTTTACAGTGCACACTTGCGACTGGCAAAGCTGTGGCAGGCGTGCTAGTTAGCAAATTAATTCATCGCACATACATTTTTTTTTCATAGCACGTACATTATGCCCTGGGTAATTCCACTATTATTAAATGACCTTACCTATTCCTTGACCTGGAAGCCCATCCGCCAAAGTACTGTTGTGTTTGAAATCGAGGTTGATTTGCTTCAGCTTGAGAGGATCTGCTCCGCCCTGATACACCTATTGCTCCAGGTCTGAAGATCCGCCGCATTTCCTCATCGACCGCGCTACGTGAGGGCTGTTGATTATGGTTTGAAATTTCCGACATTGTTGTTATCACATCGGAAAAGATTAGAATGTTATTTAAAAGTCCAATTGCCTCATTGACACGGTCCCAGTCGACCATTTTCACAATACTACGAGGAGGCGGGACATTGTCCTCCAGACCCCTGGAGGACACATCCGGATAAGCCAATTAAAAACTGAAAATTCAAAGTTGACTTCAAGTTGACTTCCGTTTTAATCAAACATTCTTACACATAATACTCATACATTTACTATCATGTTGTTGCATCCATAATAGCGTGTAAAAGAGTATGATAGTAAGTGTGCGTGACCATAGTAGTGTTTGTGAGAGAGTATGACAGTAAGTGTGCGTGACTATAGTAGTATGTGTGAGAGAGTATGATAGTAAGTGTGCGCAGTACTCGAGTTGAGGGGGTCAAAATCATCCCTCTTCTAAAATGGTCATCCCTTTTTCCATCTCTTTTGGCATTTTATCAATGCATGTGGAAATTACTTCTATTTAACACTGGAAATGGAATTACCATTCGACATTTAGGGGGGCTTTATGATAATCAGCCTATTACCTATGTGATAGTAGGTTACCGTGAGCAAGGGACGGCACGCGCAGTCGAGGCGGCGACGTTCCATTCTGTTCAGTCGGGAGGCGTTTTTTTATAACCTGGCTCTTGCCAGAAGAATGCCATCATGGCCAAGCGGAGTGGACAGCTGGACCTAAGGAACTTCGGTTTTAAGATTGCAAGGAACAACAATTCAGAAGGTAAGTCAAGAGTCATCAGTCACGCTTTTTATGAGCCTATCATACAACCAATTACCAACATGTAGGCTAATTTAATTTGTGGACCGACATAGCAATAACAACACAGCTAATAATGAATGCTAGTTTGGAGTCTAGCTTACACTTTCTATCTAGCAAGATAGCTTACTCGGGTTCATGTTAGTTTTGATTTAATCAGCCTGGAAGTCTGATTCTCCAGGCAGCAAAAGTGACATTCAAGGCAGGTAGGCTGAAATGAAACCAGCTGATGCTAGGTAGTGAAGTATCTAAACCAGTGTTTTTCAACCACTGTGCCGCGGCACACTAGTGTGCCGTGAGAGACCGTCAGGTGTGCCGTGGGAAATTATCCAATTTCACCTAATTCAGTCCCACCAGGATTTCGCAGGCCTTTTTTGAAATAGTTGCGGCCTAAAATGCCTGATGTTCCAGGGAAAGTTGCGGTGCTTTTTACAGTTTTGTTGCGATTTTCTTGCAGGAGAAAGTGAAAGTTGCGATAAGTTGCAATTCGACAGTCACGCCGGGGGCGAGCCTGGAGAGGGCACAGCAAGCACTAAGTCCACGCCCCCAGGAAGCGACGAGGTCTGGGCGGGAGGGCGCTGTAAAGCTTGCGGCTCGAGCCGTGAGCCACCTTTGCCCCCGAGCCTTTCCAAGCCTTTTACTTTTGACTAGTCCATCTTTCTACAGTTATCTTTTTTTCCTTCTGTCTGGCCACCTCAAGTTAAAAAAGTCTCAGTTTACATTTATGTTTTATATTAATACATTTACTATACTATTAATACATTAGATTCAGATATTCATTTACAATGTTTGCTGAGGTTTTAATAGATAATAATTACAAAAGATTTACAAGTACCATGAGTATGAAGTAATTTGTCTTCTCAATTTTGCCATTGTTGTTTACATAATAATCTCTAGATGTCCATAGTTAAGTGGTTATTGTTTCTTTCCGATAAATAGTATTGTCTTGTGCAGGCCATGCAACTGAGAATGCAAGCTATGCATCAGATGGGATTTAGGATTTGCCATGTCTAGCAGGTAACCCTAAAATTGACTAGAATGCAGGAAATTACATCTAAGAAATACAAAATTTTCTGGGGGAGGAGCCCCAGACCCCCCACTGGAAAATATGTCACATAAATGAAAAATTTCACCATCCCCCCGGTTTCATTTTACAACTCGACTACTGAGTGTGCGTGACTATAGTAGTGTTTGTGAGAGAGTATGATAGTAAGTGTGCGTGACTATAGTAGTATGTGTGAGAGAGTATGACAGTAAGTGTGCGTGACTATGGTAGTATGTGTGAGAGAGTATGACAGTAAGTGTGCATGTTTTAGTATGTGTGAGAGAGTATGACAGTAAGTGTGCGTGACTATAGTAGTATGTGTGAGAGAGTATGACAGTAAGTGTGTGTGTTTAACTATAGTAGTAAGTGTGTGTTTGACTATAGTAGTGTTTGTGAGAGAGTATGACAGTAAGTGTGTGTGAACTATAGTAGTAAGTGTGTGTGTGACTATAGTAGTATGTGTGAGAGAGTATGACAGTAAGTGTGCGTGACTATAGTAGTGCTTGTGAGAGAGTATGATAGTAAGTGTGCGTGACTATAGTAGTGTGTGAGAGTATGACAGTAAGTGTGCGTGACTATAGTAGTGTTTGTGAGAGAGTATGATAGTAAGTGTGCGTGACTATAGTAGTGTTTGTGAGAGAGTATGATAGTGTGCATGTTTAACTATAGTAGTAAGTGTGTGCGTGACTATAGTAGTGTTTGTGAGAGAGTATGATGTAACATGTGAGCGCAAGACTGAATTATTTCTCAAACGGCCTCTCATAGAATCTGATGGGTCCACCACCATCTTCACATTTTGCATCACCATCATCTAATGTAGCTATAATGAAGTGGTTGGAACACTTTTACTACTTCTATTCAAAACAAAGGGCCATTATAGAACAGTCATGTAACTCTTTGCCAGTATTGACATTTAACATTTTGATTATTTTGTTACAGGGGCTGCATTGAGACAGTTAAAAGTCTGGACTGTCAGAACATTTGTAATTTGTAACAATATTAGCCATTGAATTTATTATAATCTTTCAATTCATTTATTGTTCACTGAGGTGATAACTCTTTTGTAGGTATAATTTGTGTGTAACTTCAATTTCTGTGTAAATGTGTTACTGTAGTTTTCAAATGACTGTGTATAGTGCTGTCTTGAGCATTTTCAGGTATTGTCACAAAGATCTGACTTTTTTGCATTGGAAAACACTAGTGTCATAATGAAAACATGACAAAGCCATTAGTGTTGTTATGCTTGTGAATATTTAGTTCAGTATGAACTCATCTTTTATCTAGTTATTTCCCCATCCAATGATAAATGCTTTCCCTATGTGCAGCCCAGCCAGGTCCAGGGCAAGTCCAGCTGGTCAGTTCAGGGAGAGAGCCAGACCAATGCAGGCAGCCTAACTGCACCACCTAAGAGGGAAACAGCTGTAGAGAGTGAGGAGTGTGTCAGCACAAAGACAGGATCACCTGAGAGGGAAACAGCTGTTGAGAGCCATGAGTGTGCCAGTCGAATAACTGATTTTTTCACAACCTGATCAGAAAAATCTCCAGTCATTTTTAAATTACCATCCTCAGCAAAAAAGTAGCAATCCAGTGGTGCAGAAAGTGTTCTGTAGCAGAGACTGCACCAGTAGAAAGTGGCTGACGTACTGTCCAGAGCGTCAAATGCTGTATTGTTTCATCTGCATGGCATTCGGTAAGAGAACTGATAGCAGTCTGTTCATCAGTGGAATGTCAGATTGGAGGCATATACACCAGCGCACAGAGGAGCATGAGAGAACCAGTGCACACAGAAACTGTGCTGAAGCTTACCTCTTGAAATCTGCCAGTGCTGATATCAGCAGTGTGTTTGGTGGCAGTCAGATGTGGGTGCACAGAGAGCAGATCAGAAAGAGACGGCAGGTTTTGGAGCGCATCATAGATGTCATCAAGGTTCTTGGGAAGAGGGGGCTTGCATACAGGAGGTCAGAAAATGAGGCGGCATATACCCTGGAAGACCACACCGTTGATCATGGTAATTTCTTGGAACTTGTACTTCTACTGGGGAAGTCTGATTTCTGCTTAAAAGAGCACCTGGACAACTGCATTGATAGATGCAATTCACCATCTGATTCAAGAAAACATCTCCAGTGATATCAAGAAAGCAGGAATGTTTTCAATTCAACTGGACACAACGCAGGACATCACCTCTCAGGATCAATGCTCTATAATTATGAGGTATGTTACTGATGTTGTTCATGAGAGGCTTGTTGCAGTGCTGAAGTGCAGTTCATCCACTGGACAGGCCTTTGTCGACATGCTGTCAAAAGTTCTGGACAAAATGGGCCTCAGCAAGACCATGTGCATTGAAAATGCAACTGATGGGGCATCAAACATGCAATGCCAATACAAAGTATTCTCCTCATTGTTGTCTGCAAAATCTCCAAACCAGGTGCATGTATGGTAATGTATAGTAAATACTCAATCTGGTGCTTGTGTGGCGACACGAGCATGGGGTCTTTCAGAGCTTTAGAAATGAACTGAATTGCCTGAAAACGCCACCCTGGGAATTTCACCCAGAGATTTCTTTAAATGGACTGATCACGAAAGGAAAGCACTCAGGTCCGTTTCACAAGGGAGGACAGAGACAGTGGTTCAAGGATACAAAATATTTTTATTACAAATTAATTTTCTTTTTAAAACTGGCACTAAGATCGTTCATTCTGGATATAAAAAGGAGGCAACCAGGGCTGAGACCTACTGTGACAATTGGGTCCAAAAGAACGGGGATCCCAGGGACACCACATGTGAAGCAAACAAGAAAAGTCAAACGCAAAGGAAAACCAAACGAGTGCAAACACAATATAAAAAGGGGACACCAATCCACCACTGTAGGCTCAGCACCTGGATGGGGAGGACCAGAGAGCAACAGATTAGGAATGAAAAGAAAAGAATTAAACAATTGTACTTAATCACAAAGGAAGAAATCAAAATTTAATCTACCAAAAATCTATAATAACGAAACAACAAATTAAAGAAAATCTATATAATCACAAATGAAATGCAGCCAAGAATAACCAAATAAACATAAACTAACACAATAATCCTACTTATAGGAGCAACAAAACCAAAAGAAAACAAACAGAAACAAACAAATCACAACTAAACAAAATTAAGTTCCACACTGTTCTCTCACGCACACACACAGACACACTTAAATACGTGGCTGAGCCGCATACCACTTAGCCAGCCGGCAAACAGTCAGGGGCCAAGGCAAAGCAAAAGTAGTAGAAGCAAAGCAATCGACAGAATAAAAACAGTTCCAGGCAAGGCAAAGCAATGCCAGGGAGGCAAAGCAATCCCCGGGAGGCAGTAGTCTTTAGCCCTACAATAACAAAACACAGGATAAGCAACTTACGAGTGGCTGGAGGAGGAAGCTGAGGCCATTGCGCTACATACCGGTCAGGCAGTCCCGGACAACACAGCGTGGAGCGGAGGACGTGTGGAAGCGACGCACCAGCGATGGACAGCGAGCAACAACCAGTGAACTGTAAGCAGAGCGGTGAGCGGCGTGCAGCCAAAACACCGAAACGGACCTCTAATAAAACTAGAAAAAAACAACAATCTGTACTGGACAGGCAACGTGAAGAAACTACAGAGGGAGGCATGACTGGGAGACAGGAGCGCTCTGCCCGCCTTTATGCCGTTTTCTCCCCCCGTGATTGGCCGAGACTGTGACACAGCTGAACGTCCCCAGGTACAATGAGTCCATCCTGCTACACTTGCAAACACAACCCAGATTGTTATTGAGAGTGGGTCCCTGTTTGCGCTCCTCAATGGCATTGCGCTATTCATCAAAGAGTCATATCAAAGGATGAATGTGTGGGAAGAGTCAGGCCAAAACAAAAGACATAGACGCCTTGCTCCTATTGGCGAGACACGCTGGTGGGCCAAGCATGAGGCCTTGAAGAAGTTGTTTGGCTCCTTTGGGAAGCCGGAAGATGGTGTGTACATTGATGTGCTGTTGACGTTATCAGCTATACAGAAACAGGCAACAGTGAAACCATGTATCCGTGTCATGGCCAGAGGATATGCAGAGTCATTGCTCAAGTATGAGACGATCTTGACGGCTCAAATCTTCCTCCGCATATTTGAACATACCTCTCCATTGTCTAAATACTTCAGACGGCAGGATTGGACATCCTCTCTGCTCACAGAATGGTGGTATCGACACAGGATGCGTTGAAAAGCTTGACAAGAGAATTTGAATCTGTAAAAAAAGCAGCAGACACATTTGTCAACTGGACAAACACAGAAATCCAAGAGAGAGATGCCACAGACATTGAAGTGGAGGCCACACTGCCACAAAAGAGGAGGAGGATGAAGAAAGTCTTGCCTGGAGAGATGGCTCCGGAGACCCTGGATGATGCAGAAAAATCCTATGAGGTGAATGTGCATAACATGGATCATGGACACAGCAATTGAAGCCATTCATATGCGTTTTTTAACTCACGGCAATCTATATGCTGACTTGGCATGTCTGGATCCCAGAAACTTCCCCCAGCTCTGCACCAGTGCTCTTCCCCAGTCTGCCCTTCAAGACCTAAGCAAGTGCTTGCAAGGATTTGACAGCAGGGCAACCAAGGAAAATATGCAGGCTGAGTTGAAAAGCTTTGCATTCCAGTGGAACAGGCTGAAGGCATCCCCATTGGTAGAGTACAAGGCAAGAACAGTAGAAGATGGATCAGGTGGTGAGGAGGACAACACAGAGGTTGAGATAACTCCCATAAGCTGTTGCTCCTGCAAAGAATGCCCTCTGTGCTGCTACCAGATACTTCGCCATTTCAACATCAAATCAAATCAAAATCAAATTTTATTTGTATAGCCCAAAGTCACAAAATACATTTGCCTCGGAGGGCTTTACAATCTGTACAGGGAGTGACACCCTCTGTCCTTAGACCCTCGGTTCGAGTGAGGAAAAACTTGCCCACAAAAAACCCTTTTAACAGGGAAAAAAGGTGGAAGAAACCTCAGGAAGAGCCACAGAGGAGGGATCCCTCTCCCAGGACGGACAGACGTGCAATAGATGTCACGTGTACAGAACAAATCAACACAAACATATTGTACAATTACAATGAATGATAAAATGACAATGAATTACAATGAATGATAAAATGACCACAGTAGCAGATATGGTAGCAATAATGACAGTAATAATATGTGTAGTGGACGTTGCGCAGGATCACAGCAGCAGCCACGATCCACGAGAACTTGCTGGATGACAGAGCACAGAAACTCCGGGAAGTTTGGTTAGTAACATGCATTAATGAGACATGTATGTCCACTGATGGTGAGAGAGAGAGGGAGAGAGAGAGGGCGGGAGGAGAGAGGAAGAGAGAGAGAGAGGGGGGAGTCCCCTGGCAGTCTAGTCCTGTGGCAGCATAACTAAGGGATGACCTGAGCCAGCCCTAACTATAAGCTTTATCAAAAAGGAAAGTCTTAAGTCTACTCTTAAAGGTGTTGACCATGTCTGCCTCCCGAACCCAGAATGGTAGTTTATTCCACAGAAGAGGAGCCTGATAGCTGAAAGCTCTGGCTCCCAATCTACTTTTGGAGACTATAGGAACCACAAGGAACCCAGCATCCTGAGAGCGCAGTGTTCTAGAGGGGTAGTAAGGTACTATGAGCTCTTTTAGATATGATGGTGCCTGACCATGAAGAGCTTTGTAAGTAATCATGCTAACAGATGCATACCCTGTCCTAGGCCATGCTTATAAATACCTGCTTACATTATCCCTCACGCAGGTGGCTTGTGAGCGCACATTTTCAATTTTGAAGTTTATTAAAAACAGACTCAGAAGCACCCTCTCATCTGATAAATTGGAGGCATTTATGTTGATGGCCACAGAGAAAGACATTCTCATGGCCTTGGACTCTGACTCTGTGATAGACAGACTTGCAGAGAAGAGTGAGCTGCTTAAAAAGCTGCTCCACTGATAAGGCAAGAAATATTTAATATTATTGTTATTATCACACATCACACATTATGGAGGTAGTAATTCATTATTTGTCATTTTATTGATGCTTTTAGAAGTTGTATTGTGCTTATGTGTTGATCCTTAATGGTGTACTTATTTACACTAAATTATCAATTCTTCTCCATTACAGGTTGTTCTGATATATTTGAAGAGTCATTCTTCCTCTGTTCTATATGTGGACTTGGTCTCTCATTTGGGACCACTGTTAAAACTTGGTAAGTTTATCATGTATTGTTTAATGTTATATAAATTCATACTTCATAATTATAATAATTTTAAAAAAGTTTAAAAAGAAACGCACATCCAAAAAGTTTTCAACTCTAGATGCTAGATCCCCTCTGTCCATGTCCGAGGACTTGCTCTCTTACTGCCTCCACTTCACCACCTTTTGGCTACTGAGACGTCTCTGATTTGTTGAGTATGTCATGTGTCTTATAATGTTATATGAATTCATACTTGATTTGTGATGATGACTTAATGTAATAAACATACTATATGTGTGATAAAATGACAATTGGTGATTCATAAATGTCTCTTTATATTCTCTGCTACCATCATCTCCTGTCAAACAGGTTTTCCTGACCTGCTAGAAGTTCTTCTATGCATCAACCGCTGGTTATGATTGTACATCTGGGCCAGGAAAACCAGAGGATTATGATCAGTATACACTACTACTGGGGCTGCACTGGAGCCAACATACACTTACAAAATGTTGCAGGGCGAGGAGCATGGCCAGCGTCTCTTTCTCGATGGTGGAGTAGTTCAACTGATGTTTTTTGAACTTTACAGAGAAGTAGCCCACGGGATGGCACACACCCTCCTCGCCCACCTGCAACAATACAGCGCCAGCTCCAGATGCACTAGCGTCCACTTCCAGCTGAAATGGCAAGGAAAAGTTAGGGGCAGACAGTACAGGAGCACTACAAAGGAGGGATTTGGCAGCATCAAAAGCATGCTGACACTCATCATCCCACACAAAAGCGACCACAGGACTACACAACTTCGTCAGAGGAACCACTATCACAGAGAAATTCCGGCAGAAACAGCAGTAATAGTCTGTCATGCCCAGAAAACGCTGCAGCTCTCGTCTTGTAGCAGGCACTGGGTAAGATAGCACTGCCGTGACTTTTGCTTCTACCGGCCACACCTGCCCGTGACCTACCTGCTTCCTAGGTACGTGACCATAGCCTTACCGAACTCACACTTGGCCAGGTTAAGCATTAGGGATGCGTTAGCCAGCCGCTGAAACACTTCCCTCAAGCTGAGCATGTGGCTCTCCCATTCACTTGAGTACACTACCACATCATCAAGGTACACATTACAACTAGGCACGTCCCCTAGCACAAGATGCATTAAGCGCTGGAAGGTAGCAGGGGCGTTTCTAATGCCAAAGGCCATGACTGTGTACTGCAGAAAGTGCTCAGGAGTAACGTGTTACGTTTATGCCATGTCAGGGGTGTGAATGATGCAATTTGTGTCAGACACTTTGCTCTCCACCGCGTAGGGACCTGAGAAACGAGCACTAAGCGCAGAACCAAGTACAGGCAACAAAACCAGCACCTGATCACCTGGCTGGAACTGTCTGTTCACCGCTTTTTGGTCAAACCGTTGTTTCATCCCAACCTGTGCCGAAGAAAGAGCCCCCTTCGCCAGCGTGGTTACACGCTGCAGATGCTCCCTACATCCAGACACAAAACTCAACATGTCAGACCCAGGAGAAGGGGATACAAACCGCTCTTTTAATACCTTCAATGGACCACGCACATTGTGACCAAAAACAAGCTCAGCCGGACTGAACCCAAGAGACTCCTGCTTAGAATCACGGATAGCATAAAGCGCAAAAGGCACACCCTCGTCCCAATCCTTCCCCGTATCATGACAGTACTTTTTCAACATGGACTTCAAGGTTTGGTACCAGCGTTCAAGAGCGCCCTGTGGCTCGGGATGGTAAGCGCTGGACACCGCATGAGAGACACCTAGAGTCTGCAAAGTTTGTTTAAAGGTTTTTGAAAGGAAGCTTGTTCCTTGGTCAGTCTGCACTGTCTTCAGTAAACCAAAGGTGGTAAAGAATTTTGTCAGTGCCTTAGTTACAGCGGGGGCAGTGATTTTTCGTAAGGGGATAGCCTCAGGGAAATGAGTTGACACACACATTACGGTTAACAGAAACTGGTTACCGGACTTAGTTCGAGGTAGGGGACCAACGCAGTCAACAATCACATGCTCGAAGGGTTCACCAACAGCAGGGACTGGACGCAGAGGGGCTGGAAGTACTACCTGATTTGGTTTTCCTACAATCTGGCAGGTATGACAGATTTTACAGAAACCTACAACATTGGCTTTCAACCCTGGCCAGAAGAAGTGTTGCAGGACTCTATTATATGTTTTTGTGATACCTAAGTGACCAGACCACAAGTGCTCATGCGCTAACCTTAGCACATGCTCGCGACATCCTACAGGCAGCACAATCTGGTACACAGTGCTCCAGTCCTCATCTAGCTTACTCTTCTGTGAAGTCCACCTACGCATTAACACCCCGTCATCAACAAAAAATGGTTGTTTGTCAGTGCACTTGCTAACATCCTCAGCAGCCTCAGCTAAACATTTTGCCAAAGACGGAGCCTGAGTTAGCACACATGCAGTAAACACACCTGGATGACACTTAGCTAGGCTATCAGATTCAGGTTTTGAAATTGGAACAGTCACCACCTCTGCAACCGGATACACTCTACCACCTGCGATGTCATTGCCCATGATGAAGTCAACACCATCAATAGGAAAACTTTCGCGAACAGCCACTGGGAAAAAACCTGTTATTAGTTTTGTCTGCACATGGACACTGTGAAGAGGCGCAGGCACAAACCCCATTTCAATACCCCTCACAACCGCACTAGCCTCAGTCTGACTGGGCGTTCAAAGGCAGGATATTAGCAAGAATGAGGGATTGTGAGCAGGCGGTGTCCCGCAACACCATGACAAGATGCTGATCCTCAGCTTTCCCTGAGAGAGACACCAAACCTTTGAAAATGAAAGGTTTGAAACATTCATCAGGCTCTCTTCGCAGAGTGAACTGATTACTGGCAGATACAGTTTTAATCAAACCCACACCTTTAGGCTGTTTTGTGGCACCCACCTGCTGCTTCTTCTTCCATGCCACACAATCAGCAATTAGATGACCAGGCTTAGTACAGAAGTAACACAATCTCTCACCCTTTTCGCTGGGTGAGAGCACAGGGGCACGAGCAGCAAACATTTCACTACGTTTATGAAAAGTGTTGGGCTTCTGAGCACCTTCACGAGCCGGAGAATCACACTTGAGAAACGTCACCTTATGCGTCAGTGCAAACTCATCCGCCAGAGAAGCAGCGTGCTGCAGATTGCTTACTTTTTGTTCGTTCAAGTACCCCACGATCCGCTCAGGCAAACAGTTTTTGAACTCCTCCAACAACATCAATTCATGCAGTGAGGTCCGATCCTCAGCCTTACATGCTGCACACCACCTGTCAAATAAAATATCTTTCTCCCTCGCGAAGTCAGCATAAGTCTGACCTGACATTTTTTTCAGCCCTCGAAAACGCTGCCTATATGCCTCAGGCACCAACTCGTAAACACGCAAAATCGCACTCTTCACCTTCTCATAAATTAAGCTGTCTTCCACCGACAGAGACGCACAAGCCTCCTGAGCCTTGCCTGCCAACCTGCACTGTAAAAGTATAGCCCAGACATCCCTCGGCCAGTGTAAAGCAGCCACAATACGCTCAAACGCGCCGAAGTAGGACTCCACTTCAGACTCCCGAAACACAGGAACAAGGGAAATGTGTTTACTTACATCAAATGTGGGAGCAGCTGTTCCTGACGGCAGCTGGACACCATCAGAAACATGCACTGAGCTAACCTGAATTTCTAATTGACGCAGTTTAATGGTTGGTCTGCCTCCAACCTTTTGAGCTCCAACTCCCTCCAGAGCTGAAACTCATGCTCATGCTCATGCTCCTCTTTCTCCAACTGGAGACGAGCTAAGCGTACCTTTAACCGGGCATCTAACCTAGAACCGGGAGATGACTCAATAGAGTGCGGGACAAACTGCGGCAATGTGAGCGGTTTCACTTCCACCCCACCACTCCGCGCGTCAGGCGTAACGCCGGCCAACTGAGGCTCAGCCGCCTGTTCAGCCTCCCCTACCAGAGGATCATGCCGACCATCACCGGCAGAGACCACTGCCATAGCCCCACCTGTCATCACCTAACCCGGAGACTCTGCCAACGCTGGTAAGCCAAGTACCCCTTCAGCCAGTAACCGGTCCAACACAACTGCCTTTAACTCTGCTTTTACAAGAGTACTTGAGACGGCCACACCAAAATATTCAGCAATCTCACGTAGCTCGCTCTTTTTACATTTGTCGAGCTGTCCAAGCGAAGGATTCTCAACAAACTCATTAATGTCAAACGTTGCCATACCCACCGCCACCAACACGCACACGCGCTACTGTGAATGGCAAACACCACACTATCTACAGCCAGCCGAGGTTTAATGTCAGATGTCCCCCACACACAGACACACACACACACACAGCCCAGCCGTGACAACCAACAGTTTCCCCCAGTGCCTACCTAGACAAAGCTTTACCTACCTATCTTCTGGAGCGCACTGGGTTCGAGGCGGCTTTAAGGGCTGAACTTCACCGACCAAAGCTGTGAAATGCCCACCCCCAACAGAGAATTTTATCCCCGCCCAGGATTACTCCAAAAATAAAAAAGGCAAAATAATAAACGAGTGCCTGTTGGAAGGATTGAATAATCCAGCTGAACACTTCCCTAACTAGCTGAGGAAAACCGTTGTGGACTCAGCGAAGGCCGCTCAGTGAACAACACTCCGACACTAACACCCCTGTGACAGCCACGGAGACAAAACACTGACCCCAAACAGCAGAACGCCACTGCTTTCTTTTCAAAACGATCCCGGACGAGCCCCCAAATATGTTACGTCCCCAGTTGGACCAGGGGATGGGGGAGTAACTTATTATTAAATTACTGGGAGTTTTGACAGAAGACGGTAGACAACGTAACCAAGAAAAGGAGTTTGTTTACAAAATAAAGAAGAAAACGAGTCAACTCAGGACGGGCCCCCCCAAAACACAGGGAGCCGAATCACCAGTTTCTTACGTACTCCTGAAACAGATCACACACACAGACAACCACCCGGTCTCTGCCACACAGGCCAACCGCAGGATGAGAGAGAGAGAAAGCATGCCGGCTCCACCTCCTATATATGCCGCCCGCTTGAGTGGCCACAGGTAAACCAGATCATTCATCAACCCACAAGGAAAAGGGGCAGAACCTAGAGCACCAACAATAACACAGGCCAGCGGTCGTAACAATGAGTGCACACGATTTTCACAGTCACAGACCTGACATCAGGTAAGTCATGACCATCATTCATCAAGTCCCACAAGGAATAAAGGGCAGAACTTCTATGAGATAATGAGACAGAAAATGGGAAGAACTACATCAACAATAACACAGAGCCAGCGTGTCAGTGAATCTGACTGGATGAGAGAGAGAGAGAGACAGAGATGAGAACCAGAGTAGCTCACTATTTTAAAATGCTCAAAGGCTGTCAGGAACAGATTTTCACAGTCAGACTAGAACAATGCATGAGAATTGTATTATGATTCATGATATAATGTGTCGCTTAGGTATATTAGGTGCAGATTTATTTATTTATAATATTGAAGAGCTGCAGCTAAGATGGATCAGTTACATCATGTATAAACAGGTCACAGGGCCTGTAATGTTCTCTACACTGTAAAAACGGTAAACCCACTGGCAGCAAAGTTTCCAAACGGATACCGTAAATTTACAGTAAATAACGGGATCACAGAACTACATACAATAACTGTAAAAATACAGAGTAGATTTTAAAGTCAAAATTAATTAAAATACAGTATATTATAGTTGATAAATGCCCATCATACTGTAAAATAACATACATATCATGTCAAAAAACATTAAAATAAGATACCCTTCAGGTTAATCTCTGTAATTTTATAGTATTAAAAAAACAGTAAAAGCACTGGCAGCAAAGTTTCCAAACGGATACCGTAAATTTACAGTAAATAACGGGATCACAGAACTACATACAATAACTGTAAAAATACAGAGTAGATTTTAAAGTCAAAATTAATTAAAATACAGTATATTATAGTTGATAAATGCCCATCATACTGTAAAATAACATACATATCATGTCAAAAAACATTAAAATAAGATAACTTTCAGATTAATCTCTGTAATTTCACGGTATACATTATTTATTTTAGGAAACGGCCCAGTCCATCTACAGTAATTTCATGTTAAAATACTATTTTTTCCATGTACAATAACAAAGTTGTAACATATAAAAACGAACTAGGTTCATAAAACTAAAGATAAATGTCTGCAAATTTACAGTATTAATCTGTCATTTTAGAGAATTAGTATATTAAAAAACAACCATTAGACAGTGGAAAAACAAGCTAAATATATTACAAATACATCAAAAATAGCTACATTTAAGGCCAGTCCCTGTAAATTAAGGGTATTTTAGTATTTTTTTCATGGAATTGCCTCATCTATCTAGAGTAATTTCCTGTTTATATATTGTTCTTTCATGTACAATGACAGGGAAATAATGTATAAAAATGCTATAAATACATTAAACCAACGATTTGCTGCATAATTGTGGTTTCCCCAAGTAAAAGAACAATGACACAATGTATAAACAAAATATGTACCTTTAATCAAATAGGAATTTCTGCACATTTACAGTATTAGTTATTTTAGTGAATTGGACAATGGAAAATTAAACACTGTACATCAAAATACATTAATAGGTATATTTAAAGATAATATCTGTAAATTTAGGGTATTAAACAATCATTTTAGTAAACTGAACAAGGCAATCTCTGTAAATGTAAGGTATTCAGCAGTTACTTTATATAATTGTTCAATATAGTGTTTTACTTCCAAAATATTGTTTTTATATGAAAAAAAATGAGTATTTCAATATTTTGAACCCTGGGCCCAAATGACATGTTTTCAGTCACAATCCCCTAATAGCAGAAACCAGATAGCTCCTGCCCCGCCAATCCAGTAACACTGGAAAGCCCCCTCCTGTTCTTATGCATGGACATAAGCAACAATCTATGATCAACTTTTTCAAAACATGACACTGCAGTATAATCATACTGTAATCATCAGTATGTTATCTTGAAAAACATTGTTTAAAAATAAATTAAAAAAAAAGCTGTGCAGACCAAAGAAAAATTGCAAATCTGTGACTTGTTTTATTTTTGAATACCATGGAGTTCAAATAGTGACATGATATGGAATATATATTTCTGGCGGTGGATAGATGGACCATAGTTATTAACAGAAAAGTATTGCAGATTTTGCTCTTTTCACAGGCTATGTATACAATAAGTAAACACTACACCAGTTTTATCCTTTAACGTGTAATTCATAACTTTTATGTTGTACTGTCCATACAGCAAGTCCAAAATATTAAGCAGCTTCTTCAGCAGCTGCTCCTGTGCTCTACAAGTAAGTTACATTGACTAGACCTCCATATACATTAATTGCAGGGCAAAACTGGAAACAGAAACACCTTTCATCTATAAGTAACATCAACATAAGATCTACCTACCTACAAAAAAAAAAAGTGTACTTGGAGGTTTTTTTTTTTCCCACTTAACATGGAGAGGGCCGACTTTATGTCCTATACTACAGCCAGCCACCAGGAGGCGATTGAGATGTTTTGGCTTCACTGGAGGAGCTGTCATGCTGTCCATCATACTGTATTATTCATACTAAGTATGTCAGATTGAGTATGTAATGTTTCAGCTGCATAGTATGTGGATTATGTATGCAAGAAACACCTGCATGTATACTAAATTATCAAGAATTTTTGAGTATGCAGTGTGAGCTGACTGCACATACTCAACTCAATGCATTGCTAGCCTCATAGCAGCCGTTAGCATAGCAGCTAAGTGTCAAAGCAATTTCTCAAGATACAAGTTGCTATACACAACTTTTGGAGACAGATGGACCTGGTTTCGCCCAGAAGCCATCAAAAGGGATGTGCAGGGGTAAGACAACTCTGAGACAAGGTGTCCTGAGAGGCTAGGCGATGGGGTATATTTCATCCCTGACATCCCATTTCCTAAACCACATCTAAACAGAGCTAAATGTCTCTGGTGGATTAAGCTGTGTGGTAGACCACAGTCAACTCAACGTAAAGAAGATAAACAAGGATGTCTACATTTGTTATAAGGTAAGTCAACTTTGTGTATGTATGGTATGGATTCTTTTTTCACCGCAGTGAAAAAGCAACGTATGCCTGTGGAATGATGTCAAATTAAAATTTGACATAATTACATAGGTTTTTGTAACTAGCAGAATCTACTTATTGCCTGTTATGTGCAATAAGAGTAATTTTGAGGCCTTTTTCTCAATGCAATTCAAACTGTCTGTTCAATTGTCCACTTGCTTGGCTGCTGGGGTCTGTTCACTTGCTTGGCTGCTGGGGTCTGTCCACTTGCTTGGCTGCTGGGGTCTGTCCACTTGCTTGGCTGCTGGGGTCTGTCCACTTGCTTGGCTGCTGGGGTCTGTTCACTTGCTTGGCTGCTGGGGTCTGTTCACTTGCTTGGCTGCTGGGGTCTGCCTTGTCATCCACAAGCCACTGCGCATTTCTAGCAAAGCCAACAATGTGCCACTTTACTTCCAAACTAAGAGATACACAGAAAAGCAGAAATAAATAGGGATGCACCGATGCATCGGCTGAACATCGGTATTGGCCGATATTCGCCTCCTTAACTGCCATCGGCCATCTGCAAATAAAGATGGCGGTGGCCGATGATTATATGGCGGGTTTTTGTAGCCAAAGCACTTCAGATCCTTCTTCCTGCGACTCTCTGTTCAGCAGGCAGTAGTCTCACTCACTCACTCACACACCCACTACAGCTCTGGCTAACGTGCCAACAGACACTCCCACTACCTTCAGCTCATTTCACGCACGCCGGCCCCGCCCGCCCTTAGCCTACAAAATAAAGTCTGAGAAATGTCTGCATGGAGCACAGCTGCTTACAGGTGTGCAGCTGACAGATGTGCAGCTTACAGTGACAGTTTCCTCATCGCTACCTAAACCACCATCCGATCCTCCTTCCCTCACGTCCTGAGTGTCCTGGACATATCCTGTATTCTGTGATTTTCCTCTTTTCATTTCTAACCGCCCGTTTCAGTTTATGCCCGTACACGCCCGGTGTCTCCTCTCGTTCTCGCTCGCTCCCAATTCACATATACCGCTAAAAATAAATGTGATAGTATGAAAACATTACAAGTGAGAAAATGAAATGAAACATTGTAATAATTGCTGTGACCACAGTTGGACACGGTGGTCTATAACTGTCGTTTATATGTAGATTGGCGTCCGAGGTATAAATGCTCAGAAATCAAGTTTGTTTCATTTGAATACGTTGTAAGCTTTAGAAGCCATCAAACACATATTTAGGAAAAGTCACATACTGAGAGACATGTAGTTTGAATGTAAACCTTCTCGTTGAGTAAGCTTTTGTTTATCAGGCTAAAACCACTCAAATCATTTTGTTGGGCAATGTAAGTACTGAAAAAATCTTTTCATTGATTAGTTAGCTATACACCAATCTAAGAGGAGTTTTGAAAGTTATTTTTCAGAAAAGAACTTGTCATGTGAATTAAGGTTATATTAAATGTAAAACAAAAAAAAGACATTAAAGGTTGTTTTTGTTTCATAAATTTGATTGAATTTGTGCTGATTCAAGGATAGTCTGATGAAGAGCTAAGACAGTTCAGTAATGTTTCCGTGCCATAAAGGGAATAAATAACAAAAAGAAAAAACGTCGGCATCGGCCATCGGCCAAGTTGTTATTTAAAACATCGGTATCGGTATCGGCCCAGAATTTCAATCCGTGCATCCCTAGAAATAAAGAGTGATAAATATTCTCTTTAGAGATTACATTCAGCACATTACTCTACTCCTATCAACATTATATTCTTAAAAGTAAGATTTGCTCAAATTAAAACATTAAACATGTCAATCACAGATCCTGATAACACTTCTCTTTCCAAAATAGATTCATGCAGTTATATACTGAGTTTTACAGAGAAATAAATATGGTCTTACCCTCTCCAGGTCGAAGTCTCCTTTTTTACAGGCATGACATCAATACAAGCAGCTCGCACACACATATGGGGAGCTAATAAAAGCTCACAAATTAACATGTACCAAAAATGTAATTTATATATACAGTCATCATAATCTTGCTGCACCTTTGGTGGTAATGACAGCCAGTGCATCTCCGCTGAGACAGGTAGGAAGTATGTCCATCTGCACAGGCTTTAATTGCAAGCTCGAATCTAGTTTTATAGATTGGAAAAATGTTATTTATCCTTACCATCTCCATGGAAATAGGACAGTAATTCCACTCTAGTGAACCACAGTCTTTGTTGTGTAGTAGTCATTATCACTGGGAGTCGTCCTCTATCATATATTAAATATATGTAACCCGTCTTCATTGTATGTCTCTGTTGTGTCCCGAGTTGGAAAGGAGACGCAGGAGTCAGGACTGGATCTCTAAATCTTTACTTGGCAACTGTGGTGACAAACAGAAACACACAGAAACCGTGACCTGTGTGTGAGCTAGAAAAGGCTTTTTAACTTAAATGTTACAATAAAATAATCTGTTTTGCACAGTAAAATTAAATTACAAAAAATAACACAAATTGGTCCTTTAAACAGGTTAGTTTCTGCTTTCAATGCTTCAGTATTTAAAGTTCAACAGGAAACACAAAAATGAATGACATCTGTAATTCTGCTTAAAAAAAATAGATTAAACAATTAGGCAAGCAAACTTAATATGGTAACCAGAAAACCCACATTTCACTACCTCAGTTTAACATTTAAATCCAAATGGACTAATATCACATTTAGGCATCTGTATAATTTAGCATCAACAACTTGTACAGGGCAGACCCAGAGATTAACACTCAAAACATTATTTAAACACAAACAAACATCTCCACACCTGTGGCAATAGACAGAAATACTCTGCTGGTGAAAAAACAGAGCAGACCCTAGCAAGGGAAGACAGCAGTGAGCAGGCTAACTTAGCATGCTAATGCTAGAACGAAACTAATTAAAAAATTTAGATCTCGAGTCTCTGCGGGACTCATGCAGGACGAGTGGGACATTACACAGAGCAGCATACAGCAGTCTGACCGCATTCAAATCACGGATAACAACTTTGATGAACATACATCAGCAGAGAGCAACACAATTACGACTAACCACTGGCCATGTTAGAAAAGGCTTTGACCGAAAGCGCGCATTAACAATTAATACTTCAGCTGTAAAATAAAATGACCTGGCTGCCATCAGTCACTTAGTCACAAAACCATACAAAATGATAGCTATCTGCTAACAGCTAATAGCTTATGCGATGGTAACAATTTATCAGAGGGATGCTAACAGTAGCTTCAAGGCTGTCCACTCAAGGTATGAAAATGAATTAAAATATCGTTCACATGCGTTATCTGGGACATTTACCTCAAACGGCGTTGTGGCTGTCTCATACATCCTCCTTGAAGATCATGTGCCCAATGCCCCTCATCATGAGGGCACGTCTTTCACGTAATTGACTCATGACATGCCCACTACGAAGCTGATTGGAGGACACTAGCGCTAATCTCAACTATCTGTTCTTCAAACTTGGCCGGTTGGTCGTTATGGGCGGGACGAAGCAAACTGGAAATAGGCGCCAACTTTGAAATTTGAATCTGCATAGTCTGAATGTATGAAGTGAATGAAGTGCGTTTCTAATGAAAATAAATACATAAATAAAAATATTATATTTTTATTATATTATATACATACACTATATATACATATGTATATACACACACACACACACACACACACACACATATATTAAAAAAGAAATATTGCAACTTTTTCTCTGTAACACACACACAATATATATACATATACACACACTGTGTCATTTCCCTTTAAGTCTTCCTCTCCCTTATATAAATTTGAAATCTTTCTTAAGAGTTCCCAGAATATCGTAGGTCCCCTTTCCCAATTTTTAAAACTCTTATCTGTTCTATTTGGTATGAATTCTGAATCAAATAATCTGTACTGTATCCTACTCACATTTCTTCAATAAAATTGTTTTAAAAAGTAGAAATGTGCATGTCCTGAAGGAAATGATGGATGCTGCTGCAGTGTTATTGCACTCTGTAGAAGATGTTGCTAGCTGTTAATTGGTGGTTGTTAAATAATTACACAAGGTTCCTATCAAATTTGTGGTAGCCTACTTTTCACAATTTGTATTGAATTATTATACCTTTTAAGAAAATCAATTATGAAAGAAGAAAGAGCTGTTTATTTTATAGGGTACCATGACAACTAGTTGCCCCTCCATAAATTATATCCTGAAAGTCAAGTTGTAACATCAAATGAAACCTCATAGACTTAAAATAAGCTGGGCCCAACTACAGAAGAGGATATGAAGTGGTCATATATTTTAGTCAGTATCTGAACCATTTTTCAGAGTTGGGATAATATTTTGATAGACTAAAACTGTGTTTCCTAAACTTTTTTCTTGGGACCCACTTTTTAAAAATGACAAACCATCGTGACCCAATTCACAATAGGCCTTAAATTGTGAGAAGAGTGAATTTGTGTATAGATGAACATTCCTGACCAATTTTACTGCTATTTCTGCATAACCTTATATTAACTTCAATAAGTAAACCAGCCATTTCAAAGAAATACTGATGAATCACAAATTTGTGTAATGCAGGTGTTATTGAAAACAAACACATTAAATACTTTATAAATGAGACCAAATACATGTATTTAGGTAGTTGACAAATTATCTCATTATTTTTATTTCCTCTCATTAGTAAAACTATATACACAATACTTCATAAATTAGATAAATAAGTGCATTTAGACTGCGTTAACAGGCTCTCTGGGTTTTTTCTTCCCGAGTCCCGATCCAGACTGGATTGGACATATGGTATATCTGTGTTTGTTTTTAAATGTGATACTTAGTTTAAATTTTTGATCTGGTGACACTTGCAGACGAAGTTACAGCTGTACTATTTTGAAAGGATTGAGCACAGTTACCTCTCCCCCCTCTGACACCCTCTCGGCTTCAAACAAAGTTTCGAGGCGAACTCTGCATGAACCCAGCTGCTGCAGCAAAGACAGACGCACGTGTGGACCCTGTTCCCTGCTCAGATACAGACGTGGTGAACACGGTGGGTAACGTTAATACACTGTCTATATTAATTTCATGTGGAAATGTATGTTTGGTGAGTAGATATTGAAACACTGCTTCTACCGCGCACACTAACTTCATGCTAGTCAGTAGCATCCATCCAAACTAGCAAAAAACAGCACTGCTGCTGAGGGGTATCTCCATGCAAATTATATTCGACACATGTACTGACTAATAAATAACTACACGTTTTGCTAATAATATATTGTAAGATTTTTTGAGTGGTCTGACTTGGTCTTCATTGCAAAGCCACACTGGTTCTACCATGCTACCATGTTAAGCGGTTTGTGAAATAATATATCGTTTCTACAAAACGTGTACATGGAGCTTTTAGCTCTGGTGTGAACAAGTCTCTAAGTTTCAAGTGTGTTTTATTGCCTGCAGTTGTTGGTGTAACGCGAAATGGTGAAGGTCCTTCCATGCCGCTTCTGTAGCCTTTCGTTAACATCAGTAAAATGTTATGTAGACCACCAAATACTACATAGACATGAAGCTAATGCCCAATTTCCATGTTGTGTTGCTGACTGCAAATGTGTGTTTGTCAAATACAGTGCTTTTAAAACGCATTGTTATAGACACCATAACAACCCATCTGTGTCAGAATTGGACATTATGCAAGGACCATATACATGTGAGAACATAAGTTGTCAGAAACAGTGCACAGATCTCAAAGACCTTCTTGCACATCTCAGGTCACATCTTTCCAAAAGTGAGTTAGTAAATTGTCCATTTGCTAAATGTGGCAAAACATTTAAAGCAAGGTCTTCATTTACTTCCCATATATCCAGGATCCACAAACATGCAACAGCAGGGCAAGTATCTCCTACATGTTCTGTAGAGTTGGTGACTACTGAGCCAGCATCTGATGTGATGGAAAGTGGTACAGCTGAAAATGTCCCTGAATCTGTGGACATGCCAGATGATATTGATTTGAGAGCCTTGTACACAAAAAAAAACTCTGTATGTTTTACATGACACTGCAGGCAAAACACCTCATTCCTTCATCCACTATACAGATGATTGTTGAAGAGATAAATGACTTACATGATATTTGCAGTCAGCACACAAAAAAGCAATTCAAAGAGGTACTTAAAGCCAGAACAAACCTCTCTGACTCTGATGTTGATGAAGCTTTAAGTAGTTTGACAGATTTGCATTCTTCATGCAGTACTCCTCTCTCTACAGGATATACCAGGAAGCAGTTTTTCTTCAAAAACTTGAACTATGTTCACCCACAACCTATTCATCTAGGGACAGATGACAACAGAAGTGACAGGTATGTACAGTATATCCCTCTCAAAGAAACACTGAAAGCTATGCTAAAAGATCCTGTCGTATGGTAAGAATGTGGGAAGACTCAAAATGTCCCTCCTCCTGGGGTGTTGATTGATGTGTGTGATGGATCAGTGTTCAAGACAAATGCTCTGTGTTTGCAGCCAGGTATAAATTTAAAGCTTATTTTATACCAGGATGCTTTTGAGGTAGTCAACCCTCTTGGCTCAGCAAAGAAAAAGCACAAGATAGTGGGGGTGTACTTCACACTTGCTAACTTTCAGCCGTTCTATCGGTCAAGTGTTGATTAGCTGCAGCTCTTACTTTTGTGCACAGAGCGAGATTTCAAATACTTTGGACATGAGAGAGTGTTTTCAAAAATGTTCTCAGACTTGAGAGAGCTAGAGGATAATGGGCTTGTCACTTCTTCAGGTCTTACTGTACGAGCAACAGTCTTGTGCATTGTTGGTGACAATTTGGGATCCCACTGCATTAGAGGTTATGCTGAAAATTGTTGTAGGTACTGCTTGGCACCCAGACAGGACATGGACAAAGTGAGTGTCAAGTTTCCAGTGAGAACTGTTGAGAGTTACAAAGAGGCAGTGCAGCTACTACAAGACAGTGAGATAACCACTGTAAATGGAGTAAAGTTTGACTCACTTTTCAATGGTCTTCAGTATTTTCATGTGTGTCAGCCAGGCCTTCTACCGTGCATAGGCCATGACATATTTGAAGGAGTAGTTGTCTATGACCTATCCATTTACATTCAGTACTTTGTGAAGGTAAAGAAATGGATGACTTACCAGCAGCTCAACCGGCAGATAAAACAGTTCAAGTACCATGCTAGTTCTGTTCCTTCGGAAGTCAGTGAACGTGGCATTAAGGTTGGTGGGCAGGCAGCTGAGAATTGGTGTTTGCTGAGACTTCTTCCCATCATTATTGGGGACAGAATCAAAGACACCCAGGACCAGGTATGGCAGCTAGTTATAATGCTAAAGGAAGTGGTTGAGTTAGTCTGTGTGCCCAATATATCTGCTGGCCAAGTCAGTTTCATTCAGGTCCACATACAAGAAGATCTTGAAACAAGGAAGCATCTCTTTCCCTCTGAAAAACTTAAACCAAAGCATCACTACAGTAGTAGCAACTCAAAAGTTCCCGTTCAAGCTGAAAGCCAGCTGAATGGCAGCCGTCTTCCAGCTGACTTCCAGCCAGCTGCCTGCCAACTTCTGTGGCTGGTGTGACCCCCCTCCTTCTCCTGGGCGTGTCTATTTTTTACTGTAACTCCACCTATTCATTTAATTACAGGGTATGACCAAGAGATGGCGCTTCTCTCACAGAACTTTTTTACAGTTGTTCTACCTGGAGATGACGTAGCTTACACACCTTATTAGCATTCTTATTGCTCAACCTTTTGTTTGCACTTACAGTAATGGGCTTTTGGTCTTCCAGTGTCACAGAGCGGAAAATGCAGCTGGTTTGACTACTGCATACTATACAGTAGCCTTATGATTCGAGCGTGTTCATGGATTGAAATTAAATTTAAGGTGTTTATATCTAACATGTCACCGTTACCAAATCAACAACATCTAGGCTGTTCTGTCTTTACTAGTGGTGGGCCGTTATCGGCGTTACTGTGCTGCGTTAACGTGAGACTCTTATCGGGCGATAAAAAAATATTGCCGTTAATCTATTCTCAAAGCTGCTCCAGCCTTTGAGGTCACTTTTTGCCTTTTTTCTCTTTTGTTCGTTTTTGTTTTCTTCACTGTAACTCGGGAGTCCTGATCTCTCTAGCAATGTTGTTTTTAGAGAGTTTTTGTGCTTTTGTCGTGTTTTTCTCGTGTTTTTTCTTCGTGTTGTTTTTTAAATGCCGCTTCCACCTGGACAGCTGCCTTTGTTTACTCCGGGGAACAGCTGATCGCGCTAATGCCGGCCGGCATTGACTCGATTAATCTATGCCAGGGGTCGGGAACCTTTTTGGCTGAGAGAGCCATGAAAGCCACACATTTTAAAATGTATTTCCGTGAGAGCCATATAATATTTTTTAACACTGAATACAAATAAATGCGTGCATTTTTAAGCAAGACCAACAGTTTTAGAGTATAATAAGTCTCTGAATTTATTCTTTTTAATAACGCTGTTAAACTGATGCTAACCAATAATAAATAAAATACTTCATAACATTAATGTGACTTCTGCTGCTGCATGGTCCCGATCATGCACCAATCCCCATAGCAACCGCTGTGTTTCAGATGTAGACGCGCATGCGCACTCATGTACTGCTGAGTGAACTCTCCGGTCGTTAGCTCATCAGCAGTTTGTTTTCCGAGCTGTTCTGTATAGTTAAATTGAACTAAATAACACGAAACACAACTGCTTACTCTTCTACTGATTTTAATTTTGCAACCAACGCAAAGACATTAAACGTGTGGTACACGTGTCGAAGGCTGGGTGCAAAGGAGACCACCGGGCGGGGGAGAGGGAGATGCCCGGCCAAGGCTCCGTCCAGCATGGACTAAAACACAGCACGGACACTTCAGAAACTATTCGGAATCAGTTAAAATGAATTTTTAAACTAGTTTTCAAGACTGCATATTGCTAGCGGATCTATTTTCTGACCCAGAGTGCGTCCGTGACTGGTTCTGAATGAGGGATATTTTAGCGGTACGCAGTACTGGACCGTACTGGCTTACTTTCACCCCTGTCTGCGAGCCAGATGCAGTCATCAAAAGAGCCACATCTGGCTCGCAAGTCATAGGTTCCCGACGCCTGATCTATGCCCACCACTAGTCTTTACATAATCTATGCCCACCACTAGTCTTTATATAATTACTGAAGTGTCTCTTCTCTTGTGCTAGCGCACTCTCTCTCACTCATCTGCATGTAAACAACAAACTAACCCTTAAAAAAAATTACAAAAAAACGGTTCATCAGACGTCACGGGGCTGCCAGGCCTGTGTGTCAGACCTGCCGATACAAGCGAGAGTTTATTTTAATTAACAGTTTATTTGGAGGGGAGGGCTTGTTGTTGATGTGCGCGACATAGAGCTGCAGAGACGAGCATTTTTTTTCTAAAAGTCTGTGTATTCCGCTGCAGCGGTGCCTCCATTTAGAAAAAGAATTGAAGAATAACAACAGCAATAATACCTCCTGTTGAATATTTGATCACAGTTTGATCGTTGTGTAACGCCATTTAAAGAGGGAGAATACCTGGTGATTAACAGCCCTTTGTTATGCAGGTATTTACTGTAGTGCACGCTTTAGGCCAGGTAAACCCCACAAACACCTCATTAGCATTCTCATTGTTCAACCTTTTGTTTGCACTTGATGGGCTTTTTCGTCTCCAAGTGTCACACTGTATACTGTACCATCAATATGGCCACTATGGCATTCAGAGGAATAAATACTCAATCGAGTGTGTTTCATACTGCAGGCTTCAGAAAGCATCAAACAGATATAACTCTTAAAAAACAGTTACAAAAAATGGACGTTACGAGCATAGTTTTCTTTAATAACAAGTTTATGTTGGCATGTTGTTGTTGTGTGTGACATAGAGCTGCAGATATGAGCAGCTGCAGCAGTGCCTCAGTGTTATCTTATCACAACTTTTTCTTTCCATCAACCGATCTGTGGAACACTTGGTGCCGGTCTGTGGGGAGCGATATGAACGGATCATGATGATCCGTTGCACCACTAGCCACATCCATGATTGTGCTCTGTCTCAGCTGATCGGCTCACCCGCTCACCCAAGCGTATCTGTTCAGATGTGTCTTTATACAGTCTACGGTGAGAGCAGAACATTAACATCACTGCTCCTCCCCGTGGACAAATGAGGCATTGCAGCTGGTTTTCACCCAGACTGCTTAGGGGCGTTTCCAGTCGGGGGGCTCACTGACTACGTCATTGCGGGGGATTACATTACCGTCACAGACCTGCGAAGGACCTGTCAAGGACCAGTCAAGGACCAGCCAAGGACCTGTCACGGAAACACGGGAACTTTTGAGTTGCTGCATCTGTACCTCCTCCACGACCCATCTCTGATCATGAGGCTTGGCCCACTCATTCGCTTGTGGACAATGAGGTTTGAGAGCTATGGAATCAATTTTGTGTCAAAAAGTTGAAAGAATACTTTTAAAACAGCAAGCAAAAAATTACAACTCAAAATACCAAATAAAAAAAATCTAACAAAAAAATTAAATTCATTCGTTTTCTTTGATTACGATTCCAGCCTTCTCGTTTGCGCTACCTGACTTTTTGATTGCGGTTTTGACACAAACGTGCCTGGAGGGTGGGATTTCTATGGGTGCATTCCCATTGGCTTATTTATGTTTGACGGACAGCTAAGCAAGTGTATGAAGCGTATGCCGTACTCTGCTTCTGATTGGTTCTAACAACGTCATCACCGACGCGACACAGCGCACCTGCTACTATGGCTATGATCCCCTGAAGAATGGCAGAATGCAGTCCGAGGTAAGGACTGTAGGACTAAACTGTAGGCATGTCCTGCCTTATCTCAGACTGCATTCTGCCATTCTTCCAATAGTACCAAACTACAGCCACCGAAGCCGCTACAAACCACGCCCCCTGTAAACCACGCCCATACAAACCACGCCTACGGCAATGTCTCGTTAACGTTGCTAATTAGCGTTAGCATCGTTAGCAGCACTGCTCCGCTAGCTGCGAGAGGTCAAAGGAGACTTTAATCACTGAGCTAACGAGCTAACGCTAGCTACAGATAACACTTTGTTCAGGTGTGTCCGTGTTTCTGCTGTGATGGTGTTTAATGAAGGAAGTGACACAGCTTGTTTAGTCTGTGCTAACTGAGAATGACCAAAACACCGGTGTTACAGCTTAACGAGCAACCGTGTTAACTGGTGACCGTTAGCCAAAACGCTTGTGGTGGTTGTCGTGGTTACAACAGTCAGATGAAGATGTCATGTTTTTCACAGTCTGCCTGTTTACATGCGTGTGAAGACCTGATCCAGGTTTCTAGGATACTAACAGGCGTGTAAACTAGGGTTGCACTAACGATTATTTTAAAGATTTGTGTATGGTCATATTTATTTTACTAGTTTTGTGAATTGTATACTTAATTCAAAATATTTTATTTAGTTCTAAATAAATACATTTTATTTGTGTCAAAGGGCCAGCAATCTTTTCTGTTAACCCATAAGAAATCATCACCTTAGATTGAAATAACTACTACTAATTACTACTTATTATTGTAAATATTTTATTGAGTTTAAAATAAACTTGTGCACATACATTAGTCACTTATATAAATAAATATACTTATATATAAATCTGCAGTCCTATATAAACTTTTTAATTACATTACTTTCTATTTTTGTATAAATTGATTGTTTCAGCTAGACCTTACTCCATTCTTCAGGGGATCATAGCCATAGTAGCAGGTGCGCTGTGTCGTGCCGGTGATGACGTTGTTAGAACCAATCAGAAGCAGAGTACGGCATACGCTTCATACGCTTGCTTAGCTGTCCGTCAAACATAAATAAGCCAAAGGGAATGCACCCATGGAAATCCCACCCACCTGGCACGTTTGTGTCAAAACCGCAATCAAAAAGTCAGGGAGCGCAAACGAGAAGGCTGGAATCGTAATCAAAGAAAACAGCATCAAACAAAACTGATTTCATTGCAATCTTGTATTTTTGAATTAAATTTTTTTGTTTGATTTTTTTTTTTATTTGGTATTTTGAGTTGTAATTTTTGCTTGCTGTTTTAAAAGTATTCTTTCAACTTTTTGACACAAAATTGATTCCATAGAGAGCAAGCATTCATACTTTAAACGATGTGTGAGGAGGACACAAAACTTTAAAAATGTTTGTAAATCTCTTGCAAACAACCACCAGTTACTGCAGTCCTACATGAACTCCAGCTCCTTCTTTCCTCCAGCATTGCAAGTGAAGGATTCCTCCCCTTACTATGCTGAGTTGTACAGCAGTAAGGTACGCAATGCTGTTGAGGAGAGCTTGGTCACACGTGACTTTATATCCACAGAAGTGTGCTTTCAGGGAACTCTCTATAGAAAGGGCTCCTTTCTGTGCCTTAAGAATGATGAATCTGTGGAATTTGGACAACTTGAGCTCATACTGATGAAAGAAAACAAAAATGTGTATTTTCTTGTGACACCACACTCATCATCTTACATGCCAGAGTATGGGCTTCATAAAGTTGGAGAATCAGCAAGGGATATGCTTTGATTCAATGCTGATCAGTGCTGATTTTTATCCACTGGCTGCATACAGTCTGCTTGCAATGAAAGTAATATCCCTGAAGCATAGTGTTTTGGACCTGTAAATATGTTTTCATTTCACTCATCATTTATTCCCCCCTTTTAGACATGGATGACATAGCCACTTTTGTTAGGGAAGCACTACCAATGTGTAGCACACCAGCTACACTGCAACCCATTATGGATGTCCTCAAAGACGTTGGGGTGGAAACGCTTGACGATATGCAGCTTATCCAGACAAATGACCTTGCAGGCGTGCTCAGACCCATTCAAGCAAGGAAGCTTGTTGCACATGTTAAAAGTAAGTCAAGGCTTAATCTGTAATATGAGTATATTGCCACCAGTGCCATTGTTGGTCTACTATTTATTATGATGTATGTCTTCTCTGCTCAGACTGATGCAGCTTCAAGCATGGAGGAGGATTTCACAAGCACACCCCAAACTAATGCACATTTTAATAACATTTAGCATCCTATAAACTAAGCATAACACACTGCAAATGATTTAAAAAGCTATATCACATGTAGCTTACAAAATGCCATGTCAATGTATATTAGAAGTTATTTAAGTTAGCATATAGTGTACAGTAATAAAACATTCCACAGTCAGGACGTCTGTGTGAATTTGCACTTGTTGTGTTGCAAACACAAACCAGACAAGGCTGCCTATGTGTGAAATTAGTTGCATGACATGATGCTTCAATTCTAATAGTTGCTAGTTCAGCAAAACTAAATCTGACCAAATACAGTCATCTTCTGTGGCTAATAGCAACATATTAGCAAGAGGCTAATAAATAGCCTATAGCCTGCTGTCACTCATAGAAATCTACATACCTTTATCTTTTGCCCGTTTCTCCTCTTCTTCTGTTCTTTTTCTGAACTGGGCACCTGATGGCTTCTTTGGTCTTTTACTTTGGTCCATGATCAAGACTCCACATCATTAACCACTATACCTTTGCCAACACCGTCGGTTCGCCCGTCAATCAACCGGAGTCACGTGAGGTCACCTAGCTGACTGAACAGATTTTTTTTTTCATTTTTCACATAACCCACTTAATTACATGTAGGTATATGGGTCTATGCTAATTCTAGGAATGAAATACAATTTATTTGGAAGCAGTTTGTGTTGTGTGGCCTGGGATTAGTCTATCCCCCTTGCCTCTTCTGACACACACACAACCTGTATGACTCTCAGCAGCAAGTTGACGTGACAATGAGGGCACCCACTCCACTAACGTGACGTGGAAATGAGCGGTATAGAAAGCGAGTTTTTTTTTTTTTTCAGGGCGCTTGTGCGCCCTCACATAGTTTGCGCCCTGGGCGGTCGCCCACATTGCCCATAGCAGAAACCGGCCCTGCCTATGGCTGTATTTAGTGGGAATCTGGACCTGTGAATGTGGAAGCACAGACGAAGAAGAAAAAAGTTCCTGGAAAATGAGAGGAATGAAAAACAAATAGAATAGTTAGCCTAATCTCAGACACCTTCGTATCTCAGAGAAACAACATAATGTCTGGTAAGGACATACTGAAGAATGGCCTCTCACTCGTTGGCATGAAGGCACACTTCAAACTCTTGACTGGTGTCCACATCAATGAGGGATTTGAGGAGGCCATGGCCTCAAAATTGGCCAGAGTCTTGGAATATTTTCAGTCTCTTCCATTGGAGAAAACAAGCGTAGCTGCAAAACGGAGAGCAGAGATCCAAGCTGGAGGTGGACACTGTGGGGTGGTATTGATGCTACTTTCACACTTCAAAGAGGATCATGCAAGAATGTTCCACATGGTCGAAAGAACATGCATCGCTGTGGAGGTTGAGACAGAACACCTGCCACCCACACCATGCATTGTTGTATGTGGTAAGTGAGAGGCAATAGAATGTGTGTGCCCTACATGCAAATAGACATTTAAATGGGTGGATTTACTGATGCCTTTTTTTCACAGGAGAGAGTCCATTGTCTGCAACAACTTTCATGGTGGCAGCGGACCAGGAGGTGATCATCGATAACTTGAAGAGCTTCACCGACGCACTGGTTGGCATGTTCATGTGTTTCTACATCTTCAATATGCACTATCCAGTGGAACTCGGGGCCACAATGGAGTTTCTTCAAAGGTAAGTGTACATGACTAATCATACACACACGTATTCATAATTTAACTCTTCTGTAGGTTAAGGGATATTTAGGATCTTTTGAAGAGGGGTTGTATGAGCTACTTAATGCATAATCAGTAGGTAGCTGTTTGTGTGACCCAATATGGAGAAACGTGCACCTGCACTAGCACTAACGTGCAGCAATGTAATGCTGTGGATGGGGTCAGCAGTAACATATTTTAGCTGCCTTAAAAAGACCCCTAAAAATCAATATCAGTGTAATTGATCAGCTGACTGGGTCAGAAAGACTGTCTGGTAGCAAAATAAAATTCTGAAATTATTCTCCATGTAGTGTACACTTAAAAAAATATATGTTATGGCCACATAACAGTATGTTATTGTAAGATATTATTTTCCCTATTCCTTCAGCAACTGTTCCACTAGTAACTGATTCATTGCAATAGGTAGAAATTGTTACATTAAACTAGAAAATTCCAGGGAAATTTTGAGTGCCACGGGTGGCTGCTGCTGTGATGAGTACATGATATCAAAGCAAATCAAATCAATTTTATTTGTATAGCCCAAAGTCACAAAGTACATTTGCCTCGGAGTGCTTTACAATCTGTACAGGGAGTGACACCCTCTGTCCTGAGACCCTCGGTTCGAGTGAGGAAAAACCAAAAACCCTTTTAACAGGGGAAAAAAAAAAAAAAGGTGGAAGAAACCTCATGAAGAGCCACAGAGGAGGGATCCCTCTCCCAGGACGGACGGACGTGCAATGGATGTCACATGTACAGAACAAATCAACACAAACATATTGTACAATTACAATGACTGACAAAATGACAATGAATCACAATGAATGATAAAATGACCACAGTAGCAGATATGGTAGCAAGAATGACAGTAATAATATGTGTAGTGGACGTTGTGCAGGATCACAGCAGCAGCCACGATCCACGAGAACCTGCTGGATGACAGAGCACAGAAACTCCGGGGAAGTTTGGTTAGTAACATGCATTAATGAGACATGTATGTCCACTGATGGTGGGTGGAGAGAGAGAGAGAGAGAGAGAGAGAGAGAGAGAGAGAGAGAGAGAGGGGAAGGAGAGTCCCCCGGCAGTCTAATCCTATGGCAGCATAACTAAGGGATGACCTGAGCCAGCCCTAACTATAAGCTTTATCAAAAAGGAAAGTCTTAAGTCTACTCTTAAAAGTGTTGACCGTGTCTGCCTCCCGAACCCAGAATGGTAGTTTGTTCAACAGAAGAGGAGCCTGATAGCTGAAAGCTCTGGTTCCCAATCTACTTTTGGAGACTATAGGAACCACAATGAACCCAGCATCCTGAGAGCGCAGTGTTGTAGAGGGGTAGTAAGGTACTATGAGCTCTTTTAGATATGATGGTGCCTGACCATGAAGAGCTTTCTAAGTAAGGAGAAGAATATTAAATTCTATTCTAGATTTAATGGTGCCTGACCATGAAGAGCTTTCTAAGTAAGGAGAAGAATTTTAAATTCTATTCTAGATTTAATAGGTAGCCAATGCAAGGAAGCCAAAATGGGAGAGATGTGATCTCTGATCTTGGTTCCTGTCAGAACACGTGCAGCAGCATTCTGAATTAACTGCAAAGTCCTAAGAGACTTATTGGAGCAGCCTGATAGCAAAGAGTTACAATACTCTAGCCTAGAAGTAACAAATGCGTGGACCAGTTTTTCTGCATCCACTTGAGATACGATGCGTCTGATTTTGGCGATGTTACGTAAGTGGAAGAATGCAGTCCACGAAATTTGTTTTATGTGATTCCTAATAATGTTCCCTAAAGGAAGCATATATAAACTAAATAGAAGTGGTCCTAGTACAGAACCTTGTGGGACTCCATAACAAACTTTGGTATGCATGGAGAATTCATCATTGACGTGAACAAACTGAGATCAATCTAAGAAATACGACTTAAACCAGCTTAGGGCGGTTCCTTTGATGCCAATTTGATGTTCCAGTCTCTGTAAGAGAATTTGATGGTCAATGGTGTCAAATGCGGCACTAAGATCTAACAGGACAAGTACAGAGATGAGTTCGTTGATGCCATTAGGAGGTCATTTGTCACTTTGACTAATGCGGTCTCTGTGCTATGATGCACTCCAAATCCTGACTGAAAATCCTCAAATAGACTATTGTTATGGAGAAAGTCACACAGCTGATTAGCTACAGCTTTCTCAAGTATCTTAAAGAGAAAGGGAAGGTTTGATATCGGTCTGTAGTTGGCTAAGACCTCTGGGTCTAGAGTGGGCTTTTTAAGAAGAGGTTTAATTACAGCTACCTTAAAGGACTGTGGTACATATCCTGATAATAAAGACAGATTAATCATATCCAATAAAGAAGGACTAACTAGAGGTAAAACATCCTGAGCAGCCTGGTTGGGATGGGGTCTAAGAGACAGGTTGACGGCTTAGATGTAGGAATTATTAAAGTTATTTGATGAAGGTCGATGGGAGAAAGAGTCTAAATACATATCAGGTCATACAGCTGTTTCCAAACTTGCTGTATCAGAATGCAGATCAATGCCTGTTGAGGGCAAGAGGTGATGGATTTTGTCTCTAATAGTTATAATTTTATCATTAAAGACGCTCATGAAGTCATTACTACTTAGACCTAAAGGAATAGATGGTTTAGTAGAGCTGTGATTCTCTGTTAGCCTGGCTACAGTGCTGAAGAGAAACCCGGGGTTGTTCTTATTCTCCTCTATTAATGAAGAGGAATAGCATTACGGAGAGCCTTCCTGTATGTTTTGAGATTATCTTGACAGACTAGACGAGATTCTTCCAGTTTAGTGGCACGCCATTTGCGTTCAGATTTACGCGTCTCTTGCTTTAATTTACGAGTCTGCTGGCTATACCATGGTGCTAACCTCCTATGTTTAATTGTCTTCTTTTTCAGAGGTGCAATAGAGTCTAGAGTGGTCCTTAATGAGCCTGTAGTACTATCAACAAGATGATCTATTTGTGAGGGGCTAAAGGAAGCCAAGTCCTCTGTTACATTGAGACATGGCATTGAATTCAATGCTGAAGGAAATCACTTCCTTAAATTTGGCTACAGCACTATCAGATAACATCTGCTGTAAGAGTTTCTGCAAAAAGGCTTGTAGTCCAGTAGTATGAACTCAAAGGTTATTAAAAAATGGTCAGACAGAAGAGGATTCTGTGGAAAGACTATTAGATGATCAATTTCAATACCATATTAGAGAACAAGATCAAGAGTGTGGTTCAGACAATGAGTCGGTTTATTTACACTGACAGAAGCCGACTAATAAACTTGGCCATATTTCTAGATATGAGCAGCTGCTCCATCCAAAGTGGGATGCATGCTGTCTCTCCTAATCAGACCCCCCAAGGTGTCCAATTATCTATGAAGCCCACATCGTTTGCTGGACACCACTTGCACAGCCAGGGACTGGAATGACGACATGCGATACATGTCACTCACCTCACCTTAGGACTATGGAGCTGCCAATGACCAGAGTTGGTTTCTCAGCGGGTGTGTCGCTGAGCAGGGAAAATCTGTTTGAAACGTGGAGCGGTTGGTGGTGTACTGTGGGCTTCAGTTTGGGGCTATGCCTCCTTCGGACAGTCACCCAGCCTCCCGGCTGCTCGGGAGCTACCGGGGGACGGCTAGCTGAAGCTACCTGTGGAAGGCTAACTATCTGAGCTACTGACTGTTCGGTGGTGCGGTACCGTGCCTCTAACCCTCGCCTCCAAAGAGTAACTAAACGTGGCACACAGGGCAGGAGAGAGCAGGAGAGGAGAGAGAAGCCATTGCTATCACTAGTTAGTGTGACTAACAGAAACTGGTGAAACTAGCAGATTGTGGTCACTATAGTAAAGAGGCCTGTTCGTGCACAAACAGAACAAGTCTAAGGATAGTGCAGAGATAAGTAGATAATCGCTGATGTGAGAAATATATGAAAATCTGTTTAGGTGAACAGAGCAGAGAGCACCGTGGCAGCAACACCGATAACTGAAGTGACACAATACGTTACCGCAAAGCACGTCGTCGTCCTGCAAAAAATTAAAAATACTGATATACACAGTATAAAAACTGAACAGGACACAGGATAAATACTGAGCAGTAGAGGTCCTGGAGAAAGTTTTAGGGTTCCTGGGGAAATTTTTAGAGGAGCTGGAGAAAGTTTTGGGGGTCCTGGAGAAATACCTCTGTGACAGACAGACAGACAGACAGACAGAGGAAGAGAGAGAGAGACAGACAGAGGAAGAGAGAGATGGGCTAAGCTGGAGAACATGGTCAAGCTACTTGAGCCCTTTGCCATTCACACAGACAGCCAGTCACTCTCACAAGTAGTGCCATGCCTGCTCAACCTGGAGACACACTTGCAGATGACTACTGCTGCTGGGAAACAGCTCAAGTGCTGCTGAAATCCTTGCAAGATCGTTTCGCTGCCATTCTTAGCCCTGATTCCCCACAGTTTGATGCTACACCAGCAGCAGCTGCCTGTTGGATTCAAGTGTTTCACTGATTCTTCAAACACCAGACACGGTGCCACTGAGGAGGGCAGCACAGTCTTTCATGCAGAACCTGGCAGCTCAGTATAACCCAACCACTACTTCTCAAGATACTGTCATTGCCACTCAAACTGCAGCAGAATCTCCTCCTACTGTCCTGCAGAAATACTGCTTCCTTGCATCTAGTATGGAGGTCAATGTGTCATTGACAAATTAGCCTGATCACGTGACAGTCTGTTGACTAAAATGAAGAGGTATGTCGACAACATTAAAGAGGGTGTGTGCAATGACACACCATTGCAATTCTGGAGATCAAGAGAGGCCGTCTATCAAAACTTGCCCCCATGGCACTGGATCTTGTGAGTGCCCCTGCCTCACAAGCCTTTGTGGAGCACATCTTTTCTGTGTGTGGACTGTTGTCATCTGGCTTGAGAGACAGAACAACCACATTGTCTGGAGCAGCGTGTTTTCCTCAAGATCATCAAGAAATTGTTGCTTGACTAAAGTACACCCACAGACACCCACACACACTGCTGGAGGTGTCTGTTCAGGGTTACATGTGGGGATCATCTGTCTGGTTTTGACATGTTTCAACTGTTTTTGTTTCTCTGAATTCCTTATGGAATAAGCTGCAGTCATTTCCTCGTGCTGCCCTGTTTCAGACACTTCCATGATTCAGATCTTTCACACCTTGTTGTTTGGCCGTTCAGTGAACATCTTTGTTGGTTATGTTGAAAACAAAATGTGTGGTTACAAATTGTGTCACACACACTTTCCTTTTGTAATATATGCACTTTGTATGTATTCATTAAAGGAATAGTTCACCCAAAAATAAAAAGTCAGTCATTATTAACTCACCCTCATTTTTTAAACGTATCTTTTGTTGAATTTTATTATACAATACTCACTCTGATCTTTTTGAATCCTGCACCTGACAAATAACCCAAAATATGAAAAAACTAAAACTAATACTAAAACTAATAAAAACTTAACTAAAACTAAGCATTTTTGAAAATATAAAAACTAGCACACCCACATTAAAAACTAATTTAAACTAACTGAATTGGAGTGAAAAAAGTCGAAACGAAATAAAACTAAACTAAAATGAAAAATCCAAAACTATTATAACCTTGGGCCAAACCTTAACATCGAGCAGCTGGGTGATACTACCTAACGACAACAGCTCCAGGTGGCTCTTAGTGTAGACCTGCCCAAGCAGTATCAAATGATTCTGAAAAACACTGGGACAGGCTTTCTTCTACCATGAACTCCAGCAAAAGCATCCTCGTTCCCTACAGACATCCTAGACATCAAGCGGCAAACTTTTATCACCTGGCAAAATAACATCAAATGCAAGGTTAAAAGAGCCCTAGCTACCGATGCCTAACCCTCTTCACTCTAAAGATGGATGATGCTTAAAGATAAGGAAGCAATAGCAAAGAGGTGGAAAGAGTATTACAAGCATCTTCTAAACAGGGACACTATTATAGGAAGATGAAGAACAACAAGGCATCACAACAGAAGTCCTAAGGGAAGGTGGCCCTGATCTCCTCAAACACATTCATGCCCTGCTTCTCAAAATATGGGAATGAGAAAATCCCTGCACAAGTTAAAATTATAAGCAAAAGAGCACCTGCAGTTCCCTCTGGTTGCCTTCACGAAAGCAGACAAACAGCTTGGTCTAGCCATCAACATAAAGACTTAAATCCTCCATCAGTCACCACCAAACAGTACTCCTGCCCCACCGCCAAACATCTCCATTGATAACACCAAACTGGAAAATGTGGATCACTTCCAATATATGGGCAGTCTCCTTTCAACAAAAGCCAACATTGAAAATGAAATACACCACTGCCTCAGCTGTGCCAATGGGGCTTTTTCAAGGCTAAGGAAAAGAGTCTTTGTGAACGGCGTCTTTGTGAACGGCGAAATCCTGGTCTACAAAGCTGTAATGCTACTGCCACTCTCCTGTGTGGATCAGAGGCCTGGACCACATACAGTAGGCACTTGAAAGCACTAGAGGCGTATCATCAGAGATGCCTCCTCCTCAGGATCAGTTGGGAGGATCAACACACCAACACCAGCGTCCTGTGGGAGGCTGGCGTCCTCAGCATCACTGCCAACATTGCTCAACACCAGCTCAGATGGAATGGCCACGTTATCCGCATGCCTAACTTTCGCCTTCCAAAACAAGTCCTGTACTCCCAGCTTGTTGAAGGAAAACTAGCCCCTGTAGGCCAAAAGAAGAGGTATCAGGATAACATCAAAACAAACATCAAAAGATTCCACATAAGCCTTAACACTTGGGAGGATATTGTAATATGTACTTGGTATGTACTTGTAATATGTATTTAAAATAAATATATACACCTGCAACCCTCCCAGGACGTGATATTTCCCAGACCCCATTTTTGTGTGGAAAACAGAGAGGTGTCCTAAATGACATCATGTTGTTCATTGGTATTGTTAGACTCAGACTAATCAGCTCACCCTGTTTGTTTAACCTGAAAAACGCCCTCACAGAGAGAAAGATCGCATTCATTATTCAATACGGAAAAACCAATCTTCTCTAGAATTTGACCTTTTCGCTTTGTGGGTAGTGTGTGTGTTTGTTTGTTTGGCCCTTGTAGCTTTTGTTTTCCCCCTTATGCACCTTATAACAGAATTATGCTGTTTCTGATGGCTTTGTAGTCCAGTTTTCATCATTTGGAGGGGAACAGTGTGTTGAATTCATTGAGGTGGTCATTTTGAGTGTATAATGTTGTCAAATACATTTTATGTGTTTTTGTGTTTCTAAGATTGTGCTTTATGTTAAGCAGTCCCATTGTCAGATTATTTGAATTTCTTCAGTGTCTACTTACAATAATTTAAGCATTCTCTACTGATGCATAACAGTGACACAATGTATATAAAAGTAAGGGGGATTGCAAACAAATGGATCAAACCCCACCAAGTCATTTTAATGTGAACCCTGTTTTGTTTCATTTTGTGTAACCTACGTTCTTTATCAAAGTGATTTCACTAGAGCTCCCATGAAAGCTGTCCTAGTGTAATAGATGCAATGAAATTGACCTCCATTGATAGAGTTACAACAGAATGTTCAGTGACATGAAACTGAAACTTTCTGAATGTAAAGTTACACAAATCTGCGGGAAAAAAATGGTTTTCAAATGATTTGGGGGAACTGATCGTGCAAATGTATTTGATCATGTGACCTTTGGGGAGATTTCATTGATGTAAAAACATTTTATTGAGGAATACCCTCAGCTCATTATACTCTCTTGTGGCTGAGAATTCAAAATGATAAAACTTTAAACTCTGGTGGGGCTTCCAAAAATACCAGATATATCATAATTTGGGGAAAAGGTGTTAAATGATGCATGACATAACATGAATATTTCAAAGTGATGTAATGAAGCAGCCATAATATGATGCTTTTGATTTGAATAATTCCAGTGTAAACATGCAGTGAAGTGTGTGAACAAACAGAAGTGTCACTGTGGCACTATCATTACTGAACCCCAAATTGCTCCTGAAGGCTGCACCATGGCTGTGTAAATGCGTAGGAATGGTTAGCTTCTAAAAACTGCAGTTGGCACCTTGCATGGCAGCCAATGCCATCAGTGTATAAATGTGTGTGAATGGGTGAATGAGATATGTAGTGTAAAAGCGCTTTGAGTGGTCAGAAGACTAGAACGGTGCTCTATAAGTACAGTTCATTTACCATTTACTTCCTTACTCGTCACACTTTGTACGGTGTTAAAGTTGACTGACTCCTTCAGGGGCTGCCAACATGTCCATTAACCTACAGATTTATTTCGCTTTCATCTGAAAAATCCAAACAAAATAGTTCAACTAAAAACTCTTTCCCTCTATTTGATTTTTAGGCTGACTTTATTACATTACTTAACTAGTTTCTTGCAGGATTCACATTCTGTGAACAATTTGTTTTCTCCTTCATTTACTTTTCACATAATGTTTCTGTTTGTAGGTGTTTGTCAACCCCCAAAGAAAGTAAGAGATTTGATGTGAATTGATTTGGCCATCTCTATTGTGTGCATGTGTTCATTCAGTTATTAGTGGTGTGTGTGATTTGTTAACTGCACTAAGAGTTTTTTGGGGCCACAAACAAAATCTTGTTTAGGGCCACTAAAAGCCTAGGGCCGGCCCTGTCAGCTACAACAACAATAATTATGGAACTTGTTCAACAGGGTCTATTTTTAGACTCTCAGTATGGTATTCATTTTGCTCATCAAAACAAGGACTGAAAAGGAAAAACAGGCAGAATTGAAGGACGCAGAATAGCTTTCAGTGCAGTCACCTTGTAGGATTTTTTTATGCCGTGACCTGATATATACTTGACTCAAACACAATTTGTTGTCAATGCTCTGATTTTTCTTTATTTTCTGTGAGTTCTGTCACAATTAGGTAACATATGAATGAAGACTGAAGTGAATAAATAGTGAATAAAATAAGCCCCTGATTGTGAAAGAAATGTATTTACATCTTATTTACATGAATGAAAGTGAAGTGGACACAGTGAAAACAAAGCTCTGACTCAAAGGGGTGAAAGAGATACCTTGTGGCATTGATTGTCTAGCAGCCATTGCCTGGCTGCCCCCCTTCTCTGAGCCTCAGGGGTGATTTGTCAACTAAAAGACCATTAATCACTGAATGGGAGGATGGAGGAGTGTTGTTTGGAGGCTGAACATGACCACCCATCAATCTATACCAAGATCCAGACACCACACAGACCCAGAGGTGCAAGTTCAAGGCCAAGATGGAGAACCAACCCTCAGGTGGATATAAAGTTAGTGGCAAAGCAGATCAAAGATCTTACAACTAGGGACTGTAACCTCTACACTAAAGCTTGTGGATTGGTGGGCTGTCAATCATTTGGATCAAGTTACCAGAACAATTCAAACGCTTACATACATCTTTCTATTCCTGGGCATGCATGATTATGGGGCCAATAAACAGCTCCAACTAGATTATGGGTGGAAGCAGACCTGGCATCAAAATTACACAATTTGGTAATCTATGTTGTTACTTGGGCTGTAAAAAGAAAAATCGCCACCAATTTACCCTTAAATTCTCCTGAAGGATTGCACCAAAATAATTTGAATGTCAGATTAATGCCAGCATCACACAATATGCATTGTGTCAGACCTGGACTCAAAGAGGACTCAGAGTAATATAGGTTCCGGCAGACTTTATTTAAATCTTCTACCTCCCAGACAGAGTGATAACCAAACCGGCTATGAAAGTAATCTATGAATAAACAAAAGATCACTCCACAAGAAGGAAAACAAAAGGCTATGACTAGAAAACTCAAAACGCTCCCAGGGGAGGAAAAAAAAACAAACAAAAAAAAACACGCAATCCTAAAAACCGGAGGCTCAGCTATCACTCCAAAAAGGAGGCATGGTGAGGATGGGGGCCGAGGTAAAATGACGCTTGAGGGTCTGGAAGGCTGTCTCTGCCTCTGGAGACCAAAAGAACTGCACCTGAGAGGAGGTAAGAGCATGGAGAAGAGCAGCTATTGCGCTAAAGCCTCTGATGACCCGCCTGTAAAAGTTAGTAAACCCGAGTGTAGCAGGATGGACTCATTGTACCTGGGGATGTTCAGCTGTGTCACAGTCTCGGCCAATCACGGGGGGAGAAAACGGCATAAGGGCGGGCAGAGCGCACCTGTCTCCCTCTTGCTTGGCTGAGGCTGGGGTTGCGTCACGTCCTGGCGTCCGTCACTTCCCCTTCCGTGTGGTGGTAGGTAGGTTGTTGACAGCGGCTGTAGTCTCCTCACGTTGCCTGTCTAGTACAGATTGTTTTTTTTCCTTGTTTTATTAGAGGTCCGTTTGGGTGTTTTGGCTGCACGCCGCTCACCGCTCTGCTTACAGTTCACTGGTTGTTGCTCGCTGTCCATCGCTGGTGCGTCGCTTCCACGCGTCCTCCGCCTGTAACATCTTGCTTTGAAATCTCTGAACAGAGAAGAGCACATCTACAGTGTCAACTGTCTACCAACACTGTTTGGTAGTGGATTGCTGTGATCACTGACAGGTAAAGTGAACAAAAACAAAAAAACCTTTCCCTTGGGGCACATAAGCACACGGATTTGGATTAAAAAAAAAAAAACACATTGCAACACTGTAAACACTCATACTAGGAGTTTCTTATAGAGAGCCTGGACTTTTGAAGACATTTTCAGGATGTCAAGCTCAAGAAAGGACACTGCCATTAATATTGTATTGTAATTTTGTATTTGCTATGTTGTTGTCGTCTTTGGCCCAGGTCATCACTGTAATGAGAACTAGTTCTCAATTGATTTACCTGATTAAATAAAGGCTAATAATTGTTGGTTCATGTTTATGACCTTATTTATTATTGGAATAAACAAGTATTAACATCACAGGTGAATATCAGATTATAAGGCCAGACAACCTCATAAAATTTACCTGGTAGTCTTTGATCAGCTCCTCTACAGACTCTCCAAGGAACTCGACCAAGCAATGGATGATGATGTCTCTTCTGCCTTCGATATGTTGCTGTTAAAAAAGATGAGAAAATTATTACAGAGAATACATAACAGCACATACAAATGTAAAGAGTAAGTTACCTATAGGGAATGTAAGCTTGCAACAGCATTCTACGTGGGCAACTTAAAATGTATATCTTAATAGTGTCTGCTGAGACAATGTGCTCCATCAAGGGCTCCATCAAAGCTACAGGGTCTCTGTCAACATGGGAATCAAATCAAACCCATGACCTTAAGGTCAAGAGTCTCTCATTGTAAAGACACAACTACTCAAATACATGATAATTTCTCTCTAAACATTAAGAGGATGTCACTAAAGTAGGTGATAAAGTTACTTCCTTCAGGGCTGCTGTATCAAACTGGAGCCCCTTCTGATTGTCTGATTGAAAATTTTGTATTGAAGTCTAGAAGCAGCAGGAATGGATCTCGCTGCACTCAGAGACACAGTGAAAATTATGTAAATGTCTTTTTGAGCACATATGAAAGAGGACAAATTTGTCTAAATTTCTGTGAGAAATCATGCATTAAATTGTAGCCACAGTGATTAAATAGAGAGAAAAGTTTGAAGCCAACACAGAAACTGATCAAAATAAAACATCGGCAATACATTCTCAGTGTGTGATGTCCACATTAGATGTTGCAATTAAATTAATTAAAACATTCATCTCACTCAATCTTCGTTCCTGCAATCCCGCCCTTCTTCCGAAATATCTCCAGTTTGGTGGTGTGCCTGTCCAGTTTGGGCAAAAAGGTTCTCTCCAGATGAACTGTGGTTATTCTTTTAAACTCTTCTTTGATCTGAAACGAGAGATATATAAATACAAAACCACATCAAGATGACTGAACAGACCCCAGGTACAATTAGTTGTTTCATGAAGTCTCCATCAGAAAAAACTAGTAGTGTACAGTGTAATATACAGTCACTGAAAGTGGAATTACCTTAAATTTCAGACAGCTGTTCAAATAACAGACAATATCTGTGGATTTTTTTTTTTTTTTTTAATTCAAAGTAATGTGTAATGGCACAAGTCCTTGGTATCGGTGAGTACTCAAATGAAAGTACTCATACACTACTCATTTTGGGAAAAAAAAAAGTATCGATGCATCCCTACATATTGCCATGCAAGCCAGTCGTTCCACCGAGCAACTTACAGCTTTGATAAAACCACGGCCTCCTCTATGGTACCTCTCCACGTGAAAAGGACGACAGGTGAGCTAGCTAACATTAGACAGGAGGGAGAAAAAAAGAAATTCGTTAGCACCACTGTTTTCAGGGCTGGAGTACGGACTTACGCAAATAAAGAACGTAGATACGGTACGGAACGTACAAAGTTTGTTAAGCTAACTTACCTCCGTGGTTCCATGTTGCTCCCAAATCCCAATGGTGACCGACGCTACCCTTGCATGTGTCCGCACATGTCCGAGGGAAGATTTGCTCAACACGCACACTGTGGAACGGGCGTCTGACATCACGCTCCGAGTGCAAAAAAAAAAGGTTGCCAGGTTCACTTGACCGACCGACCGACCCTTCAGGAAAATATCATAAAGAGCGGTGGGGTTCCACCCACTCTTCGCAGCCAAGGTGCGGAAGTGAATGGCGTAGTCACAGACGGAGTCGCTGCCTTGCTTCAGTCCACTCAGCTCCTGAGCCTTCTACCGCCTTCTAGCACGGCTTTGAAGTCTGTGAGAGAGGTGCAAAGCACAGAGTCCCGAGCCCATTCTGCTGAGGCCCAAGCTTTGGCTCTACCACTCATGTGGGAAATCATGAATGCTATCTTGGACCGGTCAGTAGGGAAAGCATGGGGTTAGTTCATAATGGATTAAATAAAGTCTTACGTAGTCCCAGCTCCCCAGAAGATTTCTCTGGTTGGGCTAACTTGCTACAAGCCCCGACGATGGCCGCAGTTGGGTCAGGAGTAGCAACGGCTGCCGGAGGCTCGGGGGCTGTGGTCTTCTGGACGAGATGGTCGTGCAGACCCTGAAGCTGGGACGAGAGGTGACCCATATAATGAGCCATAGCCGTCTGAAACTCCTCCTGACAGGTGAGATGGTCCTCTTGGGCACGCAGGGCTGCAGTCATTCGTTCCACCTCTGCTGAGTCCATACTGCCCAGAGTGTACTGTCAGACCTGGACTCAAAGAGGACTCAGATGCAGAGTAATATAAGTTCCGGCAGACTTTATTTAAATCTTCCACCTCCCAGACAGAGTGATAACCAAACCCGCTATGAAAGTAATCTATGAATAAAACAAAAGATCGCTCCACAAGGAGGAAAACAAAAGGCTATGACTAGAAAACTCAAAACACTAACAAGGGAGGAAAAAAAACTTCTCTCTGGTATAAATGACAAAAAAAAAAAAAAACATGCACTCCTAAAAACCGGAGGCTCAGCTAGACTCTATGAAACTTTAATCTAAAAAAAAAAAAAAATCACTCCAAAGGAGGCTAACAAGGGCTATGAAAATGAACTGAACTAAAACGATACACTATGAAAACTACAAACGAATGAGGGTAATGGGGAAGAGGTGGACACAATCAGGAATCAGGGAAGACACTCGGGACCGGTGACACATGAGGAAGGGCAAGTGACCTGAAACGAGAGGAGAGTTCAAAATAAAACAAGAAATCTGTCTTCTACATATCGATGACTAACTAACTCAGTGTCCAGACCACAAGCATGTCAAATGTGTTTTACACTCACTCACATAACACATACGCTCAAATTTTAATCAGTGCAGCTGTCTGCACAGTCTGCTAGATGTAACTATGACCTGAAGCATTTTACTCTATATTCTCTCAACCGCAGAATTTCTGTATTCCTCCATACAAGCCCAAATGTGCTCACTGCCTCAGATCAACTGTTTTGTCCAGTCACAGTCATTTATAAAAGCAAAAACAAATACAATAAAATAAAAAGGAGTGATTATGACTGTGGCAAATCTACTGTATACTGTCATTTCTTTTGATTTCAGTTGGATCTCACAAATAGCTGATCTGTGGTGTAAAACATGGACACAATTGGGCTTATGTGTAGGACTACGGGGATGAAAAAATATAGTGCCAAAGAAAAGGGCTGTCTGATGTCATGGTAAAGTAGTGAAAATAGCCTACAAACTGATTTTGACTTTTTTTAATAGCTAAAATACATTTCGTTGCCGCCCTCACAGCACGCCTTCACAGCAGTACATTGTTTAGCTTATGTGCTGGTTCTCCTGTCTGCTTCTGCTGTAGGTCATACACTGACCTTGGATCAGTACCTCATGCAAATTCACTTTAAAAAAGCCAATCCTTTAAATGAATCATACTACTCTTAGAACACAATCATATTTATCAGTATTGAATGAAAAAAGACAAAGACAAATGAAAACTGCACACTGCACATAAACCTTGCTGCTCAGTGCCTTGAAATGTGTGGACAAGAATTGGCAGTGTAATTGACACGTAAATCGAGACAAAGCATTCCGCATTGCAGAATTTTCAATGTGTTTTGGATGCTGTTTTGCAGATGTACTCTTTGTGGTTTAGGAAACCAAATTTTATCACAGGCACAGGCCCTTCTCCTGTCTTCTGCAGAGTGCATGTGAAATAACAGCCATGAATAATAACGAAAAATGAATATTAGAAATGAAGCAGGAAGTTTTTCCTCACCACCATCGCCAAGTGCTTGCTCGTGGTGGAACTGTTGGGTCTCTAGACCTGCTCTGCATGAAAATTGCCATGAGATAACTTTTGTTATGATATGGCGCTATATAAATAAAATTGAAATGAATATCTGTGCAGTTGTGGTCTTCAATAAAATCCAGAGTTCTCTTGGTCTAAGACAGAGGCAAGATCGAGTGATTGATTCCAGACAGATCCTGACCGATCCCTATGACACAGCAGTCACTTCAGTGTTGGGTGAAAACTGTGTCATGAGTGTGACTCTGACATTACATTTACAGTCTAGTTATGGGGTGATGCATCTCATCTCTCTGATTTCGGTAGTTGCTATCACAAGCCGTAAGATACAGTCAAATTTCAGACTCCCACATTTTTCATCACTAAATGTCATTGTTGACAGTAGACATTGATGGAACTCGGTGCTAATGTAGTCTAATGTGATACTGATGAAATATTTCCTCTCTTGAAGTAAACCAACAGGAAGATGACCTCCGTCTAAGGCGTGTGTTTCTGTTTTGACAGTTCTGCACAAAGTCTTCCTCTCTGTCACACACACACGCATGTATAAACACATACATGTATAAAAACATACTTATTTACTGTCATTTTGTTATTTTGCTAAAATTATCAGAATCAGAAGTTTATTGCCAAGTAAGTTTTTACATACCAGGAATTTGTCTTGGTGTTTCCTGAAGAGCTTGTTGATGTCCCTCTTCTGGATAGAGCTGGTCTGGGGTGCTGTGGGGGATGGTCACTTTGTCTTTCAAAGCGGCAGTAAAACTCGTTCAAGTCGTTGGTCAGGCCCCGGCCGCTAATGGAGTGGGAGGCTTTATTCCGAAACCCCACCAGGTACGTCTCCATCACGTCACGGTTGCGACGCTGTTTTGGTCCATCCTGCACGTGATTTTAGAAGCAGAGTGTTTAGCCCGCCAGACTTTGTTAACTTGCTCAGATTTGGTCATTTTCCTGGTTTTTGTGCTTCTAAATATGCTTCTACATGTGTAAATATGCTACGTAATTAATTTCTTTCATTTTTGGCTGTTTTTACGACCAGCAGTTTGCAAAATAAATTTTGAAAAATAAAATATCCTGCATGCTGTTTCTGTGTAAATTGACGCGGGCTGCTCACAGCACTGCTTTGCAAAGTCTGCACTGGCAAAGACGCATAAGTGCCTGGCTCGTTTCCCTCTTCTCTGGTGTTTCACTGCGTGAACAAAGGTGAGCACCTTTGACCAGAATGTCCAACATTTCCAGCAAGAGAAATGTGGGGATGTGTTCATGAGATGTTCTCTGGTGAAAGAGCTCCAGGTAAACAGAATTTAGACAAAACAAAACAATGCGCACCAACAAACCGAGGCAACCATCCACAGCACCATATTGGGTGACTTCTTTCGTTCATGATCATTCATGTGTCGTTTTAATGAGCATGTGGAATTACAATATCTATCCATCCATTATCTGTAACCACTTATTCTCATCAGGGTCACAGTGGGGCTGGAGCCTATCCCAGCTGACTTTGGATGAGAGGCTGGGTACACCCTGGACAAGTCGCCAGCCTATTGCAGGGCACAAAGAGCCAAACAACCATTCACACTCACATTCACACCTATGGCCAATTTAGAGTTGCACCTGTTAAGGTCATGTCTTTGGACTCTGAGAGGAAGTCGGCGTACCCAGAGAGAACCCACGCAGACACGGTGCAAACTCGACATAGAAAGGCCCCAGCCGGGGTTTGAACCAGGAACCTTCTTGCTGTGAGGAGACAGTGCAAAATGTAAAAAAAAACATGACAAATCCATGTTGGCTTTCACATGTGAACTGCATGTACATGTGATTTTAAGACATCTGCATGACATTTTTAGGTTTATGTGTCCAGAAGTCACATGTGACTTTTTTCTCATACCAGATCAATATTTAGGTTCTTTTACTTATTCCAGTATTTTTATGTTGAACATATTTGACTTTGACACATGCTGGCTTCCCAACACTCTGATGACAAACGAAAGTCTTTTATATTTGTTGCACATGAAGGTAAGCAGGCTTGGCAATATTAAAGACATTCATATATCAGATCTAACATCAAATGTCTTCTCAGTCACTCAACACATTCAGATTCAGGATTTTTTCCTCCCCTTCCCCAAAATCCATATAGACCACAGAGCCTCATCCAGGATGAATGCTTGTGTCCACAGGGAGTCAGCATTCTCCTTCAATGCTTTCTAAATAGGAAGAAGACAGCAGAGAGTGCAGACATTCTCAAATGTATATGCTATCACACCTATTCATCTTCAGTGATGAAAATGCTTGAGCAGAAAAGGAAAGAGGGGTGGAGATTCTATCACATAACAGAACATCTGGCACAGTACATAGGTCAGCTCTGCACACACACACAATTCCACTTAGCATGGTCGGGAGTAACCTCACTGTACAATATGTCTTCAAAGGCCATTGTTGAGTCTTTGTGAAGGAATAAAGTGAGAGCACAGGGACTGTCTGGCTGGCTGTGGCCTGGGCTCTGATAGCATTGTGACGAATGTGTGGGAAGGCCTGGAAAGGGCTTCTTATTGAGCGATAAAGAGTGAGAGGATAAATGTAAAGGAAGCATTATGTTGACTTATTGAAAGCATCCTACTCTAAAGGTCTACAGCCTTTGGAATCCCTTTGACATTCACCTGATTCCAAAGATCCTCACATATCAAAAAGATTAAAAGAGCCGACTTGGTTTCAGCTATTTTGTTGTTGTTGCTTTGTACTTATAATTTTGAGAGAGGGTAATCTATCTATCTATCTATCTATCTATCTATCTATCTATCTATCTATCTATCTATCTATCTATCTATCTATCTATCTATCTATCTATCTATTACATTTTAGGCATCCACCATATCCAAGTTTTGTAATTACCAGGCACACAGTCTGCATTGTCTTCCAAAAGGGATAGACTCTAATTGTGGGCCAAATTAAAGAGCTTAATGAAACGCTGCTGTGGACCATTTATCACCACTAACCAAAGGACAGTGATGACAGAGGAGGAAGCAGAACACCAACATAAAATATCTATGGTGTGTCTTTGGTTGAACTTTAGACTTAAATCTTTTCAAACCTGTCAGGAATAAAATATGTAAAGGAAAGTATAATACGTGTGACAAACAATTGTGAGACCAGTTGAATAGACTAGGGTATACAGCTGGCCCTGGAGCTACAGACAATACTGTAGCCTTGCGCATCCCTGATGTGTGTGTGTGTGTGTGTGTGTGTGTGTGTGTGTGTGTGTGTGTGTGTGTGTGTGTGTGTGTATTGCGGTGAAGACAGATTTCGGCCTGCCAGTGGTGGACAGATGAGAGAGAGAGAGGTTGTGTGTGTGTGTGTGTGTGTGTGTGTGTGTGTGTGTGTGTGCGCACACGCTTGTGTGTGTGTATGTGTGTCCAGGAGAAAGTGGTTTAAGAGGCTCCTGGATGACAGAGGCCTCCCAAATGAGATTATACTTTATTGTGAGTGCAAGAACCTGGCTGTAATTCAGTTTGAAGAGAACATCAGGCCGGCATTAAACTGGGAAAGTTCACACTTGGCAATATGGACCAATAAGGGAGCGGCAAGGCTTTAGGTGGGGCATAAAGGTAGAAGAGAAAAATAAGACCAATAAACTGCAGAGTTCTTCCCACCACCTCCTGCTGGAACCGTTGTGCAATGGAACTTCTCTTATTCTCTGATGTCCAAACTGCACAGCAGCAGGATATGCAGGAAGGACCAATGTTTATGAACATATTAAAACATATTTCATTTTCATATTGTACACTAGAAACAGCTCATAATTCTTTTTGATTCAGGGAATAGCTAACAGTGTTGTTGAATGAGTTTTGTGTGTACAGTGAGTACACATGTATTAAGATGTACAGTTCATGGTTTAGTTCTTAATTACTGTAATTATTAAGTCTATAGTTGGTGCACTTCTCCTCTTGTTAGATTATTGCTCTCTGTTTATCTTGTGCACAAAAATGAATCAAAACATGGGAACCAATTGTGTTTTGTAAGCACACATTTTGATATGTATGTTGTAGTAAAACGTGGCCTCCATATATCTTTTTTACTCTCTATGGCCACTCCAGCACTCTGTATACTCACCATTTACAAGATTGTTCCGACTTAAAGAAACAATTAAAGATTCATTTAATACAGTGTTTCTCAAACCTTTTACTCCTTGTACTGCCTCAGAAAATATTCATCTCTCCACCATTATGTACCACCATCATGACAGCAAATAGGCTGACCCTGTTACAGGAAATGCAAAACCTATTTTAAATTACATTTCTGAGATCATATTAACAATTTCTATTCAAAGTATTATAGTAGTATTGTATATTTCTAAATTAATTTATTTAGTGAAAAAAAATATAAAAAAATATATACAGTGCTTAACAAATTTATTAGACCACCACCCAATGTAAAGTTTATGCCACAGCTGCCCTAAATTAACAGAATTGGTAATTACCAGAATTATTATGTTTCTGTAATTATATTTTTAATGTTAAAATATAATTATTATTGTTGAATTTTACAAATTTGCTGTTTTACAAAAACTGAAAAAATAGTAAAGCACATTATTATTTCTTGATTAAGATGTCAGATTATAGTTATTTATTTGCATTGCTGAACAGAAGAATTCTTTTTAGTCGTTGAAGGTTTGATTTGCTTGATTAATTTCTGACTTCTGAGTTTAGATTGTTCCATGCCCCTGCTTAAAAATAACTAAGATAATAACCTCATACAGGGATATGGCCCATTGTATAATGCCCTAGAATCATAATAATATATATATTTTGAGTTTAAAAGTGCATGTTAGTAGTAACATAAAATAATGACTTCACACAACGACATGTTACACATAAGAGAATACTAAAAGATAGATATTCAAAGATTAAGAACCACAGTAATGTCATAATACACAGATTACACAGAGAAACTTAAAGACAATAAATAATTTAATGTGTATAAAATAGGAACAGAGTTGGTGATGTACTTGATCTAACAGTGCAATGTTGTCTCAAATCAAGTCACATAGTGGTGTGATGTCAGCTATAACGGTGTACACCAGAACATCATGTAACTTGAATATGAAATTATAGAAAGATCATATTGGCCATTCATAGATAAACTGCAGATTTGAAGTTTCTGCCTTTTCTGTGTGTGTGTGTGTGTGTGTGTGTGTGTGTGTGTGTGTGTGTGTGTAGGAGTGTGTGTGTGTGTCATCTGTTATTCAATGCCTTTATCCTTCAGTAGCTTTCTCACTGTCTTCAGGTACTCAGAGTCTGGGTAGCCATCACTAAAAGAAGACAAATAACACAAAGACAAAGACTGTTACATTAAGCATAATGGTTGCCACACTTTACGAGCCAAATCAAACAAATGTTCTTCACCACCTTTAAAACAGCCTGTCCTCATTAGCTCATTTGTATCTATGTGAGCGCATAGGGAGCACTGTATTTACTTAACTTGTATATTTCACTGATTAATCAGCTTTCTTGAGGCCAGCACTCCCTCACTTACATTAATTATCTCTCTCTCTCTCTCTCTCTCTCTCTCTCTCCAAAACTTGGGTCTGGCTGAACTTCTCTGCCGCTGGTTGCTTCGTCTTTTGGCGGACACCACTGTGACCCACCCACTTAAATGAATGGAAAAACCTGCATTTTTGCTACACCGTCACTTGCTGTCTGAATGTGGCCTGGTCAGAGGTACAGTGTTCCCGGGGCAAGGCGCAAGAGATTTTAATATTCCTTAGTCCCTAGTGCTACTTGCACAAAGGCTAATTATCACCTTACACCTGGGGACTTTTTGCTCATACACAACATTTCAAAATTGCTGATAAAAACAAATTCCCCCCAGTCTTCACCATGTTGGTGCCCTGGGTACTTACACGGTAGACTACACAATAATTTGCAGAATATCTCTACTCACCTTCAGTCCTCCAAAATGCTGTTATATCAAATTATAGAATTTATATAGAATCTTATTTATTCAATATCAGACATTTTCCAGTGGTCAACTGGGGGAAGACTGTGGTTGTGCAATTTACTCACACTTTATATCCTCCTTCTGGTTGTGTTTTTAGGGGGATGAAACCTGTAGTGACCATGTCCTCTCCATCTTCATTGGTGGCAACAGTAAACAGGAGCTGCTGGTGGAAGGCCTTATCCAGCAGCTTGAGAACTCTCCTGCCCTCTCGGTTGTCAGGGAGGTAAGCACAGAGCCTCAGACCTGCATAGGGCTGGCCAGGGTGAGGGTGTTTCTCCTGCAGGAGTTAAGTTTCAGTGGCGCAGTAAACAACACAGTCACCTATAAATTCTACTCACATACAATAAGTGTGTTTTGCCTAATACTTAACATAACTTAAATGGACTATACTTACATAGCGCCTTTCTAGTCTTCCGACCACTCAATGCGCTTTTACATTACATATCTCATTCACACACTGATGGCATTAGCTGTCATGCAAGGTGGCAAGGCAGTTTTAGGAGCTGACCAATCATACACATTCACACCCTGTTGGCGCAGCCTTCAGGAGAAAGTTGGGGTTAAGGACACGCTTGACATGCTAACTGGTGGAGCCGGGGATTGAACCGCCAATCATCTGATCATCTGATTAGTGGACGATCCACTCTACCTCCGGGCCACAGCCGCCCACTTAACTGTTCAAACAATAAGATTAATTGGTTTTGATGTTGTGACGTCATTCTACCACAGCAGTGAGATCAGGATGGATGGTTTTGGTGTTTGAGGTTGTACTCAAACCAGCTAAGTGCTTTGAAAATTGCCTGAAGCCTCTTCAGATTATGATGCCATGACTATAACTTTAGGATAAGTTTGGCTACAGTACAAACTTAAGAGACCAGTGAGGTTTTGCAGAATTATTGTTGTCAACCTATCAGAACAAATTATTTATTGTGTGTTTTAGACTTCTGGAAGCCACATGTTTGAGATCATTTAAGTTTTTACACTATAAACAACAACATGCTAAGATGGTGAGATTCATGTTATGGAAGTCTTTATTTAAGTTATGCTACAGTCATGACTGTAAATTGTTTTTATTAAATTGAACTAAACTTCCCTGTAATATATTTACCTTGTGACATGGTTTTCAGTTGCAACTATTTGATGCCATTATTATTTTAAAGCAGTGTGCAAAGAAAAAAGGTTCACTTATTTATTTCTTATTCTTGTTTAAAATAAATGTAATTAAAAGAATTTGCAAACTTCATCAAAAGCAGATTTAGTGCATATATTTCTGTGATAAATTCAATATTAATGTTTATCTTATATTTAAGATGTTATGAGAAACACATGAAATCAGAGCTGCTTCGCTGTTGAGAGAAAACTGCTTCCATCCTCGTGCAGCTTTGCTAACCAGACTAACCAGTTTATCAGCTTCTCTCACAGAGACAATGCTGGCAGAGGCCCAATAGAAATCTTTGCTCTCCTCTGAGCTCTTTCACTTTTCACTCACATGTGAACACAAATTACTTTTATGAAATATTTATGCCATAAATCAAACTGGTCACTAAACCTATTTGTTGTTGTAAGAAATTAAAATACGTATGGAATCTGCACATAAAGCAAATCAAGTGGCTCCACTGTAACTCAGACTTTAAATAGATGTACACTGTGGCTTTAGCCAATTTTACCGTCTGTATTCCATCTGGGAATATGTAGCTGAGCTGAAGGGTGTTGTCATTGGGGAATCCTGGCAGGTCTCTGTGGAGGATCACCCAGGTCATCTGGCCCTCTGGCTGGCAGCCATTCAGTGCTCTGTGCGTACCATTCAGCCCTTCATTAGCTGCACAGACAGCAGGCACATTTTAATCAAACTATCAAGATGTGGTTAGAAGATAATTCTGAAAAGCTTGACAGACTTAGAGAATTAGATGTGTATGTGCATGACGGACCTTGTTGTACCAGCGATGGAGGACCCTGTCCATTCAGATAGCGGTTACAATGTAACTTGTCACTGCTCTGCCCTGAGCCCATACTACACAAACAGAAAGAAACAACATTGACTGACTGCTGAGTGCTGAGGATATCCAACAAAAATGAACATTGCCAATGAGCAGACGCTGAACAGCAGTGCTTTAAAGGGGCACTGCACTCATTTTACTTTTACATAAATGGACAGATGATCTTGAGGGCTTCTGCCAAAAAATCTAGCTTGAACTTCTTTATCTGTGTTTTGTGCTCATATGTTGCTCATCTCTAATAGGCCCCTTCAAGCAGGCTTTTTTATTTGTGTATATGCTGTATATTATCTATAAAATACAAGGTTAAAGTTTGAGTCCAAATCTGACAGTATTTTCCCTCACTGTAGCAGACAGTACTTGTCTTCATGTGTGGCAGTCATTAGAGAAAAGGCAGTGGCAGGAGTAGCCTTGAAAACATGTCGACTCTGAGTGATAGAGTCTCATGAGTAATACAGTGCCTCATTCTTTGTTCTTCCTTGTTCTTCACCCCCTTTAATGTTGAAGCAAGACCAGGTTGTTTTCCATCTACATTTAAACTGTTGAAACTGTTTAAAGGGATATGAGGGAAACAAATTTCAATTCTCTGTATGTCCTGTACATATGGCAGTGTTGACAATAAAGTTGACTTGACATAAATTACTTGACTTGACTAGTTTCAGCTGAGACTACATGCTAATTAGCAGATTAAGCTAGTATGTTTTGCTTACACTGTAAATCTAATGCTTCTTTACTTTGTTGATTAAATGTAATTTACAGTAACTAAAATATTAGTCTAACATGAAGAATTCAGATCTACCCTCAGCTGAACACCTGAAGTGGATGTCTGCACTCTGTTTTTCTAATAATAGTTATTGTAGATGAGGACAGAAATCAGGTTTGTCAACTTGCTAACACAGACAGCTGCTCCCTCACTATGTGGTTAGCTGCCATTATAAAAATGGACAGACAACACCAATGTAATGTGATGGTCTGTGGTTTAAATTGTTGAGATAAACATGATCAAACTCATGAGTTCTCAAGATACAGTAACTAAATGTATCATAACATATTGTTTCAGTACAATTTCCTATTTTTTTGTAAATGAAAACCTTTAGTTTATGCAGCGGGTGTTCAGTAACTGATACATGACACAGACAAAGAACATCAAATTCTAATCATTACAGTAAAGCTGTTGTTACTGTCATCAGTACCTGTTGAAATGGTCTTTTCCCACACCTTGGTTAAGTATCCTCCTCTTCTTCTGTCTGTCTCCCGTGCAGTCCTGGAGTTCAGATGTTTACTCAGCTCATATGACATAAGAATGAGAGAGAAGCACAGAGGCAGAGAGGTAGAGATGGGTGTGGCAAGTTTCTGGGTTGTGATGCAACCTACTGCTGAATGATCTGTTCAACTGGTGTAGCAGCTTTCTATAGTGTGTGTATGTGTACCCAGGAAGAGTAGTTGAGATATTAGGTCTTGCTGGGGGTTACACTAACCATGTCCTTTGCTCGTGTCTGTGATTTTACAGCATTTGGCAAGTCTTTCTTCATTCCTTTCCTTCTGATGGGTATGTGCATGCATTAATAAAATAGGAAAATAGGTCTTTTCTCTTCTCCTGACTGACTTAAGTCAGAATTTGTCATATAGTGTTATATAGTGTGTTGATGAGATTGGTTAAGTCCATCCATAGATAGATGGTTCATCAAATCACCTTCTAATTTAATTCATTTTTATTTATATAGTGCCAAATCATATTATCATATTATCTACAGAGACCCAACCTGACAAGTATTTTTGGAAGTGCCTGCCTTTAACAGCTTCCAATGACCACTTCCTGATTACACTAAATTATCTGAGAGGAGGTTCTTAGGAACCATTAGTTCTGATGGTTCTGTCTAACAAACAGCTTCTAGAAGCTAAAATATTCATTCATTCCAACACAGCTGTGTTAAAGAAAGAATAAATTGATGATCTATTAGTGGGGCTAAAATTGTAATGTCACAGGATCATTAAGGAACAACTTAACAGCAGCTGAAAATCGCATTAACTAACAAGGAACACACCATCAACAGGTGTGTAAGTTTGAAAGATTTATTTACAACAAATGAAATGAGGGTGTGCTGTGGTCGTGGATCTTCGAATGCGTTGTGGGGAAGCTTCAAAAGGAAATCTGCCGTAGCTCCCGGGCACGACGGACCCCCTATGGCCCTATGGAGATTGGAAGGAAAGTTAGAGTAAAGGGATAGAAGGGGTGGGGCGCAGAATGCGAGAGTGAAACAGAGGATATGGTTAGGCATGGACTGTCGGTAGAGGTGTGGTTGAAGCGTGTTCCAGCTCCTGAAATTCCGCTTTAAGCTTCAATTCTTGTTGACCTCCACAGGTTTAACTGCTCACCTTGCTGCCGGGTGTCAGTGCACTGTGACAGCATTGTTGGGTGTGATGCAACAGAGAACACTTCTAACACCTCAAACTACCAGTGGGTAGTGTGAGGTGAGCTCAGAGGTGAAGCAGGCATTGTCTGCACCAGCAATGAATTCTTTCAGTCACAGTAAACAGAAGCTTTTAACTGCCCAATACTGCGCTACTGAAAATAGAGCTCATCAGTTCCACCAGGTCAGTGTGATAAGAACAAAAGCTCATCCTGTGGACAAAAACTGGTATGTCTTGTTTTATGATTGGTGACGTGTTCAGCTCTCACTATCTTTGTCCTATCTGTGTGTGAAAATATTGCTCTCAGGAAATGTGTGTCTTAAAAAGTTTATTTGACACTGCAGAAGTGCTGAGTATCCTGGTAAAGCCAGGGTAGGTTAAAGGCTTTTCTCCTGGGGTTTGTTCAGCTCAACATGTGCATTAGTCAGACACAGAGGAGACAGCCAGTGAATTTTCTAGGTGTAGGATATGTTGTCTGTGTCTGTATTATCTGTACTTCCTGTATATTACCCATTCCCATTTAATTCCCATTGTCTTTATTGTTGTTTGGATAGAAATTGCAATATGACAATAAATGATATGATATGACACGGGTGGGCACGGTGGTGCAGTTGTTAGCACTGTCACTTCACACAGCAAGAACCTCAAACCTCTACTCTGGCCTTTCTGTGTGGAGTTTGCATGTTCTCCTTGTGGGTTCGCTCTGGGTACTCTGACTTCCTTCCTTCCTTCCTTCCTTCCTTCCTTCCTTCCTTCCTTCCTTCTACTTCTTCTTTCTAACAGTTATATTTATTATGTAAGCGTGTGTCTACTGTTTTGTTTTTTGACTATGAGAAAGACATTTCATTTAAAGAACAAATTCAGAACTAGAATCAGTTGTTACAGGCTCCATATCTGTGAAGGTAACTTCACTGGAAAGTGAAAGAAGAAAACTATTGTAATCACATCCTCTCAGGCTTGAAGATAGAGTTTACGTTCACATAATAAGATTAGTGTCGGGGGGGCTTCTTTCAGTGAGAAGGTAAGCTTGATACTCTATCATGGTGAATGGCACAATTAGCTCCAGAGATGCTGTCAGGTATTACTGGCATCTGCAGTAAGAAATTAGGCTAAACTATAAAATAAATGGACAGGAGCCATGCAGTCCAGTACGTCACCCTCCCTGTCTTTCTCCTTTGCCTCACCTTCTCCCCTTCCTTCCTTACTCATTGCCTCCACTTTCCCTCTCTACTTCTCACACGCCTTGCTTGCCTCTTTTACCCCCTGCCTCTCTATTATCTATAATGTACTCTCCCTTTGCCTCTTCATTGCCCTCCTTCACCCTGGCCTAACCAACCAGTGTCTACTCTTCAGTTATTGGATAATTTGGCTTTCTCCAACATGTCTCTGAGCTAATTAAATGTGGTGTACACTGTCTAGAGAATGTCACAATTGATTTTTCTTTCTACGAGGAAGTCGGAAGCCATTTAATTTTGAGAAACCTACCACCTCCCACCCTGCCCCCTAAACAAACACACACACACACACACATCTTTGTACTTCTATCCTAAAAGAAACCTCTATATGTTCACCAGTAAAGCCTAACTTTCTATTGCTGCTTCACTATTGCACTATTGCTGACCTTACTGACATCATGCCATGTCACCACAGTTGCATGCCTGTATGATCCTGGGTAGAGGATGATCCTAAGTCCTAAAACTTGTACCAGACCAAAAAAGGTCCACTGACTTATCCCCACAAACCAGAGGTAAAATGATAAATCGAATAAATAATAAAATAAGCCGAATAAAATAAAAAAATAAAATAAAATCATTAACTAGAAACATACACATGGATAAGCACAATTCTCAGCTGCCACTGCAGATACTCGTGGTTTCACTTGACTATCACTAGCTGTACCTCTTGGCCATGAGGCATTTAACCATATTTGATGTGTGTGAAGCTAGTGAGTTTTCACCCCCTGATTGGTTTGGACACTTGAACACAGAAAGAAATGGACTGTACTTATATAGCGCCTTTCTAGTCTAGACCACTCAAAGTGCTTTTACACTACATATGTCATTCACCCATTCACACACATTCATACACTGATGGCATTGGCTGCCATGCAAGGTGCCAACTGCTCATCAGTTTTAGGAGCTAACCATTCATACACATTCACACACCGATGGCACAGCCTTCAGGGGCAATTTGGGGTTCAGTATCTTGCCCAGAGACACTTCGACATGCAGACTGGAGGGGATCGAACCACCGATCATCTGATTAGTGGACGACCTGCTCTACCTCCAAGTCACAGCCGCTTTGAATAGGTTTATCGAATGGTTTGTCAAAAACTTCCATTCACCTCCCTTGCCTCAGGTGGAAAAGTTTCAGATATTCAGTGGCTGGGCAGCTGTGGTTCAAGAGATAGAGCAGGTCATTCACTGATCCCCTCCAGTCTGCATGTTTAAAGTGTCCTTGAGCAAGATACTGAACCCCAAATTGCTCCTGAAGGCTGCGCCATCAGTGTGTGAATGCATATGAATGCTTAGGTCTTAAAACTGATGAGCAGTTGGCACCTTGCATGGCAGCCAATGCCATCAGTGTATGAATGTGTGTGAATGGATGAATGAGACATGTAGTGTAAAAACTTTGAGCTTTGAGTGGTAAGAAGACTATAAAAGGAGATATATGAGTATAGTCTATTTACATCAATATTTTGTTTGTCATACATACCTTGCTAAGTTTTTAAAAGATCCAGTATATAGGATTTAGTTGCATCTAATGGTGAGTTGGCAGACTGCAAACCAGCTGAATACCCCTTGCCTTACCCTTACATTCGGTGTGTACAGTGTGTAGGAAACACTATGGTGGTCCTATATTTGTGGAAAAAGCACAAAAAGCTTTGGTTTGTTCATTCAGAACTGGAAACATGGCGGTGCAACATGGCGAACTCTGTGGAAGATACACGCAGTACCATCACTACCATAACGCATGTTACGTGCTGTGCGTAGGGCACCAAGTGCTGGAGGGGGCACCAAAATGGCCCAATTATCACCATGTTATAAGAGTAGCGTAATTCCCTTTGTGAATACAGCTGTTCAAAGCAGGTGGGAGGCTACTGACAAGGCACACAGGCTTACTGACATAGGAGGTATAGAAGGTGATTTCGGTTTGACACCCCTGCCCTAAAACAATAAAAAAGCAGTCCTGGATACAAGGGATCATTCCAAGGTAACAAAAACATAACAACTTTTATTTTCAGGTGATTATACAATACTGAAAACATACGACTGAATATTATATTCCATTTCTTACATATTCTATAAATAGAGCCCTCTAAATGGTAAATGGACTGTACAGCGCCTTTCTAGTCTTCCGACCACTCAAAGCGCTTTTACACTACATATCTCATTCACCCATTCACACACATTCATACACTGATGGCATTAGCTGCCATGCAAGGTGCCAACTGCTCATCAGTTTTTTAGGAGTTAACCATTCCGATCTTCCGCCGATCTTCTGATTAGTGGACGACCCGCTCTGCCTCCGAGCCACAGCCCCTGTCTGACACACTGGAGCTTCATGTATTTCCTTTAAGTATTTATACTGATGTTTTCATCAGTGTAAAAGCACTCCATTATTTTCAGTGGCAGACAGTAACATATGTAGTGCATTGATTTCACTGTCACTAAACAAACATCAATCAGTACAGAGCCATCAACTGAAAGAACAAATTTGTGTTGAACATATCTGCAAGTCCATAAGATGTTATGTAGCAATATCAGGTCATCAGCAATGAGCTGATTTTCCCTAGTGGAAGTGAGAGAAAGAGAGAGAGAGAGAGGGGGAGAGAGAGAGAGGCTCTGACAAATGTGCTTTTCAAGTGCCTGCTGAGCAAGACGAGTCTTTTTACCCTGATAACAAATAGAGATATCAGTGATATTAAAACAGACAAGGCCCCCTTTAACCTACTTGGCACAATTTGCTTGGAGTTAATAGTCTGTTGTTGGAGATTTGATCAGCACAAAGCCAAGTGGATCACATCCAGTCCAAACAGTCTACAGCAGCTGTCACTTCTCATCACATCAGTACCGCTGCTATACCAGGCTAATTCAGAGAGGAAAAACTGCTGCTAAAGGATGGGAATGTGAGTGTGTGTGTGGGTGTGTGTGTGTGTCCATGTGTTTGTTTCCTGCGGGTAAAACAACAAACATTTGGTTGTGTTGGAAAGTGCACAGTATTTCTTGGAAGAAAGCTACAAGCCCTGACTGCTTCTGTTAGTCCACACATCCTGCAGCTGCCTGTTTCCCACCTTCCCCCATAAATGATACAGACTGACCCTTATGTTTACAAACTGACATGAGAGAATGACAATATTCCATATTTGGATAGTCTGATCATGTATGTATGTATGAGCATTTATGGAGACAGGGTAGTGTGTCACTATCCCGAGAGCAGATAGATAAGCCACATAGAACATCTTCTTCAGAACTGATAAATCCTCCATTCTCCTTCAAGCTTCAAGAAAACCTTTCAAGTTAAGACATCTTGGACTGCTGTGCACGTTCTCTGCACTGACTGAACTGACCATTGATGAAAAAATTCTCCACAACAACCAGTACTATTAAATTTAAGAGGCTAACCTCTTCATGCATGCAATGATCCTTTCCCATATAGCATACTGCAAACACCAAACTACAGACACTGAAAACACTTGACTTAAAGGCCAATAGGCCTATTATCATTTCTATAAAATTCAAAGATGTATTTAATTTAGACATTTTGACTAGATGATGACACTAGGCACTAATTAATGAACTACTTAATTGCAGATGAAAATAAGCTCATTAGCTAGCTCCAGCCCATTTATCCTGATGTGTAAACTAAATGTTAAATGAATGCACATTGTCACTCATAAATATAAAAAGAAACAAAAAGAAAATCCATTCATCCATTTTCAACAACCAGCTATCCTTATCAGTGTCAGTGTTAGGGCGAGAGATGGGGTACACCCCGGACAAGTCTCCAGTTCATCACAGGGTTGACACAAAGACAAAAAACCATTCACATCTATGGACAACTTAGAGTCACCAGTTAACCTCTTGAGGTCATGTGAGAGGAAGCTGGAGTACCCGGAGAGAACCCACGCAGACACATGGAAGGACATGCAAAGGCCACAGCTGAGGTCCAAACCAAGAATCTTCTTGCTGTGAGGCGACAGTGCTAAACACTGCACAAGCCAAGAGATTCGTGTACTTCTTATGTATTTATTATTCCATTGTTGTATTGGAAACCCATTGTAGGACACCTATGCTTGTGTCTGTATGCACTAGTTCTCGCTGCTTACACACACACACACACACACACACACACACACACACACACACACACACACACACACACAAGCACACACAGGACTCAAATATTATATTCTTTCATATTTATGAGTCTACATCACACAATTGGGAACAAAATTCCACCAGCACAGTCAAACATTAAAAAGCTTGACTCAACAAAACGTTCAAATTTGTCATTTATCCAATATATGCCTTCAACAGAATCTTTCAATTGATTTCCAATGACAGTAGGCCTCCAAAAACTGCTCTGAAATTGATAGCTGTGGGCATATTTTGAATAAACTCCAGTAGCCATATTTTATAACCCATGAACTTTGAAATGATTAGAGAATTTTACCTTCCACTGTGAAGTGTGGGGATAAAAGCCTTGTTTCATCCATTTTAAAACATTATAAGTTCCGTAAATAAACATAAACATTTGTAATGTGAGCTTTGTTTAGGGATCCAATGTGTTACATAGAATATTTGAGTGTGTACTTGCTTTGGATATGTCTATTTATTGTGTTTCTTCTTTATTTATCCCTAGTATCCAGTTGTTTACATGAAATTTAGCTGATTGGCATCAAAAGTTCAGAAAGACAAACTGGTTGAATAAAGGAGGCTGTCCCAAGAAGAACAACCACTACATTTCTTATTCTTCTTTTCATGTTTTGGCAAATAACTAAACTCAATTTTCATTTTCAATTAACTTGAATATGCCTCTTTGCACATATAAAAGTCTTTTCAGCACATATTTCATCTAATCTTCACCAAACCCGGTGCAGACAACATTTAGATGAAGTCAAACCAGACTTGAGTTTGGTTTTGGCCATCACTGTCTGTAATTGGTTATCAGTTATCATCCTTTGAAGGTGTGGCCTGTTAAACTTAACTGGCCAAAAGATAATATTGCAGATACAACCAGACTGCACAGGTGTGTAACATTTAGTACAATTCTACCCATGGGGGTGTTAGTAAAAATATACATTTCTGCTATCTTTACAGTTTTTCTCAATTGCTAAAACACTGAAACATTGCTCCATTTCCTTAAAACATTAAACACAAAACCTCATCTTCAAGCACTATTTACAAAACCTCTGACTCCTCTTGTGAAATCAAACTTTCGCCTCAAAACAGTTTTTTATAAATGTTGTATCATAGTAGCTCAAAATTTATCAGAAATTACTACTCTGCTTTGCTCTTTGCAATTTTTTTTTTGTTCTTTCTCCTCCTTGTACCTCTATTTTTACAGTACTGTACCCTGCATCTCACAAACTTGTCCTTTGTCTCTGTGATACTGTAATTCTTGTTCTTTGCTGATATGAACCTGCATACTGAATACTACTGTATTTTTGTAATTGCAAATTTACTGTACTACACTATATGCAGCTGTTTCAATAGACATTTGTAAAGTTCATCGTATGTATTGTACTGCATGAATATTTTTTGTAACTGCACATCTACTTTTTGTAGAATTGCAATAAACAAACTGTCTGGCCCTGAACATTGTGCTTTCCATTTGTTTACAGTACTGACTGCTCAATAGATTTTGACTGGTTGCAGGTTCATATCAACAAAGAACAAGAATTACAGTATCACAGAGACAAAGGACAAGTTTGTGAGATGCAGGGTACAGTACTGTAAAAATACAAGGAGGAGGAAGAACAAAAAAAACTGCAAAGAGCAAAGCAGAGTAGTAATTTCTGATCAATTTTGAGCTACTATGATAGAACATGTTTTCGTTCTTCAAAAGACAATGACAGAAAAATATGAAATTTGTTTTGAGATTAAAAATGTACTTCTCCCTGAGAACTCTATGTTTTGGACAATGTGTTTTCTATTTTTTGGTGTATTGTTTACTGACTGCTTGATAGTGTTTATCATTTTGATCGCTTTGTTTATGATTTGAGAGCAGTGTTTGGTTTTGAGCACAGGTAAATCTGTTTTGAGGCGAAAGTTTGATTTTGCAAGAGGAGTCAGAGGTGTTGTTAATAGTGCTTGAAGCTGAGGTTTTGTGTTTAATGTTTTCAGAAAATGGAGCAATGTTTCAGAAATTGTGTTTTAGTAACTGAGAAAAACTGTAATATAGAAGTGAGAAAAAGAAATAGGTATATATTGATAGTGGTAATATGAATGATACATATTTAAATAAACAATTAACCTACCTGCAGCCTTTGTTGCTCCCTCTTCTTCTGGTTTTCCGACAGGAGAATTGGAACCACCTGTTCCTTGTGCACCGACTCTATACCAACTAATTCTAACAGTAACTACTGTAAATGGAAACAAGGAAAGGTAAGATAAGGTAAGGGGTAAGTCAAGCTAAAGAATGTCATAAAGTCATGCTGGTGTTAAAGAGTCTGACAGCTGTTGGAATGAAGGACCTATGGTAGTGCTCCTTCTTACATGGTGGGAGTAGCAGTCTGTTGTTGAAGGAGCTAGTAGCGGTAATAATTCACATATGAAAGGGTTCTCATTTTAGTGTTATGAACTACTAGCTTTAAGTTACATTTTTAAATGCACTAAAACAGTCATCACAAATAGATTTTGCATGTCATGACTCATTGACCTCATTCATTGACCTCATTGCACAAACTCCTGAAGCTGCATTTGCAGGCAGACACAGGAAGCCAGGAGCTAAGAAACTCCTGTTTATTTCTTTTTTCATGGATTCCCAGGTACACACACCTTTCGTTAACAATACACACAGAGGCAGGCCTATTGTTAGCAGGACATCATCCATCACAGGAAAAACTATGTGGACCACCACCAGACACCCTTAGACCATATTTATGTGCATTTTAGAAGTGTGTCTCAGAGGGTTAAAAAGGCCCTTCTGTTGTGGGGACAAGGCAGTTCAGAAATACAAGTACTGCTCTGTATATTGGACAATCTCCAGACTAACACATTACAATATGGCTTTTGTCGTATTATTATTATTAACACAAGCACTGAGGAATTCTGTGATGCACACATTACTTTCTTGAGGTAAAACCTTTTACTCCTTCCAATTTCACATATTTACCTTTATTTAGCATTACCACAGTACAGCTAACTTACTTAAGTTCAACTCCTTAAGCACAGTGAATATATGGATGATTAATATTACCTGTACTGGCTTGTGTAATTTTAGCATCAGTGAGGCAGCTGCTGAAATGGCTGCTGCTCAATGTGTTTAGCTATCAGTGTTTTCAGTTAAGCTAGCCGCACAGTGTGACGAAATATGATGAGGAAAATGAGACACGTGAGGGGAAAACATACTTATGTTCAAATTACTTGTATTGTCAAACCAATATTGTAAAACCCTCAAAACATTCAATTCTGTTGCACAGCACTGAAACAGGACTCAAATGCAGCACTCGGCATGCAGGTAAAAGGGGTAAACAGTCTTTAATGACAGGCAGAGGTTCGATACACAAAATTCAATCAGATAATCAGGCAAAGAATCCAAAATGGCTGAGACAAAGGCAGGGTCAAAAACAGGTGAGATACAAAAACCGGTAACCATGAACACACTAGGAAAAACTGCTGGACAGTAGACACGATGGACACCAACAATCTGGCACAGGGGGAAGAGAACAACAGGCTTAAATACACTGGGTGAGGAGGAAGTCAGGCACAGGTGTGGGTAATTAAGGGTGTGTGTGTGTGTGTGTAGTATCGTGAGCGATTTGGACAGGAAGTGCTGTATGGCTCCTCATGAGCAGCTGCCACCTTTGCATGATAGCATTTGCTGCATCTCAAATCAATCTTCAGGTACCCAGCTTTCAGATGACGTATATAGTAATATAGATAGATAGATAGATAGATAGATAGATAGATAGATAGATAGATAGATAGATAGATAGATAGATAGATAGATAGATAGATAGATAGATAGATAGATAGATATAGATAGATATAGAGATATATTACTATATACAGTCACTTACCAGGAAAGGTTATTAGGCCATTATATTGAAATTTGAATCTGTTTTTGCTGACCACACTGTTTCGCCTCTACTGTACAACCACTATTCTGCGCAGCCTGCCTCATGGTGAGCAAAGCAAACAAATGTTGAGGTGCTGGACATATTCAGGTGTGGCCCTGTTAGTTTGATAGTTTGATTTGAAGGAAAACAAGTTTAATCGAATCATCATCCACATCATTGATCTTCTGAATTGATCAGAAGATTCTGAAACATTGCTTCACTATAGTCAGACTAAAGGAGTCAAAAGTCCTCCAGAAATCCTCTGCTATGGTATCTGCTCTTTTGTTTTGTGGCTCACAGGTTATACAGCATTGTTTTTAGGCAGCTCATGAGCAAAATCTCCAGCAGAATCAGCTGTATTATCCTCTTCAGTATAACCCATGAAGCATTCAGAGCCAGATGGATTGATACCTGATACTACGGTCCTGGCCACTCAGAATTGCCACCCCTAACCGACTGCCAGCCAGAGTTATCCATTCATTCCAATCAGATTAGCAAGTGCCTGTCATGGACCCATCATGGAACAGCTGACAATTCAATTCAACTCAACTCATCTATACCAGAGAATGGAAAGATAAGGCAAGGCAAGGCTCCCAACCACCTGGATAATGGCCTTTTCTTTCTGCTATAATCTGAAAGAAGGTTCAGGGTACACCATGATCACACCACTCCTGTCCTCCAGAAACTCCACTGGCTCCCAGTTCCACAGTGTATTCAGTTCTAAATCCTCCTCCTCACACACAAAGCCCTCCATAACCAGACCCCTTCCTACCTCACTGACTTGCTCCATCACCGCAATCCATCCCGCAGCCTCGGTTCATCTGATGCAAACCTTCTGACTCCACCACCCAGGACCAAGCACCGAACCTGGGGAGACAGAGCCTTCTCTGTAGCTGCCCCCTCCCTCTGGAACTCTCTCCCCAAACACATCCGTGACTGTACTGACTTGAACAGCTTCAAATCACTGACAAAAACACACCTTTTTAAAAATTGTTTTTAATGTTTAGCTCAGTCTAATGTGTTTTTAGTGTACTATTTTATATTGTTTTGCTGATTTGATGTTCTTTTATGTAAAGTGTCTTTGAGTATCTAGAAAAGCGACCACCATGGACCCTCAGATCACTTGGATACTAAATGAGGACACTCCTCAGGACTGCACTTTATTTGCTTTTTTTATTTGCTCACATTGCTGTCATTATAATCATTATAATTTATTATATTGTCTGTTCTCATTGCACTCCTCATGTTTTATGCTATTTTTTAAATCAACAAATTGTAGGATCGTAAGGAAATACTATGTACAGCTTTGAGTGTACGTGTGTGATTATTAAATTGTATTGATTGAATTAAATTTATGGATTTGATATGAGGCAAAGCCAAAAGGATTTCATACATCCATTTTCAGTAGTCTACATTAAAAAAAAATGTCAATCTGTCAATGTACTTTCTTTGACATTTCAAAGAAATAAGTAAGACACTTCTAGTTATTGGATATTGTGCCAGATAGGAATTATTTTTTGGAGGAAAAAAAAAAAAGTAATCAAGTCTACTGATTTTATTGAACTATTCTTTTTTATTATTTGAGACACTGGGCTTTTTTGTTACCTTGGGACAATGGTTTGGTTTATCAAAATTATATAGAATGGCCTTAGTTTTTTCCCACATAAAAAAAGGCTAAATAGTACTGTAGAAATTACAGATCAATTGAAAAGAATAATGATCCCAACTAGCAGGCGGCAAGGTGTTGCAGTGGTTAGCACTGTCACCTCACAGCAAGAAGGTTCTTGGTTCGAACCTCAGCTGGGGCCTTTCTGTGTGGAGTTGCATGTTCTCCCCGGGTACTCCAGCCTCCTCCCACAGTCCAAAAACGTGCACTTAATAGGTTAATTGGTGACTCTAAACTGCCAATAGGTGGATACAGAAAATGGATGGATGGAATATCCCAACTACAAAGAGCATCTGGTGGGCAATTTTGTAGCCTTTTTAATTCATACAGAAAGATCGATTTCTGTTTAAGTCTACCCTGAGACAATGTAGTTTTTAAGAGAATTTTTAAGAGAATATGGTAAAATATCAAACTAAGACCCCCCCTATGTTCTTGGAGTAACCTTGAGGTTCATCAAGTAACTTCTCGTTTTTGTTCTCGTTCTCATTCTCGCTCATCCAAAAGTCACTTCTGACTGGCTGGTGGAGAAACCAGGTATACAGCCTTGGTCATCGTTAACGAGGCAATGTTTCCACTTGGTTTGTTAGTGCTGCTTGTTGTTGTGACATCTGTCATCTGAGTCATTAAAGTCAGGATGGGGATAAGTGGTGTCTAAGGTGTTAAATGGGTGAAAGCCCTTGCAGTAATTACTGAGTCGTGGGCAATGCCACCAGTCACATTAAATAGGAAAGGTCCCACAACAAAACACAACAAAAACATTTCTTTCTCTAATTAATTAATTAACTGCTGATGCAAATTACTTTGTTCTGTTGTTCATTGTTAATGTATGTTTATGTTGTTTGTTCACTTTTTTCCTTCGGCTCACTAATCAAATGGACTTGAGTACAGAAAATAGTAAATGAATGCATCATAAAGTTCAGCACTGATTCTAATTTGGATTCACTAAACCTTGAACAGAGGGAGGATCGTGAGAGGTATAAGGAGAGAGAGGTGGCTGCAAAAAGAGAGGGAAAGGTTAAAAAGAAAGGGAAGTTCAGAACATAATTGGACTTTGCTCTGTGTTTTTTCTTCCTGTCTGGATTAGAGTGGGGAGTCAGGCAGGATTTGGGACACATGGTAATTATCCCATCTGAGATCCCATCTGTGACCCCCTCTGTCCCCATCCTGTTTTCTAAAACCTCCCCAGTCCTCTCAGCTTAAGCAGGATTGTCTTTCTCTGCTCCAGAGTCTCAGAGGTCACTAAAAACAAGCCAGGCTTTTGTGGCACAACAACAAAGGATTTCAAATGAAGAAGTAGATATCCTTTAACTCCCTGTGAGTTGAGCCAGCACTTGTTTTGCAGCCTTCACAATTTCAGGAATGCTTAATATTGTGTGGGTTGTGTTGTTCTCCTGATGTACAGTAATGTAAAAATTAGTTTGACCTCGTCTAGACACCGAATTATTCAACTACAATAAGACAGAAAGTCTTTTTCAAGTTTCTTGATGTGAACACTTCATCAGGCATGGACACTTACTACTACCATATAAATTTACATTTACATGTTTCTGATCATAGGAGTGTACATTTATTTCTTTAAGTATTTAAAAAGTTTGATCTTTAGTGTATATATTACCTTTTTTGTCTTTACAAATATATATCTAAATATATATTATTGTTTTAACACAAGATACAAAACAAAAACATGTTGTATGTTACTATATGTTACTCACTGAACCATTAGAAAATATTTTATACTATAGAGTACTACTGTATCTACATGGCTAGATACAACTGGGACAAACTGTTATTAGTTTAATATGATTGTATGTTTGATTAATCTGTATGATTAATCTGTATGATTAAGTAAACAATCTATTCCTCTGACTGTATGTAGCTGCTTCTCAACTTATAGTCAGTGGAATGTGGGATGTAGTAAATTATTGTAAATGAAGCACGGGTGGTGTTTTTAAAAGAGCAGGGTTACAGACTGTTCCATTAGCCCTATGGATGTTTCTCCCAGAATACAGCAAAAAAAGGCCATTGTGGCAGCGGCTGTGGCTCAGGTTGGAGAGCATCATCTCAGTTGCAGGTTCAACCCAGGTCCCCCAGTCTAGTAGTGGTGTATGAATCATGATTGATCCAAATCATTCACCTGGATCCTCTTACTGACCTGGGATTAACCAGTCTGTAGTCTCCATTAAACCAGTCTTACTGTCCTACACCTGCCTAACACCAGGCCACATATACAAATAAAATGATAAATTGTGTCATTCACTACTCTCATTTTAACCTGTACAATCTCATTACAACATGTCCCAGTCCATCAGCCTAAAAAGCTGACAGAAATCCCGCTGTTATCGTGGACAATAAGCTTTTGTTGCCACTGTTAGAAATAGCTCCAGGAGTCTGGACTCAGATGAGCTGACACAGTGGATCAGTGTAACTTCCTGCAGAATCAGAATCAGTATCACAGATCTGGATTCAGATTCAGATCCACAGATCCATCCTGGACGAGTAAATCAGTACAGAGCAAATTGAAATACAGAGGACTAAAGAGACTCAAGAGACCTGTGGATCTGTCTCTGATCCAACAGACCCAGTTGAGTGGATCATTTCATTGACACAGTGTGAAACAAGGCAGATTCAGACTCGGATGAGTGATTTGAAGACTTCCCCCAGTCAATTGTAAGAAGACAAATAGAGCAATAATCACGATGATAGATTGTTTTTGTGTAGCTGAGGCTAATATAGTTCTTATCTTCTGATTAGTGAATGACCTGCTCTACTGCCAGAGCCACAGTGTGAATGGGTAAAAGTGTGTAAAAGTGCTTTGAGTGGTCGGTAGATACGTCCATTGTCCATTTACCATTCACCATTGTAACAGATAACGGAAAGCTACATCAACAGTCCCGGCCCTAACCAATTTGGCGCCCTAGGCAAGATTTAAGGTGGTGCCCCCCTTGCATGGCAGCACTGCCAATTTACATACAAACACACAAGAAACTGATTACAATATATACATTTAATATAAATAGCCTACACAGAGTGTAAGATTTAACTGCCCACAAAATAAAAACTGTAAACAAGAGGTGGAGGCGACAGGAGGATCGCTTGATGTTGCTGAAGTGGCGATAACTGGTGACTGTGGGAGATTCAGATATCTCAACAGCACATATAAAGAGAGGAGTGTCTGAAACCATTGGGTGTTACAGTCTAATCATAAAAAAACATGATACCAAGAATAAAATGAAACGAAATAATAAAAATGAAAAACCTAAGAGAGGCATGATTTCCCTATTCTGTACATGTATCATATACAATGCAATTATTTCTGATATACAAATTAGATTCAATCTTATTATCATTACAGTGAACTGCTGATTAGCAGAATGCAAAGAAGCATTAAACTGCAGAATAATATAACATATGGGAATGCTAAGTTATGAAGAATTAACATTAATGATGTGCACTTTAACACTGATGTAAAGTGTAACACTATAAACACACTTTAGACAACATGAACTGTAACACAACAAACAACCACCCTTACAACTCTAATATATGAAGTTGTGGAAAATGAACAGCATTTTGATTGATTATTACAAGCAGATCAAACGTTAGCTAACCACATGTCAATAAAAATGTAGACAGATGTAAACACCTGCTGAATAGATCGAATAGATCTAATCTTTACAAATGACCCTGAGAAATGTAAGGTGGGAGTAGTTACCTACATTATTATTTTCCATAACAGCTGTTAGGTCCCTCCATCACATTAACTGACGTCAAAACAAGCTAAAGCTATTTATTGATTATCAAACCGTGTTAGGCTAAAAGTTACTAACGTTCTGCTACAGATAAATAAATACATGACATCATCTTTACTGTACCTCTGTCTTTGCTGCGTTTTTCCTCCTCTTCTTTTCTTTTCTTCTTCCCCGGCACCAGAGAGATTTGGTCATTTTCGCATCATTATTGTCAATAACGAGGTGACATCAGAAAACTAAGAGCAGGTACTGTCTAATCAGTCAGAGGAGGGGGGGCTTAGGAAATTATTACTGTTATTATTATTATTTAATAGGCTTTGCTATTCAGTTAAATTAACATGGGCTTATTTTTTCATATCAAGAAATAATAGTACGAACTAGTTTTACTATAAGAAAAGTGACAGCCAACTCTTTTTTTTGTGAACTTTGCTCTGTGATATTATTTTTTAACTTTGTGACAAAATGTGATCTCCCTATGCTTTAGGAAAAATCCCTCTGCCATCCTCCTGCCACATCTCCACATCTGCACTCACTCCACATCTGAGATTCCTGCCACCACCAGACAGCACCACCCCTGGCACTGGCTCACACCTGCACATCCTGTCTTCTGTATTATCAATAAACTGTATAAAACATTTATATATTTATTTCTCATATTTTTATAAAACAAATGTATAATGCAAATGTTTAACATTTTTAATTCCTCTGTACATATTTAAAGCCTATCTAAATTCTTAATTTCTCTGCAAATGTTTAATTTTGCTACAAATGTTTAATCTCTCTGTATTTAAATTTAGATCTATCTCAGGTTAATTTTAACGTATAGTTACTGTGTTATAAGTTAATTCTAATGTACGTTCAATGTATGTTAGCATGCTGCCACTGGATGCTGGATCAATAAAGTATCTATCTATCTATCTATCTATCTATCTATCTATCTATCTATCTATCTATCTATCTATCTATCTATCTATCTATCTATTTGGAGTACCACCAGAAGAAGTGGGAGTTTATGGGGTACGTGAGAATCTGTGTTAAGTATATGTTTTTGAAAGATGTTAACAATACATATTTTTCAGCAATAAGTAGCTAGTTGTGATTTATTTGATGAATTAAGTTATTCATAAGTTAATAATTAATGTCAGAATGTTAAAAATAGTTACATGAATAATAAAAATGCTTATATTACGTTAAGGGACTCCATTACCCATAATACCTTTAGGGGTAAAGGTGAAAGGGAAGAAAGGTTAAATTCATGTGATGTTGTTGTTAGCAACCGAGCAATGTAGCCACACACACACTGGCTGAGATGTAAACTCTCCTCTCTTTCTTCAGGAAAAGAGCTTTGAATTGAAGTTACCATCTCATCTTGTTGCAGTGTTTAAAGTGACACAGACTAAAAATGCTAATATAATGTTACATTACTCATAAGGAAGTCAGCTAGCTCTCTAACTGACTGAGGTAAGCCATGTTGGTTGCTTGTGCTACTTTTAATAGTATTTTTTTATGTACAATATTGAGATGTAAACTGTTGTAGGTCTTCGCCACAGCATATTTCAGTGCAGTAAAATAGTGTAGTAGTATGCCAACAACTTTATTTTCCTTGTTGGGTAACCAAGTTCACCTAATTTTTTTTTTCTGGTGTGCTCGCAATATCATAGATGTTGATGTTAGAACCAAAATTACATACATTAAACTTTCATTCACTTTTGGTATCTTTTGTTTCAGTCAGATGTCTTCATTTCTCCCCATTCTATGAGGACAAATTGCAACACAGGCCATCAATTTGGTGCTGGTGCTATTTGGTGCTTAACTACCTTTACTACCTTCAACATCAAACATACAGCTCTTAACAAATTTATTAGACCACCAACCAATGTAAAGTTTACACCACAGCTGCCCTAAATTAACATTTGGTATTGGTATTTACCAAAATCATTTTTTATGTTTCTGTAATGGTTAATACATCAGTAAGTAGAACATCTTTAACCAAAATGATATTTTGGTTGCGCCTACCTGTCATGTTTCTTGTTAAACTGTATGTCTATACCTGTATGTACAATTGAGAGCACAGTGAACCGGAGTCAAATTCCTCGTGTGTGTACACACACCTGGACAATAAAGTGATTCTGATTCTGATATTTTTAATGCTAAATAATAATAATAAATAATTATTATTGTTATCTATGATTTTTTTTCATGACAAATGTACTGTTTAACAGAGACACTGAAAAAATAGTAAAGGACATTATTATTTCTTGATTAAGATGTCAAATTGTAGTTATTTACTGGCATTCCTGAACAGAAGAATTAGTTTTAGTGGTTGAATGTTATTCATTTCCGACTTCTCAGAGAAGTCCAGTGAGTCGGCTCAAATTTGGCTATAAAAGGTGAATTCAGTTTGAAATTCCTCATTCCTGTTCAAAATGGTAAAATGTGGAGAGCTCACTGAAAATGAAAGAGTGTGCATTAAAGCACTTCATGATGTTAGATGGTCTCTGACAGGTGGTCTAATACATTTCTTAACACTGTATGTATCATGAACTATTTATCATTACTTGTTGTGTTTCCCATAAGTACCTAAATACATGTACACTATTTTGGAACAAATTGCATTTGTTATGGAAGTATCATTATCATACAGGCCACCCTTTCATTTAGCCTACAACACTACCAAAATAAGATGAAGATAGTAAGTTTCTTTTTTTTGTAATGACTGTAATTCCTTTACTATTTAAAGGCAGGCAGAAGTAGGTCTTCTTGCATTTGCCCAAAAAAGGCACCCAAACAAAGCCAATTTAGTTCTTCCTTCTGCACAGATCCTCAGAAGGCCCCCAAACTATCAGAGGAGCGAATGCTTTTACAGGCTGGGTTGGGAGAAAGGAATGAAAATGTCCCAGAGCATTCACCTAATATGGCATTATTCACAATCAAATGTAGAGTTTTACTCATCACAACTCATGATCCCACCTCATGTGAGAAGCTGCCCTGTCAGATCTTGAACTGCTCACAGAGCAGTAATTCTGATACTAACAATCCCCTGCAACACATGGCCACAGTGATGCAACGGGTCTGGAAATGGACAGACTAATCAGAAAATGTACATCTACATGATGGAGGGTGTTCCAGGACACCACCATCAAGAAGGAAATTTCAGGTATGTCCTCAAACACTGAGAAATCTTTACTCCTGAAACACTGAGAGAATTCTGACAGAACTAAATATAATAAATATATGGAGACCTTTAAAGAGGCGACAGAGGAAGATTATATAGAATGTAATCCAAGTTCCCTTTTTTTTGGAGCAGTAGAAGACCAGGACATTTTGTATATTGTAAATAAATGTAAAAACAAAACTTCTACTGATTAAAATGACATTGATGTGACAATAGTGAGGAAAGCAATTGATGGAATTGATTTCCTAATAAGATGAAAATGTGCAAAAGTAATACCTCTGTATAGAAATGGGGATAGATACCACTTCACAAACAAAAGGCCTGTTTCCTTACTTTCCCAATTTTTCCAGAATATTGGAAAAACGTTTCACTGTAAGACTAGACAAATTCACTGAGAAGCACAAATTGCTGAACGACAGTCAGTATGGCTTTAGATCGAGCAGATCTAAATGGCGCTAATAGATATAATAGAGGAAATTACTAATTGTATTGATTAAAAAGCTACTGTATGCAGCGGAAGTATTTTTAGATTTAAAAAGCCTTTGACACCATTGATCACAACAGACTAATAAATTGAAAAGGCATGGTATCGGGGGGTTGTGTTGAATTGGCTTAAATCTTGCTTTAAAAAAAAAACAGGAAACAGTTTGTGTAGATAGGTGAGCATAATTCAACGTGCCTGGATCACTTATGGGGTACCTCAGGAGTCAGTATTAGGACCGAAATTATTCATTCTCTATAAAAACATATATGCAGTGTCTCAAAAATTTTGAAATCTGTTTTATTTGCAGATGACACTATATTTTTTTGTTCTGGGGAGGATTTACAACAGCTTTTGGAAGAAATCACATCAGAAATGAGAAAATTAAAAGTGGTTTGAAATAAGTTATCATTAAATGTGGAGAAAGCAAAGAATTAAAAATAGACACTCAAGAACAAGTGATGATAGATGACGTTAGAGCCATGTTGACTCTTCAAAAAAAAAAAGGGGGAAGATCCAGAATTGGTCAAATGTGTAAAAGGTAGTTAAAACTGCTTATTTTATTTCAATTTTGTGATGACTTATATGATGCGCCTCCCATAAACAGGGGGTTATTTAATTTTTCTGAATAAATGTTGGTGGAATGTTTGGATGTTTGATGAAAGGGTGGGTGGTTAAAGGGTTTAAGGGGGACGCTTAAATTAAAGAATCTTTGTTTTCGTACAACCATGGAGAGTATGTGTATTTCAATATGTGGGGTTTAACTCTGGAATAATTTGGACATGGAACTCAAACAAAGTACAAATATTATTCACTTCAAGAAGAAATAAAAAGTTATCCCATATGAGACTTTCCATACAGAGCAGTGCCTGCTGTGGTCCTGCACGTCGTGGACCCAGCAGCATCTTGAACCTGTGAGACAAGACAGCACAACACACCTAGTAGTAACACCTATTAATGAGACATGAATGTTTACAGATGGAGATGTACATCATTCAAAGTCCCCCAGCAGTCTAGCACTATAGCAGCATAACTAAGGAATGACCTAACTATAGGGTCTATCAAAAAGGAAAGTGTTAAGCCGACTTAAAAGTGTTGAGAAATGTATGTACTATGTAATAATTAGAGGAGAAGGGGTAGAACAAGTGTATACTTCTTCCTATTTTTGTACATGTACAATTTAACTTAACAATTGAGTTTGTGTGTGTACAAAAGACCTGTTTGCTTTTTTTTCTTTTAAATAAGAAAAAAAAAAAGACAGAAACAGAAACAGCAGCAAACAAGACTGCAATGCCCAGCAAAATGTGGTTTGTTCGGCTAAACATATAATAGATGTTGTTCTAACCTGTCTAAAGCCATTTGACATTTGGACTATTAGGAGAGGAGGGTGAGCAGACTCCAGTTGGGCTATTTATCCATTGTTTAATATTTAACAAGGAATTAAGTAGTGCAGTATTTTACATGACCCATATCCATACACCATATCTGGAACTTAAACTCAAAACATTGCTTAAAATGGCTATTTAATACAAATATTTATTTTCATAGGTTTCTTGTCCATTGTACATTCAACTATTTACAAAGTAAAATATAAAAGCTTAAAGTTGGCACCAGTAAAGTAAAGCATAAAAGACTGAAGAAGAACGATGGGCTTCACAGGCAGCCATGTTACTTATGCAGCTGAAAACCAGAGCCAGCAGGCTGTTTTCTAGGACATAAACTGTAATCCAGGCTAGTGGAGTCTGATGAAAATATTCAGCTCGTGGAGGTCATGCATCATACGATGACATTAAAATAGAACAAGTCACAAGTCCACTATCAATACTGAGCTCCTCCTTGCCCATTTCACACACTGTAAAAAATCTGGTATGGAGCAAGATTACATCTGTGTTGGCTGCAGCACTCCCTAAAGTCGGGGAAAAAAGCATCAGTTAGACTTCTAATGACTTTGACCTTTTTTATTGGAATTTATATGCGTTGCATTTGTACTAATATTTTTTTTGTCTATCATTGACAGTCCAGTCTCTGATGATGGTATCTGTCAACGTGGAAACTAGACTACAATGCAGCGTGGTCTTTAGTCAGGGACTGCACGAGAATGACGCTGTGTATGATGAAGAGACGTATGGGCTGGTTCCCAGGGTTCAATCCATGGCATTCGCATCAACACTCTCTTACTGCTGTGTTATGGCTGGAGGCTAACTGCTCTCAAACAAATCATCATACAAATCATTGGCTCAATCAGGCAAGTTGATTTGGAGTTCAGGACCCATGGGAAGTGGCTTTGGAATCAAGATTTCTATGGTTAACGATGATGCATTTTAGGCTTGCTATCTATCTTTTAAAAAAAAAAAAGGAGACAAACAGAGCCAGAAGGGTAGGCCAGGTATAAGTAGCTTAACAGTTGATCAGGGGTGTGGTTGAGGCATGGCCCTGAACCTCCTGAACCTTTAACCTTAACTAACCAACTTCATTGAGTGGGACACCCAAGTGTAAGCAATCATGTCTTACCTGCTTTCCAGCCTAAAAATCTTTTATTTCAATTGAGTTGTACACTGTGATGGTTTAAAACTAATTCTTCTCTTCTTCTTCAATTTGACATCTTAATCAAGAAATAATAATGTGCTTTACAATTTTTTTTAGTTTTTTGTAAAACTGTAAATGAATACACATTTATTGATACATTTTCCTTTACAACTTATTTTTTATCAGGGATGCTGATTTCAGCTACCATTGGGCAAGAGGTGTGGTACACCCTGGAAAGATTCAAGCTCACTTTCACACCAAGTCACCAACTAACCTGCAGGTCTTGAGACTGTGGGAGGACTGTGGGGAACCAGAGTACCCGGAGAGAACCCACACAGACATAAGGAGAACATGTAAACTCCACACAGAAAGGCCCCAGCCGGTTGGCAGGTTTGAACTCTGTGTGGGCTGTGAGGCGACAGTGCTAACCACTGCACCACTATGCTGCCTGTACTCACAACTTACTTAAGTCATGTTTGACTATAAACACTATGTTAATATTCAACTGACTTGGCTAGTAATGTGGCGGCTGTGGCTCAGAGGTAGAGCGAGTTGTTCACTAATCAGATGATCGGCTGTTCGATCCCTGGCTGAACCCTAAATTGGTGTGTGAATGTGTATGAATGGTTAGCTGAAGTTCTTGTAATTGGACCCAAACACCTCAGAAACTCTCTCTCTAGAGACTTGTTTACTTTAGACGGGATCACCCTGGCCTCCAGCTCCACTGTAAAGAATCTTGGAGTTGTTATTGATCAGGATTTGTCCTTTAACGTGCACATAAAACAAATTTCGAGGACTGCATTCTTCCACTTACGTAACATCGCCAAAATCAGACGCATTGTATCTCAAGCGGATGCAGAAAAACTAGTCCATGCATTTGTTACTTCTAGGCTGGACTATTGTAACTCTGTTATCAGGTTTCTCCAATAAGTCTCTTAGGACTTTGCAGCTAATTCAGAATGCTGCTGCACGTGTTCTGACAGGAACCAAGATCAGAGATCACATCTCTCCCATTCTGGCTTCCTTGCATTGGCTACCTGTTAAATCTAGAATAGAATTTAAAATTCTTCTCCTTACTTACAAAGCTCTTCACCGTCAGGCACCATCATATCTAAAAGAGCTCATAGTACCTTACTACCCCTCTAGAACACTGCGCTCTCAGGATGCTGGGTTCCTTGTGGTTCCTATAGTTTCCAAAAGTAGATTTGGAGCCAGAGCTTTCAGCTATCAGGCTCCTCTTCTGTGGAACAAAATACCATTCCGGGTTCGGGAGGCAGACACGGTCATCACCTTTAAGAGTAGACTTAAGACTTTCCTTTTTGATAGAGCTTACAGCTAGGGCTGGCTCAGGTCATCCCTTAGTTATGCAGCCATAGGATTCGACTGCCGGGGGACTTTTTTCCCTGTTAAAAGGATTTTTTGTGGGCAAGTTTTTTCTCACTCGAGCCAAGGGTCTAAGGACAGAGGGTGTCACTCCCTGTACAGATTGTAAAGCCCTCCGAGGCAAATGTACTTTGTGACTTTGGGCTATACAAATAAAATTTGATTTGATTTGATTTGATTTAGCTCCTAAAACTGATGAGCAGTTGGCACCTTGCATGGCAACTAATGCCATCAGTGTATGAATGTGTGTGAATGGGTGAATGAGATATGCAGTGTAAAAGCGCTTTGAGTGGTCGGAAGACTAGAAAGGCGCTATATAAGTACAGTCCATTTACATTAATGTGTTACTGCAGCATAGAGCTTATAGATAGCGGGGGGAAAAGAAAGAAAGAAAGCGAACTTTCTGGTGTGATGGTGAGAGAGAAAGACAGGGGTTGCAACACTGAGAGAAAGGTGAGCCTGTGAGTGATAGTGTTAGGTGATGTGTGTCTCTCTGGAGAGACAATCTCAATAATGTTGCTTAAAGGGTAACTTTGACTAGGTAAGGGTAACCTGGACCTTTGTTTCCCACATTTTTGTGTCAAAGTGACTAATGTGGATGAAGTTTGGTCCAGTATTGAGTGGGAGCGCTGTGACAAAGTTGCATTACCTCCTACTTCAGCCACTTTGACCAGGCTTTCCAACAGCACTCAAGGAGAAGTCTTGTTCTGAAATGTTGGAAGATATGAAGTGACTTCTTGTAGGAAGTTGGAACAGTGGAAATGTGAGCCTGTCACACACCAGCCAGGAAGAGTTTTACTGAAGAAATGCCTTAGTGTTTTAAGTTTTTCAATGTCATGGCTGAATATTTAGCTGATAATGGAATGGTCACCAGTATTTGAGCTGAAGTGTCAGGATGACGAGCTCCTACAGTGAGGACAGGAAAATAGAGAAGCAACAGGCAGAGGAGGTGAACCAGCGGCTGCAGGCAGCACATTTCACAAGATAAAGTGAAAGGTAGAAAACTTAAAATTTTCTGTAGACTTTTTCCATAATGTTGTCGGTCTGTACCAGTCAAAACAAGGATTATGTTGTAGCCAGGCTACAGCTGCAGGCTGGACCAAATTAAAAAATGATTGTTTGTATTGGTTACTTTGACCAAAAACATGGTTAAATAAGGTTGAAAAGAGATCAGACCAGAGATACCATCTACAATTCATCTCAAAAGTACTACAACCTGAGCCAATAGCAATACATAAAAATGTTCCTGCTTCCTCTCAGTTGTTGATGTTTAGCTAGGCTTTATGTTGCCTCATAATGCAAGCAGCAGTCAGATGGTAGTAGCATAGGTTAGGCCATTTAGAGAAGCCAGTTCGATCCTTGAATTGGTAGGATAGACCAGGGAAATAAAAAAATGGACATTATGTTATAAAAATTAGGATTATACTGGGGTTCAGATGTTTTTATTCTTGTAGAAGAGTGTGTGTGCTTTCTGTTCTTTGCATGTCTCTTTCCCACTCCCCTTATCAGGCATGTGCTTGCTGAGGCAGGAAGGGAGAGATGATTAAAAAACGGACCAAGGACAAGAAAAAGAAACATAATGTTCATTACTAAGCGGAAGACCAAAAAAGGAAATTGTTAGTGGGGAGATATCCGAGACAGCCCATTTTATGAAAATTGTATAAGAACCAACTGACAGAGCTCCTCAGGGAGCCTTTTCTCTGTAACCCCTTTTGTGTGTTGCACTGTTAAATGCTCCTTCTTGTGCAAGAATAATAAATTCAACTTAAACTTTGATACTTTGAATCCAGTCTTCCTTATTCAAGAGTTCTTCTCAAAAAGTCTCGTAACAGACATGATGTTTCTTTGCCGTTATACTACAGCACAGGAACACAATGACACACACTTAAAGGCTTCAAATTGTTCTGAGACCTCAGTAGTTCCTATTGAGCACAATAGACCTTGTACACGAATATTTTCTTATTTTTCCCTCTTAGTTTTTTCATTAAAAACTGAGTTAAAGAAAATTAGAACGTGTTTTTACCCACATGAGAATGTCGCCATGTGAGACGTGTTTCTCCTTTGCTCCTGGAGTTTGTGACTATTTTCGAAATTTTGAGCGTCTTTTATTAATAGATACTTGTTGATACCTTTAAGTTATTTTCCCCTGACTTGATTTTGGAACACCTTTTGCTCTTGTCGACTATGACCTCTACTCGCCCGAAGACAGAGTCATCATGAGGAGGCCTCGCCTTCCCCATCACCTGAGATTTTTAAAGAACGGTGTAGCTCTCTTCACAACAGGCACAGGTTGTTCTTTGAAACGGGTGTTTATTGTTGCAGACATAACTTGCTTCTCATCCCTGCATGTCTTGCTCATGCTGTGAGAACTCGTTGGCCGCTTGCCGTGAAAAGGGGTTAAAGTCCTTTTAAAGTCCTTTTAGAGTCCTTTGTTGTTAACTTCAGACTTTAGCATAACAAATGAACGAAGATAACAGAGCCTGATGACATGCGTAACGTGTCGTATACAGTCCCCGCAAATCTCACCGTAGTGATACCACACCTGGGAAACATTAGTTCCAGCCATGAAATACTCACTGATTACAATGACTAATAACATTTTTATCTGTCCCATGACGTTTTTAACACCTCAATTTTACATTTGCATCAGATTATTTATTTATTTATTTAACTTAAAATTATCATTTAACTTATGAATTATTTATGCATAATGAACTTAAATTTTATACGGCACTTACAAACGGCTTTCATTGAAAGCAGAATATGATGTTCTTGCTTCTGCTCAGGCTGAAGACCTCCTGCTGAAATCCAGATCCACGTACTATGAGCATGGGGATAAAGCAAGCCGACTACTTGCTTACTACTTACGACAGATAGCATCCTCTCACCAAATCCCACAAATTAGAACCTCATCAGGTGTTACAACAGATCCCAAATTAATTAATGAACACTTCAGACAATTCTATATGTCTTTATATTCTTCTGAACATGCAACTGACTCTTCTGCCCTCGACCACTTCTTTAGCTCTCTTAACATTCCTAGAGTCGATCCTGAGTCTGTTAAGACTTTGGAAGAACCAATCACTATTGTTAAACTTAGACAAGCAGCTTTTTCCATGCAAACAGGGAAATGTCCAGGTCCAGATGGATGTCCAATAGAATTTTATAGAAAATTCTTTGATAAATTAGCTCCAATTTTAATGGACATGTTTAACAAATCTTTTTGTTATCTAAACTCCCACCGACTCTCATGCAGGCTACAATCTCACTTATTTTAAAGAAGGATAAGGACCCCCTACTGGCCACAAGTTATCGACCCTTAAGTTTGTTGTCTGTGGACCTAAAACTTCTGTCTAAACTCCTTGCCATGCGCCTTGAATCAGCTCTTCCCTCTGGTCTCTCCAGACCAGACAGGATTTGTTTGTGATAGATACACTCTTTTTCTAATCTCAGGCGGCTTTTTAATATCCTGTACAATCCCTCTTCATCATGCACGCCAGAAGGCCTTTGACCAGGTGGAGTGGGATTATCTTTTCTATACCCTACAGCCTACAGAAGTTTGGTTTTGGCAATAAGTTTATTTCCTGGGTGAGACTGTTATACACTTCACCCACAGCATCCATTAGAACCAATAACATCCTCTCAGAACATTTTCCTCTCTACCGCACCACCTGGCAAGACTGTCCTCTGAGTCCCCTCCTGTCCGCTATTGCCATTGAACCTCTTGCTGTGGCCCTTCGGTCACACCCATGCATCAGAGGTGTACTCAGGTATGGTGTTAAACATACTGTCATGATCTTCAAGTGTACATTTTGGACCCCTCAATCTCAGTTTCGACTATTTTAGACACATTTACCTCTTTTGGCCGTGTGTCCGGCTACAGACTTAATCTGACCAAAAATGAGATTTTACCCTTGAATCTGGCAAGAAGTTTCCCACTGCACAACTTTCCATTCAAGGTTGCTTCAGATAGTTTTGTGTACTTAGGTATTCAGGGCACAGCTCAGTTCGAGGATTTATTTAAATCTAACATTCCCCCATTGGTTGCTAAGATGCAAGATGACTTTGAGCGCTGGACTTTTTATTTATCCCTCGCAGCCTGTGTCAACTCTATCAAAATAAACACCCTCCCTGAAGTTTTCCTACTTATTCCAATGTCTACCCATCTTTCTTCCACAGTCTTTTTTTCCCAAGATTGATAAATTAATATCTGAATTTATCAGGACCAAGAACACCCCGACAACCCTTGCTTCAGAGACTAAAATCTCACGGGGGTCTGGCATTGCCAAATTTTAGATTTTATTACTGGGCCTGTAACTTCAGAGCAATCCAGTTCTGGATTCATTTTGAGGGCTCCGGTTCTCCCCCAACATGGATAGTTATGGAAACCATGTATGCCAAACCAGCCTCTCTATCTGCACTTGTTCATGATCCTGTAAATCACCGCATCTCACCCTATTCAAAGAGAATAATAGTTAAATCTACTGTAAGGATATGAAGACAATTGAGTAGAGTTGAGCCGGATACTCGGCAAAAGTGCTTTATCCGTACCAGATACTCATTTCAGCTGAGTACGAGTATTATACGAGTACTACGAGTCAATATCTGTGCTCGGATTGAATAAAAGTCCTCATTGTGTGTCTCTGCGTTCTGTGATAGGCTAGTCACAGTGCCCCTCACAGCACCCTCCCTACACACACACACAGATGCATTGTGTTGCTGTGTCTTGCTCTGCTCACTCACACACAGAACAGCTCTCTGTCTCTCCCTCAGTCACTCAGGTTCGCAGGTCTTTTCCGTTAACATTCAGGGTTTCTTCAGCTTTGGTTTGTTTTTACTTCGGTTTGTACTTACTTCTTACTGAGAAGTAAGAAGTCTAAGTAAGAGTGTCTGACACTTTCTTGCTGTATATCATAAAAAAATAAAGGTAGTAGTGGTATAAATAATATTACAAATTAAGCCACACACACACACACACACACACACCTCTGTCTCTCTCTCTCTGTCTTTGTCTCTCTCTTACTCACTCACACACACACACACACACACACACACACACACACACACACCTGATGTGGAAATTAAAAATAAAAAAGAACCAAAATAAATAAATAAATCACACTGATCATAAAAAATTAAAAGTTAAAAACAAAGTTATGTTGAGTATGAAAACTCTTGTTCATTACATTTTACTACATAATTGCAACCACGTGTTGTATTCATTGTTGCAAAACTTGTTCTGTAAATAGTTTGTTTGCTATCGTGATCAAAACTATTGATCTGAAGCTCAATGCTGATGCTGTCCTGTAAATAGTTTTCTAATCAGCAATAAATATAACAATTTCTGATCAACCCATATCAATTGCATGCTTAAAATTTCAAGACAACTTGACCCACTTCCGGGTTAAATTCCGCTTCTGGGTTAGCTTCTGGGTTAGACCCCGCCCACTCTGAGTACAGATACAAATCATTCATATGGTTAACAGATACAGATACAGATAATGCTGTACTCGCTCATCCCTACAATTCAGATGATTTTTCGGCCTTCAAGCTCCTTCTCAACTGGCCCCACTAGCACCAAATCTGCTATTTCGCCCTTCACTAATAGATGGAGCGTTCTCTCCTGGCAGGCGCGGGGTATCAAAACAATCAAGGACTTATAATATAATGATGACATATTTTCATCTTTCCAGCAGCAGTTGGCTCTTCCTAAAAAAAAAATTCAGATATTTACAGATCTGTAGTTATGTTAGAAATGTTTACCCCAGCTTTCCTAATGTACTGGAACCCACTGGCCTGGGCCCATTCTTGACCCCACTGCCTGCTACGAAGGGCATGATCTCTGTGTTATATAATCTCATTCACTCTATAAAACCCAGCCTCACTTCATACTATTAGGACGCTATGGGAGAACGATTTACAACGTGAACTTGCAGATGATGTTTGGGATGAGTGTCTGCGGCTGGTCCATTCTTCCTCCATATCTGCTAGGCACGGGTTGCTACAATGTAAGATTCTTCACCGCTGTCATTTAACTAAGGTCAGACTGTCTAAAATATATGGTGATGTTGATCCTATTTGTGACAGATGTCGCCAGTACCCGGCTACCTATTTTCATATGCTTCAGGTGTGCCCTTCTTTGAATACCTTTTGGTTGGAGATTTTTAATACTATTTCACAGATCACCTCTGTCTCTTTCATACCATCAGCGGTTACTGCCCTATTTGGAGTCACCCTCATACCTGCTATACCAAATTATAAGAAGAACCTGGTAGCTTTTGTAACCCTCTTAGCTAGACGTCTCATTCTTATGAAGTGGAAATCCCCAACTCCACCAACCTGTCATACAGTATGTGGATAAAGGACATTTTTTGTTATGGTTCAGTTTAGTATGTCTTGGTTGTTGTGTTTTCTTTTTGTGCTCTCTCTGTTCCCCCTCCCATTTCTGTTTCCTTGCAGAGCTTGTGTGTGGCAGGGGGTGTGGCCGGCTCCTCCTGTTGGCAGCAGAGGCACACCTTCATTCAGCCCATTTCCTCCACCTCTTAAGCCTGGTCTTCACTCCTGCTCGCTGTCAGATCGTTCCATGCTCTCACTCTACATGCTGTTCACCTGCGTGCTGCTTCAGAAGATATCCTCCCGCTCCCTGCCTCAACAGCCTGTCTTGTCTAGATTTTTGGTTCGTGTAACTAAAGTATTTTTCAGTTTCCGCTCACCAGTGTGTGTATGTGTGTGTCTCTGCTCTGGGGTCCACATCTTAAAGAACCTAAGATTTTTTACTTTATCAACATGGAGAAAATCCACATTGTAGGGATTGTCTACTTCTTTCAGGAAAACATGGGAGCAATTTTTTGGTCACGCAAATAAATTGACTTTTCCTAACATCCCGAACTGATAAACAGCCCTTTGTACATTGTCTGATCTGTTTTAATGATATGCTTTGTACAGATGTATGTGATCGTACATTTTAATGTGACTTTAATAACTGCCACCTATTTAACTGTCTAATTCTTTATTTTGTATAGGTGACCTACCTTTTTTTTGTTTGTATGTATGTGTGTGTGTGTATGTGTATATATATATATATATATATATGCATGCATGTGCGCGCAAGTGTCTTGTCATTGCCTGCCTCCCTCCCTCGGAGGCTTTACAATCTGTATAGGGAGTGACACCCTCTGTCCTTAGACCCTCGGTTCGAGTGAGGAAAAACTTGCCCACAAAAAACCCTTTTTGTTATAAAAATTAGGATTACACTGCTATTCAGATGTTTTAAATTATACGATGTGTGTGTTTGTTCCTATTTATTACATGTCCTGAGGACACTTCCCTTTATTAATGTTTTGCTGAGGCTGGCAGGGTAAGGTAAAGTTCAGGTTAATGTATAGATAGAGGAATTCCAGAACAGAACAAGGGCCAGAGACAGGTCAGAGAGGTGACATTTAGATTGGGGATATGCTGACTAATGATTAAGGGAAAAGGTTTAGATGCTATATATGCAAATTATCTGTTAACAATTTGCAGAGTTTTAAGACAGCCCGTTATTGATTGTATAAGAACCAACTGGTAGAGCTCCACAGGGAGCCTTTTTCTCTGTAACCCCTTCTGTGTGTTGCACTGTGAAACGCTCCTTCTTGTACAAGAACAATAAATTCAACTTAAACTTTGATACTTTGAATCCAGTCTTCCTTATTCAAGGGTTTTTCCTTAAAATTCCCGTAACACTTTTAACAGGGAAAAAAGGTGGAAGAAACCTCAGGAAGAGCCACAGAGGAGGGATCCCTCTCCCAGGACGTACAGACGTGCAATAGATGTCACGTGTACAGAACAAATCAACAGAGACATATTGTACAATTACAATGAATAATAAAATGAGAATGAATTAGGGGCGGCTGTGGCTCGGAGTCAGAGCGGGTCGTCCACTAATCAGAAGATCGGCTCTCTGCATGTCCTTCAAAGTGTCCTTGGGCAAGATACTGAACCCCAAATTGCTCCCGAAGGCTGGGCCATCGGTGTGTGAATGTGTATGAATGGGTGAATGAGATATGTAGTGTAAAAGCGCTTTGAGTGGTCGGAAGACTAGGAAGGTGCTATATAAGTACAGTCCATTTACCATTTGAATTACAATGAATGATTACAGTAGCAGTGGAACCTGTGATAGAGATAGAGAGACACAGATGCACAGCAGCAGCAAATCATTAACTATAAACTGTAATGGAGATATGGTAGCAGTAATGACAGTAATAATATATAAGGACAAATCCTGATCAAAAACAACTCCAAGATTCTTTACGGTGGAGCTGGAGGCCAGGGTGATCCCATCTAAAGTAACTAAATCTCTAGAAAGAGAGTTTCTGAGGTGTTTGGGTCTGAGTTTTGTCTGAATTTAACATCAGAAAATTGTAGGTCATCCAACTTTTTATATCCTTAAGGCATGCTTGGAGTTTAGTTAACTGATTGGTTTCATCAGGCTTGATCGATTAAATATAATTGGGTGACGTCGGCATAACAATGAAAATTAATGGAGTGATTCCTAATAATGTTCCCTAAAGGAAGCATATATAAACTGAATAAAAGTGGTCCTATTACAGAACCTTGTGGGACTCTGGACAAACGTTGGTATGCATGGAGGATTCATCATTGACGTAAACAAACTGAGCTTGATCTAAAAAATACAACTTAAACCAGCTTAGGGCGGTTCCTTTGATGCCAATTTGATGTTCCAGTCTCTGTAAAAGAATTTGATGGTCAATGGTGTCAAATGCGGTACTAAGATCTAACAGGACAAGTACAGAGATGAGTCCTTTGTCTGATGCCATTAGGAGGTCATTTGTAACTTTGACTAATGCGGTCTCTGTGCTATGATGCACTCTAAATCCTGACTGAAAATCCTCAAATAAACTGTTCTTATGGAGAAAGTCACACAGCTGATTGGCTACAGCTTTCTCAAGTATCTTAGAGAGAAAGGGGAGGTTTGATATCGGTCTGTAATACCGATAAAGACAGATTAGTCATTTCCAATAAAGAAGGGCTAACTAGAGATAAAACATCCTTGAGCAGCCTGGTTGGGATGGGGTTTAAGAGACGGTTGACGGCTTAGATGAAGAAATTATTGAAGTTATTCGATAAGGGTCGTTGGGAGAAAAGCAGTCTAAATATATATCAGGTTTTACAGCTGTTTCCAAACTTGCTGTATCAGAATGCAGATCAGTGCCTGTTGAGGGCAAGAGGTGATGAATTTTGTCTCTAATAGTTATAATTTTATTATTAAAGAATCTCATGAAGTCATTACTACTTAGACCTAAAGGAATAGATGGCTCAATAGAGCTGTGGTTCTCTGTTAGCCTGGCTACAGTGCTGAAGAGAAACCTGGGGTTGTTCTTATTTTCCTCTATTAATGAAGAGTAATAGGCTGTTCTGGCATTACGGAGAGCCTTCCTGTATGTTTTAAGATTATCTTGCCAGACTAAACGAGATTCTTCCAGTTTAGTAGCACGTCATTTGTGTTCAGATTTATGTGCCTCTTGCTTTAAGTTACGAGTCTGCTGGCTATACCATGGTGTTAACTAATAATTAATCATCTTCTTTTTCAGAGGTGCAATAGAGTCGAGAGTTGTTCGTAATGAGCCTGTAGTACTATCAAGAAGATGATCTATTTGTGAGGGGCTAAAGGAAGCAGACAGGTCCTCTGCTACATTGAGACATGGCATTGAATTCAATACTAAAGGAATCACTTCCTTAAATTTGGCTACAGCTATCAGATAAACATCTGGTGATGATGGGGGTGGGAGGAGTGGATGGGCGGCATTTCCTGCACAATGTGTCTGACTTTTAACAGGCCCCTGTGCTGCTGGGCTGTCGACCAGGTCCCATCCTCCATCTGGAGCTTTACCAGAGGTGTGAACATTGTCTTCAGCAGTCTCCTTCGCTGTCCTTCATCACTCTCCTCCACTTGTTACATTTGCAGTTCAATTTGCAGTTGTTATGTGGCTTTGTGGAGTTTTTCTCTACTCATTAAGTGTCTCCATAAAGTGTTGGAAGGTGTTAAAAGGTGAATTTGAATATGGAGATAGTACTGTTCTATTCTGTCTGACACAGCTTCAAATTATACAAAAATGTTTCAGACCTTTCTATTTCATGCTTTTGCTTTAAAATTCAAAAGCCTAAAGAGGATTGGAAAAACCTGTTTCTAGCTCATTAGGGATACAACATGGTATCACAGTAGCTCAAGTAAAGCAGGTATAGATAACAGGAGAAGAAGGCCTGTGTTTCCTGGTGGCATTTGGTTTCTCAGCAGCTCAGCATCCAGGCCTTTTAGCTGCCCTGTGCCACAGAGCCACTGCCACAGCACTGAAAATCACCAGCCAGGTCATCAGTCTGCTGACTCTGCCAGATTTACCACATGTTTGTGTTGATTTGTTCTTTACATGTGACATCTATTGCACATCTATTGCAGGGTTTTTTTGTGGGCAAGTTTTTCCTCACTCGAACCGAGGGTCTAAGGACAGAGGGTGTCACTCCCTGTACAGATTGTAAAGCCCTCCGAGGCAAATGTATTTTGTGACTTTGGGCTATACAAATAAAATTGATTTGATTTGATTTGATCTTCAGTTGGCCATCTCTGCCAACGCAGCCAGATCTTCCAGACCATCAGTCACAGACACCAGCTAAGTCATCCATCAGCTGTATCTGCTGATGCCATGCCTAAGTAAAGAGAAAAGGCAGTCTATCATTACTTTAATACAAGAACGGCAGTCAATCCATAACATTTCAGCAACTTTTAAAGTGTCTTCAATTCATTTTATAATTGATGTATCTATTCTATCTATCTATGTATCCCCCTTACATTTCACACTTCATCACACTGTCTGGCTAGCTTAACACTGATAGCTAAACACATTGAGCAGCAGCCATTTCAGCTAACTACCTCACTGAAGCTAAAACTACATGAGCCATTGCAGGTAATGTAATCCATATACTCACTATATTATTATACATTAATGCACTCACAGTAACTTAAGGAGTTGTTCTTCAGTGATCACCTGATGTGATCTCTCCACTCCTCTCAGGGTAAATAGTTTTTATGGCTCCCCCAGTAAAGTTTCCTTGGCCAAGTTACTGAACCCAAAATTGCTCCCAATAGATGTGCTGTTGATCTGTGAGTTTAGTATCATCAAGAGTGCTTTGGAAAGGATCGTTGCATCACTCCTACTCAGTGGTTGGCACTTTGCATGGCAGCCTCTGCATTTAGTGTATTTAAGGCCTTCCATGTATTAGCTAAACAACAATCTCTATTTGCAAAAAGCTTTAGCGTAATATTTTTATGATCGTGTGATACTACTGATGATAATAGTTCCATCATACACATCCAGTGGCAAAAAATAGTCACACTACAGCGGTCTGCAGGCAGTGAGCGTCTATAATCACTTCTAGTGGACATATAACAGGTTTCAGCGTTACGAGGCAATGCTGCATTCACTACGTCGTCAACAGGGGATCACATACCAAACAAGTAGAGAGCAGTGACCCAGCGAGAATAAGCCATGGATCAGCCAGCAATTTTGATAGCTACTACTGACTTACCAAAGAATTTAAGGCTTCAGAGATCTTTGATTTGCAAGGCAAAGATTTGCAGGCCAACCATAGGTTAGGCATTGGCTGACCAGGAAGGTGCATAAAATGCCTTGATTGGGGAAGGAAAGTAGCAGCACCTATGCTAAAGGAATACCCTGAATAATGCAAGGTTGTGTTATGGTTCAGTTTAGTATGTCTTGGTTGTTGTGTGTTTTCTTTTTGTGCTCTCTCTGTTCTCCCTCCCATTTCTGTTTCCTTGCAGAGCTTGTGTGTGACAGGGGGTGTGGCTGGCTCCTCCTGTTGGCAGCAGAGGCACACCTGTATTCATTCAGCCCATTTGCTCCACCTCTTAAACCTGGTCTTCACTCCTGCTCACTGTTAGATTATTCCATGCTTGCACTCTGCATGCCGTTCACCTGCACGCTGCGTCAACAGCCTGCCTTGTCTAGTTTTTGGTTTGTGCTATGTGCTATGTAGTGTAATGAAATATCTTGTGAAAATAAATTTTTTCTCACTCGACTCGAGTGTGAGTAATGTAAACACCACTACCTACATTTTAGAACAGCCTTGGTTAAGTTTCCCATTTAATTTTTCTGCATGCTATTTATATATGTTGTACACAACAAACACTATTAAGGCAAAAACAAGCCATAATCAATGCATTCCATGGTTAAATGTATTTTTTTTTTCTAACTGAAGTGCTGCAATGTGAAAGCAGCTCTGAGTGCAAGTCCTCCTTGGTTATTTCGGGCATGGGCACATCTGGATCATTCTGGTCTTCCATTGGAGGGTCAGGACAATTATGCTGCTTCAGGTAGTTGTGCAGCACAGCTGTAGCAATGATCACCTTGCAGCATGTTCTTGGCTCAAAGCGAAGTGTATTGCATAAAGACTGGAATCGATTCTTCCACACTCCAAACATACGCTCGACCATCCCTCTAGTGTGAATATGAGCTCTGTTGTATCTTTGCTGCTCAGTTGTTGTGGGATGTGGCCAAGGTGTGAATAAATAGGAACTCTGAGCATATCCGCTGTCACCAAGTAGTAGTCCACTATGTTGCCCTTTCTCAAACTGAGCACACAATGAAGAGTTGTGCAAAATCCTTGAATCATGTGTTGCTCCTTTCCAACGGGCAACAATGTTTGAAAACTCTAAATTGGGAGTGCATACAGCCTGGACATTGATGGAAAACCAGTTCATACGGTTCCTGTACTCCTCAGCATCAGGAGTTGATGGACACTTGATTTCAACATGACATCACATACAGCCAATCACTCCCGGGAAGTTCCCATATTCATAGAAACGTACTTTATAGTTGGCTTGCTCAGCAGCATCAGGGAACTTAATGTACAGATTTATCAGTTCACAAATGGCACTGCAGACATTGTGAACTATTCTACAGACTGTTGCTTCACTGACACCACACAAATCACCAGTCTCATGATGAAAGGTTCCAGATGCCAAGAATCTCAAAGTGATCAGAACTTGGAGAGAACTTGGTACAGGCCTTCCTCTTTGAGACACGGAGGAAAGTCTAGGCTCAAGCAACGTAATGATCTCTCTTTGTACATACGGAAGCAGTCTCGGAAAGTTATTTCATCGTACTGATTCAATGGATTGCTCCTGTCCACAAGTATTTGTCTGGCTGGCCTCTGTAGTGAATATTGTTCTTCATTTAGATATTCCAAATACTACATCCTCCCAAACCATCTGTGCTCCCTTTCACAAACAGTACTAAGCTGAAGTTAAACCTGCCTCTTTGCAGGATTAACATAAACTACAATTTAGTCCTAGAGTAGCTCTAATCTACCCTCTTGCAGTTGGCTTTGTTTAATCCAGAACAGACTAAATCTATGACTATTTTAAGATAGGTCTGTGCAAGTGATTTAAAGTTAAGCAAGCTCAAACTGCATTTTAGTCTGGGATTAGGCTTAAGCCTTGTCTGTGAAACCAGGCAAAGGAATTTAATAAGCATCTGTTTACTTACAAGACCTTAGCCACAGTCACCAACATTACTGAACATACTTGGCAAACATACATGTAGTATCAATCAAGGCACAAAGAGTATTTATAGAAAAATTAAAATAAAATTTGAACAGGTTGAAAATGAGTCTGTTTAGAAAGAGAAATAAATGTATTGATGATAAAGCGTTGAAGTTTCTGATTGAGCTTTCAATGAACTTCATGTATACTGCTGTACTAACTTACTGATTAGGGGAGTGAGGGGCAGGTGTGCTGACAGATGATAATCAGGTGGTAGAAAGCCTGTTCTCAGTGTCTAGAGCAGTGAACGTCAACTGGCGGCCCGCGGGCCATATCCGGCAAGCCAGAGCTTTCCATCTGGCCCCCAGAATATTACTGGATTCAGGAATAGCCTAGTGAAGAGGACAAAGTATGTTTCTACATTTTCTTTAAGTGAAATGAAACAAACGCCCTCAGAAAAGTAGCTTGTGCCAAAGCCTGCCTCCAAATTGTCCTTTCTTGGGCTTCATTTCCCCATGAAATAGCGCACTATTGCAGTGTCTCAATAACAACCGTCAACATAACAGAGAAGAGCATTGTAAGTGCAAGCTTTGCACAGCTGTCATGCCTGCCTTATGCGCCTGCAGTCCTAGTTCATTTTTCACAACTTCACAGGTGTATGTTGATCTGAACATGGTGAGCACATACATGGCCAATGTCTTCAGTGCGCCTTTTGAGGACAAGCCACCCAAAAGGCGCTCAAGCTTTCAGCACCACGGAGAGCAGCCTTCATGTCACCACTGATGTCAATCAGTTCACTGTGATTGGCTGCCTCATCCAGCGGCTTCACCTTCCCCACGTTAGCAGTTAACAGCCTCATGAATATGAAGCCTAAACCTATGAAGCCTAACTGATAAAGAAAATAATAAGAAAATAACATACATTTCAAAGGCAAATTGATATATGAAATAATAATATATTACTTAGGATACACTATTAATTTAATTTTACGAGAGCGTCTGGCCCTTGGACAAATGTAGTTGATGACCCCTGGTGCTACTCTGTTTGAACAAATTGTCTGCTGTAAACCTAAAATTTGGTGCAAGTAATTATGCCCATTGTGTAACTTTTCTACCATAAAATATCAGATTTAAAATCATTTTGATGATTACACTGACATGCAATCAGGAGAACAGCGTCATTCCCACTCTGCAGCCTGTACGTCTGTTCTCACGCTAACTTTGTGATCGAGTACGATCACTCTGCGAACACTTTATGGCACTATGGCACACTATTTGACTGATTTTGATGAAACTGGATCCTATTTTATGGAACACATGTTTTCTGGTTTTCTCTCTAATGATTTACATAGTTTCCTGATGGACAGTGAAGTAAACTGCTGCCAACTGTAGCTACTGTTAGCTAACGTTAGCTCAGTTTGTTAGCCGGGTTGCCTGGAGTGTGAGCTTAGAGCACCAGGGTAGTGTTAGTGTTTGTACCACAGGTGTTTTGGACCACCACAAAGAGCAAGTTTTCAAGCTCAGGGCTTGGGATAATGCTGACAATGAGCCAATGTCATGCCAGAATCAGAGATGGGCAAGAGGATAATGTAACTGGGCTCTGGAGCCTCTATGGGTGAAGAAACAAAGGAAAATATGTTTATATCTTACACACATACCTTTTGCTTTAAAGACAGCTTTGCACACTCTTAGCATTCTCTCAATTAGCTTCATTAGATTGTCACCTTTCACCAGTTAGCAGATGCTAACTTAGTTAGCGGTGTGAAGAAGAAGAATTACTTCATTAATCCACAATGGGGATTTTTTTTACACGTATAGGCCAAAAACACAACCACACAAGCAACGCTTATAGACATGCAAATGTGGAGAGATGGTGGAGTGATGGGCTGGCATGTAGCGATGCCCTGAAATCAGTTAAGGGTCAGTATCTTGTGCAGGTTATGTGAGGATGTAGACATTCATGGTGGGAGTTCAAGAACACCAGCAAGCTAACTTAACTAGCTAAGCCTACACTTAAGATTGAAGGGGTACAAATTACTTACTGTATGTAACACTAACTTGTTAGTTTTCCCCATTTGTTCCATTAAAGTCACAAATAACGGTAACAATTTATTTTTATATTATATATTCATATTATATTTGATAATATAAGGTATATCATTCTATCAATTCATTCTTCCAGTAACTACTGAACCTTACCTATAAAGCTTTATTATCTGATGGTTTTTGTGATTCTTGTAACTGTCTCTCAGAAAAAAACAAACAAACATAGAGTGAAAGTAATTATCATTAGCCTGTGAATGTTTCATTTATGTCAAATAGACAAGAATGTCGTGTGGTGGTGGTACTGGACCCAAAAATGCAGAGGAAGTTGGAGCAAAACTGCCGTTTATTTAACCACGGGAAAATGTGGGGTGGCGTAACCGACACCGGGAAGGCAGCGGAGGCAGGCAAGCTTAGGGTGGCGTGGAGGAGGAGCCGGATGGCGAGGAGGCGAAGAGCTGGCAGCGTAGACTGGGGTGACAATCTGGCAGTGAGCATGCTCGATGGATGCAGGTGTTCATCGTGTTGTAGACAATGAGTCCATTAGTAATAATAGTCTGTGGGTTTCATTGTCAGCATTCGTTGTTGCTCACTCATTGTTGTGTGGTGGCTTTTACATTTATGTTAATGTATGTTTGAAACATATAAACAAGACATAGACACAGTCCATTTTACTTCTGTCCATTTAATGTAGACATTGTTGAGGTAACAGTACACAGCTGACTGTTGTAAGACAAAATAAGAGTGCAAAGTTTTTATAGTATTGCACACACCTGACATTGTATCTACCATACATATGCCTTTCACACCAATACACCAGTGAGGTTATAACTTCAAGACAATCAGTGATTACTGAATTAATGAGTTGATGAGTTGATTATTTCAAATCATTTCCTATGTGCTGATCCAGCATTCTGTACATGGGATAGGCAGCAAAAATAAGAACAGTTTGTATCACTACAGTATTTACACATGATTGCAGCTACAGTGATCCACATTTTCTATCTTTAAGATATATCACACCATACATTGATGAATTGTTATTCTCCACTCCTGCATAGTGCTTTCAGTTCACATTGCAATACTTTACACTGTTATTACAACTCCAGATAAAATGACTATGGAATAAATTTTACTAGAAAACACAAAATAAGTTTTCTTATGTGCATGGTCAGGAAAAGAAGTAATAATGCCATCGCTCTTTTCTATACAATAGCTTGGTACTGAAGGTTTTGGATTTACAAGAAAAGCAATGCATCAAAATTTAGTGCTAAAGGGGACTATAAAAACATGACCAAAGGTGCCCTACAAACAGAGTCAATTTAGATCTTGGACAATAACAAAGAAAGCAAATCAACTGATTGGGGCAGTAAGTGAATTTATAGTGCTTGGTGAGCACTGTGTTGCTGGCAGCACCGCGCTAATATCGGTTGTTACGTGTGTTACTTGTTTACATGCTGTAGAAAAACACAGTCATTATGTCGTAATATAAGCCATGAAGGGGATTTTAAAGTCAGTGTTTGGCACTCATACCCATCTTATTAGTTCCTGGAAAATCAAAAAAATTTGGTCACAATGAAGACGGATGAGAAAGCACCAGGGCTGAGACACAGTCAACTGAGTAAACAACTTAAATGAACATCCTTATAATTTTGCTACCAGAACACACACTACATATGTGGGTTGAAATGGGTGTAGACTAGAGTGTAGTTCCTAACAAAACAACCTAATATTTTAAGCATGTACCTGAATGGAGAATTTTTCTACATAATAATAAAAAAGTTCATCTAAACTGAACTTGAAAAAGCTGTTACAGTAATAATGGTGAGGGTGGAAAATAAATAGTAGAGCTGAATCAGAGGTTAAGTTAGGTTAGAACTATACTGAGCCATGTTGCATGATTTTCTTAAGAAAGAGGTTATATTTTAATGAATGTAGGCCAGACCAAAAAGAAAAACGTGTCTTGTCCAGATAAAAGTCAGTTTACAGTGTCTATGAAAAACTGTTGACAAAAATCTAAATCATCCTGCTGTTTTGGCTACTAGCAGTTCAGAACCATGTGAATTACTTTTGATAAACAAGAAAACGCATGAATTTGGTAATTATGAGACAAGATGGGAGAATATATGGAACGCCTTTTATATGATTTCTTTATTGATGTCTATGTTGGGTGGACATCGGCTGAATTCCCTAAAATGTTGGACTGTAGTGTAGTTGGTGAGTCATAAACGTGGAATGCGGTTGGTGAGCTGTCGTAATACCAGGAAGGGGCTCACAGGGGCACATTTAATAATATAACATCCCACACAAATACAAATATTATAAATGAGCTCAGGTGATATTGGTAATATGTACAGTTACAATCAGATGACAGTAACACACATGCAGGAGCTGAGAGGAGTAATATAAATAATAAACAGTGACTTATCCAGAAACATGCATCTCTACTGCACATATCAGACACCTAGCTTCATATTTGTCTGATAAAATTTCTAAGTAATATATTCCTCAAATCTCTGATAAAAGGATATGAGATTTCATATTTATGTTTACAGCACAAGATATGAAGTATTCTTCATATCAGTTCAATCTAGAAGAACAGATTGTTAATGTTTGATAACCATCTGTCAAGGTTCTGCCATAATTTTGAAGTGTATGCACATGAATAATAATATTCATGTTTAATCCAGCATGTTCCAAACTTGAAACTGCTGTTTAATACAAGCCTAAAAGCGTAACACCACCAACAACCGGACTGGTGTGGAGCAGTAGACTGTGGTTTACAGTTCGACATGGTCAGGGCAGGAATTTGAATCGCTGACAGCCAGTTGTTGCGACTCTGTCTGGCCTTGAGGCCCTCCTGCTGCACAGCGGCTGTTTTCTGCTTATTTTGTTTTTTTAATCTCACTGCTCAGCCTCTCTGCAACAACAACTAGTGTCACATGTGATTGATTGTAACTGTAATGTAATAAACGTGTGGTATGACCAATAAAAATGTGTGAAAGGGCTCATCTCCTGTTGTATGTCCTGTGGAGTGGAGCACGTCTCCTTATGCTGAACTAAACTTGCTATCACTGGCTGGCTAATCAGCAAGCTAACCAGGTGCTACCCTGCCTGTGTGTGAGTATATTATTTTTTCCCTGATAATGCTGCATTGTAAACAACACAAACACAAATCTATGTAATTGCTGTTAGCAGCCAGTGTGCAGCTGAGAGCTGCCGAGTCCTGTCATGTGTTTACAGTTAACTTTGCTAATAGAGCTAACAGGCTAAAGGCTAATAGAGATAAACAATGGGTCTGGTCATGGATCCATAAAGGCAAGTGGATACAGTATTGGAGGCAGAGCTCCATAGCTTCCTGTTTAGCCCTCTGCTAACCTAAATAGGGACTGTGGGGCTTTCCAAATGTTATTGGTCTAAATGTATCAAATTCAAAAATGTGTCCAGAATTTTACAGCCAATTATTTTACAGTGTAAGCTTATGGGGAAAGGTTGTCTTTTTGGGCTCCTGTACATCATGTGATGGACATAATTAAACAGTTTGGCCACCATGTCAGATTAGCTTCAAAGTCCGGTGCTCTTATTTGGGTCATGGGTCCACTCCACTTCAGTACACTGGTGTTCTGCTCACATAATGGCTAACTGTGCGAATGGAGTGTAACCTGTCAGCCAGTGGCAGTAACCATGTAACATTAATTATCAGCTGACAAAACAAGCATGTTGGCCTGCAGGGCAGAAGCCTTTCTGTTCATTTATGTATTGTCACTGTGTGGTTGCTGTAAGCTATGAAAGTAAACAAAGATGTCTATCCCAAAATCTGGTAGCTACTACTCAGAACGCAATGCATCACAACATGGCTGCCATTTTTAAATTGAGAAAAGATTCTCCCTTCACATAAATTTAACAGTTTATGTGAGTGAGACTGTTTCTCCTCTATTCTGACTCATGAAGGCATTTGAATAAGACTTTAGTGGACATGGTGCTACAAACCAATGATGTGGAACCACCATTATTAGATAATAATTCATATGGAAATAATAATGTGAAAATAAAGGGATTGTGTAAAGAGTATTAGCTCTAATACTTTTAAATGTAATTGTTATTTCATTACCTATAATTAAAAAAATAATTTATTCATGATTTTAATCTATAGATGAGGTAATTATGTTTATAACGGGAATAATCTGCTGCCAGTGTATCATAATGCACTTCAAGTTTTAGCAGCTTTTTCTTACTATCATCACAGCATTTTATCAAAAAAGAAAGAACGCTGACAGCTTTCTCATAAAGTGTCATCATGAATATATATTCAATTATATATTAAAAAAATTGAAATGTTGTTTGTTGACAGACAGCTTGATTTGTTAAGGCAGCTTGCGGCCCAATCAAATTAAAGAGTGAAGGGTCTTGGTCTGTTCTGCCCACAGCTCCCAACACATACACCAACCACCATCACTCCATGACAGGAAGACTTTAACATAAACACATTAGCTGTAAGTTTATGTGTGATGTAACGGTATAAGGAAGGTTTGATCTCATGCAGTTCCAACATTTCATTGATGTTATCGTCCAAAGTCACTTGCACTGATGACAGTGATGAAGGCAGAATGAAGATAATAAAATAATATGCAGGTTATGAAGGTTGATTTATATTGGTTTCTCCACACGTTTAGAAGAGAAAGTCTGAGCATCTTATTCATTGGGGAAGCTTTGTAGAAGGACTGGGCCACGTGGTTTGTAATAGCTGAGGGCATGGATGTGTTGTTGCCTAGTCAGCGTAGATGATGAATCCAGAGAAGGTGCTGTACTTGTTGTTGTTGCCTCCATGAGCTTTGCCTCCATCTAGTTTAATGTAGACCTCGTCTCCTGGCTCCAGATGCAGCACAGCGCTGTTACTGGCATAGTCATAGTTCTGGTCTGCATCCTGGGCTATGGCACTGGCACGCACCTGCAGGAATGCACACATGCAAACATGCATTAACAAATGTATTAGACCACCTATCAGAGACCATGCAGCATCATGAAGCGCTTTAATGCAGACTCTTTCATTTTCAGTGAGCTCTCGACATATACCCAAATTTGAGCCGGCTCACTGGACTTCTCTGGGAAGTCAGAAATTAACCCAGCCTAACATTCAACCACTAAAAGTAATTCTTCTGTTCAGGAATGCAAGTAAATAACTAGAATTTGACATCTTAATCATTACATACATTAATAGAATACACATTATGGTGTGTTCACACAGAAAACGAATAACATTTTTCCTGTGAGACGATTACATACAAAGTCAATGTAAAGACGAGAAGACATTCTTGTGTCATTTGCATGAAGTTATTTTGGCATACTTTAGTTGAGGCAAAAATTAATTTCACCTTTGGTGGGAGCTTGAGCCAATTGCATGTCAAGACACATAGCAAAACTGCAATGTGCATTTCCCATCTGTATTTCTATTGTCACTATAAATAAACTATAAATAAACAAAACCTTCTGGCAATCTTGTCAGTAGTTGTTGAGATATATTGAGATCAGAGTGTTCGACAGACCAACTGTCAGACCCTCTTTGTGGACAGACCATTATTTTTAGGCCGGCCACACACCAAAAAAAAAAAAAAAATCATGGAGGAAGCTGCAGCAGTAAATACTGTTAACTCACAGCATGGCATCAAATGAAGGTTGACTGTAAATATGTCTGTAATTTTGATGTCACTAGAAAGTTGATTCATGGGCTCTACCTGAACATAGTGCTGTTGTGACATCCAGTTGTGAACTACCCACAGACCTAAAAAACCACCCACCCCAACCCAATCACAGGATAGAACCACTGCTGCGTCAGAAAATAGTGCTGCTATGACAGCTCAGTGCTCCCTTGTCTGCAGTTTTACATGACTTATACAAAAGACAAGTCAGATAAGATGATGTCAAAGACAAGATAATACAAAAAACAGCTGTAGCTGTACTATTTTGGGTTTTGGGTTCAAGAAGCAGACACGGTCAACACAGAGTCGGCGTAATACTTTCCTTTTTGATAGAGCTTATAGTTAGGGCTGGCTCAGGTCATCCTTTAGTTATGCTGCTATAGGACTAGACTGCCAGGGGACTTCAAATGGTGCACTGGTCTCTCTCTCTCTCTCTCTCTCTCTCTCTCTCTCTCTCTCTCTCTCACCATCTGTGAACATACATGTCTCATGTTACTAACTAAACCTCTTCCTCTGAGTTTTTGTGCTCTCTCGACGAGCAGGTTCTCATGGATCGTGGCTGTTGCTGTGGTCCTGCACGACGTGTACTACACATACTATTATATTATTATTTATTATTAATAAATATTTAGTGTGGATGCTGGTTCGGCATATTATTTGGCGCCTAACTACTACATACTTTGTCCCACAGAAAGCATTCAAATATCACAACGTTCAGCTCATTTAGGACATGATGGCTCTTATTTTACTCATTCGTACCATTCATACTTTTTAAAATATTCAACTTTTTCCACGTTCAAATTTTACATTAAAATGAATGGCACAACCTTCAAATCTTTCTAAGAAACCTTCAACACTTTCAGCTTCCACTACTTCTTCATACTTTCAGTTACAGACTTCATTCAAACTTAAAACTTTATTTCAATATTCTACTTTTTTGGCATTTGACATCTCTCTGTCTCTCTATTTATCTATCTGTTAAGTTTAAAGGCATTGATTGTAAGTTTTGGAGTAAACTAATCATTAGATTTTTTAGGTACCATCAGGTCAATTATCTAAACAAAGGTCTAAAATCCATCCATCCATCCATCCATTTTTTGCAAGAGCTTATCAGCTGATGGAGGCTGGAGCATAATCACACCTGGTCTAGACAAAATCTAAAACAATTAATCAAACAATTAAAACTATATGACGATTTGAATAAGTTTGATTAAATGAATAAGTAACTACGTAAATCCTTATCCATGTAGCATTTTTTAAACCATGCAGTTACAAACTGATTTTTTTTTACAAAAAGAGTAAAAATAAATCACAAAATAAAACACAGCACAATAACAGACAGGCCAAACTAGAGAAGGACTGTCATTATGGATGTTGAAGTGAGAACTATAATGGCCCTATCAAATTTAAACACAAGGATTTCCTCAATGACTTTCTCAATTAAATCAATTGAGACAACAAATTGGATTATCATATACAACTTTAAAAGTCAAGAGATAGCTGTTAAAAGAACCAAAACTAAGAGGAATTCAGTTGACATGATTCTTATCAAAAGCTGAAATACCCCACAACAGCCCGTTAACCTACAGCTTTACGTTGTTGTGTCACCTTATTGGTAACCTATGACATGACTAAGCTCTGTTTCTGGCATTTTTGCCTTTGTATTTCGAACCCTGTCTTTGCTCTGCCCCATGTATTTTGTAAATCTAATTAGTCTTCATTCCCCCTGATAAGATGTCCTACAGACGTTACAGTTAATTTATCATTTTTCATTCATGTTGTATCTATGAAAACCTTATTGTGGACCATTGACTCAAAGAACAGGAGTAGGTTATGGTAAGCTACACTGATGTTTAAGGAATTTCATGCACACCTTATGCTCCTTTATGTAAGTATCATGAAAACTATACTTTAAGTTTAAATAAAATAATTATGACAATTACTGAAATTCATGATGTATAATTTATTTTATCATTCATTGTAGTTGTACAATATGTTTGTGATGATTTGTTCTGTACACGTGACATCTATTGCACGTCTGTCCGTCCTGGGAGAGGGATCCCTCCTCTGTGGCTCTTCCTGAGGTTTCTTCCACCTTTTTTCCCTGTTAAAAGGGTTTTTTGTGGGTTTCCTCACTCGAACCGAGGGTCTAAGGACAGAGGGTGTCACTCCCTGTACAGATTGTAAAGCCCTCCGAGGCAAATGTATTTTGTGACTTTGGGCTATACAAATAAAATTTGATTTGATTTAATAATTTGATGACTCATTTTCTTGTGCACAAAAAATTAACTACAGTGCTGTGAAAAAGTATTCCTCAGTTTCACATCATCAAACAAATTTTAATATTAGACAAAGAGTAAATTTCATTTCTTAAGGGAAAAAAGCTCCAAACCTACCTGGCCCTATGTGAAAAAGTTATTCACTTAAAAGAAATCATTTAAATAGAACCTGTCTGTTGCTCCCATCAAATTTCTTTACATCGTGTCATGATGTGCTACTCCATTTTGTCAGAGTCATTAACATCTATCAGTCTGCAAGGGGTTACAAAGCCATTACCAGCCATTAGGTTTAGGGGCAAATACTTTTTCACATAGGGCCAGGTAGGTTTGGAACATTTTTCCCTTAAGAAATTAAATCATCATTTAAAAACTGCATTTTGTATTTACTCAGGTTATCTTTGTCTAATATTAAAATTTGTTTGGTGGTCTGAAACATTTAAGTGTGACAAATATGCAAAAAAAAATCAGGAAGGGGGCGAACTTTTTCACATCACTGTATTTATGAGTTTCTCATCAGTCTGTTGTATTAAGAAGGTTCTGTGTCACTTCTGTGAAAATTTGTTGTGAAATTCAGTGTTTCTACAACTCTCTCTGGTAAGTTACTAACTTACACAAATACATTTTGAAATAAATATAAAGCCATCCAGATTCTGTTTTCTATTAACATAATGAGAAAACATTAACAAACCTTAAATTCATTTACTTATCTGCAAACTTTTTAGGAAATAGTTATTTACCTGTGGTCATTTAACAATATCAGTAGTGATAGTTGCTTGCCTGTCAGATACAGCTGAATACTTTCAGAAGAGTGCTGTCATATTCAAACTGAAGAACTATTTTCTCCACATAACATACCCATCGACTCTGTAACCTCAAAATCCATGACTCACTGCCAGTTTTTGTGAGCTGAAAGCAGTACCTAAGTCCAAGTACAGGATCCTGCACATCCCTCATGAGAACACACATATGTGGTATGTGGCTTAAGCACTTGGGGCACCAACTACATCTCTCATTTTGACATGCATTCAGCTTAATCCCAGCTTTTCAGAACAGAGGAGGTCAGATTGAAACACATCCCTGAGCTAATGTCACCATCACTATAAGTAACGGTGTAACCTTCATTCCAGCTGAATTCACTGGAATTCACTCTTGCTGGACATTCTGACTCCCAATTATGAGATGGTCCTTCAGCAAGTTCTGCAAGTGAGCTGTTTGAAAGTAGTATAATATTGCTTTCTTAGCTTTCTAAAGCTTGTTCAGCAGTGCAGAAGGTTCAGTTGTATAAATACATCAGCCTCCTCCAATATTCCTGTCCACAGGCCTCATTTATAAAACTATGCAGCAATCATGTCAAAAGGTTGCAGACAGATTAAACACTGAAAGTGCTTAAGCATAAAAATATTCTGATTCATGACGCATTTATAAATCACAATCAACTCCAAAGGTCCTGCGCCTTGAAAATGACACAGTGAAGTCCTCCTTGCTTAAAAAGGTGTTTGAGTGGCAGCATGTGGCGGACGCAGTGAGTGCTGCTGGTTCAGCAGGTCGGACCCTGTCTTAAAAAACAAGCAGTCTGACTGTGGACCCAAAAAGCACACAGGCAGTGTTTGTGTTTGTGTAGGGAGTGGAATAAAGCGAACACCGGGTGAGAAACGCATCGATGGGGAATTATCGGGGAATCCCTCCTTAGTGGAGCAGTGACGGAGGTAGAAGGAGATCCAGATGTGCAAGATGCACGGGATGACGCAGGTACCCTACGTAATGTGTATTCTCTGAATTATACAAGAATAAAATAAATGCATTCAAGTTGTCTTTGCACATTTATGTAGGAATACATGTGAGGCTTTATTCACTGAAACAAAAACACGCTGTGTTCGTGGCTCAGTGACGTGCAGCTGTGTGTGCGCACGTCGTGTCAAGCCTTCACTTTCTGAATAAACAATGTTACTTTACATACCTCTTGTATTTTTACAAGTGACGTATCACACGCACAGTGTTTATTATCCGTATATATTATTTATAAATAATAGAACCGTTACAAGATAAAAGATCTAAATACAGAGATGAAATCAACTAAAAGAAATAAAACATTACAAACACAATATAAGATTCATGATGACATTTTATGGAGCACCTGCACCTCGTTTGTCTGACTGTTCTTCTGATTTATGATTTATACATTTCACAACATGCAAATATTGTTATATAAATACTGAACATAGTCCTGCAGTAGTTTTATACTTTTATACGTTTTTGTGTTTTGTTTCTTTCTTTTTAATGAGATCTTTATATATGACACGAGAGGGCTAATATTTGGATTTATTTTACACATCAGAGTTTCATTCTTGTGCCATCGGAGTGTCAGAGTTTCCGGACCGGACCGCACAGTCTCCTGTCAGATAGCACCGCTCAGAATGAGGCCCAGATCCGGAGAGTCCGGAAACACCCTGCAGTGTCAGTCAATTAGTTGAACGGCACTTTATTTTATAAATGTAAGTGACACATCCATCAATACTGTGTGGACTTGGTCTTAATTGGGTTTGTTTTCAGCACATAATAAATATAATTAAAAAAAATAAGCCACTCTCAGATTCTGCTCCTGTATAGGAATAGTTACAAAAATGACTACATGCAGACTACAGATGATGCTCAGTGACATTTCCACCACATTATTGGTAAAAATGGTTCATTATTCTATTCAGCTATTACAGTTACATTTTCATATTGATTCTTCTTCCATTTCAACTCACCTCTGTGTCTTCAGTAGTGCATGAACTGTTCTGCTTTATTCATTTTAATGTGAAACTATCCTCGCCAGAAAAACCTCCTTTGTTCTTGTTTTCCTGATAACCACCTGCAGTAACTATTTAAATTATGACACCTGTCTGCCAGTAGTGTCACAGTATAGGGATGTAAACAATACATCCATTTCAAAAACATTTTTCAATATATATTTACATCCTATCATCCATACATATTTACATCCTTAAAAAAATGTTATAAAAAAATAATAGCACAATATTTCAATTGTTTTTTAAATTTCTTTTCATAGACACATCCAACACTGAAATGTCCTCCTCCCTTCAACCTCCAATTTAAAAGAAAGGCACCGATAGCAATGATTTTGCTTGCTGCCTGTGGTCTCCTCTCAGCATCAGTGTAACAACTGGCTTGCTTTAATACTAATGGATGTATTGGACATTAGTGTGATGGACATTTGAAAGAAATTCTTAAATTCACATTTCTTAATCCTGTTCAGTCCCCTTCAAGATGTCAGTGCCCTACAGATGACCGCCTATCTCGCCTATGCCTGAAAACCGTCCTTGTTTTTATTCTTATTTTTCTCTTTAATGTTGTCAGTGACTGTTGTTTCCTTTTTGAAATGTCTGGGACACATTTTTAGTCTTGCATATTTTTGATCTTATTGTATTGTCTGATTGTAGGCCATTTTAGCATTTCTCTGAGATCAGACTTTCTTTTTCAATTTCTCTTTAAAACCACTGAATCTCTTCTTCTTTTTTTCATTTGTTTTGCTTGTGGGCGGCACAATGGTGCAGTGGTCAGTACTGTTGCCTCACAGCAAGAAGGTTCCTGGTTCAAACCTTGGCTGGGGCCTTTCAGTGTGGAGTTCTTCCTGTGACTGCATGGGTTCTCTCTGGGTACCTACTTAACAGGTTAATTGGTGACTCTAAATTGGTTGTATGTGCCCTGTGATGAACTGGCGACTTGTCCAAGGTGTACCCTGCCTCTCGCCCAAGGTAAATGGACTGTACTTATGTACTGTAAACAGAATTAAACTGGCAAGTGACTTACTTGATGCTGCTTGTGACTTTCATTTTTACTAGCTCCTTCCTTCTGTTAAATGAAAAGGGTTTGATTCTCCTCATTGCTCATATCAAATCAACATCCAACGTCTATGTTGGAGACACAGATAGTATTTAAAATTGAAATTTTCATATGTGTATGCACATGCAGATATATCTTCAGATGTTATTAAAACAGGAGAACATCTGGGCCAATGTTTAACTGCAAACATCTCCATCTAAATACATTTGAGGTGAACTTTCCTTAAAACAGTAAAAAAAAAAAAAAAAAGTATGCCAGTGGATTATTTACCTCTTCTGATATGAATCATCATGTTTAAGTTAACGTCCCAAAATGATGCTGATTTTAGAAAAAAGATAATATGATTGATCAAATCAAATCAATAACAAACACAAATGATTTAGTAAGATGGAGCAGACTTGTTTCAATTAAATCAAGCAAAGTCACATTTACAAGTGATTTTAATATGGATCATAATCAAAGTGATGGGCAGTCTTGGCGCACATTGATCACTTCCACAGAAATGTTTTACTCCTATGAACAAAGTCACAGTGGCAGTAGACCTTATTGAAACGTGTCTCTCAGCTTCTGATATGTTTAGGTGTGCAGCTCTGCTGGTTTAATCCCAGAGTTGCTTGCTGTGGTCTGTGCGGTCTGCAGCAGCATACAATAGCTGGCTGACAGGGAAGAGGGATGTGCTTGGCGGAGCGACACTGCAACACTGGTTTGCCCGACGGATTAGATCTGCTGCTGACAGCCTGATCACTACAGAGAGACGACCAGAGAGGATGACAAACATACAACAGAGGAAGCAGGAGGCAGCAAAGGGCATGTATCAGTGCCTAGGCTTAATTGTTATTATTATTATTATTATTATTATTATTATCAAGTAGGTGTAGCAGTAAATGTAGTTTTAAATGCTGTCCTTTGTTTTTCTTACTTTTGGCACAATATTGGAAAAATAAAGTCGATTTTATGACAGTCTTGCAACAATAAAGCATACATCAATACATATTCAGCTAATTCAGACATGTAAACTAACTAAAGGCTTTAAAATGGAAACACTACAATAACACACTGTGTTTACCACAGCTTGAATTTGCGAAATGTATATTTATGAATACATTAATTTATCAATGTATTTATTTATGTAGCTGAAATCATGAAATATGATGCTTAGGCAGTATATAAGGAGGTTATCACAAAACATCTTGCAAATCAGTTTAAACATTTTTTAAAGAAATTAAGAAATAAAAGAAATTAAGAAATTAAAAAGAAATTTTAAAGAAACATGAAGAGCATGTCCTGACGCCCACCAGGAAACTTTCTCTTCACTTCAGTGTCAACATTCAAATTCTTTATTGCCTTATGCACAAAAGAATGAATGCACATAGGAATATGGGGGTAAAATAAGACAGCTCCTCTGAACACGGTTCAACCTCAGTGATGGAAAAATCTATGAAGAGCTACCCAGATTCTGACCTCTGACCCATTAAGACCATCGGGCTGTAGTCCAGGACCAGGCTTCGTGTCCAACCTCTTCTAGATTTCACCAATAAACACCCAGTCTACACACTCTATGTTGTGTTTAAATCATACTTTTATTGCTGCTGCTGCTTAACGCCTGGACTCTATCGGTATCACACAGTGACGGCAGAGATGTTCAGCCTAACATAACCGTGGAATTGTCACGCCGTGTTATAATGTGTGTTCTTGTGTGTGTGTGTGTGTGTGTGTGTGTGTGTGTGTGTGTGTGTGTGTGTGTGTGTGTGTGTGTGAGTTACCTGATTGTTTTTGCACAGGTCAGCCCACATGCTGGTCCCGTCTCCTCCGCGCATCAGGACGTGGTAAGTGAAGAAATAAATCCCGGGGATGGAGCATGTGAACTTCCCTGTGGTCGGGTCGTAGTGGTTTCCCAGGTTGGTCACAACGTCGTCGAACTTGAGCACCTCGTAGCCTTCGTGTTGCTTTTTGAGCCCTGCGTAAAAGGCAATCTTAGGCACGGTGCTGTAGGTGGCCGCGCTTATTGCGCCGGCAGCTGCGCTGGGTCCCGGAGGTCCTGGTAAACCAGATCTGCCCGGTTCACCTTTCTCTCCAGGCGGGCCCGCAGGACCGGGTGGTCCCGGCTCCCCGGGAGGTCCCCTCGGACCTGCCTTACCTGGACGACCTGGATCCCCTTTCGGACCTTGGATAAAAGTAGGTAAAGACTGCACGAGGCTGTTGTCTCGGACTGTATCCGCCGTCGCGGTGCTGGTCGGAGATTTAGTGCCATACGGGTCGCACACCATCCTACAGGTACCGAGCATCTCGTAGTGCGCCGCCGTCCCCGCTGAGTTGACCAGAACCGGGATGAGGATGACTAAAACTAGAACCATAACGACCCCCAGGACCCCCGCCGCCACCAGCCGCTTCCTGCCGACCAGCCGCGTCAGCGCAGGGCGATCCTGTTGTCTGTTTTTGGGTGAAATTTTGCTGGCTGTGAGTTGACCCTTTAAAGAAAAAAACGTGTAGCAGAGCTACACACTTTGTTCACAATGTTTGTAAAGTTTGGAAGCCGTGCCCCCCTCCCCTCGGCGTCCTGGTCCCTCTCTTCCCCACACTTTTCTGCTGATGCGCTGCTTCTTCAAGTCTCTCACAAACTTTAGCTCTTCACTGCTCTGTAAGCCCCAGAACCTCTGGATTCAGCATCTCTGAGACCCAGCAAATCCAAACATGGGGGTCTGGCCTCTATTTGATCCACAGGTCCCGAACCAAAGTATTTCACCAGAAGCCGAACTCTTAAAGTGAGTCAGGATCACTTAGACCGTCTGCCTGAGAGCCTATAAAGCGCTCAAAGAGCCAAAAGACCAGATACACAGTAGGAGCCAATCACAGAGAGAGAGAGAGAGAGAGAGAGAGAGAGAGAGAGAGAGAGAGAGAGAATTACCGTGGGGATTTGTTGTCCAATAGAAACAGGGTATGCTGTCCAAATACAGGGATTGGGCATTTTATGGAATCTGAAATAGGATTTCTTACTTTATATTTTAAGTGCTCTAAATGTTACCTAAAGGCTGGATGATGGTTGTTGCTCATACGGTGTGATGCTGACAGGATGAGGTCCTACACACAGGAAGAGAAGAGAAAGCAGCTTCAGAGAAGTTGGATAAATATTGTTCAGGAGAATTGTAAATATGGGATATTTTAGTCAATAATTAACAGAGTTCATCAGGAAACAAAGTCAGGGCCATAGATTGCTTGTCACACACATACAGTATGAACAGTTTGACATGTTTCATATGAATTTTGGATGGATTTTACAATTTATTTTAAAGGCTTGGGCTTAATATAATACAATATAATTTATTGATTTAATTATTAATACAAACAGGTGGCTTTAATACTATCATAGTATAGAAATGTTTCTACAGTAGCCCTGAACAGACAAACTGAACCATAGTTTCTCCTCCTTGCTTGGAAAGAAGGGAAGTAGTATTCAGTTGGTGGTAATCTGCAACCTCATCACAAGATGACACTGTAACGCTGTCCTTCTTTCAGTCTTTGGATGTGACTACACAGTTGTCAAGTTAATTTTTTTCAGTTAATAAAATGCTGCCACAGGGTTACTCTGACATCAACATTAATAACACAAATCTTTAATATATAATATCATATACATGATATCAAATATCTTATATCTCTTATATTTTTTTTCACATCACTATTTCATTTTTACAGAGCTCACCTGTTAGCTCAGACTGTTCACAACTCTCCTGATAAAATAAAATAAATAAATAAAATACATGACATTCACAAATAAACTAATCAGTTGCTAATTGGGCTAATTTACATTGTATAATGTCCATAATGTAATGGCCCCTAGAAAAATAACTCCTGACCATTCTTGAAAATTAGGAGGGGTGGGAATGATATTAGTTCAATAAAAATTAAAGCCACATATTACTTAAAGATAATAAATATTTGGATTAGGTGTATGTAGACTTAAATGAGCAGTGTGTCAGATTCAATGGCCTCCAATGGTGTGGTTGCTGATTGTCCGATCCAGTGTTCGTTTGTCTGTTCCAGGCTACTGTAGAAACATGGTGCTTCAACGTGGTAGAAAAGGACCCGCGTCTGTAGATATAAAATAATCATTCTAGGTACAAAAATGTAATAATTTTTATCTTAAGGTGATTATACTTGAATAAAAACTTATTCTGTTCCAACAAAGCCCTCTAAAAAAGACAGGACCATGACAGGTTATTTCAGAGACATTTCAGCAGTGCCTTAACATTGGTAACTATATGTTCCTATACTGTCTATGTACAAATGTATGCTTATGAAGAAAGTCATTTGTCTTGTGGATCAGTAGAACACTGAGGCACTGACAGTGTATTGATGCCACTAAAATCAAACTAACCTTGTCTTCTCTGGCTTCATTAGGCCTCCAAACGTCCACTTATTGAGAGTCCCTGAAAATGAGCTGTGGAGGTTACAGAGGATCATTGGATTGGCACCACACTCAATATCAGCACAGTGAATGATGAATTGCTGTGGAGGATTTAAAGGAGGCACAAAAAGGCAAGGGACTGGGCAGACTAATAATAACCATAAACTTTTGAAAACAAATGTTACAAAGTGCTTTACAGACAATCAATGCAAGATAAATGTAGTAGCTAAAAGAATAATATAAAAAAAAAAACTATTAAAAGAGAGCAGCGCTAAAACAGATAAAGAACAAACAATAGTAAAACATTAAAGAAGACATATAATGAAAAACCTCTAAGCATAGTTAGCTTAGTAGTATGTTTGAGTCAAGCATTCTGATCCACAGGTACATTTAGCATTACTGTAATACTAGCATTACTGATGCTGTTACTGCAGCTCCAGTGTAACATCACATCATAGCATGACACATGGTTATATAATCTCATATTTTATGATGTGGTTGACGGTCTCCTTCCTAACATGAAGAAGAATGGATGGTAACATAGTGTTAAGTTTGTCTGTTCTGAGCTACTGTCTAAACATGCTGGTTATACAAGAGGGATTCCATAAACTTATGCATATTATATTCTGTTAATAGAGCCCCTGAAATCTGGCACACTGCACCCTGAATGTGAGCATAGTGTCACTGTAACAATGTAGCTTTTATTGTTAGCATCAAATTAATGTTTAATGTTTTCCTAAAATCACCAAAAACGCCAAAAAAGAATGAGTGTGTATTGGAAGAATGTTCCAGAGCTAGAGTGCATGACATCATAGCTAGCGTGGAGAGGGAGAGAAAAATTCATCGAAAAATAAATTTGTAAACTGCGCTCGAGGCCACAAATGTCACTCTACAGAAATAATTTATAGCTAGAAACGTAGGAAAATTTGTTGTCTCACTCATATTCGTCTGCTAAAGCTGTCAGATATATAGTTTTGGCGGGAGACGCAAAGATGTGGCAGCAACACCAACCCGTTGCCGCATCTACTCCCATGTTAATTGGAGAGGAGAAATTTCCAGAAGTAGCAGGGAGCAGCTGTTCTCTCTCAAACTCCCGAGGCCAGAGTTTTTAACATTTAGCTCTCAAACTTCACACAGAACTGGTCAACAAGATGAGGATGCTCATGGTCATTCGGCTTTTGGATACGCCACACCGTTTGGCATTTTTGGCCACATTCGAGGGGCTTCATTTAGAGAATTTCTGTGTGTCTCAGGGGGAGAGAGACAGAGTGCGTGTGTGCACCTGTGCCTAATTTCTCTGGCCTGCAGCTGACCCTGGTTGCTCAGCAACCTCAAGCCTGCCTTTGACTAACTTTATTGAAGTCTCTGTGCTACTGCAGTGTCAATAATAATGTATGGGGGAGTTATTATTCTTACGCCGTTTTTTGGCACACTACTCCTCCCGCAGTTTTGGTCGCACATACACAAAAAGGTATTAAAATGTGCAGCTCGACCGGGCAATGTGAGCTATGACTTTTCTAAGCGTTTCGCCAAACGGTTTGCCAAAAAATCGCCAAAAAACACGCCAAAAAATGAATGGGTGTGTATTGGTAGAATGTTTGCGAGTTACAGTTGGTGACATCATCGCTAGAGTGGAGAGGGAGACAAAAAAACTGTTGAAAAATTAATTTGTAAACTGCTCCCGGGGCCACAAATTTCACTCTGCAAAAATAATTTATACATAGAAACGTAGGAAAATTAGTGGGGTTCACAGTGATAACACTTCTGAAGTCACACTTATAGTTTTGGTGTGAGACACAAAGACACAAAGATGCGCCAGCAACACCCATCCACAGCCTCATAGACCGCCGTGTTTAAAAGGCGGGAAAATTTCTGAAGGAAAGCAGAGGTACCAGTACCTTTCCATCGCTCTAAAAGTCCCATGTCTTAACTTTAGCCACATAAAATATATATGAGGATGTTCAGGAAGAGCTCAGGATGCTCACAGTGAGCATCCTATCATTGAAACAATGATAGGAACTATCATTGTTTCAATGATAGGAACTATGGTTTGGCCAAAAAGCCTTCATGTTCAAGGGGTACTTTCAGCCGTTTTTCTCTCTCTCTCAGAGGTGTCAAATGTCACAGGAGCTGCTGCAGTTGCTTGTTCTGCTCTGATTGGTGGGCTCCACTTGGCCCTGACACACACACACACACACACACACACACACAAGACAAAAGTTTTTCAAAATAAGAGTCCCTTCAAAATAAAAGACTTTGTAAAACTCTCTCATTAACAGAACGTCCACACGTGTTAGAGCAGGACTCGATAGGAAATAAACCACATTGACAATCAAAATTAACGTTATTTATATTTCTCTGTCACATAATGTCATGTTAGTATTTATGTCTAAACGCTCTAAACCAACACTTTGTTTCACATTTGTCTTTATAGGCACGTGTGTGAGAAGTGGTCTACAGAGACCACATGTTCTGGATAGAACATGTGTTCCAAAAAGGTCAAAAATGGTTTTCTGAAGTTTTACCTGATAATGGAGCTGTCGGGTTACTGACACGTCTTCCTGTCTATAATCAGACTATCCTGATGCTGCTGGCCACTGTTCAGCTTGTGTCTTGACTGAGGCATCATGAGCAATAACTTCCCCCTCTTGGCTTTTTGGCTTTTTTCATGATGTTGTATTGTGTATTTTGTGGGTTACACTGTTAAACGTGGCATTAGGAGGTTACATGGCTAATATGGCTAGCATTATTCACACAGGTTGTTGTGATGTTAATGAGAGACAATCAGAAACTTAAAGGTTATAAGGTAAATTTGAATTTGGATGATGGTAACTGTTTTCTCATGATGCTTTTCGTGTGACTTTATACTGCAGTGCTGCAGGACTTCTGTATCAGAACAAAACCAACGTTAGCTTCATCCCTCATGTCACTCGAACTCTAGTCTCCATGTTTCATGTTTCTGAATTCATCAGCTCTGCACCTCCTCCTCACCTGTGCAGAGGAAGGTGGGTGGCTGATAAGCTGTGTTGTCAATGACAATGACACGTCAGTATCAAATGTATTATGTCCTTATTGTCTAATCTGTGATATTTGTGACAGAAAGTCTACACACACACTGCAACAAACAGATTTTTCTTTTCTTTTTTTGTCAATTGGGTCTCTGCAACCATTTGAATATGTTCTGCTCTAGGTAGGCTTCATAGACATCTGTTTGAATCAGAATTCGTAATTCCTCATTCCTAATTGACAGTGGTCTCTTTCACTCACTGTAGACCCTTCTTACATGTGACTCGGTCAACACACCATTATTACCATTATTGACTACTGCAACACATCTGACTTTGATGGCCATATTTTTAAGCCTTTTGATTCCTCTGCAATTGGCTCTTATAAATTTTGATGTTGACCCAGATATACATTTTTTTTATCATTTGATGCCATTAACCTCTGTAGATTTTATGATGAAACTCAGTTTAATGACTTATGTGTTTCTATGCCTTCTAATATATTCTCCACTTTCTTCCTTGCAACTATGACAAATTTATTTATTATTTATCTTCACTCAAACACAATTTCTCTGTTATTGCCTTATCTGAAACATGGCTTACAGAAGATTCTAGAGAAATATTTAAATTACCTAATTACAAATTAGTTCACTACACAAGAGAGAATAGATCTGGAGGTGGAGTATCTTTGTTTTTTTTATGGTGACTATGAATTTAAAATTAGGGATGATCTCTCTCTGAATTCAGTTAGGGCTGAGGTGGAATCTGTTTTTGTGGAGGTTTCTGGTGTCTTTGGTGGAAAAAATGTTATACCTCTTTAAAAATAATGTAGATACATTAACTGCGGATTTTCTCAATAATCTGTATTCCGTTACTTTTTTCCTCTTATTCATAAATCTACAAGAGTAAAGGAAAATTCAGCAACTTTGTTTGATAACATCTTAACAAACAACTTGAGTGAAGGAATGAAATCTGAGGTTTTGTATTTAGATTTGTCAGATAATTTTCCTATATTCCAGTACTCTTTAATCAAGTCTAATAAAACTAAACAAAATAAGAAAAAGATGCACAAAAGAATTATGAGCAAGTCAAATATTTCTAAATTTAAAGATATGCTTGCCAGTATTTCATGGAATGATCTATATAAAGAAAATAATGCTCATTTTGCATATCAAAATTTTATGAAAGTTATTACCTTTAGTTTCAATGAATGTTTTCCAACAGGCAGATCTACTAGGAAATGCAGTCAGGACTTTAGTAAGCCTTGGTTTACAGTTGATTTGCTGAAGTTGCTGAGGAAAAAGAATAAACTGTACAGAAAATATGTCTCAAATCCTACACCTTTTACCCATGATGTTTATAAATCTTATAGAAATAAATATAGATCTGCAAAAAAGAAATATTTCTGTGAAACATTTAAGAGGTGTTCAAATGATACTAAAACCACATGGAAAGTTATAAATCAGTTGCTGCATAGAGAAAAAAAAAGACTCAGCCAGTTACCTTAAATCTTTTTAGATGGTGACAATTCTTTTAATAATTCATTTGATATAGCTCAAAAATTCAATGATTTTTTTGTTAACATTGGTTATGAATTAGCTAGTAAAGTTCCTGCTTGTTGTGGTAACCCACTAGATTTTATTACAGGAACTTATCCTTCTGTCTCTTCTTTTAAGACTCCTGATGTTAAAGAAATAAGTGACATTATTGATTAACTAAAAACATCTTCAGCTGATGATAACATTTCTGCATCCCTTGTTAAACAGGTCAAGCAGGTTTCGGTTTGGCGATGTAGGAGAGAGACGTAGGGTGAAAGGGCTCCCGAAGTTTACGCACACATATTAAGCGTTGTAGCGGCTTGGACCAACTTATATGTAAAGTACTGTACTTATATAGCTGCTGAACCCTCATGACGGCGAAATGGAAACCAGACATACAATAGCCAGCAAACTAGCAACAATGGCAGCTACGGAGAAACCTGGTGACAGTAAGCGCAGAGATCCTGTCTCCATGTCTGAGCTGATTACAGAACTATCTAAGCAACGGGTCAACTTTAAGGAAGATGTGGCCACGTTAATCCAAGAGTCAATTCAGCCTCTGCAAGCTTCAGTGAATGGGTTACGTGACGAAGTGAGCTCTTTTCAGGGCTGACTCGTTGCGGCAGAAATCCTGACAGGTGAAAACTTTCAACAGATCTGTGACACTGAAGCTACCATCAAATCCCTCCAGGCCCAGAACGCAATCCTGCTGGATCGCCTTGAAAACCTGGAAAACAGATCTCGCAGAGCCAACCTTCGTATCCTGAATTTGCCTGAGGGAAGTGAAGATGGCCACATCCTCATCCTCTGTTTTCATCGGTACTAGGAGAAGGACGCTGCTTTGAGATGGTCCAGGCAGCACGAAGTATAAGGGCATCACCTTGAGAATATACCCAGAACTCAGCATCGCTCTCGCTAAGAAAAGATTGTCATTTAACAGCGTTAAATGGGCTTTTTATCAGAGAGGAGTACCGTTCCGCCTGCTTTTTCCAGCACGACTCAGAGTCACTTTTGATGGAGAAAGCCACCTCTTTGAGACACCAGAAGAGGCCCAGGCGATCTACATCGCTGTGTGTACAATCTGTAAAGGCTCTGCGACTGGAGGGAGTAATGATTTTGTGACTGTTTATTTTGTGTCAACCGTGCACGCTGTGTTCAGGGATGGACTGCTGACTTTAATAAGGAAGCGAAAAAGACAACAGAACAATGGTGTTTCCTTCAACATGGACTGCTTTTGGTTTTGGTTTTTCCAGGCTTTGGGACTCAGTGGGTAAGACAAAAAGATCAGCTTCAAGAATCCATATGTGAACTGTTTATTTCTCAATATCTACCCACATTATCATATTATTTTAATTACCTATCTTGTTTTATTTTCTAACCACCTTATCTAAGTCCCAGATGTTGATGATAATTTTAGGTTAAAGAACTATATGTTTAGTTGCTCTGCTTTAATATGCTGCGGCCAGACAGCTGCATTTTCCCACATAATAAGGAGTTCTCATTTTTTTCGCATGTACACCAATCATACTCAAGAATTTATTATTTTTTCATTGATAAAACATTACTACCCTTTGTTAATAAGAGTGAATATTCGGCTATTGTGAAGTTAGACCACGCGCCAGTATTGCTGGATTTAGGCTTTCCCCTTAACTAAGCTCAGCCCCCCAGTTGGAGATTGGACTCAACTTTATTAGCTGATGAAAACTTTTATAAAAGAATATCCACCGCTATTGATAATTTCTTACTGGCAAATAAATCAGACTCAACATCACCGTCTATCTTGTGGGAGACTCTGAAAGTGGTAATTAGGGGTGAAATAATATCTTACACAGCAGCATGCAACAAAGCCAGGAAATTAAAGCAAGAACAACTCATAGACTCAATGCATGATTTAGACCGCAGACACTCTACATCACCCTCCCCTGAACTATATAAAGAAAGACTGGCCTTACAAATGCAATATAACCTAATATCAACACAGGAAACGGAACAACATCTGCTCAGGTCTCGAGGTTTTATATACGAGCATGGGGAAAAGGCAGGCCGTCTTTTGGCCCACCAACTTAAATGTAGATCGGCAGCCCAGCTCATACCACAGATCCAGAAGTCTTCTGATGAGCTAACAGTTGACCCTAAATAAATAATATTTTTAAGACATTTTATTCAAACTTATACACATCTGAATTCCCAGAGGATGATTCGGACATGCTAAATTTTTTAGATAACTTAGATGCCCCTTCTATAAACCCCGATAGGAGGACAGATTTGGATAAGTCCATTACACTTAATGAAGTAATCAGCTCTATTTCAGCTATGCAAAGTGGCAAGGCCCCCGGACCAGACGGCTATCCAGTCGAATTTTACAGATTTTCTCCTAAAATTAGCCCCTCTGTTACTTGAAATGTTTAATCACTCGCTGGATCAGGGAGCCTTGCCACAGACCCTCACAGAAGCTAATACAGTTTTGTTAAAACCTGGAAAAAATGCAGCTGTTTGTGGCTCTTATAGGCCCATATCACTTCTAAATGGTGATGTTAAGATACTAGCCAAGCTTCTTGCTTTTTAGGCTGGATACTGTTATAATGGACATAATTTCACCAGATCAGACAGGCTTTATCAGGGGTCGCCACTCTTTTTCTAATATACGCAAGCTCCTCAGTGTTGTTCACTCTCCCGCATCCTTGAAGATTCCTGAGGTGGTGGTCTCCCTGGATGCGCAAAAGGCATTCGATCGGGATGAGTGGCCCTGTTTATTTGCGGTGTTGGGAAAATTTGGATTTGGGCCCAAACTTATATCTTGGGTACGGCTGCTGTACGCATCACCTAAAGCAAGTGTAATCACTAACAAATTGTGTTCTAGGTCATTCTCACTCTCCAGGGGTACCCGGTAAGGCTGTGCTCTTAGTCCACTTCTTTTCGCTTTAGCCATCGAACCTCTCTCCATTATGCTGAACACCTCACAACGCTTTAAGGGAATCTACAGAAAACAATTATAACATAGAGTGTCCCTATATGCGGACGACCTATTGCTTTATATCTCAGACCCAGTGTCATCTGCCCCTGACATTGTGAATATGTTACACCAATTTGGCAGGTTTTCAGGATACAAATTGAACTTTTTAAAGAGTGAGTGTTTTCCAATCAATGACTTAGCCCTCCAAATTGCAGAAACAGATTTGCCCTTCCCTCTCTCTAGATCAGGATTTAAATGTTTGGGAATTAATGTAACCCGTTTCTTCTCTGGTTTGTATGACAAAAATTTTACTCCCCTGATCAATAATCTTAAATGCGACCTTTAGAAGTGGAGTGTTCTAAACCTAATCCTAGCAGGGAAAATAGCATGTATTAAAATGAACATACTGCTGAGGTTTTTATACCTCTTTCAGAGTATTCCAGTCTTCCTTCCGCAGTCATTTTTCAGACAGAATTCCTTCAAAGGCATAAGTCAGAGGGGTGTATGGCTCTGCCCAATCTCATGTATTATTACTGGGCAGCAAACCTACAAAAAATAGTTTATTGGATTTAAAGACCGGATGCTGATTGGTGCAAACCAGAAATTAATGCCTCTATATCATCATCACTCCCTGCTTTAGTTACCTCAAAGCTCCCCCTCTCTCCTAAACAATACACCTCATGTCCGATTGTAATCTCCACCTTAAAAATTTGGTCACAATTTCGACACAACAATCTGACAGACTTCTCTCTTTATAGTCCCATCTGCAATAATCATGTCTTTCTCCCAGCCAAATTAGACCATGTCTTTGTCCAGTGGCAGAGGGCAGGCTTAAGTAAATTCAGTGATCTCTATATGGATGGTACTTTTGCCACATTTGATGCTCTCTCCACCAAGTTTAATTTACAGCACTCTAACCTTTTCCGCTATCTCCAGATTCGCCAGTTTGTTTGTAATATCAGCCCATGTTTCCCTAATTTACCTCCAAAAAAGGAAAAGATATCATTCTGCAAATTCCCAGGCACCGTAGAGGTCTCAATAAAATATAATATAATAAATATTGTATATGTTGAATATCTGTGATGAATGTTAATTTCTTCAACTAAAAACATGTTTAAAAAACAAACAAACAGGTCAAGCAGTCAATTTTGCAGCCATTAGCTTACATTTTTTGTACAGGTGTTGTACCATAGGATTTAAAAGTTGCCAAAGTTATTCCTCTGTTTAAAGCAGATGATCCGTGTTGTTTTAATAATTATAGACCCATATCTATTTTGTTTTTGTTGTTTTTCAAAAATATTAGAAAAAATCATATACAAAAGGATCCTTTCTCACCTAGATTCTAATTCAGTTCTTTACAAACATCAGTATGGAAAAATCACTCGACCTTTCTGGCTTTGCTTTATTTGATTGACAAAGTTACCTCTGCATTAGAAAATAATGAATTTACCTTAGTATATTCATCGACTTTTCAGTTGAAGAAGACAGTTTGTTTGTATTAATGAATGCTATTCCAACAAAGCTACACTACTTTGCGGGGTCCCACAGGGGTCCATTTTGGGCCATTATTATTTCTTATTTATATTAATGATTTTTTAAATGTGTCAAATATTATTTCTCCAATAATGTTTAATAATTGTGTAATTAAAATTTGAGTGAGAATGAACTAGTTCATTCTCACTCAAATTTTAATTCTCTGATTAAAAATGTTCATGTTGTTTTAACTGCATATGCTACATGGTTCAGATTAAATAAGTGATCCCTGAATATAAAAAAATCTAACTATAATTTTTTGTGGCAAAAAATCATACTCTAAGGATTTTTGTAAAGTTATAATTCCGTCTGTTGAGATGCCTCAAGTCTCAACAACAAGATTCCTGGGAATTTTTGTTGATGAGAGTTTGAGTTGGAAAGCACAAATTGACTGGGTTAGCAAACAAATACATAAATCTATCTGTATAATTAGGAGGATTAGTAATCTTGTTACCACAAACATGCCTCATCTGTACCTCTATTTCTGTAACTCCAGATACTTACTGTTCATGATATCAATATTTCTCAAATATGTGTTTTTATTTATAAGGTATATTCAAGTCATGAAAATATTCCAGAGCACTTCAAGACTTATTTTAAATTTAATTCACAGGTTCACTCTTATTCAACCCGACAATCTTTAGATCTTCATCCTCCAAAGTTTCTCACTTTCAGAGGTCAATTTACTATCAAATTTAGGGTACCAAATTATGGAATAGCTTGTCCCACCTGGCAAAGAACTCCTTCTCTATAAAATGTTTCAAAAGATGTTTAAAAACCCATTTAGCTGCTGTCTACTTTATATCAGGTTCATATTTCTGTTTTATTTATTTATTTTTGTTATTGTCATTATAACTTGATGATGTTATACATATTTTTTTCTATTATCAGTTTGTCATTACTTTATGTAGTTATAATATTCTCTGTATGTCAATTTTCTGTTCCTTATCACTATGACATTTTAACTATAGGTGGAGGCTTTAAATACTTTACATTATTTGTTATCTTTGTCATTTTTATGTAATTCTAACTGTGCAAAATAAATAAATAATTACACACTCTGCTGTGTGGCTTTTCAAGTAGTGTGGTTAGAGTTCTCCTGACTATTCACTAACTGAAACTAAACTGAAGAATACCTAGTTATAGTAGCTGCTCCTAAACCTCAGTAATAAACTTGGTGAGTAAACAGTGATCATAGGTGATAGAAATTATGATGAAAGAAGACAGAAAACACAAAACTTTTCTAGTATCAAATTTGAAAATATAATTTCCCCCAAAGAATCATAACAAATATTTTTAGAAAAATAAACGGTGAAAGCTGAATATTAGGTCAAATGTCTAAAGACAGTGCATGCTCTGTATAGATACATTGGTCATTAAGTAAAGCAGCAGCTTTATATTAGCTGCTCATCCCATAGTGGGCGGGTAGCTTGCTTCTCTTCCCTGTGTCACCACCCTCATTAAAGTGGCACAGTGCAGCCCCCCTTAGACAATCAAGCCTGCCCTAACACATACGCTACCTATAAATCACCTCGTGAAAATCAATGGGCTTTAGTTAGCCTGGGACTCATTGTGTCCTTGGAAAGGTGTGAGATGAATTGAGATGAAGTGAGAACAAAACAGGAACAACATCCACCAAAAAGAGGAGAAAAACAGAGTGGAATGGTGATTTTAGTAAGACTGAGTTTTGGGGTTGAAGTGATAGTTGGTTTGCTGATGGTAAACTGACTAATTTCGCATAATGAAGCAATCCATAATTCTGTAATTTATTCAGCCCAATCTTGCCTTTCTAAAAGAATGCAAAAGAGGTCGAGTCAAGATGCCAGTACTTAAGACTCTGAGATGGATGGAGGTCTAAGAAACTAAGGCCACACAGCTAACCATAGAAAGCATGCCCCATTTCCAAAAATGAAGCATAACTTTTGTTACCATATAATAAAACACTGACTTGTGGAGAGTCAGGAGAATGGTATCTCTGTCATTCTCACTCTGCGCCCTGTACACAACATGTGAGACACGATGTAATGTTGTGCCTGGGTACAAACACCTACAAGAAGTATGTAACACTTTATGGCACTAAGTCACGCACCACCAATTATTTGACAGATTTTGGTGAAACTGGATCATATTTTATGTAGAAATAGTTTTCTGGTTTTCCCTCTGATGTCCTCCAGCTGCTCCAGAGAAGAAGGAGAGAGGGAGAAAGTGAGCAAGCAAGGAGCTGCCGGACCTGAGTAAATGTGGGACTGACTTTTAGTGGTTGGTGAGAGCTTGGTGAAATAAAAGGCTGAAAGACAGACGCCGAGCTGGGCCTACTGCTGTTGGACTAGTAAGTAATATTAGCTGGCTGCTATGTCTGCTGTTGGTGACCTTGTTGATGTTTGGCTGTTAATATAATCAGAACAAATACTCGCGTACAGCTGGATATATTTACCACAGTGGGACTACACTCTGAAACTGAAATTCAATATTGTTTTAAGCAAACATTTATTCTTTATCTTATCCATCTGTGTAAGGCTCTCACAGCTATCTTAATTTAAGATGCAACTGGAACTGATGACTAATAAACATGTACCTCATCATAATAGATATTAAGGAAAAGAAACAACAGCTGCAAAAGGAATTTCAAACTATATAGTTTGAAATCTTCATTTGCTGCTGCTGTGACAACTGATTTTCCTGGTGTGGGATCATTAAAGTCTATCGTATCTTAAGTGTGTAGGAACATGTATTGGCAGTAATGTAATATAATATTCATACGTATGTTTTCATTAGTGCCTAATCACCAGAAAATAAGAATTGTTGTGCTATTTTTACCCTACAATGAACAAACCAAACGATGGCCATAGATCGGTATTTTCCCATTTTTCAAGCATTTTGCGCACTGTAAATTTTCCTTCATGCTCGGATAGAGAGGGTGAGGCAAGGGAGCTGCAACTACACTGTTAGATAACACTAAATCCTAGACACTGAATCTTTAAGGTGTTTTTTTGCTCTTTTTATGTCATCTATTAATTCTTTATCATAATATCACTGTTTACCACACAAGGATAAGTCCAGACCACAGTTTGTTGTTATAAAACCAACAGCTGATAATTTGATGTAGACATGCTTTTTTAAAATGTGATTCTAGTCTTCTGTAGTCAGTACATCCAATGTAGTGGTGGCTAGTGTGGCACATTTTTCAAAATGGTGCTTCAGAAACCTATGGGTGATGTCACTCTCAGAAGCTTGTCACTGCTCTGTCCATTCTTGATACTGTCTTACAGTCTTTAAAGTCATGTGAGGTCTGGTGTGAACAACTGTCGTTGTTTAGGTCGCCTGCTCTTTAGTGTGGATAATGGTCGCTGGAGTCACATAAGGCCAAGTGTGGATTGTTGTTCAGTCTCCTCGGAAGGGATGAAAGGACAGCATTGTAGGTGGGGGATAAGTGGTGTCTGAGGCCTCCTCTCCTGTTGAGAGATGGATTCTCTACTTTTACGTAGATAGTCTCCTTCACCCCCTTTTCAAATCACTTGTTTTCCCTTTCCAAAATGCAAAAGTCATTGTCACTAAAAGAGTGTCCTTTGTCCCTAAGGTGTAAGAAAACTGCAGAGTCTTGTCCTGATGAATTTGCCCTTCTGTGATGATCCATGCATTTGTTGAGTGGCTGTTTGGTTTCAACGATGTATATCTGTGCACTCCTCACTGCTTTGGACCACATACACCAGATTGCTTTTCTGGGTGTAGGGAGTATGGTCTTTGGGGTTTCTGTGTAAGGCTGCATTAAGACAAGATCCAGTGAAAACACAGGTTTTTCCATTCATTTGATTGGGGGTTGTACACATTCACACACCAATGATTGGTCTAGCCTGTAGAATCCCCCATTGTACTTGAGATAGGTGGTGTTAAGACACCAATAGAGTCCAATAATCTACAAATCTGGTCCAGGTTGAGGTTGGTCCTGGTGTGTAGAGTGCTGTCCTGTGGTAATCTGCATTACCACTGCCTCCATGGTAGGAAATACATGTTACCAGGGAAGTTGCATCGTAGGACACTATGGTTTCATCTGTGCACAATTTCAGTCTTTGAATCTTGTTTACAAAGTCGATATGGTGAGGAGTGTTGCCAACCAATGGAGCCCGGATGGTGACTGCATATTTGGCAATGTTGTATGCCACTGAGTATGGGCCTAAGTGGAGCTTCGTGTGGACCTTGGGAAGTCCATACATGCAAGGGATGGTGTCACCAGGGTACAGTCTGTGGAACAGATGCTGATTGCTGGTTTCCTCCTTTAGTAGCTTCTGGAGACACTCTATAGCAGGGGTCGGCAAATAATTTTAATAATTCCATCGCGGGCCATGACCATGCTTTCCTACTGGAAAAAAAAAGGTTTTCTATTTTTTCTATTATATTAAAAATAAACGTTATTTAACTTTAAAAATGCATTTAATTTAATTTAAAACATTAATTTGCTTCTATGTGTTGTTATTACGCCCACTGCTGCATCTCCTGGCGTCTGTCATGAAACAGGCAACCTGCCCTAGCAACCTGCCGTAACTGTAAAACGTAAATGTATACAGCAGCGCAGATCTGTTTCCCCATGCCGCTGATGTGCATTCACATTTATTAATTAGGCTATTTGATATTTGAGCCGACCTTGTTTGGTTTTGTTTTTTTATTTTATTTAATGAAACATATTTGTTCACGTTGTCCGTTGCAAGAGGGACACAGGACACTTTTATTTTCCACAGGTTACAGCGCACGCACGTGCCAATTAGCGTTCCAACCTGTGCGTCAAGTAAAGAGGCTGCAAGGATGTTCTGGCTGCTGTTTTGTCACGTTACTTATCAGCTGCTTTTCAATAAATGTTGTGAAATCTGTGGAATTGTTGTATTTTTGACAGAAAACACGAGGTTTAAAAGATATATTTAAAAATATATATATTATAAAATAAATCAAATCAAATCAAATAAAATTTTATTTGTATAGCCCAAAGTCACAAAATACATTTGCCTCGGAGGGCTTTAAAATCAATGTCATCTAGCGGGCCAGATATAATTGATGGCGGGCCAGTTTTGGCCCGCGGGCCGCTAATTGCCGACCCCTGCACTATAGCCTTCTTGTATCTGCTGGTGGGGTGGCATCTCAGTGATTCATATGTGTTGGGGTCATACAGGAGGGTGGTAACCTTGGTGTGGTAGTCAACTGTGTTGAGAACCACGGTGCATCTTCTTTTGCCTGCTGGAAGGATGGTGATGTCTTGGTGCTTGCTCAGTGACGTCACAGTCTTTCTTTCCTATGGGGTAAGATTGAAAGGGGGGGCCTTGGGGTTGGAAAGGGTTGTCGATACTGTAGTGGCAAACAGTACCTGAGAATGACTGTCTCATTTTATAAAGTGCTGAGAAACCAAGTTATCTGTTTCCATTTGGGAAAACAAGCTAGTTGCCAAATGTGTCCACAGCATGCCAAAACCATACAAGGAGAGAGACAGAGAAATAAAAAGGGAAATGATATGACTAGAAAGTTGTGTGCATCATGGGTGGTTCCTGTAGTACACCTTTTTTCTAGCTATCATTTCACCACACCAATTTGAAGGTTTCCATCCCAAATTATTTTACAAGAAGTCTGTGGAGGTTCTCAGTCATCCAAGTCATCTTTCTTCAAAGCGGGTTAAATCTATAAAGACATTTCACCTCTAATCCAGGAGGCTTCTGATTGACTGGTGGGGAAATCCAAGTATTTAGCCTAGGCAGGATCGTAGACCCAGCCAGTTTCCAGTTTTAATGGGTTATACTCCACTGTACATTTATTTGAAATGAACAGAACAAGAGAGGACATTGTGTGTGTTTTATTTGAAATGTTCAATACACAGAGCCTGTGATAAAAGCATGAATTGAAGCATGAATTTAAAAAATGGATTACATTAATTTATTTTAGCAACAAGCTGAAATGTAACAGATGCTTGTTAAAGCTTTGAAAAATAATGCTGGACATACAGTATAGATTCAAACACAAGAACATGAGAACAACTGAACTGCGTCTCAGAATACTTTCAGAGATCAGTGGAATGAACACAATTAATGGCAGGTGTCACTGAGTCTGCCTCCTCACTCTCAGAGATAATTGAATTTGAAATAGTTGCTCAAAAGACTGGCCCCAATGTCCACTAGCTTTGTCATGCCCCCCCACAGATGATATGCTGCCAGCTATACAGCATGGGTACAATGCAATTGTGTTTTCAATATGTTTTCCAGTGGGCACTGGAGACATGATGAAGAGGTGCCTGGGCTAAGGAGCAACCTGAATGAGTTACAATTGCATCAAGTGGACATCTGGGGTTAATTATTATGGTGTGAATACTTTCAGAGACTGGATTATCAGTAAATGACAAAGGGTCAGCAACAGAGCAATTAGACACGTTGTCTCCAAATCATTTGTGAGTTGGACCTGTTTTCCTTTGGTATCACAGGAGTTTAACAGCATTGTTAGTAAGTAGCACCAAGACACAAACAGTTGAGAAGAGTTGGAAAAAAACAACAGTGGAATACAGTCTAAACAGTGTTTAACATATTTAGAAACTTATGGATACACTTCTATGAAATTATCATAAACAAAAAAGAAATAAGGCACATGCAGTGAGTTTGGCTGGCTGAGCAAGTTTTCATCTCCTTCCTCGGCTTATTTGTTCTTGGCAGCTAGCGGTTTGCGGCTGATCTTCTTACTCTTATCGTTACTCTTCTTTGGAGGTTCTGGATTGGCCTGCATGTGTCTGCCATAGAGACTGAGGAGAGGAGAGAGGAGGGATATCAGTGTACACAGAAAATTATTGAATTCTCACCTGCACCAAAGTGTGTCTCTGTAGTCATATGTCACAGAGGAACAAGACACTACTGGTCACTGAGCCTGCAGTTTTTATGACACACTACAATATACAATTAGGACAAATTATTGGTTGATTGATTGACTGACTTTATTGTCCACATCACTGGAAATTTGTCTCAGTCTTCTCCCAAAGCAAAGCAAAAAAACATACATGATTCCTATCCTTATCCTTTGCCTTCCCTAGTACGGAACCTTATTTTTAAAATATGTTTCCCCTGTAAATACTCTCGATCTGAACTTCTTCTATATATCTGGTGTCGAAGCAGTCCTTGAGGCCCTCCTCTCCTTAATCAGACCATTGCTGTGAAGTCAAGACTGGTTTCTCATGTTTGATTTTTTGTCTATATGTTAGAAGGAGTAAGAAGAAAAATTACTTTATGATCCGACCTGGTGGAACCAGGTGGAACAAGTGGGCGTGGTTACATATTACTGCATATTACATATACATATTACTGCATATTACATATACATATTACTGCATATTACATATACATATTACTGCAGTGTGGGAAGGTGATGTGAAAGGTTTGTGTTGAAATTCCCCAAAAGAAGTGATTAGTTGATCTGCTGACCAGTGAATTCCTTGTTATTTGACCCTGGAACAAAAATGATAGCATTTTGTTCCAACTCCATCAGACCAAACCATCCATAGAAAATACACACATCACTGTATGATAACATAATGAACCCCCAAGCCATAGATTAAACTAAACCGTTGGAGGTGGATAAATGTCAAAGCATGGTCAAAAACATAATTTGCACACAATCACTGTCATCCTCACCAGATCTCAATAGTCGAATATAAAGACACCAAATACAAAAAAATATATGGTCCCCCCCAAACCTAACCCTACACCCTACTCATGGCCTAACACACACACACACCACTCTGTCACTTCTCTCCCATGGGTGTCTCTGGCTCGCACAAAAGCAAGGGAGCTCAGTGGAGTGGAAAAGACTTTCTTGAGCTTGGTGTGTCTGTCCTCCTCCCTGCATTCTTTTTTCACAGATAATTATGCCTTCGTTTTTTCTCCCCTTATTGTATTCATGCTTCGCCTGGGTTTAAAATAAACTTACTTAACCAGGGAAATGTTGGAGCATGCCAGTGATGTGAATGGCTCAACAATCAGGTCATACAATAATGACCAGGTAGATTGTATAGTATTTGTATAGAGTTAGTTAAACTGTTACACAACTGGACTGGAGTGTTTGCTCATTAAATAGAATGAATGTGAATGTCAGCTACTCCAATATTTGACTAATATCAAACATGAACATCAGTGTGGTCTGGAGTTCTATGTGTGTGTTCTGTGAAAACACCTTTAGAAAGAATTCTGTCACAGTCGGAGAAAAAAACACTAACGATGTCATGTCGGAGTAACGTCATCTCAGCTACATATTGACACATTTTGAACACAAAGGCTGCAGTACAACAACAAAAGATGTGTGAAGGTATGAAAGATGCTATCAAGTTGCATTATTGGAAGCTAATGGAGCTTGATCCAAACTAGTGATTAAAAGTCAGGATATCTCATCAACAATTCGATTTTGTCTTCTGTCTCTCAGGTCCTCCAACTTTAGAGAAAAATAACACCTTACAAGTGGTACTCCATCCAGAGTCTCCCATTGTGCATCACCCCCAACACTCACCGCCTGCTTTAAAAAGGCTGGAGACACCTCCTTGGTAGAATGAGGTGACTGTAGACAGCTTGGATTGATAGTGATTACAATGGATACCAACTGTCACCCTATTTCACAGCCAATTAAAACTATCAAAAAGTTCACATACATTGTCAAACCACTCCAGCAGTAGTTTCCAATTCTCCACTGTCCATTCACTGAATCACTCACTCAACACTCATACTCCAATTCCATTCAGTGCTTTGACATTGCTATGCCAACACAGTTAAGATAGGAATTAGCCTCAGAAGCAGAGCACACACAGAAACCTATACACATGGAATTAATGTGGAGAGATGTCAGAGTGATGGGTCGTCACTGCTGCACATTGCCCTGAGCACTTAGGGGTTCGACAACTCAAGGCACCCCGGCAGTGCCCCAGAGAACTGGCACCTCCCAGCTCCCAGACCACCTCTGTATTTACTGGTCCATACTGATGCTGGACTTGAACCAACCACCAATCCCCAAGCCAAGTCCCAATGGACTGAGCTAGGACTGAAGCCCCCCCACACTCACACACACACGCATTCACTGTCAGTCTATGATTGAAGTGTCTTGTATTCTCCTCTCCTCTCTCTGACTCCATACCATGTCAATGCTTTCAACTGGGAATTAAGGGCTGCCAAACCCCCTAATATCTGCTGCCTATCAAAAATACAGCAGCCCTAAAGAGACAGACAGAAGAAACAGAAAGAGGAAGGAAGAGACAGAGATACAGCCAATAGAAGAACTGGTCTCCTGCATTAGGTAACTATTCTCTATTAAAACATGATTTCTGACAAGTGCTTGCTTTATAGGTGGCAGTTCACCACAGCTGCTCTAAACCATGTATGTTAAATTACTGTTATTTCATTAAGTATTGGGGAGTTTTCTCCCCAATACTTAATGAACACGGAGACAGCTGCTTGCGAATCTGAACGTACCTTTACTTCACCTCTTCACAACCTTTTATAACCATTCTTACATCACTGTTACATAGTCAAATCACCAGATCTGGACCCAACCATCCTGTACTTTCTTATAATCACGTAGTCAGTGTTCTGAGCGTCACACGAACAGAGTACTGTCTGTGTGTTTCCCATGAGTATGTATGGTGTGTGTGTGTGCTCGACTCCCTAATCTGGTCAAGGCCGACCTGAAAACAGACTGACTGAATGTTATCTGGTGGCACCTGAACATTTAATACTGTCCTAGCTGTGTCATCTGTGTGTCTGTATGTTTGTGTGTCTATGTGTGTGCTTTTATTATATTCCATATCAATATTCCAAATTCCTCCTACTTGAAGATATCTGGCTGTTTGCAGTTAATAAGACTCACTCAACTACATTATTATGGTTAATATCAAAATCCTGATTATTTTACATCATTACTCATTGACTTAATATAAAAAGTCAAGGAGTAACTATGTAAAATAACAATGATCAGTGTATTTCCTTGACCTTCAAATATAATTCAGCTAAAAAACAAACCACCATGACCCTGATGAGGTTAAGCGGTTACAGACAATGGATGGATTATTTGCTGCTGCAGTGTGTAACGACCTGCTCTTCTAACATAAGTTCACTATGTATGTGTGTGTGTAAGTGCGCATGTGCACTTGGAATATGCAGTTGCCATGTGATATATTCCTGTCAGCTGAATTGGTTTTAAATCTTGTTGACCAAAGGATCTCAAACGTCACCTTTGTACATGTTAATGGTTTCAGCTCTTCTAAACATGCCAGACTATTACACATAACACAGATATCAATATTTAACATTCCCTTAATTAAATCATTAATTTAAACAGGATGGGAGTGGAGGCCAAATTCAGTTTCCCAGTTCATTTCATTTCTTTAAGACATAATACCATCACAAAGACATTTATGTTATGTCAATATGTCATATGCCATTTCAGGCAGATGGTATAATGAACAGAGTGGAACTGCTAGAGGAGACCAGAACTGAGTTGACTTATTGTGTGCGCTCTTTTTAGGAAAAGCAACATTATCCATTTTATCAAGTGGCCAATGCAGAACACTTGGTGCTGTCATAACAAGCTAGTATTAGCATAATTCCCAGCACTGATGGATGGGTTGAGGAAAAGTTGTGGAGCAAGTGTGTCATAAAGGAAAAAATCAATGTGGAGGGGGAGAACAATGAGAAAAAAAAAAAATCGGGGAATCAAGGTTTATTAATGGTTTTTAATCATCTACAATTCACTACTATGTATAGTATTTGTTACTGTGATGTTAAGTCACACATACATCTTGTCTGTCTGTCAGTTGAAGACTGACATGGAGGAATGTTTGCAGAATACTGAGCTTGATAAGGGAAGAAGGAGGACCATATTATTTAAATACTGACAACATGACCAGAAAGAGAGTAAAGTAAAACATACATTTCCCTTTAAACACAGCAGACAGTTTAATAGGCCAGGCTGGCTTTACCTCAGAGAGCCTAGAGATGGATGGAGCAGTCTGGTCTTTGACAGGTATACAGATTTAGGTGTTTGTCACTAATCACCGCTTGTCTCTAAGACACAATCTAAGGGGCATTCTGCAGGGAACTAGCACATACTGTAGGTCCACAATCTCTGGGTGTGACAAATCCCTTTCAACAGGGTTACCATAAGAACTATTATGGCCGTAGGCATAAGCCATATCAAGCACAGCCATGCACAATGTGGAAGAGAGGCTGAATACATTAGGAGGAATAGTCCATGAAATCCTAATAAAGAGACTTGAACATATAATTGGCACTATAAGAACCACACTTAGTTGGTTTAAGTCTTATTTTTCAGATCAGTCTCAGTTTGTTCCTATTAATGATGGATCCTTCATGCGCACCAAAGGTAGTCACAGAGTTCCACAAGGTTCTATGCTTGGACCAGTTCTGTTCACCTTCTCCTCACCTACAAAGCTCTTCATGGTCAGGCACCATCATATCTTAAAGAGCTCACCCTACTCTAAAGCAGGGTAGCTTGTGGTTCCTATAGTCTCCAAAAGTAGATTGGGAGCCAGGGCCTTCAGCTATTAATCTACTCTTCTGTGAAACCAGCTCCCAGTTCTGGAGGCACACACATTTAAGAGTAGGCTTAAATGATTTTTTCCTTTTTCTATTATAATTGTATTTATAGTTATAGCACAATATATATGGAAAGTGTCATGAGATAACTTCTGTTATGATTTGGCACTACATAAAAAAAATAAATAAAAATTTTAATTGAATACAGAATCAGCAGTTAGAGTTAGGGCGAGCTTCAGTAATAACCAAATCACATGAGCTCTGCAATTCTCCTCATCCTTTGCCTTTTTGCCTTTATGCCTTCATTATGTGTGCATTTAACAAAGCATATTAATAAAAGGCTAAATCTGTGTGAAAAACACTTCCATCATATTTTTATGTAACTTATACTACTGTACAACAAATATTTTTTACATCTAAAAAAAACATTTTAACAAACTTAATTTATTACAGCCTGTTTTCACTACTCCATTCATATGGTGTCACTGTGCATAAAATTTTCTCTCTGAAGAGTATTGTGTCCTGTGTTGATACATTCATTTGCGTTGTTGTTCTTCTGAAATACCGTCCTGGTGTTATTCTACTTACTATGTACACAGTGTGAGAGTTGAAGAAAGCGAGGGCTTCTTCCTATCTTAATCTTACTGAAAATCTGTCACACTGTGAAGACAAACAGTACACATTTAGTCCCACTCACCGCCTGCTTGCTTTACTTTGTGTGCTGAAGAGGCCAGAACCCAGGAGAACATGGGATATTCAATCAGTCACAACACACACGCACGCACGCGCGCATGCACGCACGCACACACCAATTACAAAAAACAGATTCATTATACTTTTTACAAGCAATACAGAGCACTAACAGTTCTAGTTACAGATCAACGTAAAGATTTCCCATTTTGTGTTTTTTTGTGTATGTGTGCAGCTCTGGTGATGAACTGTTAGGGCCAATTAAATGCAGAAGAAGAGAGGCGAATGGATTCAGATTCCTGATGATGTCTTTATGGAGCTCTGCTATTCCACACGGCTTAATTAATCATGGCAAAGTTTTGTGTGTGTGTGTGTATTTGCTTTCCTTTACCCATGTGTGTATATGTGTGTTGCAAAGTTAAAAATATGTATGTGTGAGTGCTTGTGTGATAAATGCACAGGGAGGCCAAAGGCCATTGATCTGATGGGGCCTTCCTCTCACAGCCACCTCATCTTCACCAGAGCTGCCAAGCGATTTAGTAGCTTCCTTTACAGGAGGAGAAACATTAGTAGGAAGCAGTAGAAGGAGGAAAGAAGCAGCAGTGAAGATAAGGAAGGGAGAGTGGGGTGGGAAGGTAAAGAGTAGAAAAGATCCTAATTAAGATTCATGACAAACAATTGGGGCTTTTAGCCAGTGGTGGCAAAGTTTTCTGCCCTCATCATTAGTTAGTTACAATACCTGCTGACCCAACAGTACTCTGAGGGATGTGTGCCTGTACAGTATATGTGCGTATTGTTTTATCTATAAATGAACAATAAACAAATGTTCTCTACCTTTGACCTCCAGACCCTCCTCTGACAATACACACAGTCTAAGTTATATTAGTATCAGCTAACCTGCCATTAAATCTCACTCAATTATGAATGTACAAACCACATTAGAAGAAAATGAGATGGTCTGAAACTACCCACAACAACTGCAAATACACTAATATCCTCAACTGGATATATTGTGTAGTAGTGACTTTATATAATGCATGCACATTAACACCACTATTACAGTATATGTAGAATTTGAACATTTCTGACCTGGAACCTCTCAGTGGTTTTATCAAGAAAGGCACTGTGGCAGACAACAATGCACCTGGCTCATAGTTTGATAACCTAGACATTTCATTAAATTCATATATTCATTCAGGTACAATCATAGTGAAATGTAGTAACAGTTCATCTTGTACGGTCAGATCAAACTATAAAACCGTACACTTGACAAAGTACAGTATACTGTATATAGATAGCAGAGATACGCTGGATACTGAGACAGCTACTGCAGCACTTTATTTTGTAGACTTGCAGGAAAACACACCCTCTGTAACTCGTTACACACGGAGAGAACCTTTCTATGTCCATGCTGAGACAGCAGATGACCACGGTCCTACAGTGGACATCATGTATTTCCAATCAGGAAAGGAGGCACTTATGGATGTGATAATCAATTGACCGCAGATCATTATTTGCTGATGTTTGAGATATGTCTTTGGTGATTGGCTGATCATTATTTGTGCTTTTGTGCCACTTGACAGTGAATGAATATGCTCTGCTGTGATTCATTACAGACACTACAGTTAGCTAACAAAAAACCCAAACTATTACTGCAGTGTGGTGGGGAAGTCAACCACACAGAGGCTGCCAGCAGTTTGAACTAATGATATGACACACATGAGTGTCAGCATTGGCACTGAGTGTGGCAGACTCTTAAACAGTGCTGAGCAAGTTACTTGAAAACTGTTATCAATTATTTATTACACATTGCCCAGTTTACTAACTATTCAGCTGCAAGGATAATCTATTATATTAGTTTACTGTGGTCATTCAGCCCAGCTCCGTATAATCCTCCACAGACACACATCACATCAATTAACAGTAAATAGATAAATACATACATAAAAATAAATAAAACCAGAAAACAAGGCATTTTGATTTCATGAGCAGGCCGTCCTACAACTGGAAGAGATTTACTAACCATCCCGCAGCTGACATTAGCTTAGCCCTGCAAACAGCTCTCCAGATGAACTGAACTAACTATTGGAGACTCCTGAATGTAGGCGAACCTGTAGCTAACTAACTTCACGTTCTTTATCTCTTTCTAAACTATTCACACATGCTTTTTGAGCAGTTCACTCTTTCATTGTATTCTTTTCTCTTTTGGACTTTCTCTTGCTTTTTTGTTCTTACCATTATTGGATATTTGGTTGAAGTGACATTAAACAAACTGTTATTGGTCTAAAGAATGTACACATTTCTCTTTTTGTTCTTCTTTTTAAGTATAATGTTAATCTGTTGTATGCATGTTATTCAATGCTCAAAGTGATAACCCTTACAGTTTTTTTGTAAATTTACATTGACTGAAGTATTGGAAGAAGAATTCGATGTTGGGAGGACTGTGGAAATGTGCCACCATACATTATTCTTTTGATAAATAAGCAAAATGCTCATTTTAGATGTCATTTAAGATTCCTCTGCTGCTGGTCACAACAGAATTGCAAGATTGGGTAAAATAAAATACAAACTATGAAAGGTCCAGTGTGTCAGATTTAGAGGGCTCTATTTACAGAATAGGACAGAAATTGAATCAAATATGCCTTTGTATGTTTTCATTGGTGTATAATCACCTGAAAATAAGAAATTGTTGTGTTTTGTTAGTCTGCCAAGTTGTTTCAACAGAACGGACCTCTCCACACCCACCATGGTCAATAAAGCTCACCAGTGACTCTTGTCAGGATATATTTCACAAGGCGATTCTCCTTGTACAGGGGTAGTGATACTATGTGCATTACTTCTGTATACACAATCCTCACTTGCATATTTAGTGTTACATTTAATTTATCACATCCAATTCATTTTCTTCTTTTCTCTACATGACTAGCACTGACCTGTTTTTCTCATCCAAAACATTTCATTGTGCTAACCTACATGTGACCATTAAAAGTGAAAACTAAACACATGGCTAATTAAAATCTTATGGGCCTAATGCAAAGCATTTTAAAATTATAAGTTAAAAAGTAAAAGCTATGAGCTTTACTCATTGTCTGATAATAGCCATCATCATAACACATCAGGATTAAAACGGATATGTGAGGCACTCATCTCAGTCTGTTTTTGTAGAAGAATCCAAAGGGTTTAATCAGTGACCCTCCTCTAGAGCTGGGCAGAGCAGCCAGTACAGACAGGTGGAAAAAGAAGAGGGGGGTTGGGGGCAGCTTCTCACTGCAAGGCTCTGGTGCAGCAGTCTCTGTTAGGCATTAATGCGTGAATATAATTAGACAGCAAACTGAGAGGGAGGGACTGCACACTGCATCCAGTAGAATTAAATCAGGCCTAGCCAAGCAGAAAAGGCTGAGAATAACATGAGATGACGAGAAAGACGGCAATGTTAGCATGTAAGGATGATGTAAATAAAATAGTCAATGACAACACTTTAGTAGAGCCTTACTGATACATCAGCTTGGCCAATAGATCAGCTGATATTAGCTTATTACAGATAGAGCAGTATCATTGCAAGACAATAACAAAAGGTCAAAATTTTTGTTTGATATTATTTAGAAACACTGTCTCAATTAGATGCTGTAGTTTGTTTACCAGAGATCACTGATTTAAATCCACTCACTCCATATCTTTAAAAAGAACTGTTAGTAAAATACCCATCAGACAGTATATCCAGTTTTTTTTTGTTTGTTTGTTTGTTTGTTTTTTTAGGATTATTTTTTTGGCCTTTTCAAGCTTTTTTTTTGATAGAGACAGCTGAAGAGTGACAAGAATGCGGGGAGAGAGAGACAGGGAATGCCATGCGGGAAAGACACAGATCAGATTCGAATCCTGGGCTTCCGCAGCAAGGACTGAGCCTTCACACATGGGCCTGCTCTACCAACTGAGCTAAACACCGCCCCAGTATATCCAGTTTTAAACTCAATATCAAAAAAACAAACAAAAAAAACACATTGATCTGATGGGACCCCCCACAATCATAAGCAAAATGAGTCTTTAACTCCCGGTCTCACCTTTGCAGCAGCTTGTCTAAAGCTTTTCAACAGGCAGCTTGAGATAGCAGGAAGAGGCAGATTTAGGCGACCTTTCAACATGTTGGACTGTGGTCACACTTTATCGGACTCAGTGTGAGCACCTCCAGATGTGGCCTGGAAAATGCATTTACTTTCTGATGTCTTCTGCACATACACTCTGTTCCAAATTATTATGCATAATTTGTAATTTTTTTCCTCAATAATCTATATAATTGGCAGTCAATAGGATTTTTTATTCCTCAACAACCATGTTGTAATCTGGATTTTATTAAACAAAATTACTAATAATGACATTGGCATTTTTTTGCAAAATAACTCAAAATGCAGTGTTCCAAATGATTATGCAAAACAGAGTTTGAAAACACTCAATAGTTTCTAAAGGATTGAAAACAGAAATCAGTTGTATGTTTTGTCATTTTTCTCAAATCAAAGTTATTTCAATCATAAACAAACAATTTACAGATCGAGCTACAGATTAGCATAGGAGCCCTTCTTTGATATCACCTTAACGACTCTCTCATCCATTGAATTCCTTCCTTTGAGGAAATACAGGCAGAATCACCTGATAACAGACTCACCTCCCCTGTTTTGAGGTAAACTGCTGCCCACCCTCATAGAGCTTCCTTTTAAGGATGCTCAATAGGGTTGATATCAGGGGATGATGGTGGCCACATCATGATTTTTTTTCTCCCTTTATGCCCAAAGCAGCCAAGGCCTCAATGGTATTTTTTGCAGCTTGGGATTGTGCGTTGTCTTGCATGAAAATGATCGCAAAGCTCTTCTTTTTATACCATGGCAGGAAATGGGCAGTTAGGAACATATTTTGTAGAGGTCACTTTGACACCTTCAGGCACCTTAAAAGGGGCCTACCAATTCATCTCATATGATTCCAGCCCAAAACATCACTCCACCTCCTCCCTTACTTTAGGACATAGAGGTCAATCAATTCAGAAAATATCAAGACCTTTGTACATATGCTTAGGTACAGTCACAAAAGCATTAAACATTCTGATGACAGAGGACTGCAACAGGAAAGGAAGACCAAGAGTTAACTCTACTAAGAAGTTCATTAACAGTTACCAGCCTCAGAAATCAACAATTAACAGCACCTCAGATTAGGTCACATGGCAACATTAACTGTTTATAGGAGCCTGTGTGAATCATAGTCAAGTTACTGCAAAGAAACCACACAAGGAAAGGACATTAGACCAGTGGAAATCTCTACCAATGGGTTACAATTTTAGATTTTAGGTTTTAACCGTGAGAAGCAGACAAGGTAAACAGATGGTATCTGCATGTGTGGTTCCCATCATGAAGGATGGAGAAGGATGGTGATGGTGTGGAGGTGCTTTGCTTTGTTGGTTACACCATAGGAGATTTATTTAAAATTCAAGGCACACCTAACCAGCATAGCATTCTGCAGAGACATGCCATCTCATCTAGTTTGAGCTTAGTGGGACCAATGATTGTTTTTCAAGTTTCAAACTTTTCAAGAGCTATTAGTTAGCACTTTTTTATTGGATGTGACTAATCTGTCTTTATTATCAGGATATGTACCACAGTCCTTTAAAGTAGCTGTAATTAAACCTCCATGTAATTAGAGACCAATATCTAAACTTCACTTTCTCTCTAAGTTACTTGAGAAAGCTGTAGCCAATCAGTTGTGTGACTTTCTCCATAAGAACAGTTTATTTGAGGATTTTCAGTCAGGATTTAGAGTGCATCATAGCACAGAGACCGCATTAGTCAAAGTTACAAATGACCTCCTAATGGCATCAGACAAAGGACTTGTCTCTGGACCATCAAATTATTTTACAGAGACTTGAACATCTAATTGACATTAAAGGAACGACACTAAGCTGGTTTAACCCTTACATACTGTTCGGGTCAAAATTGACCAGTTTTTTCATTTGACAGCAGTAAAACTACCCTACATGTCATTCTTTTAACCTGAAATTTGATGACTTTTCCTAAAGTGACTCAAAATATGCAAAGATTTTATACTTTAGTACAGGTGCTACAAATTTTTGTACATTGAGTCATTGAGATGGATTTTAGAGCCACCAGTGTGTGTCAAATCAAGGAAAATGGTTGTTCTGGGGAACCTTGAAACAGTCAAACTGTATATTCTATGTCTATGTGTATTTTGTATGGGACAGTGGTGTTCAGGGGGCTCGACACACTCTGCAGGGACAGACACCTGCTGCTCTTTGAAGCGTCAGTGGGGAACCTCGAAACAGTGCAATAGTTAAACAGCTTTGACCATATATGGTAAACAAATGTCATACAGAGGTCAGAGGGTGGCTCGACACAGACACTCGCATCTGCACCTACAATGTAACAACATAATCAGTTATAAAGGTTATAAAAAGGTACCTGAGCTGGCCTTTCAGTGACAGAAGTTCAGAGGTTATGACAGAAACACTTACTATTCAACAGGCTGTTGATCAGATCTTCCATGATGAGGAAGCTAATAGTGATTTGGAGGAGGATGTGTCAGTAAGGACAGTGTCTAATGGTTGCAATGGTTGTATGTGGTTATATTATAATAGTTTCAGAATGTTCTTGCCATTTTCAGTATCAAGAGATTGTATGAAAATCATTATGGCTGTTATGTTTTCATGTCTTAGGTCAAACAGGACGTGATATAGTGTGACTATATCCACTTGTTTTCTCCAAAAACAAATGGTGTAGAACCTAAAAAAAATACACTATCATCCTAGCTAAATCATAAATAAAGGAATAATAATTGATTTATTAATGTCAGATAGGCTGTGTATGTATTCTAAATAGATCTGGAGTTCAAAATTTGGTATAGACACATTTTATGAGGATTTTCTTGGACCAGGTCAATTTGTTTGTTTTGACAGTTTGTAAGGGTTAATCTTATTTCTCAGATCGATCTCAGTTTGTTCATGTTAATCATGAATCGTCCATGCACACCAAAGTCAGTCACAGAGTTCCACAAGGTTTTGTGCTCGGACCATTTCTGTTCAGCTTATATATGTTTCTTTTAGGGAACATTATTAGGAATCACTTCATTAACTTTCATTGTTATGCCAGTAATACCCAATTATATTTATTGATCAAGCTTGATGAAACCAATCAAATAGCCAAACTTCAAACATGCCATTAGGACATAAAAACTTGGATGACCTGCAATTTTAAAAAAATGAAGCTCTCGTAAAACTCTCTTTCTAAAGACGTAGTTACTTTAGATGGGATCACCCTGGCTTTCACCTACGTAACATTGCAAAAATCAGGCGCATCCCTTAGGACTTTGCAGCTGATTCAGAATGCTGCTGCACGTGTACTGACAGGAACCAAGATCAGAGATCATATTTCTACCATTCTGGCTACATATTAAATCTAGAATAGAATTTAAAATCCTTCTGCTTACCTACAAAGCTCTTCATGGTCAGGCACCATCATATCTAAAAGAGCTCATAGTACCTTACTACCCCTCTAGAACACTGCACTCTCAGGATGCTGGGTTCCTTGTGGTTCCTATAGTTTCCAAAAGTAGATTGGGAGCCAGAGCTTTCAGCTATCAGGCTCCTCTTCTGTGGAACAAACTACCATTTTGGGTTCGTGAGGCAAACACGATCAACACTTTTAAGAGTAGGCCTAATCGTTGTTGTTGTTGTCGTTGTCATTGTCGTTGTTGCTACCATATTAAAAAGAACAGATTCTGGTTTGTTTACTGTTATTTTGCTTACCAAATAATTCCACATGTTTAATTTCATAGTTATCTTGTGTTCATCTTCAATGTAGAAAGTAACTATTGAATGAGAAGTTGTGTCCAAACCTTTGAGTGATACTTTAAATCATGGGACTTATTGTATTTTGTTTTTAATTTTAGTGATGTATGCACATCTTTGTATTGTAATTTATTGAACAGAGTCAATCAATCAATCAGTCGATTAATTATTAAATAAAGAATCACTAACTGACAGTATTCTTTAAATAGAAAAGGACCAAAAGTCAAAATTTGTTTCCCAAACTGAAATGCTATGAAATATAAGGGGCTACATAGTCTGGTGGCTCTCTGTCTAGATAACAGTTTTGCTGATGAAACATGTATGACAGGTAACATATCCCTATTCTCTCTCTCTCTTTTTCTTTTTCTGATGCACACACACAACTATGAAGGATGATGCTAGTATTATAGCATTTAGATAAGCATGCTTAAATCCCCACATTACAACAGTGTTGCTAAACCAACAATCCAACTATACAGTTAAGTGCATTGAATTTCCTATTGACACCGATGTCTAAAATGCATTTTAATACATTTTAAGCATACTATAATGTGTTATACTGTGCTTATAGCAATGTATAATTAAAGTCAGTAACCACCAGTAATCATAAGGTTTTATGAATTATATGGTGTAGAATTATGATCTTCCACAATTGCTGGTCACTCATTGACATGTCTGTATTATAATTCTCACTGTAGTAATACATTATAATAATTTCATTTTATGCCCCACATTCCTGTTTTGTTTTGATCAGTAAGCCTCTTTGAGAGTCAAACTGGAAGTTCACTGGAAGCTGTTCCTCCTAGCAGATAGATGAAACATTCAAACCGTTCAAACAGACACTGTGCATTTGTGTGATGCTGCAGTCAGTTACATTATCAAGGATGCACAAGTGCATCTGTGAACCAAAGTGTCCCACCACCAAAAGTCAAGACACAAGGGAGTTCAACATGCTTCAAAGTAGTTTGTATAATGGTGTAACCTGTTCTTAATGTCCACAACTGAACTCAAAGTTTTTTTGTATGTAATTGTAATTTATTTATTTCAAGACAGGGACAGCGCACAATAAAACATTAATCTTGTACAACAGGAGAATATGCATTGTGCCAGGTTCTAGCAGATTGCTAGTTTCCACCTGTAGTCCCTGGGCAGGTTGATGAAATATTAGTGTTTGTCTTTGTAGTGTCTACGCCATTGTAGAGACACTGATAAAGCACTCTTTCATTGCCATCAGAAGCATTCACAGTGTTGCACTCAGTTGTTCACACAGAAAGATAAGTGTCTCTACTTTTTCACCTCAACAACCTGAGCAATGTATCAGGGGCTGTAATTTTGGGAGTTAGGGTGTTACATCTTTTGTTACATACTGTTTGCTAAATTCCAGACATAGAAAGGTGGACATGGAAAAAGGTTTCAGGTTGAATGATCCTTAGTTTGAAGCATATTGACGCCTTAATCATAGTCAGTACTAGATGTTAGCTATGAGAATATGGACTAATGGAAATATTTGGTATTCAAAACAGACCTTTCAGTGGAATCTCTCATATCCATTAGACTGCTTGTGTACAAGTGAAAAGAATTTACCATAAAGGTCATGGAAATGTTACCATTAGTTTAGACCATAGATGGTATAAATATGGACATGACGACACCCACAGGTTTTTGAAGAGCCATATGTACTTTCAGGCAAGTCCTGTCACTGCTCCCCCATACCTAATCAAAACTGGCAAAGACATGACGTAAATGGACTTATGAAAAACTACAGTTTTTGGCACTTCTGCATTGGCTTCATTTCACAGCCAGAGGTTTCCACTTGGTTTAGACCAGGGGTTCTCTTTTCTGGTGTGCCCCTCTTCAGAAGCCAGAAAAATGTAATGCTCCTCACGTCACAATTAGCATCAACCATTTACCAATAAGAGGGTAAACAACTAATAACTACTGGTCTGATGGTAGAAGCTCTCAGTGCTGGCTGATATCGATACCTTCTTCTCGATTGCAGCAAGGAGAAAATGCCATAGGATGTTAAGTGCACTTTAGGGGGAAGCTGGGAAGTTAAGTCATGGTTGTTCATGACTTAACTTGGCAAGTTAAATGATGAACAACCACAACACAAATAGACAGGGAGGGGCAGTGGTACAGTATTCAGATCCTTAGGTAAAAGTACTGCTACCACAGCATAAAAATGAAAATGTTTAGTAAAAGTATGTAACAATTAGATTATTATTACTCATGCATTAATGTAAAAAAGAAGATTTGATTGTTGGAGCATATTTATCCAACAAGAAATATAGAAGAGCACAGAATTATTATTACTTTCACATTTAAGATTCAGCCTACTAAATTAGACTGAAACTCGAGGTGCAGACAGTGTGTGTGTGTGTGTGTTGACAGAGTTGGAAGATGAAGGACATTTAGTCAGGTGTGAATGAAGCTGTGAGGACTCAAAGATATCTTTTGGGAATTGCTTAACACTTGTCTAAAGACATGCTGCTGCTAGGTGTGTGTATGTGTGTGTGTGTGCTCTCTCACTGTTGCACTTCTTCACATGCACTCATGCTCTCGTTCTTACTCTCACACGTCCTCACAGTCTGTTCCTACAACGTCTCTCACATACTGAGGGGTTATCTTCAATGTGATGGCCATCACAAGAGGGAGAACATACTGAATATAGTCAAAAGTAGTCAAGGACTGAGTCCAGGTTGTTCCTTATTGTGCATCACTACAAGAGAGTTACTCAACACCCTGGAAATATTTGATGAACCAGTGGTTTAACTGCTTGCCTTGCTGGCAAAATTTATTTATTTATCTATCTATCTTTATATTATCTAAAAAAATCTAAAAAAAAAACAAACAAAAAAAAACAGATTTGTTTACTGTTATTTTGCTTACCAAATAATTCCACATGTTTAATTTCATAGTTTCCTTATGTTCATCTTCAATGTAGAAAGTATCAAACAACAACAACAACAACAACAACAACAACAACAACAACAACAACAACAATTGAATGAGAAGTTGTATCCAAACCTTTGAGTGATAATTTAAGTCACGGGACTTTATTGTATTTTGTTTTCAATTTTAGTGCTGTATGCACATCTGTGTATTGTAATTTATTAAACAGAGTCAATCAATCAATCAATCGATTAATTATTAAATAAGGAATCATTGATTGACAGTATTCTTTAAATAGAAAAGGACAAAAAGTCAAGATTTGTACTACAAGAGTTACTCAACACCCTGGAAATATTCGACGAGCCAGTGGTTTAACTGCTTGCCTTGCTGGCAAAATCATGGATGAATAGGTGTAGTCTGGGACCCATAAAATCACAGGTTTAACAGAATACACGTCTGACCCCACCCACTCTGACATCAGTGATGCTGGCCATAGTCAGAGGTGAAAGTCAATCCAAACTTTCAACCAGAGAGGGCAGTAAAACCATGATCAATGCTGTGCTCTCTAATGTTCCGCTGATCAAAAGTTAATGATTTTTACCTGACATACCTGACACAAAGTGCTCATAGACTTGCAAATGTGGAGAGATGGTGGAGTGGTGGGCAGCCACATAGCTTTGGCCAGGGAGCAATTAGGGCTTTGGTGCCTTGCTCAAGTGCACCTTGGTAGTGCCCATACTTTCATCCATACCGGGCTTGAACCGGCCACCTTCCAGTTCCCAACCAAATCTCTACAGACTGAGCTACTGCCACTTAGATGCTTAATAAGGAAGAAAGTACTCTACATTCAACATGATTACTAGACATTAGTGATATACATCATGAAATCTGGGAGTCTCTGGACACGCTTACATGTTGGCATACAGAGCAGGCCAGGTCAGGTGGCAGTCATAAGGCTCCATCTCAAACAGAAGGAGGTGAGGCAGGAGCAGTGTGGCAGAACTACAGGGATCGAACAGAGTGCTCACGTGTGGTGGGGTTGACCATAGAACCTATTCTTTAATATGAGAGCTGTGACCCAGTTTCTTTGACTATGCTGGTTTTTCATTTTCTTTTTTGATTTTTTGTTGGTTTCTATACTGACCACTTCTTGAGCAGAACCAAAGATAATCTCTTCTAAAATAAACAATTCATCGCTTTTTTCAGTCACATTTAAGCATTAAGTAAGTAAACTTGTTACTAGAAATAAAATAGCACAAGCATCCTCATGTACCAAGCTGGAGGAGAACCAAAAAAATGACTGGCACCATATCCATCTTTCAGAGGATGAAGTTATTTTTATTTTTCTATTTTTATTATTTAATCATTTTGTTTTCCTGCCTCCTCATATAAAATGGGCCTGCCTGCCCATTTTAGCTCTTTAGAGGACAGAGTGCGTGGTGTTCGTTTGCAAGTGCATTAATGAGTGTGATAGATAAAATATGCATGTGTTGCTTGAGTGCTAATCTGAATGTAGACAGTGATGGATCATGAAGACAGAATGGCAGTCCACAAAGTAGCTAGGCTCTCCATCATCCAGTGTGACAGAAACAGGTGACTGGTCAATTTGATCTGCTTGTCACTAAATATAATGTATAGTCTTTGATTCTAAAAATGAAAGCTGGATGTTAGTGGCTCAGAGGCGAGAATACAATTCAGTGACTTTCAGTGGGAAAAAAATATAGATAAAAAATGCTATGCTTGATGGCGGCTAGTGTTCTGTTACTAGTTGAAGTAACTGGATTCACCTGTGCTGCACTCAACTGAACTATATTTGCTTGTACTCCCTTATGCTGGTTTTATATTGTTCCTGGCCTCCCATGAATTTGGAGCTCTGTGGGAGCATTGCGTTGTGCAAGTCATTTACATACTCTGTTGCCAGCATATTATACAAAAAGAAACCGTTCATTTCAGTTCAGTTTGTTTCCTGAGTACAGAATACTTCTGTTTGTTGTCTTTTTTAACATAGTACACTTTGCTGAAACAGTTAAAACAACAATGATGCCTAACCTGCAAGACTGATCCTGAATCTGCGTCTCTCTCTCCACTAGTGGAGCAGTGAAAAGCATGCGATTGCCTCTTTACTGGGTTACTTACATTATGTTAGAGGACATTAGCATAAAGTTGTGTATTTCTTAACTTTGCCCTGAAGTGCCACTGGGTGTTGTAAATATTTTTTTTCTCTGACAATAGATGAATAATAATAATAATAGGTTACAATAACAAATGCTTTTATTTTGAAATAGAAATGTGTTGTGTTGTCTTCTGTTAGTATAACGTTTAGATGTTAAGTTGCTAAAAAAGGAATCTGCTGGTTGCTAGGTAACGGATCTGACTTTTTCCTCTTCGTTTCTTTTATGTCGCCGTTGTCGTTTTTTTTCTTCGTCTTTGTAAATGTGTTTTTACGTGTTTAAATTAGTAAATATAATCGGTTTGAATGAGAAGCAGTCATGATCGTTGTTTTTTTAGAAGCTCCAACAATTTAAACACCATTTTTGGTGCAGAAACCCGGGATTTCAAGACTGAAAGACTGTGAACGTTATCAAAGTTGGAAGCTATCGTTAACTACCGCTAGGAGCGGAGATGGCTGAGCACGACGAACGGATGAAACGGAAACGAAAGACGATTCGCACCTCCACAACGAAACTGTTGACTCGTATGGAAGAGGAGGTGAGGAAGGATGGACCCGACTGTGAAAAACTCTGTGAAATGCTGTCAGTTTTGGCGATCAAGGAGGAAAGTTTAACGGACTTGGACAACGGCACCAACACCAACGGACGAACTGGAGGCAGAGATCGCGACCACTCAGGACTACCAGGACCGTATCATCACACTGAAAGCCCGTGTCGATAGGCTTAGTAGGACGACGCAGGACCCGTGAATGAGCGGATGAGTGATGCAATCCCTGGCTCAGTAAGATCAGAAAGCAGACAGACTGTTAAACTGCCAAAGCTGGTGATAGAAAAATATGACGGAGAAGTAAGCCAGTGGCAAGAATTCTGGTCCCAGTATGAAACGGCTATTCATGAGAATTTTGCACTGTGTAAGAGGGAAAAGTTCACCTACCTGAGATCCTATCTGACTGAAACAGCAGCAACAGCTGTTGCAGGACTAAGCATGACTGATGGGAATCATGATGCAGCAGTGGAATTACTTCAGAACCATTTCGGAAGAAAAGACATTGTAATTAGTGCACATATGTCCAAACTGTTGAACCTTGCCCCTGTTAAAAGATCATCAGATGTTGCAGGACTCAGACAACTGTATGATGAATGTGAAATTCAGATCCGCAGTCTAGAATCCATGGGTGTTCACAATGACACATATGGCTGCCTGCTATGCCCAGTACTATTACAGCTGATACCAGAGGACATAGCACTAGCCTACACACGCAAGTCAGACCCAAATGGTGAATGGAAGGTGCCTGAGCTCATTAATTTCCTTCGGAATGAGGTTCAAAGTAGAGAAAGAGCACTTCAGCTGACCAGACCAGGTAACACACAAAGGGACATTCTGCCAAATAATAGACCTGTCTGTAAGCCAGCACCCTCTTATGAAAGAAGACCTAAAGGTTGGAGTATGCCCTCAGCTACTGCACTGCACACAGTGAGCACAGCACCACAGACCTGTATATATTGTGATAGTCCCAACCACAAACCAGAACATTGCCCTGACAGTTCTGTGCCAGCTCACAAAGAAAAATTAAGGAAGCTGGGAAGATGCTACGTGTGTCTGGGTCCAAAACATATAGCGAAATTCTGTAGAGTTAAAAGTGTTTGCATTTTATGTGGACGCAGACATCACCAGTCAGTGTGTGACCAAAATAATAACCCGTACAGTGGTAGTACGGAGGCTTTTGTATCCTCTGTGTCCAACACAAGAAAACCAAAGGTTAGTACACAGAATACAGTGCTGCTCCAGACAGTGAAAGCATGGACAGAGGGCCCGGCAGGGAGAAAAACAGTACGCTGTCTGTTGGATGGAGGCAGCCAAAGAAGCTTCATTCATGAAGGTGTGGTGAAAACCTTGGGATTACCAGTGCTAGGGAAAGAGACACTGCATCTGCACACCTTTGGATCTGCTGCTCCTGTGACAGTACAGCGCAACATTGTGAAAGTATCACTGCAAAACATGTGGAATACAGAACAGAAAATTGAGATTGAGGCGGTGGAAACACCTCAAGTGTGCACAGTGGTGATAAAGGTCCCCAGCGAACCCATCCAAGAGGAGCTAAAGAGAAAGGGCCTGCAGCTGGCTGATTTTCCACTGGATGGTCCTGATGATCCAGAACTGTCACTGCTAATAGGAGCTGACTATTACTGGCAAGTGGTATCTGGCAAGGTCCAGAGAATCTCAGAATCACTTGTGGCCATAGAAAGCAGCTTTGGGTGGGTTCTGCAGGGGCCTATTTTGTCATCCAGTGTAACCAGCACCACTTGCATGCACATCAGCCTAGAAGAGAAGACAAAAATCTCAGAACAGTTACATGCCTTCTGGGAGGTGGAGTCACTGGGCATTGTCAACGAAAAGACCCAAAGCCCAGCAGAAACCGAGGCTCTACAGAACTTTGAACAGACTGTAACTTACAAAAGTAGTCGCTATCAAGTTAAGTTACCATGGCAACATGACAAACCAGTGCTCCCAGACAACTTCAGAGTTGCAAAAAGACGGTTTGAAAGCCTCAAGAAGAGACGAAAGATAGATGTAACTTTGTACTCCAGATACAATGATGTCATCACAGATTATCTACAGCAAGGCATCTGTGAGGATGTAACTGAGAACACCTCAGCAGAAGAACATCCAGAGACTGTGAAATACTACATGCCACATCATGCTGTTCTCCCTAAATGACTGTTTGCTGACTGGGCCAAACTTTAATCCAAATCTACTAGATGTGCTAATCAAATTCAGATTACACCAGATAGCCTTCACTGCAGGCATCACTAAGGCATTCTTGCAGATAGCTCTAGCAGAGAAAGATAAAGATGCTGTTAGATTCCTGTGGCTTCATGGACCTCCAAACAAGAACTGTGAAGATGAGTTGCGCATTATGAGAATGAGTAGAGTAGTATTTGGAGTGTCACCCAGCCCATTCCTGCTAGCTGCCACCATAAGAAAACACTTAACACAGTATGGAAGTCAGCAGCCCAGGGAGAGAGAGAGAGAGAGAGTCTCTCTACGTTGATGATTTCATCTCCAGCTCAAGTGATGTTGATGAAGCACTTTCAGTTTCCACTGCAGCAAAAGAGATCCTGTCCCATGCTGGCATGAAGCTGTGCAAATGGGTGACAAATTCACCAGATTTGAGAGCCAACACAACGTGCAGTGGAGCACACAACAGAGTCAGATGCTGGTGGAAGTGTGCTTAAAGTGCTGGGATTAGTGTGGAGATCAGAGAAAGATGAGTTTGTGTTTGACTTGAAGGGACTACTGGACATTGTAAAGGGCAAAGAAAACACAAAGAGAAGCGTGTTACAGACATCAGCTCGGATCTTTGACCCTATAGGATTCCTCACTCCATTTACCATACAGGTAAAATGCCTGTTTCAAGAACTGTGGGAGAGAGGAATCAGTTGGGATGAAGAGCTACCCACAGATTTGGCTGAAAAATGGGACCAGTGGTGTGCAGAGCTACCAAGGCTACATCTTGTGGCCATTCCGAGATGGTACCACATTGAAATCCAGCCAAAATCACTGAAACTGCACATCTTTTGCGATGCCAGTGAGAAGGCATACCGTACTGTTGCCTACCTGCAAGGACCAAACAAAGATGGAGACATTGTAACAAGTTTTGTGGCATCCAAGTCAGTAGCACCATTAAAGAAAATGACTTTACCACGTCTGGAGCTTATGGGTGCACTGACTGGAGCAAGGTTAGCAAATAACCTACTCAAGCCACTAAACATGGAGAAGAATCACCTGCACATGTGGACAGATTCAATGATTGTCTTCCATTGGATACGCAGTACAGCACAAACCGAGTGACTGAGATACAGAGTCTGACAAACCCAGAGCAATGGTCCTACTGCAGCCAGAAAAACAACCCCGCTGATTTACCCACCAGAGGCCAGAATGTCGACAACCTCATCCAGAGTCAGCTGTGGTGGAGAGGCCCTCCATCACTGTTGCCAACTGATGAAGCAGCAAGTATAGAAGAAGACCAGCTGAACCACTGTTAGATCTAGATAAGTACAGCAGATTAAAGAAAGTGCTGAGAATAACTGCATGGGTAAATAGGTTCATAGCTAATGCTAGATCCAGTCAAAAGATTCAAAGAGAGCTAACTTCTAAGGAGCTCACTGCAGCAGAAGTGTACTGGGTGAAGATGACACAAGAGCAGAGTTTTAGCCAAGAAATCAGTCAGCTAGCATCAGGACAGGACATCAGCAGAGATTCTAAAATCAAAGACTTGAAGCCATTTTTAGATGAAAATGGGCTCATTAGTGTAGGTGGCAGGTTACAGCACTCTGATTTCAGCTTCAGGGAGCAACACCCATATGTGCTACCCGCAAACCACAGATACTCTGAGCTACTAGTTCAGCACTGCCATGAGAGAGTTATGCATTCTGGAGTCAGGGATACTCTAGTTCAGATGAGGGCGAGATACTGGGTTTTAAAAGGGAAACAGCTAGTTAAGCGGGTGGTATCACATTGTTACATCTGTAGGGGGTTAAAGGTGAAACCAGTTCAGCAAGTGACAGCTCCATTACCCAGAGACAGAGTCACAGAGTCACAGAGTCACTGCCCTTTGAAGTAACTGGTGTAGATTTTGCAGGTCCACTCTATGTCTAGTGGACAGCCTAAGAAAGCATACATTGCACGTTTCACTTGTGCAGTCACTAGAGCAGTGCATTTAGAGTTAGTGTCAGACCAGACTACTGAACATTTTCTCTTGGCTTTAAAGAGATTTATTGCTAGACCAGGGCTGTGTAAGATCATTTACTCAGACAATGCCAAAACATTTAAAAGAGCAGACCAAGACTTAAGAGAACTTTGGAAGTCATTGTCTCATTGTCAGTTTTTCACTGACAGAGGAATCACATGGAAGTTCATCACTGAGAGAGCTGCTTGGTGGGGTGGCTTCTGGGAGAGACTTGTGAGGTCTGTAAAAACATGCTTAAGGAAGATCCTGGGGAAAGCATCTTTAAGTTTTGAGGAGTTAGCAGCCATGCTCACAGAGGTGGAAGCTGTGTTGAACTCCAGGCCCCTCTCATATGTTCATGAAGATGCCTCAGAACCCCAGCCACTCACACCTGCCCATTTCCTTGTTGGTAAAAGACTGACCGCTCTACCACCAAAGACTCTGCTTCCCCCCTCTCAGATAACAACAGTGAGTAGAAAGGACATGGACAAGAGAGATACCGACAGAGACTCATAACCAGCTTTTGGAACAGCTGGCAAAAGGATTACTTGATGGACTTCAAATCAGCTCACAAATGTGAGACACCTACACCCACTGAGCTGAAAGTGGGAGATGTCATCCTGGTCGGTGAGGACAACACACTCCGACAGACCTGCAAAATAGGCAGGATAACTCAACTGTTTCCAGGGAGAGATGGACTCGTTTGCTCCTGTATAGTTCATACATCCACAGGCAGTTTATTAAGAAGACCTGTTCAGCTAATTTATCCGTTAGAGATTAATTAATTAAAGTGATTGCATTGTGATGTGATGAACATGATAGTGATGAACAACTGTTCATCGGGCGGGAGGATGTTTGTATATTTTTTTTTCTCTGACAATAGATGAATAATAATAATAATAGGTTACAATAACAAATGCTTTTATTTTGAAATAGAAATGTGTTGTGTTGTCTTCTGTTAGTGTAACGTTTAGATGTTAAGTTGCTAAAAAGGAATCTATTGGTTGCTAGGTTCCTCATTTCTTTTATGTCACCGTTGTCGTTTTTTCTTCTTTGTAACAGTGTTTTACGTGTTTAAATTAGTAAATATAATCGGTTTGAATGAGAAGCAGTCGTGATCGTCCTTTTTTTTAGAAGCTCCAACAATTTAAACAACATTGGGCACTATTTAAAGATCTGTAGCTCAGCAAGTGGTGCTGGTCTGTCCTAATGTATAAATGTTGCTTGAATTTTGTGATTTGGTCTGGAGAATGATATCTGTCTTACAAATTATTAACTCTCAAATCATGAACTTATTTTATTAACTTTATTTTTTTTATTACCTTGTTGACATGAATGTATGTATGTGCAGCAAGAATTTTTTAAAACGCAGATGCTGATGCAAAACCTCTCAGTGACTGTTGCAACATGGTATTATGATATCTATGTATATTTTTTTCATTAATTATTTCATGTTGTTTTATGTTCAAAATGGGCTCTGCTGCATACTTAAATTGGCAACTATGTGTCTGAATATCTCCTTAAATGTGCACACAGATAGAAGACTTCACACGCAATGCTCATACAAGTATGTGAACATAATATGGAAAGGAATATGGTTGAGACATGGTCGTTTTGTCTCACTCACACACAGTCACACAGTGCAGGGATCAGTTCCAGTGAATGCCTCAGAAAAGCAGTTTGAAGCATTCACACAGAGGATTTGCAGCATCTCCTTCTGCCTGGAACAATGAATTAATAGCCTTCTGCTTCACAGAGCTACCTCTAACACTCTTCTCCATCAGAGAGAGGACGTCTTAGACTTACATTTCTGTGCTCTAAATACACATATGTATATGTTACATCAGCCTGTATACATCACACACATAACACCTCAAATAACATACAACTGTTAGATTAGCTTTGGAAACAGATCCCCACTGCCTGTTTTCTTTCAAATCTGCACATTTTTGTTCCTTCTTAATTCATTTACTATTAATTAACTCTCCAGTCAAGCTTACATGATTGACACAAGACAAAAAATTTTCTTTCAATTCACCTTTAGAAGGTTGGCTGGTGTACAGTTCTGCGAGAGCAACGAGAGGTGTCCTGTTTGCATCAAACACTTCACTGTAGTTCTGAGTGGAGTGGTAAGAAAGATGGGGCTTAGACTAACCTACGGGTGCTGTCAGACGGAGTGTTTAAATGGTAAATGGACTGTACTTACATATCTCCTTTCTAGTCTTCCGACCACTCCAAGGGCTTTTACACTACATATCTCATTCACCCATTGACACACATTCATATGAATGTCAAACACATACATCCATGCAAGGCAATTGCTCATCAGTGTTTTGGGAGCTTTGGCTAAGCCTGAAAATGATTTTTTTTGGAGGGGACATTGTGGAGCATGGGTAAGGAGCAGCCATGAGACAGGTCTAGCTACTGCATATTTTGTTATAAAACAGTCAAACTAATTAATTCTCTCACACATATTTTTATCTGTAAATATAGGAAAATATCAGGGAAAGTGGTTTTGTGTCATGAACTAGCGAATAAAAGCTGCTAAGGTTACCCACAGCCTCAGAGTTATGACTTGATGATGTAGATGAGAAACTCTCCCTCTGCTCCATGGCTATGTTTATGGAATCCTTTTAAAATGAGACTCTATGGCCTACAATTGATTGGCTTGTCACTTGCCTCACGTAGATTCAAGATATTGATAGTGTCATCGCTACACTCAGAGCTAAAAAAAACTTTAAGTTGAGAAGCAGATGCCAAACCTGAGAGTTTTTGTAATTGTGGAAAATGCAGAGGGGCCCAGGTTACCTCATTTATGATAGATGTCTATGCAAAACTGTTAGGCATGAAGCACCCTGGATACTGCCCACCATTCCCTAGCTCCAAAGCCCAAAATAGGAGCACTTCTATAGTTGTCACAGTCCACCATTTTCAAACGACAAATCTTTTCCATGACAAGGACTTTCTGAGACAGTGGATGTCAACAGAGCAGCTTTCATCGTACTGGTTTCCCCCTTTTCTCCATCTGGGGTCCGTTTACCTGGTCGGCCAGGTGGAATCTTCACAATAAACCTTTTTCACAGCAGCCGTTTTGACATGAAGCAGTTGGGTCAACACAAGTGTTTCTAATAATACTGATTATGTTCTGTTCCACCAAGGTCAAACAGTCAAAAAAATGCATTGAAGAAAAAAACAAAACAAACAAATGTTCTATTTGCATGCATGCATGTGTGCGTGTGTGTGTATGTTATTACTTACTATTTATAGGTCTCTGAGCGAACATATTCAAAAACATGGGAGACGCCCAGCTGGAACTGGTCTGCAATGGGGGTGACCCAGGGATTATTCTCTGCTTTAAACACCTGCTTCGGACCAGTCAGATCCAGATTACCTGCAGACAGAAAGACAACTGACCTGAAGACACTCATCACCTGTTAATATGTGTAATACTGCCCTATTCACATTCACACAGTTATACACGTTCACACCTGAAGCTGCTCAGTACAACCTCAATTTGATCTGTCGGCCAGTGTAGTATAGTATGCAGTGAACTGGTTCCGACTCCAGCTTGTGCTCCACGGATGTTGCATTTCTTGTGTGTCGTCCCCCCGCTCTCCCTGCTTTCCTGTCTTCAGCTGTCCGCTGTTGTCCTCTGAACAACTTTCCTGACTTGAAAGTTGTTACCAGTGAGTCCGAGTAGGGTCATTCAGCCAGGTCTCTGTGATGCTAAACTCTCCATACTCCCTCTGTAGCATGGTTAGTGCTGTTAGCTCCTCCATCTTATTAGAGTTAGATCTTACATTGCCCATGATAACAGAAGATATGCATGGTTTGTACCCTCTTTTCTGCTGCTGGCACTAGATCCAACTCTGCATAATCGTCTTCATCTCCTCACTTCAGCATGGATCACTAGCCTTTCCACAGAGTATGGAGTAGTGCTGCACTAAGAGATGTTCTCCAGTATAAACTAAAGACATGGAACATGGACAGAGGTGATCAGCCAGCTAGCCAGCCAGATTATATGGCCATATTAAGTATTTTTACATTCATGTGACATCACTGCACCATAGATATTCTAATAGCCAAGGCTGGCCTAAAGCAGAAATGGCTAAGACTCCATTAATCAGAAAATGTTTCCACCAAGGACCCAGTTCACTGAGGAATGATGGTTAAATCTGTGATTCTGGAAGCATAATCCAGAATGCTGATTGGCAGGAAATATTAATCATCTTGAAGCATTTTGATGACATGCAGTTGCATGTGACAGCTGTACTTTCTGGTCGTAAATGTGGTTTAATACCACAAAGGCTGCAGAATTCTGGGAGCAGCAGAACAAATTATTGTTGTTTTAAAGAAGAAGTTAATTTGCTTTTTTTCAGCATTTAGTACTACACAGGGCATGAGTCTGAACAGGGATAATAAGTAGGTAAGTTGGTTCACGGCAGCCTGTCACCTCCTTCAAGTTGCGTTACTCCCTGCAATGTTTTATACGGATTTGTTGCCAAAAATGGTCATTGTCTTGTTTTGTAGACACATTTTTGATGAACAATAGCAGCAAGCTCACAACACTGTCAATTCATGTTTCACCAATTGGGAAGCTGCAGGGGTAGAAATGTTTTGTTTGCATGAGCAGCAAGTCAAAAGAGATATCCAGTTCATAATCAGGGACCATTCTGCAGGCCGGATGTGTCCACCAGTTAACGATCGCTGGCATATACAGTATGAATGTGTGTGTGTGTGTGTGTGTGTGTGTGTGTGTGTGTGCACGTGTGTTTCTGTGTGTGCGTGTGCGTGTTTGTGTGTCAGTACCAAGTTCAGGGGGCAGGACAGTCAACCTGTTGCCCTGGATGTGAAGCTCTTTGAGATGAGCCAACTCTCCTATCTCCTTAGGCAAAGAGATGAGGTCATTATCCCTCAGACTCAACTGGAAGAAAAGAAACAGAAAGAGGACACACTGTTTTTACACACAACATCTGATACTTCATAACGAAACCTAAAACAAAATAGTGCCAATAAACTTAACTTTTGATTTTATTTATCTTGTTGCTTTCATCACTTTCCTCATTGGCTTGTTGTTTACCACAAACTTCATTTTCTTTTTCCTTTCTTATAAACAAAAATGTTTTTTTGTTTAACTCAATAGAGTTTATGTTTCCAGTAGAAAGCTTTAGGAACTCTTGATGTCTGAGAAGTCTCTGAATCACAGAGGTCAGAGAAAGAACCAGAAAACATTTTCTCCATAAAACATGATCCAGTTTCATCAGTGAAAAAGTTGGTGTGGTAACTTCAGCTGGTAAAGAACCACTCGACAATGTCTCGGCCGTAGTTGCACTTTATATAAGGATGGCAAAAATAAACATTACATCCAGAGCTCATCTGTAACATCTCTGTCGGCAGGAGGTCAAGCATACAACAACGCCAGGGGCAGGAGTGTCCTTCAAAATAAATGCAACATATGCAAAATCGACCCCTGGTGGGCGTATGGTTCTTGTGCTCTTATTCTGAGATTAACTTAGTAATGTTCACATTACAACACTTCTCCCCCTTTGTTCTATTTGCATGCATGCCAACAATCCCAACAGTTGGTGTGTGACTTAGTACCATAAAGCTTTACATGCAAACCAAGTTACAGATGTACAGCAATGGATTATGTATATATGTATGTGTATGTAAATACATTGTAAACTGTAAATTTTTTGAAATTTTAAATTCTTATCCTGTTGATTTGTTGAGCCTGGTAACTCATGTATGTGTTGGATTACCAATTGACTTGGCTAACTATGTCAGCCATGTTGACATGAACTTACTATTTGCAGCTTGGTCAGCTTCCCGATGTCCGCAGGCAGGACCTCAAAGTCATTGTCACTCAGATAGAGAGCACGAAGAGTGGCTGCAAAACAAGAATCAGTGTTTCTCTAGGACCAGGATTGAAAAACACTGCTTTAAACAACCAAAAACAAGTTTATACATGTATGAATGTATGTAGTAAATATGACATTGCCCAGCCTACAATGCAATTAGATAATTGTCTAAGCTAATAACTTTGACGCTGTTGAACATTAGGTTAAAGCAACAGTGTGCAACTGTTTTACCTTACAAATGCCTATGTCATTCCTACTCTGCGCCCTGAACACCTGTTCTTGCATTACGTAATTTAATGAAACTTTTCATATAAAAACATCTAAATCTATATACCATCTATAATATTATTCACAGAGAGAGACAATGATGCACAACAGCAATCACAGGAACTGCATTCCTATAAGTATGATTAATAGTGATAACAATAATAACAATGATAATGTCAATTATATTGGCAGTGGGTGTCAAGCAGAACAGCAAGTGAGTTGTCATACTATTTCTCCATTTCTCATTGTAAGGTTACTAGGCAACCAGCTGAGACTTCAGAAAGAAAACAACCATTACAATACAGTAATTCATGAATTCCAGTAAGTTGTTCTCTCCTCCTATTACACTGACATCTGACTACCAGTAAGCACCAAAATCAGCTTTAAGTCTAGCCATGGACATACAGAACTACTGCACACAGGCTAAAGTCTGTGCAAAGGCAATTAAATATTAAATATGTTGGACAATATTTGCTGAAAACATGTGAAAAGACTTATTACTGAAATGTGAAGTTAGAAGTTCAAACAGTTTTTCACCAGTTTTCAGTCCAGGATTTTGTGGGCGGTCCTAAAGGGTGGCTTGATGACACGCTGAGGCCACCCTGAGCAGAGAGATAAAGATGAATTCATCTCACTCAGAGTGTTTCAAAGTTTGGCATGTCATTTTCTGAACTCATCTGACACGTTTCAGTTGCTTCAAAATGGCTGCTTGACTGCTCCCATGAGTGGGCGTGGCTTCAGCACATTCAGAGGACACGCGATTTTGACACCTAATTTCATAAACTTGTTGGTATTTTTAATCATTCAAATTTAGCTGGATGGTTAAAACACTTAATAACAACATTTGGTCTGACACACTCAGAACACATTCTTACTTTACACAGACTTTAAATGAAATAATAAGGATGCTTCAATAAATATCAGCTTACTGGTATCAATCCAGATGATTATGATCATTATTGACAAAATGGCAACATTGTTTTTTAACTAACAACAATATGTAGGTGCAATGTTTTAGTACTTAAAAGTTACATGCCATATAAGTTTAATAGTCAATTTGCTAATACTGGCTAAAATATAGTCAGTGACCAGTCACCTACTGCCTGTATTAGTACAGTTCAGTGGTTTTATTATATATATTATAGCTATTATAGTCTGTTATCATGGGGAATAAGATCTCTCCCCAATAAGATGGAAGCCCTAATCAGGCTACAGAGAGTGTAGCATCATGTTCCTCACAGAGACGTGAATTAACTCTGGTACTGTAACTCTGAACAGCTTTCAACTTGTGAGAGTGAACAGGAGAGCAAAGGAGAGCAGTGAGAGTAAGGATGGAGGAATAGCAATGAAGAACAACTCTGCACAAGAGACGCGAGAAATATTACCTCCTG